>CM032636.1:7549314-8166297 GCA_019097785.1 Fraxinus excelsior
TGGATTTGATCATTATATCATCTACATAGACTTCTACAAGCTTACCTATCATATCATGAAAAATCAAGTTCATCGCTCTTTGATAAGTCGCCTCTGCATTCTTTAAGCCAAAATGCATGACTACCTACTCAAAATATCATAAAGATCCAGGGCATCTAAATGCAATTTTGTATATGTTTTACTCCACTATGTAAATTTGATTGTATCATGAATACCCATCCATAAAGGAATATATTATGTGCCCGACGGTCGAGTCTACTAAAGAATCTACTGTAGGCATTGGGTATTCGTCTTTGGGCGTGGCTAAATTTAGGTTCCTAAAATCTATACACACCCTTAACTTGCCATTCTTTTTTAGTACTAGCACTATATTAGAAAGCCATTCAACATACCTGGCCGTTCTAATAAAACCTGATTTTAATAATCGCTCTATCTCTTTCTTAATTTTAGGAAGTACATTGGGAGAAAAACCTCTAGGAGATTGCTTATGAGGCTTAAAATTTGGCTTAGTTGACAATCTATGTTCCACCAAATTTCTATCTAAACTAGGCATATGTTCATATTCCCAAACAAAACAATCTTTATACTCTTTTAATAAAGCGATTAATTTATCACTAACCTCTTGATTGAACATTTGGCGAACAAATGTTGGGCGATCTTCCCCTTCATCACCAATATTTACCCTGATCAGAGGGTCCTGTGCTTGAGCGTATCCAAACTTGGTGATCCTCATTGCTTCATCGTCCACATTCTTTATAGGCATTTCCTATTCTAAACAGTCCCCCTTATTAACTTCTCGGCCAATAATTCGCTCCAACTTGAACACTGCTAATTTGTTTCCCAGTGCTTTTAATGCTGCTTTTTCTTTCATCATGTCTTTACATTCTTTATTGAAAGCCATTAATTTGGCTCTGAAGGCCTAAACATCGGCCATTTTCTTTGTTGATTGTAACTCATCTAAAATTCATTGATTACTCTTTTGCCAATTACTGGCTTTTCTAGGGCCACTATGTTTGGCCTCATTTGACTGAACATTTTAGTGAGTGAATCCACTGAAAACGGTTCTTCGCTCTGTGCAACAATTTGAACTCCTTCTCCACGTGGACAACTCTAACTTGTCCATAATTTCCTTCATACATGAACATTTCTATTGAGGTTGCTTCTGTGACAAAAGGTCTATGATCTGCCTGCACCACTTCTGCTTAACCCTTGCCATTCCAGAATACCAGGCATTGATGGAGCGATGAAGGTATACAACGACTTCCATGTATCCAATCCCTTCCTAATAACACATTGTAACTAGTAGCTCCATCTATTACGAAGAAGACTATGGACCTAGTAGTTGTCCCTACGGTTATGTCTAATGGCATAACCCCTTTAGCTGAAGTTGCTCCTTCATTGAAACTTGTAAGGATTACCTCTGTTGGGATCATGTCACTTTATGTCTTTGCAAATTTCCTCATCATCCTAGACGGAATGGTATTTATAGCTTCTCCATTATCAATAAGTACTTTCGCCATAGGTATGCCGTTAAATAAAGCCTTAACGTACAGTGGCCTTAGGTGTTTAGTTAACTTCATGGCGAGTCTCTTAAAAATAACCTTTTCGGTGGCATCAATTTCTACTCCTTGCTTGTTCTCTGTTGAATTATCTTTTTGTGATAAGTCAACGTGCAGTACGTCCCACAGAGCCTTTGCTTCCTGAATTTCCTTTTTATTTTTCTCTAATACTCCTTCTTCTGTTACCCAACCTGTAGGATAAGGCATTATTCTTGGTAGTGATCCATACTTTTCAAAATGAGGTACTCTCCTTTTCCTTTTGGGTGTCCCATATAACACATAAAAATCGAAAGAACGCCCAGATGGTTTTCCCAACAAGTCTAGTTCACGAACTCCTTCTCGATGTAGTTGCTTCAACAGGGTATTACGTGACACTCTTCTTTTTCTTCTCTCTACTTCCAGATCAATTTCCTCTTCAATGTCAGTCATACCATCATCATCTTCCTCATCGTATGCCACTTTAGATGTATGGCTTTCGTCACATTCCAGTACACATGCTTCCTCTTCGTTATCCTCATTTTCTTCCTCTTGTTTCTCTTTATTCTTGAACTCATCGGCTAGTAAATAATTATTAGCCATGACAAGAGGTAACGTACCGAATTGAACAATGAGAGGCTGATCTGTATTTTCTTTATCCCTTTTGCCTCGCTCAAACTTTGACCTTCCAAAAGAACTTTCTGGCAGTTCTTCCATTGATTCACCTGTTCTAGTTTATTCACTATCATCGAGAACTTTTTGGTTGGCTACTTCAAGTACTTTAGGCGCTTTAGGATGTGGTACTCCTTGTTGTTGCCTCATCATTCGTCCATAATTCCATTGGAAATGCCTTTGTTCTGTTCTAGTCATCTCATTGAAAGGTATCACTCTTCCCGCATTATATTAGAATGAATGCCATACATTTGATTGGCGAGGTTGCGACCTGAATGTTCTCTCCTGATTGGTTGACCTAAACTACCTCTCCAAAGGCGGTTCCCTATAGAATGACGTATCTTGCCTTCTAACAGGCTGAGCGTTTGGAACAAACTCAGGGCGATGGTGATGCTGTCATATCCCTAATTGCCCTGTATTTACTCTCATTTCTCCTTTACATCTTGTACACAAGACATCTTCATCCTTCTTAGGCCCTTTCTCTTTGATGCTTTCAAATACACTAGGGTGTGGCTCAGGATCCTCTTCGCCATCATCTATAACCAACTTGAATTTTGGCAACATGTTTTTGAAACCTGTCGTCACCATGTTAACTTCAAGTGGCTGTGGAAAAGGGTTTTCATCCACTGCCATCTTCTTCTTATCATTGAACGTAATTTGTCATGATTCAAGGACATTCTGTAACACATGGCGAAAAACCAAATAGTTGTTAGTCAAATATGACCATGCATTATGCCACTTACAATATTTTTTACCTTTAATCTGTTCAGGGCTTGGCAACTTATGTTTATAGCTCAGCTTTATCTGCTTATCTTTATAAAGCTTGTAAAATATAAGGTCAACTTTGGTTACATCGAAGGAAAACGTTCTAACCTTTTTCTTTTCACCTTTTATAGGCTTATCATTGCCCGACGATCTAGGCTTACCCATTATAGGACAATCATACACATCTCCTTTGATTAATTCGGCCAAACACATTTCGGTTTGATCGTAATACTCGTTATTAATGGTATGAACATCAAAATTTGGGTCTCTATAATAAGTCTCTTTACTAGAATTTTTCATTTGCTCTTCTTTACTAGAATTTTTCATTTGCTCTTCTTCTCTTATTAATCGTTCAAACCTAATAACGTTCGCGCTCAATTGGAAAAGATCAGGAAATGTCCTATCTTGGAACTTCTTTTTCAGATCAAAGCTTAGACAATTTTGAGCGATCTTGACAAACTCATTTTCGGGTAAAGGTACAAAACATTTACTTCTTGCTATCTTGAACATTTGAAGGAAACCTTCTGCCCACTCATTTGACATTTGACGTAGATTCGCCAAATCGGTCAAAGTAACTTCAGACTCAGTCTTATAAAACTGAGCGTGAAACAATTGTTCCAATTGCTGCCATGTTTGAATAGAGATCACTGGCAAATTGATGAACCATGAGAAAGCTACTCCTAATAATGAACTAGGGAACAACCTCATTTTATGATAGTCTGTCACTTCACCACTTTGCAGTGTGAATCGCCTTATGTTTTCTAGAGTAGATACTTTTCCTAAGCCAGTGAATAATGAAAATTCTGGCACCTTATACCCTCTAGGCCATGGATATGCTTGATCCACCCAATCAGGATATGGCTTTGTGTAAGTAGGCCTAATGACATGATGTACCCCAAGAGCCATTTGATCATGTACTATCTCCATGATTTGATTCCTCAACATAACATTGGGATAATATGGAATTCCCACAGGTTGGTTTATTGGTTGATTTGCTTGAGGCATAATATTTGGCCCCTAGTTGATGACAAAATTGCCATTGTTTAGACCATTATTACCGTTAAACTGATTATTCAAACCATCATTAACGGGCGGGACGTTCTGTCCATTATTCAGGACATTGTTTTTCATATTTAGATTACCCCTCAGGTTTGTAGTTACATTATCACCACTCAAGTTTAGTGCTCTATTACCCCATTGGTTCAAAGTAGAGGGACCGAAAGGTGGTTCCAAACTTTGACATGGGTTCAAACCAGGGGAATTATGTGGTGAAGTATGTCCCACAATCGTCCTGGTTTGAAAGTGATTCCCTACTGGTACCACTGGTTGACATATTTGGCTTACTAACTTGTTCATGATTTAGTTTAAAGTATTTAGTTGTTTAGCCATGTTGTCATTATGTACATTCCCGTTTTGCGTAAATCTTTCTATATTGTGAACATTTCGTAAATTTACCTATTCAACGACATCCTGCATGAGTTTCCCAAGCAATGCACGCATTGTGCGAGGACTCAACTCTGCCATAGGCTCGTAACAACTGTCACTGCTCTGACTCTATCCCTCTGTTTGTGGAGAGTTTTGTTGTTCCTCATATCGCTCGATCACAGACTGGACTACTCCTTGACTTGCTGGTTCCTTATCAGAATTCTTATGAGACATAATATTTCACTTTTCGTATCCTCAATCACCAAATACCAATTGTCCCACTAGGTGTGCCAAATTGTTTCATGGGTTTTTGGTCGCTAACAATTAAAAATGGATTAGACGATTGTGTAAGGAACATACCTCTTGAGACAAAGTCCTAAAAAGGAGTGTTTTATCGGCGAAGATTTACAATCGGAAACAAACATAATGCTTCCAAGGAGCGCAAGCACACGAGTATTGAAAGAAGCATTTTAAAATTAAACTAAGAAATTAAAATTACATATTCTCTGTTGAGAGTTTTTAATTCGAGGTCCTTTCTTCTATGCCTTCATTTCCTTTTTATATTTCCTTGATAACTCCTAGGTGCCAAACCGCTTGGAACTGCTCAATTGCTTCATAACTACTCATTTTCTTCATGATAGCCGACTTGTTGGGGGAATGGTTATCTCATAACCGTTACTATTACTCTTGCCTTTTAACTGCCCACTACTAGAATTTTTGGACCGTGGGGTGTGATACATTTGTCTAATAACTGCTTCCATAACTGCCGAATTAGATGACTATAACACCTCAGTTTCGTTCAATTCCTGAGCGACTTGAAGGTTTGGGCGAGGACATGATCATCACCCTGGGCGATTATACGGCGCTTCATTCGCTCAAATTCTGGACGTCTTGCAAGCTTGGGCGATAACGTTTCTTTGTTTTTGGGCCTCTACTAGATTCGTCAATAATTATATCTAGGCTTTTATCCTGGACTTCCGAATTGGGCCTTTTATCTTGGGCTGCACTTTTAGTGTGTCAACAGAAATTATTTGACGAGTTGAACAATATGAACATTTATGCATCATGAAAAACGAATAAACCAAAGAAACAGCATACATTTTAATGTAGTGCGATCGAAATTTGTATTTCATGTATAGCCAAAATTCAGCATAGTAAATGTACAAGAAATGCAAATAAAATTGTAATAATGGCTTCAAAAGAGTACATTTTTGCGCACAATGACTACAAAAAAGTACATTTTTCAAATGCTTGAATACGATTGTAGCAAAATTTGCAATTTAAGTGAAATTTTCGATGTTAGGAGAAAAGAAGACAACGAAATATTTTGAGTAGAGCGGCAGTTTTCACATGTAAAACCTCGACTATCGACTAGATAGGGCACAATAGAGACATACAATTAGTCACATCAAAAGAATTATGGGTAATTTTTAATGGTATTTTGAGCTGAGAAAATTTTGAATATTATTCGTTAAATTATGAATAGTAAAGAGAATGTTCGTACCGCTTTCCTCGTAAATTAATCATCCACTTTTAAAATAGAGCATTTTCGTCCTGAACATTTAACTTTAATTGTATGGTTTTCATTTTAAAAATTAGTTAAAACTAAAGTGATATTATCCCTGATTACCCGTTGTTTTAATTAAAACTAAAAATAATAACAATAACAATGAAATGAAAAGGTTATAAAAAAAAGAAATAAAAAATATTAACGAGCAACAACGCCAAGAACCCCAGCCCAACCATCCCTTAGCCCCAGCACCAGCCCCGGCACCTCTCCACACGCCAGCTCCGCCCCCGCCCAAAGAAACATCGCAAAAGGATTGTCTCAGCTTTTTCACCTCTTTCTTGGACAAAGCGAGGTGAGAATAAGAAATTATACTCTGAGCAACGTGCTTATTGATTCCTTTTGATTTTATCTAGTAATTTCATGAATCTTTATAACACCTAGCCACTCCAGTGAATTCTTCCCCAAAATTAATTGGCATTCTGTAGAAAGACTCTTTATGCTTGATGGCTGGTTTAGTGTATACAGGCAGTGAGAGCCAGCTAGTTAAAATTGTGTGTGCAATTCTAGTTAAAGGACACTGGGACAATATTTTGAGACCCAAAATTGGTTCTTTTGTGACTTCAAGTGTTATAAATCAAGCACTGTTGACTTTTTCCCCTCATGGGTTTTCAATTTCTTGGTCATTCTTTAAGTGGGTTGAGTCGATTCCGCATTACAAGCATTCTTTGCAGTCTTCTTGGACTATGATTTGTGTTTTAACAAAACACAGGCATTTCAAATCTGCTCAAAGTTTGCTGGAAAAGATTTCGCTTAAGGATTTTTTATGGTCCCCTACTGTTTTGAATGCTGTTGTGAGTTGTCATGATGATCCGGATGTGAATTCGCATGTTCTTAGTTGGTTGGTTATACTTTATGCTAATTTTAAGATGACCCCTGAGGCGATTCAAGTGTTTGAGCACATGGGAGTTTGTGGGTATAAGCCCCATTTGCATGCTTGTACTGCGCTTCTGAATTTACTGGTCAAAGAAAGGTTTACTGATAAAGTGTGGAAAATTTATAAGAAGATGATAAAAGTTGGGGTTCGTCCGAATATACATGTATATAATGTATTGATTCACGCCTGTTGTAAGTCGGGTGATGTGGAGAAGGCAGAGGATTTATTAAGTGAAATGGAGTTTAAAGGTATATTTCCCGATCTTTTCACTTATAATACACTTATTTCATTATATTGCAAGAAGGGTATGCATTATGAGGCTTTATGCGTGCAAGATAGGATGGAAAGAGGAGGAGTTTGTCCTGATATTGTGACTTATAATTCCCTTATTTATAGTTATTGTAGAGAAGGTAGAATGAGAGAGGCTTTTAGGCTTTTTAAGGAAATAAAAGGTGCTAATCCTAACCAAGTGACGTATACTATTTTGATTGATGGTTATTGCAGAGTGAATGATCTCGACGAAGCTTTACGTTTGCGGGATGTAATGGAGGTGAAGGGGTTGTACCCAGGGGTCGTTACCTACAATGCAATTCTACGGAAGTTATGTGAAGAAGGCCGAATAAAGGATGCAAATCGACTATTACATGAAATGAGTGAGAAGAAAATTGAACCTGATAATGTTACATGTAATACGTTAATTAATGCTTATTGCAAGATTGGAGATATGAGGTCTGGTTTGAAAGTTAAAAGTAAGATGTTGGAGGCTGGATTACGACCCGATCAGTTCACTTACAAGGCATTAATTCATGGGTTCTGCAAGGCACAAGAAATAAACAGTGCTAAAGATATGTTATTTGATATGCTTGATGCAGGATTCTCTCCAAGTCATTGCATATATGCTTGGTTTGTGGAGCTGTACTGCAAACAAAATGATGATGAATCACTCTTAAAATTGCCAGAGGAGTTTGTTCAAAGGGGCCTTTGTGTTGACATCTCTGTGTACCGGGCTATAATACGTGTTTTGTGCAAGAGAGAAAAAATTGATTGTGCTCAAAAAGTATTTAGCGTTATGCAGTTGAGGGGAATATTAGGAGATACTGTTATCTATACCAGTTTGGCATATGCATACCTGAGAGCTGGCGATGCTGTTGCTTATTCAGCTTTGTTAGATGAGATGTATAAGAGGAGACTGATGATAACTCTCAAAATCTATAGAAGTATGAATGCTTCGTATGCTAATGATGCCATCAATTTAGGTATGTTTTGGGATCACATTTTTCAGAGAGGCTTGATTTCCAAAACCATTTATCATCAAATCCAAAATTGAAGCTGTAAATCTTAAGCAAGAGTTGTCAAAACAAAAAGCTGTAGTCCCAAGTTCAACCTGTTTTTGAGGTGGTATAGAGCCTCAAGCAATCTATTACTCCTGCTGCTCTTGTGCATCTGGTGGCCCTGGTACTAAATTGGGTCTTTCGTTGACAAAATGATTGATGTTTCCCAAGTCAAATGTTTTCATTGGTAATTGTCTCGTTTCAGTAGTTGACACCTTATACAATCGGGTGTGGTTTAACAGATTGCGACTAAAAAGTTCGACAGTCTCATATACAGGTTAAGGGGGGAGGTTATGCACACGGCACATTATTGGTGCCAATTTGTTTTTTGAGATGCACACAAAGAACCATTGTACATCTAGTGTGTGATTACTGGACTGCAGGAAGCCTAGAAATCAACTCTGTATAACATGCCAGTAAGTACTGAATTCCTTCTTTTGTTTTTGTATTTATTTATTATTTTTTTTTTTCAAGTAAGGACCTTTTGGCAGTTTGATATTGAGCTGAATTGGAAGTATGATTTAGTTTGATACAGGCCAGCAAAGGGAATTAAGTAAGTAGAATTTAGGGGCAGAAAATTGCCATGTAATTAGTCTTTAGTTTAGTTTTGAAATTTTGTGCATAAAGAGAGCAACCTGTCCATTTTTTTCTTCTTTTCTTAATGAATTCCGATTGTTTCTGCAACAGAGCACTTATCCCACCATGAGAACAAAAAAAAAAAAAAAAAAAAAGCAGAAGTTAACAATTTCTGTGTGTTTTATATAGCCCCTGAATATATACCAACATGCAAGTCCTCTGAGACAAATGTCGTCATAGGGTTTTGGAACCTTGTATTTGAAATGATCACACACCAATGAACTTAGAAATTTTGCAAAGCTGCCAATGAGAAAGGAGCAATGCTTGATTGGCGAGGACACACTATCTTCAGTTTGCTTTCTCCTTCCTTGATCATTTTGTCATCAATTCTTTTTATTACTTGCAATAGGAGTTATTCCAGTAAATATAACCTAGTTACAAGTTTATATTCGTTCTCCTGTGATTTTCATAGCCAGTTCCAAGCTCGGGTAAAAGAGAGATGCTGTGGTAGGCTGACAGTAAATGTAAAACTGACAAATCTTATACTTGAATCCTAAGCAAAAAGGGATTCTTGGAGCTTACCCCAAATTGGTTGGGAACAAGGCTTCGTTTGTTGTTGTTACAAGTTTGAATTCATGTCTTTGTTTTTTCATTCTCATGATATAAAGCCGTTGCTAAAGTTCAGGGTAGTTATGTGATGTTAAATTTTTCTCAGGTGAAGAAATTTGATATTCTTGTAGAAGAAGATTTTAAAAAGGAAAATGGTGGCATTGAGCTGGAGGAAATGGTTTTGATTTCTCTTTTGTTCAGCCAAAGGCAATATCATCAAGGCCAGGTACAAAACTCTCTAAAGTGATGGAATGTTTGGTATGCTGCTGGAATGGACCGCACTGAACATGATTAAAGAAAAAGAAAAGCTATAATCTTGTCTTCTCCACTGTGCAGCGTTCTCTCTGTGTACCTAGCACTCGAGCCATATTGGCATACTGTGTCCCCTTGCAATATGTGGGAGTTTAACCTCGTCAATGGTTTAAAGAATTTGAGAAAGCTTACAAGTTAAATGCAAAAAATATCCATACTATACTATGTTGTTATTATTATTTTTAAAACCATTTGCTATTAAAATTTAATTTATTAGCAAAGGATGATGGAATGCTTGATTTACTTGACATAGATTATTGGTTTGGTGAATGAAAATTATATGATGCTAGTGGAGATGATGGGTTACATAGCACTATTTTCCCATAAATTTCATAGGGGAGAGGCAATTAATCCTATCTCACTCGGGATCCAACTCTGTAATCCATCTCAAGCACTATTCATTTAGAATCTACATCAAAAAGTTCCTTATGAGATAGACTCGTCATCGATACTCACTATGAATCACATGAGAATAGACACACTCAAATTTCCCTATAATCAAAAGTCGTAGCTTAGTTATTTTTGCAATGGAATATATTAGTATAATTTAAGTACATTTCAAAGAAGTTTATGTAACTTACAATTATCAATTATTCGATCTTTGAAGCAGACCATATAAAAATAAAAATAAAAATTTTGTCTAATCTCAATTCGATCTTTCAAGAGATAAACATGAAATGCAAAAGTGTCCATATCACTGATATGAGACTCATGGAGGGGATTAAAAGAGCATTGGCACATCAAAAATCTCATCTTGGATGAATGCAATTACTTTTCATTGGACCCATACGCCCATGTGATTTGGATAATATTACGGTTTGGACATTTCTTCTAAGAATTAGTGGCTGTGGTTATCTCATCCTACGTGGCATCATATCATTGGCCTAGGTTATTTCCTGGACCCATCCTATTCATCTTCCCTACGTGAATGATTCAGCTTCTGACACGTGCTCTAGTTTCATTCCTTGTATTATCCGAAGGAGCTCTGCTGGACGTCCAGGCCAAAAACCAGGCCAAAAAACAGGGGGCCGAGGTGGCTGCACCTCGGCCCTTGATTTCAATTCATGGGGGGGCCCATTTCATCAAATCAGGGGCTGAGGTGATGACACCTCAGCCCCCTATATTCTGGTCGGTCCTTGACCCTGGCCGACCAGAATTTTCCTATCCGAAGAAAGCAGTAATCATAACTTTCATGGTGAATGCATTGCCACTTGGGAGAATTTAAATTTTTTTTTAATGAATTTAAATTTGATTTTTTTTTTCTTTTTTTTGCTTGAGTTAAAATTGGTTGGTGGCCTGGGCACAAGTCTTTAGAAAAATTGATTAAATTGAAAATAATGTTAGTTTTGTGTTCGACTCATCTTTTTATCACGCATTTTATGAATACAGCTTTATTAAACTTATTTTTATCTTCTGGCACAAAACAAGGAGTTTAGTATATAAAACAAAATTAATTGAATATTAATGTTCCTTAACTATAAACTTTATAATCGATTTAAGTAACTTATTTGTTTTTGTTTAATTTTTCGTTAGCACTAACGTCATCCTAAACCTACTCATGACCTAATTTTAGAATACGATATAAAGGGTTTGCTATACATTCTTGGAACATTTTTTTCTATCATGACCCGACTTGATTTGATTTGAAAATATTACGAAATAAAAATAAACATTCGATATTTACTTTCTTTGCAGACATTAAATTATACGTATTAGAGCATATTTAACAGACTCTCCAAATACAAGATGTTCTCTATTTTAGGTAGTCGATGTTTTAAAAAACTGACTCGAACTCAGTCTCCATTCTTAATTTTTTTGTAATAGTGCAAATTTAAGTTACATATTTCAATACTCTACTTCTTAAATTATTTAAATTGATTTGCTATTGACATATAAATAATAATGTTAAATAAAAGATTATATGACATTGCTTATTGAAAAAGCAGAATAAAGAACCAAAATAGAGAAATTTTTTGGAGTATATTAAAAAAAAAAAAAAAATTGATTCTCTAGATTTTAAAAATATCTTATGCATAAGATTCACTTTATAAATAGAAAATCTCTTAAAAATTTTCTAAATGTATATAGAGACGTGCATTATATGACGAAACTCTATCAAGCTTAAATATGCAAGTGGAAGCCAAAGAAAATTGACTTGTCATAATAGGGGTATTAAAACATACACTTGCATGAAAGTGATTTTCTAAATGTTATTTTTTGGAGAATTTGTAATTTAGAAGTAGGGAAAGTTAAGAAAAAAATCATAAAAATGATTTTTTTAATTTTTTTTAAGAACGTGTGGTTGAAAATGACCTTGAAAGGAAAAATAATTTTTACATAAGGATAATCCTATCTAGCACCTATCTAAGTGGCAATTGAAGGTCACCAAAACTTGTCGAATGAGTTAAAATGCATCTTCACTTCATAAATAATTGAAATTGAGTCCATATTGTCACCTAAATCGATACTAAATAACATTACTTTTCAAAAAATTACTTTCAAAGGGGAACATCTTGAACTTCTCTGAAACTTAAATTCTTATCAATTCACTTGCCCTCTTAAACAAGAGTACGAGGCTTAACACACATGATGACGTCTAACAGGTAATAGTAAATCGTTCATTTTCAATTTTAGTCATTGTTTTGTATACATTAATATTTTTATTTTCATTCTTCTACTCATTTTCAATCACACATTTTCAATAAAATAATATTTTATATCACATCAATAATTTTTTCTTTTTTTTCAACCACTCATTCTTAGTGGTGACGAGCCGGCTCGGCTTGTCAAAACGAGCCACAAGCCATTCGGGCTAGGCGAGCCGAGCCCGCTCGGCTTGTTTTGTGACGAGCGGCTCGTGAGGCTAGCTTGTTTTGTGACGAGCGGCTCGTGAGGCTAAGCCACAAGCCGGCGTGTCCAAAATTGATTTTTTTTTTTATATATGAAAATGTGTGTCTATATATATATAACTCGGCTCGTCGAGTACCCATTTTGGGGGAGCTCGAGGCACGAGCCAAGCTCACCCAAAATGGCACGAGCCGAGCTTAAGCTCGGCTCGTGTGGACGAGTTACGAGCTCGTGCTCGTGTGGGTAAGGGTCGAACCAAGTTAGCTCCATCCATTGTCATCCCTACATATTCTCTATCAATCTACTATTTCATAATATATTATTTCAAAATAATGTGGCTCAAATACACTCTTAATTAAAGAGTCGGCTTGGCCCATTGTCACCTCTACACATTCTTCATCAATCTATTATTTCAGAATATATTATTTCAAAATAATGTTGCTCAAATACATCCTTAATCGTATTCTTTTAACTTATTTATATACGCTACTTTTTCTTACATATAGCTAAAAGATTTTACTTATTTTGCCGGTATGATGGTGGTTCAAATTAGGGCTGTAAGCAAAAATCGTCAAACCGAAAAATCGATCTGAAACCGCATTTTAGAAACTATCGGTTTGGTGTCACGTTGACCCGTCAATAAAATGGTTTTGAACCAAACCAAACCGGTAAAAAATGGTTTGGTTTATGTTTGAGAATTTTAATTGCGATTTAAAACCAAACCAGATTAGCGAAAAAAATATATAAAAATAAAAAAAATGAAAAATTCTAAAAAATTCAATAGTTTTGTCATATGTGGGTATTTTTGTGAATTACTAATTTTCTATTACATATATATTATTATTACCCAATAATCCTAAATTATATCTAATAATCTCAAGACTAACATAATATATCAAAAGCATTTTTCCTCTTCGGAATTCAGATGAACTTCAGTCGACACCCAACATAGTCTTGAGCCACCAACACTACACCAAATCAGAGATAAAGAGATCATAGGCCTTCAGTGATAATATTTGTTACGATTAAAGTTTCAGATCAATAATTTGTTTGAGCAAACTAAGGTAAGAAATTTGAAATTATATGAGTTTCGCATTTCTCTCAATTATTGGATGATTGTTAAATAAGTTTATTCACTTTGATGGAAAGAGTTTATCTATTATGTACATGATTCTATTCTATTTGTATGGACATAGTCTTATTTTGTGACTGAATTAGACATAATAAAATATGTCATAGAAACTAAAAAGTATTCATGTACAATTTGATATGTGAATGAGCTGTTTAATAAGCTAAAAGAAACCAACAATGACTCTAGTAACAACTATACTTGCATCAATTTAATTGTTGTGTTTTATTTTATACTTAGATATTTTGTTAAACTGTTTCTTTAAGGGCTTTGAATTAATAAGAATGATATTTATTTAGTTAGCATATTAAAGTCTTGGATTTTAATCCAGTGGATGTAAAGTTTATCATTTAAGGTATTACCTTATTGATGTCTCAATAACTGTATTATGGAACTATATGCTTTCAAATAAATATTTAATTTATAGGTATTTTGGGTCTTATATTTAGTTTATTAGACTTGTATTTTAACGTTATCGTAACGTTTTAGCCTAAAAATGGTGAACAAAAAATTATTATTATCATTTCACTTGGATTTAGTTGATATTTAAATTTATAGTAGATATATTTAGTTGTTTTAGACTTATTGCTAGTATGATATAAATATACATTGAATTCAATGAAATAATGAAATAAAAGTAGACATACAAAAAATTTTACGACGCCAACGGTTTAAAATCGAACCAAATCGTTAGGTTTAGGTTTGAGGTTTTTTCAAACCATTCAAAATGGTTTGGTTTAGATTTGAGTTTTTCTCAAATTGATTTAAACGATTTGATTTGAAAATCTGTCAAAAACCTGTAAAATCGAACCGCTTATCCCAAATTTCACAATTTTCTTTTTTGTTTAAGCTTAGCCACACAAAATTCAGATCCTCAATCATCAACTGACTCAAAAAGCCAAAAGTATATGGACCCCACCAGAAAATCTAACCAGAACTCCCGTCAACCACAAGATTTTTTGACGACTTTTCTAAACCACCATATTGTTGCCACGTGTCACTCAAGGACTTGTCCCAGGCGTCACACCTTACCCTTCAGTTCACTCTATTAATAAGCCCAAAAATCATCCACTTTATATTTTCATTAGGCAGAGAATAACTTAACAGAAATGTTGAAGGAAAAAAATGGTGACACCAGCAACAACTGGGCTCGTATATGCGACACGTGCCAATCTGCAGCGTGCACGGTGTACTGCCGGGCCGACATGGCCTACTTGTGCACCGGCTGCGACGCCCGCATCCACGCTGCCAACCGGGTGGCTTCTCGGCATGAGCGCGTGTGGGTGTGTGAAGCCTGTGAACGTGCTCCAGCCGCCTTCTTATGCAAAGCTGATGCCGCATCCCTCTGCACCACCTGTGATGCTGACATCCACTCGGCCAACCCACTGGCACGCCGCCACCAACGCGTCCCCATTTTGCCCATACCTGGCTCACTATACGGCCCCTCAGCCGCCTCCCCAAGTGCTATAATAATGTCTCCAACTGGGGGTGCTGATGCCGATGCCGATGCCTATGACGATGAAGAAACAGCTTCATGGTTATTGCTAAACCCCGTCAAGAATAGTGAAAATGAAAGGAACAATGAAGTTGATGATTATTTAGACCTTAATGAGTACAATTCATGTCAAGAAACTCACTTCACTGACGATCAGCACAACAATCAGAAGCAACAATATAATGTTCCTGATGATGATCAAAAAATGTACGGTGGTGATAGTGTTGTGCCAGTTCAGTATGGATCAAAGGGTAAAGAAGAGCTGTTTGATCTAAACAGTTTCCAATTAGGGTTGGAGTATGATGTCTCCAATGCTGGCTATGGCTATCCAGCCATGGATGTTGGAGTTGTACCAGAATCAAGATTGAGTGAAGTCTCTTCATCAGTCTCCCAGCAAAGACCCTCAAAAGACACAGTTGATCTTTACTCAAGTCCACCTATCCAAATGCCAACACAACTTTCTGCCATGGACCGAGAGGCCCGAGTCTTAAGGTACCGGGAGAAGAAGAAGATGAGGAAGTTCGAGAAGACAATTAGATATGCATCGAGGAAGGCCTATGCAGAAACCCGACCCCGGATCAAAGGCCGATTTGCAAAAAGAACGGATGTTGATCAAATGTTCTGTACAAGTCTAATAGCAGATAGTAATGGATATGGCATTGTACCCTCATTTTGAGTTATGCTTATGCAAGAATCAAAGTTTTTTTGAATTTTATTTTAGGATTTTAGGGTGCCGCACCCTGAACCCGCCCCATTGCCATCTCTATATGCCGCTACCACTAACTACATATGCATATACACTTTCATTTTATCATGGGAATGAGTTCAAATAGTCACCTCTCAATCTTTTTTTGTTCGACAAGACTTTAACCAGGTAATCAAAAATAAAATAAAATTTAATTATTTAAAAGTTTAAAAATACCACTTTACCATTCCCTTGTAAAACCAAATTGAATAAGGAATTGGTGATTTACTCAGTCAAAAATCATTTATCCCCAAATTTAAAAGCCATTTTCTCTAGCTCGGTGGCCTCTTCAACAAACAAAAGCTCTATTCTTCCTCACCTTATACCCCCATTTTCCTTTGATACCCAAAAAATTAAAAATCAAATAATTAAAATGACATAATTTCTGGATTCATCTCTATTATTATTATTATTATTGAAAAACAGAGATTCCATAGACACTTCCGTAGTCATGGAAGATGATAAGGGTGAAGCCGATGAATTTTATAAGAAAATCGAGGCACTGAAATTCGTAGATTTTACTGTCCCCAACCATTATTGTCCCCAATGATCGCTATTGATTCTGCCAATGCATAGGTAAGTGTTAATGCCTCAATTTACTTTCAAGTTTTTCCTGATTATTTGAATTATAATTTTCTATTTTGATTTGAAATTCTGGTTTTTTATTAGCTTACTGCATTTTTATTTTTTTAATATTTACTAATTAGCTTTAATTTATGATTTGAAGTGTGAGATATAATGATAATAAATTTAAATAACTTATTTATATTTAAAAATTCATAGTGATATGGGAATTAATTATCCTAATTTTTGTAATTAGTAGTTTGAATAGCCGATAAAAATGAGTTATTAAAATTTAATAAAAACATATCTAGTAATTATAAATGGGCACAAGAAGCTGCCACAATTTAGCTTTCATTTAGATCTTTCAATAGTTAGCTATAAACAGAACTGAGAATCGGAGAATGATTCATTTAGCACATGACTTTAAACCTTACCTTTTTGTATGGTGAGTATTATTTTTAAGAGTCTCAAAGCTTGTTCAATAAGCAGCATTGAAGAGGACTGGACAATACTATAAGTAAGGGTTTAACTGCACTATATGTATAATACACGATAATGTTTAAAGAAATTTTCTAAGACCTTTATTTTCCTATATTGGTTGTCTTTTAGGATGTGACTAACAGTATGAGGAAGAAATGGATTCTGAAACAATCTATAAGAATTTTGTTCTTCGAGTTAGTCTCCTTAGGTGATTTCTATGCTCGAATGGTTGTTTCTTTCTAGAAGAGAAACAAGTTTTTAACTCCTTGTTCATAAAGGTAATGGCAACTAGGAGTTCAAATGTAAGACTTCAAAGCACTCAACAAAAGTGCATCAATGTAAATCATTGTGAATTTTACCTTTGAAAATCAAACGGGTGACAAAATAAAATTCTATAGCTGACTCCAAATATAATAATTGTCAAAGACAGTTGTTTTATATTTTCTTTAGATGGT
This sequence comes from Fraxinus excelsior, assembly GCA_019097785.1. Taxonomy (NCBI): domain Eukaryota; kingdom Viridiplantae; phylum Streptophyta; class Magnoliopsida; order Lamiales; family Oleaceae; genus Fraxinus; species Fraxinus excelsior. The sequence continues at coordinate 7,566,699 of CM032636.1, forward strand.
TTTCATGCAAAACCTCAAAATGAAGTAGTTGTAAATGATCTAAATGTTTTAAATCTTTTTGAAACCTAGCAATGAATCGAGTGTAATGGTAAAAACAAATTCATGTGACCTATTTGACACTTCATAAATTAAGATAATTTCTAAACTTATTTCATAAATATTGTACGAGAACGGTTTTCACAAGCTCATTGTATGGTATAATCATACTCTATCTCTGTATTAATTACAACGGAATGAAATCCAGTGCTTACGTGACACAATAACAAGACTACTTGTTAAAGTAATGCATGGAACATTTATTCTTAATTTTACACTATATGCTACCAAATATTTTTCCCTTACAAGGAGGTTATATCTTTGCTGATAAAATTGCATGTCACCAGTGATGACAAATATATCACGAAGAAGTTCAAATTTGTAAAGATAGAAGATGTGTCTCAACAAAGAAATGGGTAAGGTTGATTAATATTATATTTGTTAGGTATAGTATTATTTTAGTGAGGAGAATTAACGAAAATGTACAATGATTTTGCAGATCTAATTACGGGATATTCACTTTGAAGTGTTGACATATGATTTAATATAGCTCCATTTATTTTGATTATAACAAACAAGATACTTATATTTCTAACAAATCTTGTTTTTTGAGTTTTTCATGTATAAATTTTCTTAAGTATTCAAATGCTCAAATCGTCATCCATTGAAGAATAAGCAATCAAAAGAGACTCGAAAAGAACAAGAATTTTGAAAATTAGTGTTTAGAAGTTCTTTATTGAAATTTTAATTTATATGCAAAGATATCAACTAATCAATCTTTAGCAAGTGCATAAGCTCAAATTATTTTCATAATTCATCAGTTACATAAAAAAAAATTTGATTCATAATATGAAATAGATTTTGAAAAAATGGATATTTTGAAATAAAAATTAATTTCCAAAATTCTCATACTTCAGTTGACCGAAGTATACACCGATCGACAGAAATTCTGTTTGACAGAAATGCTCAACCAAAATTCCAATAGTTTAAAATATACAACAGCTATATTCATCTTTCGGTCAACCAGAATGCCCTATTTGCTCAACCAGAAGTTGCTGATTTTTAAACATCTTAATCTATAAATAGTCCTCTCTTTTGCAGTCAATACTAACCAATTACAAGAACGATTAAGAGAGGATATTTATTGAAAATTATTGAGCTTACTTGATTTTATATTCTATTTTATTTATTACGAAGAATCTCTTGATTGATCAAACTAGTTTCATATATTTTATCAAAAATTCTATTTTGCAATGAAACTTCTCAATCTCATCTATTTTCAATTCTTGATAAAAGTTTTCTTTGACAACACTTATATTGAAGTGTTAAATCTCTCTTCATACTTAACTTGTATTATTTGTTAAGAGATATCATAGGTTGAAAACTTTGATAAAAAAAAAAACTATTTCATTATCCATTATTCATCAAAGTTTACAACATAAACACTTGAATTTTATTATTTGTTATCTATTAAAGTGTTATCCTAACTCTCTAAATACTTGACTTGATTATATCATTTGTTAAAAGAGTTTTTTCAATTGTAAGAATATCATTTATATTTTGGTGGTTTCAAAAGCATTGTAAAAATTCGATTATTGTTAAGGATATGTGCTCCTTGTTATAAATCACCTAAGGATAAGTGTTCGTTGTTGTAAGTCATTTAAGGATAAGTGCTCCTTGTTGTAAGTCACTTAAGGACTGGTACTCATTGTTTGTAAATTACCACTATAGTGCATTTGGCATTGCTCGTGACGGATAACTTGATAATAGGGATGTAAAACATTGTGTATCAAACCCCATTAAATTCGCTTGTTATCTTTACATTATTATATTTTACTTTAAATTGTTATTTACATTGTGTTATATCTACTTAAGTGACAATACTTGAATTAAACTATCGAATTTGCATATTTATTTCTCTTATTACACTTTGCACTGATATCTTGTGTATTAAATAGTTTTGAGACTAATTATTGAAAAAGTTTCAAAAACTAATTCACCCCCCTCTTAGTTAGTTATTCTTAGGTTATCAATTGGTATCAGAGCTTAGGTGAGCATTTTAAATGATTTTACTATCTTGTGCTATGACTAATCATAATATTGAGGGGCATTCCACAAATCGTCCTCTTTTGTTTGATGGTGCACATTATAATTATTGAAAAACTAGAATGATGATTTATATCCAATCAATTGATTATAATGTTTAGGATGTTATTGAATTTGGTCCTCATAAACTTACTAAGGTTATTAAAATTGAAGAAAAATCAGACCAAATTATTTCAAAACCTAGAGAAGAATATGATGAAGATGATAAAAGAAAATTGTCTTTGAATACAAAAGTCAAAAATCTACTTTATTGTTTTAAATATAAATGAATTTAATCGTATTAGCATATGTAATTCTGCATATGATATTTGGCATGCATTAGAAATCACATACATGGGTACAAACCAAGTGAAAGAAACTAAGATAAATATTTTGTTTAAAAATTTTGAAAATTTCTTTATTAAACAAGATGAAGTCATTGCTAGTATGATTACTCGATTCACCGATATTGTTAATGGCCTTAAAGGCTTCGATCAAAAATTTACTAATGATGAACTTGTTAGCAAAATGCTTAGGTCTTTCTTAGAAGATTGGGACTCACTGAGGATATCGATAAAGAACACCAAAGATGTCTACACGTATCATATAGAAGAGCTCTATGGAACCTTGATTACTTATGAGCTAAATCATGTAGAAACAAAGGAGAAGTCTAGAAAAGCAAAAGATGAAGAAAAGAAGGATCCTCCTAGAAGACAAATTACTTTGAAATCATTAAATGATGAAGAAACCTCGAACTCAAACAAGAGTGATGAATAATTTGATGATTTCGTTCTCCTTGTCAAAAAGTAGAGAGGCTTTCACAACAACTGTCGATTCCAAAAAAAAGAAGACAAAGGTGAGGAAAAGAACAAGAATGTTGTTTGCTATGATTGTGACAAACTAAAGAACCGAATGTCCCAACAAGAGAAAATTCTTCAAAAAGAAAGCTCTACAAGCCCACTTGGGATAAAAGTGATGACGAGCAAGAAGAAAATGAAAGTCAAGATGAAGTTGCAAACATGTGCTTCATGGCCATTGAAAATGAAGTAAACACAAATGACACTCCCTCTTATAATGAACTATCTACTTTATATGATGAAATCATTGAAACTTTTGAAAAATTTGCTCTCAAACATTCTACTCTAAAAAAATAACACATCTTATTGAAAAATGAGACCAAAAAGATTTTAGAAATTCAAAAGGATTTTGAGAATGAAAAGGATGATCATGAATCTCTAATCAAAGAAAATGTTTCTCTAAAAGAAAAAGTCCTAGATTTAACCAACATTGTGCACAAATTCACTCAATGAAAGAAAAACTTTGAGTTAATGCTTGGGAAACAAAATTAATTTTTTGATAAATGAGGAACTGAATACAAACATTTTCTAAAGCAAAAATCCCTTGAACATATATTTGTTAAAGCTTCTAACACCACATGTAACTTTTGTAACAAATTTGGACATGCAGTATTTAATTGTTTAATAAAAAAGAAACTACACTTTCAAAGAAATCACTGGGTTCAATGGTCTACTAGCACTAACTATCAAGGACCCAAAGTTGAATGGGTATCAAGATCAAAAATTTGAATCAATTTTTGTAGGTGTCTTCAAGGATAAAAAGTAATTGGTTCTTGGATAGTGGTGGCTCAAAACATATGACCGTAGATAACACTATTGTCAAACTTCAAAAGGAAGGTTGGAGGTCATGTCACATTTGGAGATAATGTCAAAGGAAAAATCATGGACATTGAAAATATTGGTAATCATTTATCTCCTTCTGTTGAAAACGTTTAATTAGTAGATAATCTCAAACATAATTTGCTAAGTATTAGTCAACTATGTGATAAATGTTATCATATCAAATTTGATTATTCAAAATGTCTTATTAAGGATGTTATCGAAAGAGGTATTGTTCATAGGAAGCCGAAGTAAAGATGTTTATGTCATTAACATTGAATTTGAAAAAGAATTAAAATGTTTGTCAAGTTTTAAAGATGATACTTGGTTATGGCATAGAAGATTAGGTCATGTTAGTATGGACCTAATTTCAAAAATTTCAAAAAATTGTTTTAAGGTCTACAAAACTTGAAATTTAAAAATAACAAAATTTATGATACTTGTCAATTTGAAAAACAAACAAAAAGTTCTTTCAAAACTAAACAATTTTCTTCAACCATAAAACTTTTACAATTTCTTCACATGGATCTCTTTGGACCTTCTAAAATCGCAAGTTTAAGTAGTAAGTACTATGCATTTGTCATTGTTGATAACTTCTCAAGATTTAATTGGGTTTTATTTTTTAACTTGAAAAATGAGGCTTTAAAAATATTCAAACATTTTTGTAAAAAGGATACTCTATTATAACTATTAGAAGTGATCATAGTGGATAATTTGATAATATTGATTTTGATGATTTTTGTAAAGAAAATGGATATGAACATAATTTTTCAGCTCCCAGAACTCCTCAACAAAATGGTATATTAGAAAGAAAGAATCGCACATTGTAAGAAATTACTAAGACCATGTTAAATGAAAATAATTTACCCAAATGTTTTTGGGCCGAAACCGTTAAACCGTTTGCTATATTATGAATAGGGTCTTGATAAGTCGAAAGAAAAACCAAAATTTCATATGAGTTTTGGAAAAATAGAATTCCCAATATCAGTTATTTTAAGGTTTTTTGTTGCAAATGTTTTGTTCTAAATACAAAAGAAAATTTGGAAAAATTTGATTCAAAATCCAATATTAGAATCTTTCTTGGATATTCACCTACTAGCAAAACTTATAGAGTTTTTAACAAAAGAATTCTAGTAGTGGAAGAATCTATGCATGTTACATTTGATGAAACTAATTATCTTGATCAAGAGAAAGGTATTGATCTAGGTTTAAGAATTTTTTTTGAGCAAATGAATATTCAAGATCAAAATAAAGAAAATCCTAAAGATATTGAAGATAAATTGGAAGAACCAATTTCTCAACAAAGAGAAGGAGAATCTTCCAAAAATCAAAGTGATCCAACACTTCCCATTGAATGGAGATTTGTTCCCTCTCACCAAAGGAGCTCATAATTGGTGACCCTTCCATAGGTGTAAGTATGAGAAACTCTACCAAAGATTTTCTAAATAATCGTACTTTCATTTCCCAAATTGAACCAAAAAATTTCAAAGAAGTCGAATTTGATGAGTTTTGGATTCAAGCAATGCAAGAAGAACTAAATCAATTTGAAAGAAATCATGTTTGAGATTTAGTTGGTAGACCAAATAATCAAACCGTTATTGGTACAAAATGGGTTTTTCGAAATAAACGAGATGAAAATGGTATAATTGTGCGTAACAAAGCTAGATTAGTAGCCTAAGGTTACAATCAAGAAGAAAGTATAGATTTTGAAGAAACTTTTGCACCGATTGCTAGATTAGGATCTATTCGCATGCTTCTTGCTTTTACTAGCCATAAAGGCTTTATTCTCTATCAAATGGATGTCAAAAGTACATTTTTAAATGGTATTATTCAAAAAGAATTTTATGTTGAGTAACCTCCCAAATTTCCAGAAAATGTGTTTAAACTTAGAAAAATTCTATATGGTTTGAAACAAGTGAGCTTGGTATAAAAGATTGAGCAGATTTCTTGTTTCAAATGGTTTTCAAACGAGAAATGCGGATACTACACTTTTTATCAAAATCAAAAGGGATGACATGATTGTTGTACAAATTTATGTTGTTGATATTATTTTTGGTGCAACTAATATTTTCCTTTGTGAAGAGTTTTCAAATTGTATGAGCAAGAAATTTGAAGTGAGTATGATGGGAGAACTAAAGTTCTTTCTTGGATTTCAAATCAAACAAATTACACCATAGACATGCTCAAGAAATTTGATTTTGAAGACTTGAAGCCAATGAATACTCCAATGAGTTCATTAATTAAATTAGATAAAGATGAGCAAGGTACTTCAATGGACATAATAAAATATCGAAGTATAATCGGATCTCTCCTTTATTTAACCGCTAGTAGATCCAATATTATGTTTAGTGTTTGCTTATGTGATAGATTTCAATCGAATCCTAACGAATCACATCTAAGTGCCTTAAAACGAATTTTTAGATATATATGTGTCACTAGAACTTTGGGACTTTGGTATCCAAAGGGCAGTCATATTGACCTTATTAGCTATTCGGATGCCGATTGAGCGGGTTGCACTATTGATTGAAAAAGCACAAGTGAAACTTATCACTTTCAGACTTTGCTCTTGTGTCATGGTTTAGTAAGAAACAAAATTCCGTTGCACTATCTACCGCCAAAGTCGAATATACCTCGGTCGCTAGTTGTTGTGCTCAAATTATTTGAATGAAACAAACTCTTAGCGATTATCATTTAAATTTTGAAAATAATCTCATTATGTGTGATAATACTAGTGCTATAAATTTGTCAAAAAAATCCCATCTTGCACTCTTGCACCAAACATATTGAAATTCGACATCATTTTCTTAGAGATCATGTGCAAAAAGGTGATATCTAATTGGAATTTGTTAGTACCGAAAAACAATTGGCAGATATTCTTACTAAATCTCTAATTCTCGATAGATTTTCATATATTAGAAGAGATTGGGGTATTATTGATGAATCTAAAATTTGTGGCTAAATTTATTTTATATACATGATTAAACCGAAATTACATGTGAATTATTGTTTTGTAGTATTTCAATCAACCGAACCGAAAGGCGAGTTTTCGGTTGAACAAGTGAACAACCGAAATCATAGTTTTGGTCATACAGGAATCCACCAAAACCGATTGCAGCTCACCTTTTTTGAGATGTTTCGATTGACCATTTAAGCTTTTCGGTTGACCCACTGATCAATCGAAACAATTTTTGCACAAACTAGTAAGCTTTTGTAAAATTCGGTAAGTTTGCACAAAATCGGTAAGGAACTTCCAAATATGGTAGAGTTTCGGTCGATAGCAAAAAGTTCGGTCGACCGAAAGAGTCGCATTTCAACACCTTCAAAACTCAATTTTATCCCCAATTCTTCATTTGAAAACCTAAAATTGCAATTTCTAACTCTTCTCCTCTCTTCAATTCTTCATTTTCTTCCAAATTGCTTCAAGATTTTTCACAAATCTACTATATTCATCAACACTCACATCATGAATTTGAAATATCTTCCATTTTTTCAAGAAAAATTGAAAACCTAGATTTTGTTCAAAAACTTGAAAATCTTAATTTTCTCTCAAAAACATCCCATGCAAATCCATTGAAATCATTAACCTACTTCAAAGATTTGTATCCTACTCATTTCCTATTAATTCCTACTCATTTTTCCCACCAAAAATTTTGAAAAACCGAAATTTCTCTCACACTTGTTCAACACATCCGAACCTACAATGCCTCAAAAGAAGAAATCGAAGAAGGGAGAATCTAGTTCGTCCAACGTTGAAGTTGAACACCTTTGCCCGACCGATTCACCGATTGTCCAATTCTAATTGGTAAGTCTATTGACTTTTTCGACTTCCATATCAAAGCTCCATCTTTTCGTATAGAAGAATATTTTGAGGAAATTGGATGGAATAATGTGTTTTCTATTTCTGAGAATGCTTACCCTAGGTTAATTCGAGAATTTTTTCGAAATGTCACTTTTTATTCGGACCACGTAACTTGCACGACTAAGGATAAATGCATTTCCCTTTATAGACCCACTATTAAGCAAATCCTTAGTTTATAATATTGTGATAACTATGCTTATGTCCAAAATTATCTCGTTAGGTTTGACAGTTATAATGAACTTGAGGCTTGTAGTTGTATCACCGACCGACCGACCCTTAACTACCATAATGACTTTGCACATATCATCGTCCCTCGAAGTGGCCATTACGAAGAGGTTCATCACCTCAACTTGTTCATCCTTGATTCTCTTCTTGTTGGTCGAAAATTGGACTTCTCTTACATCTTTTTGAAACATATTCGACATCTCCACTCTTCACCTAGAGTCTTAGGCTTACCATATAGCATGATTCTTACAAAATATTTTGAACACTTCAATGTGCCATTAGACGATGAGCTTATTCTTAAATCAAAACACACTGATATCATTAACCTTAACACCGTTAAACGCATGAAAATTGTTAAAGGTGACGGGCAATGAGTGTGTTGTACTCAAGGCTTCGACAATAATTCGGGGCCCACTACTTGGCCATTTATCGAAGAAAAGGCGGAGGAGAATATAGGTGTTGGTAAGGGAGAAAGTGCAGGTGATGGTAATGGTGGTTGTGATGGTTCTCCTCGACCAAGACACAGACCTACAATTCCACAAGTTGCACCTACCCACGGCCAATATATATCCGAAGATCAATTCAACATCTTATAAGGTTGAATTGATTCCCTTGCCACTACCGTAAATAGTCGAATGGATGCACTTGAACAAAGGATGGAGCAAATGAGCATGTCCCAAGAGGCCTTCTTTGCACATATGTACTCCATCTATCCTCGAGACCCTCCTCCACTGGCGGAAGATTGAAGTATCTTTTTAGTTCTTTTCATTTTAGCTTATGAAAAACATCTTCTCAAAAACGTTGCCTAGTTTGATACACTTTGAGCTATACTTCTAACTTATATTTTTTTATGTCATGACCTATGATTAATATCCATTGTTTTTCTTCTTTCTTCGCACCTATGCCATGTTTACGGGGGAAATTTTTAAATTCAACAACCCCATTCTTTTTTATGATGTCAAAGGGGGAAAAGAAATGTGATTTATTATGTGTTTCATGATTCTATGAATTGTGATTTGATGATGGGAAATTCATGTTTTTATATTACAATTGTGTTTTGGAAGTATACTTGTGATATTATGCTATCTTTATATCTATGGGAAATGAAATAAACACAAACTTGGTTATACATGTGAAAGATATTCCCATTAATGTGCAAAAGATAAGGGAAATGAAAACAACATTCTTGTATATTTCTACAAATCACGTATTGTTTGTTATAATTAAAAGAGGCAAATTGTTGACTTATAATTTAATATAGCTCCATTTGTTTTGATTATAACAAACAAGATACTTATGTTTCTAACAAGTCTTATTTCTTAAGTTTTTCATGTATAAATCTTCTTAAGCATTCAAATGCTCAAATCGTCATCCATTAAAGAACAAGCGATCAAAAGAGACTCGAAAAAACAAAACTTTGAAGAGGTATCAACTCATCAATCTTTAGAAATCTCGTCTATTTTCAATTCTTGATAAATGTTTTCTTTACCAACACTTATATTGAAGTGTAAATCTCTCTTCATACTTAACTTATATTATTTGTTAAGATAGATCATAGGTTGAAAACTTTGATAAAAAGAAACAAACTATTTTATTATCCATTATTCATCAAAGTTTACAACATAAACACTTAAACTTTATTATTTGCTATCATTGAAATGTTATCATAACTCTCTAAATATTTGACTTGATTATACAATTTGTTAAGAGATTTTTTCCAATTGTAAAATTATCATTTATATTTTGGTGGTTTCGAGAGCATTGTAAAAACTCTATTGTTGTTAAGGATAGGAGCTTCTTGTTGTAAGTAACCTAAGGATAAGTGCTCATTGTGCTCATTGTTGTAAGTCACTTAAAGACGGGTACTCCTTGTTTGCAAGTTACTACTATAGTGAATTTGGTCTTACTCATAACGGAGAGTCTGGTAATGGGAACGTAGAATACATTATGTATCGAACCCCATTAAATTCGCTTATCATCATTATATTATTGCACTTTACTTTAAATTACTATTTACATTGTGCTATATCTACTTAAGTGACAATACTTGAATTAAGTTATTGAATTTGCATATTTACTTCTCTTATTACACTTTACATTTATATCTTGTATATTAAATAGTTTTGAAACTAATTATCGAAAAAGTTTCAAAAACCAATTCACATCTCTCTTGGTTAGTTATTCATGGGTTATCATGAAGTACACAAAATTTTTGTAAGCGAAAATGGAAGTAAATGTAATTCACTTGAATTGTGTACCGATGTGACAGAAAGATTTTGCTGCAGAGTTGGAATTTCGAGCCTCCTATTGTTTTTTGTTAATTCGTTTGATATTTGATGATGTTTTGTAGTTACTTTGTTTTATTTGTCTAGGGTAGTTGAATTGAATTGAGATTTATATATTTTTCAAGATTTTGAAACTTTCAAATTTAAATAACCAATACAATGGCATTTGTGTCCTTATGACAAAATGTAACTATTGCTTCAGGTAATGACATAGATTTCGTTCTTGATGCATAATATGATGTTGATGTCATTCCAATATAAAAAATGAACTAATTCATATAACGGCTTTGAAATTGTTAATGAGACACAAAACAATATTAATATTGTTCCAATACGAAAATTGCGTTGATTCACATAACGATACTGAAATCATTCTGGAAACACAAAACGACATCAATGTTGTTCCAGTATGAAAATCAAACTACTTTACCAATTTTTATAATGACATTAAAGTCATTACAAACCAATGAAACGACATATAAGTCGTTATAACAAAAAAATTGCACTATAGTGTGCTGTCGTAGGCATCCAAAAATAGTCCTTAAACCTCTAAAACTAATGTAGTAGTGGAAGTAAGGGTCGATCCCACGAAGAGCATGTAATTCAGTATTTTATGCTTCGTACAATGATTTGGGAGTTTTTATATGCAAATAATTATAAGCAACGCAATAAATAACAATGCAAATTAAATTAAAGAAAACAATCAAAAGACTAACATTGGTCCAAGTTAATATCCACATTCGAAAATTCACAATTGATCATAGATGCAAGGATATTTCAATTCATATTTTGAATATTATCGTTCGAATTCTCCTTAATTTTAGTTATTTAGAAACCAGCGTTCTAATTAACTCTTAATCTCAGACCAGCGCTCAAGATTCAATTTAATAATAGTTTTATACAAAAGAGAAATCGATGAACTAGATAACACAAATACCAGTGGTTGTATTCAATTTATTTAAACATTCTTCTTAAGATTGAATAACATCTATCGCAGAAAATCATCAAATCCTAGTGCTTCACAAGTTAAAAGAATCAAACAATTACGAATTTGATATTTAACTTAGTGGTAGATTGCAACGAATAATAAACTAGCAGGCTTCCTTACAATTAAACATAACACTTATGGAAATAAGTGCGAAAGAATATTCAATACTAAAAAACATGAATTAAATTAAGGAAAATCATTTAGATCTCACAATATGTGGTTCCGAGACTTCAACCTCCTTCGACCAAGTGTAAAAATTTAGTTATACATGATAGATCTAAGAAACATAGAGAGAAAATAGGTTGGAGCCATTCTGGTACGTTCTGGGTTGTATTTAGGGTTGAAAAGTCGTGCAAGATATGTTACCAAAAGAGTCTGAGTTGTAGAAGGAAAGTGGAGATTCGGGTTTCGAAGTGTACCATGCGGTCGCAAGGAACAATTGAAATGTATCATTTTATTCCCTGAATTGCCTTGGGCGATCGCAAGGAATTAAAGCCTTGCGATCGTATGGCTTTACCAAAATTCCTCTAGACAGTTTTCAATATTTTGGTCATATCTTTCTCTCCTGATGTTTGATTAAGTTGATTCATGTTGAGTTGGAAAGATAACTTAAAGGACTACAACTTTGATTCAGATATCATCTCTAAATTCGATCGTTTTCGATGTCCAAAATTGGTCTCAATATGAGGCTAAAAATCGATGCATAACTTTTTTGCCTGAAAGTTGATATTTGATAATACTTTGATTGTATTTTATCTATTTGACTTATTTCTTCATCCAATTGGCCTCCAACACTCTCAAATCTTCATCATCAGGTTCGATACAACTTTTGAATATTTGCACTTTGGTTCCTAAACTTTCGTTTTTTTTCATTTTGGTTATTTTCTCCTTATTTCTTCCAAATTACGCCATATCCATCGAATTGCCACCTAAACCAAAATATGAGAATACTAAGTACATTTAGACATAAAATAATCATATGAGTGCATTAAATAAGTAGAAAAAAATATGTATTTTACATTCCTATCACACTACGCGCGCAACGTAGAAAGTTGTATGTGGGAACTTTCGTCTTCGCTCAACGAAGAACTTTTCTCGTGCAATTTCTAAAAAATGACGACGTATCATTAGTATCAAACACATGAAACAACATAATGACATCCACATCATTTCAATAAAAATTTGGTGTAATTGAAATTGTTTTAGTTCAAATTATAACTAAGACAACAAACATATCGTTTTCTTTCATATGTAATAAGTGTGACATCATTATGTATCAAATCCATGAAATAACGAAATGACATCGTTATTTTAATATTATTTTAACGACATTGATATTATTCCAGTTTAAATCATAACTAAAACGACATAGATATCTTTTCCTTTCATACCTGACGAGTAATATCTTTATGCATCAAATCCACAAAATAACATAAAGTCATTCATATCGTTTCAGTACAAATTTAATGAATTTAAAATCAATTCAATTCAAATCATAACTACAACGATGTAGATATCGTGTATTTTCATATAAAACGACAATTATATCGTTCTGGCTAAAAATAAGTATTCAACCATGCACGGCCACCCGGCATGTCTCTAATTATGTAGGATGATCGAGAGAGGTCATGAAATGAGTTGATGCCACTCGAATGATCTAGAAAAAGCAAACGAAGATACTTTCCTTCTAACAGAATAGTTCGAAGGAGGTGGGATACAATTATGGGAGCACAGTTTCTTTTAAGTGAGATCAAACTCACTTGATAACCTATCTCAATCGTCCTACGTATGTCGATGCATGTTGGGTGACTATGGACGGTTTAATCATCATTTTTATTGAAACGATATAATTATCATTTTATATGAACCAAAATGATATGTATGTCGTTTTAGTTATAATTTGAACTGAAACGATATCAATGTCGTCAAAATTGTATTTATATGATAATGATATCGTTGTGTATCGAAAATAATGATTCAACCATTCATGATCACCCAACATACCTCCACATATGTAGAATGATCAAAAGAGGTCATTAAGTGGATTAATATCACTCGAATGTCTTAGAAAGAGCGAAGAAAGATACTTTGTTTCTGTCGAAATAGTCAAAAGTGGTAGACAATTATAAAAACACACATATTCTCATAGTTTCTTTTGAGTGAGATCGAATCCACTTGATAGCATATTTCGATCGTTCTACATATGTCGTATGCATGTCAGTGGCCGTGGACGTTCAAATCATTGTTTTTAGCTTAAACAATATAGAAATCATTTTATATAACTCAAACGATGCATATGTCATTTAAGTTATGATTTGAACGAAACGATTTCAATCTTCTGAGGCTGAGGCTACCCAAACCCCCAAGGCACCCGCCTCAAGCCTAAACAAGAAAAAATTCCACTTTCTTTCTTTTGTTTTGGTAAAAATTCAATATAATCTTTTTGGAACCCTTTAAATACCAAACTCGACTAGAACGTGATGAAACCTCCTTTTGACTTAACAAAAATATATTCTATATATTTTGGAGGTGAAGAACGAGGCGCAATCATCAACCAAAGGCAAATTGTACAAGTTTATTGAAGAATATTCATCTATTTTCAAGTTTCAAGCCAATAAATTGGATTCCTCAACTTTCTTCATTATTTCTCAATATGGGTGATGTCTTTTCATTATTTTTTGTATAGTTTAATAATTAGGATGGTTGACTAAATTTTTCAATTGTATTGGATGAATGTTGAACCATATTTTCATTTATTTTAATTCAAGACATCAATTTAGGAATTTCGTGTTATTATTTGATTGATTTTACATTCTCATTAAACTATTTAATTGTTTGATCACCGCTTAAATAGTAAGTTGTTCGTTGCAATTTAGGAATACTCACAATAAGTTTAGAACGCGACAAAATCAACACATGAGCAATAGGTATTAGGAATAATATCTATGACATGTGCAATCATGTGAATCAATGCATATTTTTTGTATGAATTCGGACTTAAAATAGAATCGAGTCATGTTAAACATATGTTTAATATATCTTGAAAAAGAATATTGAATAACAGTGAATTATGGATTGTTTTGAATGCATAAATTTATTAGATTACAAATTAATAATTGAAATAAATGACAATATGGGAATTCACAATTCCAATACAAATATTTACATATTAAATAAGTACTTTATTTTTTTTGTTAGTTTGGGATTAATATAGATTACATATAAATCATCTCTTTTGATACCACCACACTTCGAATTTAATAGTGGTTATTGAACTATAAATTAGATATTATTACTCATGGGAACAATACTCTTACCTCACAAATCTTATTATTTGTACAACAATCTCATACGCTTGCAGGTTTCACGCGAACAACATGATTGGTACAACATATTAGACAAGATGGACCGTACAACAAATAAATTTTTAGCTTCATTATATTTTTTATTTTTTGATATTATTCAACAATATCTAATCTCCTTTGCTAAACTGTCATTAGTATTTTCTATCCTTTCTAGCTCAACCAAGGGATGGCAAAACATCATGACGTTCTCCAACCCGCTTGGCCCTAACGGGTAGGGCACCATCTCGAATCTTATTTTTTATTTTATTTTGTATTTTTATATTTCAATCGTGTTTAAAATATAGAAAAATAAGTAAATGGTGTTACAAGAGCATTTTCAAAAGACTCTTGCTATCTACTCTAAAGAATCAATCCTTAAAATTATATTTTAAGTGACTCTTTAAACTAACATTTTAATTCAAAGAATGGGTTGTGTCTCCAAAGTCTATAATTAATGCATTCAAAGTATTTCAATTTTTTAATGGGGGAAAATATATATAATAACTTGAGGGAAGTTAGTGAAAATTTAAAATAGGAAAAAACAATAAATATTATTTGAGAGTAGTAAAATTAAGTGTAATATATAAAGAGCTTGTTGGAATATTTAAAAAAAAAGTTACTCTCTAAATTTATAGATGTTTTTTAAATTGTCGAATATATTCTTTAAAAATAAAGAATCTCTTGGATACTCTAATTGAGATATTTTAATTCCTGTCCCACCTTCCAAAAATCCCGAGCACCCCCACCCCTTAGCTATCCCTGTTGAGTTCAATAATTTTCATGTCCGAGGTTTGATTTTTGCAAGAATTCTGGCCTTGATAACCCAGACTAGGAAGAGAAGAGCCCTAAATTTGTAACTGTAAAACGTAGTTAAGATAAATATTTGGGGTGGGGGGATAGTATATATGACTACAAGGTTTTAACGTGATGTTTTTAGAAAATAGTTACAATCCCGTAAATTGGAAAAATCGAGCTTTTTTTAAATTATGAATTTCTAAGGAAAAAATGGATGAAATTTTTTGTTTGTTTCTAACTTCCAAGTTTCTCTCCATTCTAAGCACCTAAAACTTAAAGAAAGGTTGCCGCAGCTGTGAAGTTGGCTGGGGCGTGGTTTGTGTTAGATCGATTTTTTATCCAACTCAAACCCAATCCAATCCAAACCTATCAAGCTTAGGTCGGTTTGTGTTGAGTTGGTCGGTTTGGGTTTAAGCCCAATTCAAGTTGGATCCGGTTATTTTTTGTTGAATTTGGACAATTTTTTAAAATTTGAAAATACTTGAAAAACTTTGTTGCTTTTAAACTATATAAGGAATTCTATCTAAAAATAATGTATAAATAAGTTTGAAATTATGGAGCATTTTCTTTTTACAATTTTTTGGGATTTTTCATATCATTATCAAATCTTTAATTTTTAGTTTATCGTCAAATTATTTTACATTTGTACATAGTATTTATGTCAGCCTGCTAAAAAGGGGGATGTTTGCACATTCTAGGGGTGAGCATTTTTTCCCAAAATCGGTGAAATCGAACTAGTGGGTTCGATTCCAATTCATTTATTAAATGGATTAGTTTTGAGACCATCGAGAATCGATTGGTTCTAGTCCAATTCTTGGTACTATCTTAAGAACCAATAGTAAATTTGGTTCTCCCTTGTTTTTCTTTTTGTCGATATATCGTATAAATATGCACTAAATATTTGAACATTAGTCCACAAAATTATCCCACGTCAAAATTTCACTTTATATACACTTCTTCTTTCTTTTACGGTAAAAGATCTTCTCTTTGAAGATTATTGAAGATAATCAAATTATAAATACTACATATATTTTTTTTAATATATATTGTTGTATGAATTTTTTTAAGAATTAATTGTTGATCTAGATTTTACAGTTTATATTGTGTTTAATAATTTTTTTATGCCCTCATTAATTGATCTTGTGTTTTAGAGTGTATTTTTGTTTATTGCCTTTAATTTTTATATTATTAGATTACAAGAATGATAAGTGATTTTAACTCTACTTTATCTATTTTTAATATGATAAGTAATTTGATGCTTTGTTTTTAATAAAAAATTTTAATATAAAGAACCGAATCGGGTGAATTGGACTTAACTAGATCCAATTGGTTCGGTTTAATTATATAGTTAGATATGAAACCATTGATTTCATTTCTAAAATTTATATTGGTACTCGATTCAATTCGGTTCCCTTCGAAATCAGATCAAATCGAATCATGCCCACTCCTAGTACATTTTAAGTCATTCTCTAGTATCCACTATTGTGTCTATTTATATTTTTCCATTTTAGGTATTAAATTTATTAAGGGAACATTATAAGATGGTTGTAAAATACAATTTCAAAATTAAAAAACTTTATACATCACAATTTATTTCTTGATTACAAATTATTAAATTAATTGGTCACATGTTTTTTTTTTTACAAATCACAAATTTTATAAGTCGCAATTTTTTCATCAGTTACAATTTATCAAATTAATATGTTCCTTGATCACAAATTATCAAATTAATAGGTCACTTATTATTTTTGGGTCACAAATTACAAATTTATAAGTCATAATTTATTTCACAATCACAAATTATCAAATTAATGGTTACAAGGTATTTTTTAATTACAAATTATTAAATTAATTAGTCACAACTTGACAAATTGTGAGTCATGATTACAATTTTTTAGGTTATGTAATATTTATTGCTCAAAAATTATCTATTTCATCAATCACATTATTTTTTAACCATACATTAACCAATTTATTGATCACAATTAACCAAAATAATTGGTCACTCTCACTCTTTTCACCCCTTTTGCCACCTTTGTTGCTATCGCGCCCCCACCACCTCCACCTCCACTCCACTACCTTCAGTACCACGAGCACCGTCACAACCTCATCACCACCACCAACATCACAACCACCTCACTAGCACCGCAACTACCACAAACAAAACCTACCCCAAAACCATTGAAGTAGCCTGAGCCATTCCCAGAGTCGTTCCCACCTCCACCATCACCTCATCCACCATCCCTTCCACACCATTCTCGTATCCAGAGCCACTTCGCTACCACTACCATAGCGAGAACCACTATCGGACCCAGTGCTGCCGCCACCTCCGCCTCTTTCCTTTACTCCTTCTCTACCTGACCCCATATCTCAAACCATAGCCCAAAATCAAAACCATAGCCAACATCACCACCACCTCCTCTTGTGACCACAACTATTACTCCCACCAAAAAAATCCCCAATTTGCCGCCGCACAAGAAGTAGCGGCGATGGTAAGGTACATCGCTGGTGTTGCACTTGTCGTCGTGTGCGAGGGGAGGGGCAGTACTGCACTTGTCGTCGATGTTGCGCATGTCATCACGTGCAATCAAAAATATTTTTTAAAGATAAATTAGGATTTGTGGGGTGTGTGTGGGTGTTGGGGTAGATTAATTTAGAGCATGTGTGATAGAGATTAAAATCGGATTAAAATTGAAAAACTATCCGTTATTATTGAATTTTATTAGACGAGTGAGATCCAATAACGATCATATTTTTAATTTAATCGAATTTTAATTGTTACCAAATAAGCTGTTAATTTTATAATATTAAAAAATTAAATTATAACCTGATTCTTAAATTGAGAATTTAAAAATCATGGCTAGGTGTTATTTCCACATTTATTAATTCATTGGGTTGTGTTGAATTTTAATTCATAACCCGAGACCCAATTCAACCAAAACGCAGCCTAACCCAATTGAACTTGAAAACCAGTCCAAATAAGTTGATTTGGGTTGGATTTATCAATTTGAGTTGATTTTTGCCCAACTCTACATGACGGTATCTAATACAAACTCATGATTAAAAATGATACCCGTGATATGATTATTAGATCAGTGACACAGAGTTGAAGCCCTTCATGTACATATAATATTGGGAAAATGTGTTGTTTAACGTGACATTCGTAATATGTTTGTGTATAATAATTGATAATACTTGGTGATTTCCTCTTCTTCTTCTTTATTATTATTTTTATTTATTTTTTGCTTGGCAACAATACATTTTGAAAATCGAATGATATTTGTTATCTGCTAGCAGTGCCTATGCGACTTATTAGGTTGTGTCCACATGATATTAACAAGAAGATAATTGAATAATCAGTCCTTGTTTGTGCCCCATTTTTCTCAAAGATCATTTTTTTTTTTTCAAAATTCATTTTCAGTCACATTATTTTAGAAAATCACAATTCCAAAATACATTTTTCCAAACAATGGGGCTCAAACTCACGTCCATCTTTTTACATTTACATTTCAATCCTCATTTTAGCAATAGAGAGTGTATGACTGTGTTGGTGTCTTGCTATGTTACATAAAAATGGTTACTCAATGACTGGGCCTAGTGATGGCAATGGGCCGAGTCGAACAAGCTCATGGCTCGTTTGCTCGTGGGCGAGCTCGGCTCGCCGCGAGCCCACGAGCCAAGCGGCGAGCCACGAGTTTTATGCATTTTTTTTTTTTTTTACTTTTTCACGTTTTTTTTTTAAATTTCACAAGCCCACGAGCCGAGCTCCTGGGTAAGGCACACGAGCCGCTCGACGAGCCGAGCCTTACAGTTCGGCTCGAGCTCGAGCTCATTATTTGACGAGCCAGAGCGGCTCGTGACCCATGTTTTTACGAGCCGATGAACCGCTCGGCTCGTTTGACATCTCTAATTGGGTCGATCATACCATCAAACTGGTAGAAATGATTGCAGTACCACTACCGGGTTGGGAGTCAATTGCATGCCATTAGTTAAGATATGGGGATTTATTCACATGGCCTTACAGGCCCCTCACAAGGTGACGGCCCCACGTGTATTAAAAAAAAAATTGTGCAAAGTCCACCCATGTGTGTTGTCTGTACAACACCTGTAAAAAATATTATGTACTCCAATTGTTGGCTAATTTTGCAAAAATGTTTTAGCTAGTTAGAAGAACTTTTAGATCAAGCCGATTGAATGTAAATTCCTCTAAAAGTACTTTTGAAATAATAAGTACTTTTAAAAATTAGTTTTCAAAATAAAATTAAGGGAGCTTCTTCTAAAAGTTTTTCCACAGGAAGTAAAGACATAAGTAAAAGTCGTGTCAAACTGGCTCTTAGTCTACAATCAAATCATAGATACAAAAAAAAAAAAAAAAAAAGGCTGAAAGAAACAGATACAACCAAATCTTCATGTTCTTTCTATTAAAAGGTAAAAATCCCACAAAAATCTCAAACGAGAAATTAGTTAGCTTCCCGATAGGCAATAATCTTTTAGGGTAATTTGGTTCAGCACAGTGATAATTGAAAATCATTGGTCCCTAGAAATAACCCATACCTTGAATGCTGTATGATCGGAACAGATAATAGTCAAGAGTTTAGGGATCAGAATTTGAAAAGATAAGACTATTAACATAAATCAACATTTCAATAATGATTAATCAACTAATAGAGTTGAACCAAACATCAAATTTTCACAATTAAAGGTTTAGAGCATTTCCAAAGCTAGTGTAAAATTAAATGTAAATTGATATCTTCAAAACCACTTCTGCATCATCATTTACATCACAATGTATAAATTCAAACTCACAATTTAGATCTATTTTACACCACGATTTGAAATGCTCTAAAACATGGTTTTGAAATCTAGTTTGATCGGACGACAAGATCAGTAAATTGAGGAACATGATCTCTATCTAGTTAAATCGAATTTCATTCAAACAAATCATCTTCCAAATATCCAAAAGAGGGGAGACCTTCATGTCCGACTCGGACGACGAGGATATCTCAACCCTATTATCATCATGCATTTCTCCCATGATCGAATCTTTATGGAACCATTCTCGTTCTTTCAGAAAAGGTTATGCCTTGACTTTGTGACTGATTATATTTTTGTCAAGTTTCCATTCAACTATAGCTATAAAATGGTGATACCATAGTTATTAGAATCAGACCAGATCGGCCGGTTCAGACCGAGAACAGCCGAACCAGATGATGGTTCGGTTCAAATTTATTAATTGTACAAACAAGCAAATGAACCAGTCAAGAACCGACTGGACCACCCAAGAACTAGCTAGTTCAGACGGGTTTAAGAGTAAGTTGAACCGGTTCAATGTGGTTAAACAAGTACAATGTAATTTTTCCTTTGCATAGGTAGTGATTCGAACCTGGAGTTTTGGGTACTCAACCATTTTGGAAACTAACTAGTCTTTACGCTGACAGCTATGTGAACCAAATACATATGTTCAGATTTAGAGAAGTGGTTATCAAAGTACAATGTAAGATTTAGTTTTATTTGCAATGGCAATGATTAGAACCTTGGCTTCCAAGGTTATATTTCACTTCCTTGACCATTTGGGAAACTCGTGAACTATAGTCATACTCTGGGAGCCAAACATATATACTTAGATTTAGCAAAATAGTTTTCTTTTTAGTTCAAAAATATATTTTAATTAAAATTACGATCTAACAATGACACGCAGGTTTAACCATTGAGTCACTAGTTCAACCATAGTCCCGATGATTTTTCCGGGTTGACTACTGGATCGGGTTTAATAACTATGGGTGATGCATCCAACTTAGTAAAAAAATTATAACATCGAAACAAGAAGTAATCCACTGGTCCAAGCAGTGTCCTAATCTGTCAATCCAGACTTTGCCAAGTCGGGTATGATAACTATGGTATACGTATGAATAAGACTATTTCCTTCTGTAGAATATGTAGCGTTATAATGTAATAAATGGGAAATGAATGAAATCATCTGGCCAGCACAGCGCCAGCACATTCAAGATAGGCTAAGCAGGGCATAACTTACACCTCTTTCGCTAAAAAATCATAATAGAGAACACAAGTACATATTACTGTACTAGAAATTGGTGGCAAGTTCAAGATATTGTCTGTGCAAACTGGGTAGAGAATTAAGCAAGAGACAAAAAAAAAAAAAAAAAACTCTCAGTTTACATACAGTAAGCCGTTTTCAGAAAAAATATATATCATGCAAAAATGTAATTTGGTGTATACAAAACTATGCGCCTTCCTTTTAGTTCATGACATAATAACAAGAGCAAAATAACACCTGACAGAACAAACTTTCTTTAGGAGAAAATAAATACTAAGAGTTACACTACGCAAGTTGTACCTCGAGGTGAAAGATCTATAAAAGCTTAAAAAATGTAGTGGAATGACAGTGAACTGATTTCTGTCTTACCTTGTAGTTGTTAATACGGTAAGAATTCACTTTTACAAGCCAAAATTGCACGCCTGCACGAATTCCATCTCATCATCAACATATTTAGTCCAGAGATGCTTATAATGGTTCATAGCAATATCCAGCCATGGCTTCATGTCTCCATTGAAATGGATGACAGCAGCTTTATTGATTTCATCCATACTAATACTTGGATTGATTCCAAGGTCCAGAACATGCCATGTTTTATCCAATGACTTGGTTGTTGAGTAAAATGTAATCAACCCAGCCGGTAGTGTGCCTAATTTCCATAAGGTTTGATCCTCATTCTGATCAATCAAAAAGAAAAACTTTCCGTAACTAGCATGATAACCGAAAAGAAATTGTGCTATACTTTGTTTCAGAACAAAAATAAGGGAAAGGTAAAATCAGGAAAGCATAAACCATTTACCAAATTCTGCCAGTAATGATATTGCTCAGTGCATTTCTCATTTCGCCAAGCATCAAGGTCAAACATATTCACACCAAAAGCCCAAGCACAAGCTCTAGGATTGAACTTCTCCTTGATGAGAGGGTTAGAAAAGTTCAAATATTCAGCATAACGACGGAAAGACCCAAAGCAAGTATTAACTGCTGCGTTCACCTTTCCGTCCATGTCAATTCTCCACAAGGCAGTTAAATCCTTCTGAACTACAACGTCATCATCCAGAAACACGATTTTGTGCAGCTTTGGGTACAATTCTGGCAAGTAGAACCGCAGGTGATTCAGCATTAATAAGTACTTGGGGTTTCTAAATTTCATGTTGTTCATGTCTTTAGTGGAATTCTCTGCCCTGTTGGTAAAGTAAAACTTCTGCAAATTTGCAGACTTGACTTGTCTAAGAACTGGCACATATGAGGGAATCAGGAACTTGTAATCATCCACCGCTTTGATCTCAATATGGGCTTGCCCTTGTATCGGCCTCATCTTAAACCAAACCTTTGTTGCAGCTAGATTCATCCTATCAGTAACGATATGAAAAACATGCTTCTCAGGTTCCTCTGCATTCTTAACAACTGAATTCACCACCACAGAGATTGCAATCACATTGTCGGAAAATATAGCATAATGGTATAAGCTTGGATCCTCAAACTCAGGCTTCGGTTCATCATCCGTATACTTTTCAGGATGCGCAATTCTCTCCTCCATGAGCCGCATTGCAAGACAATGCAAACTCTTGGGAGTCGATTTTGCTGCAATTGAGCTCGTAAAAGCCCCATTCTTCTTGGCCTTCAAAAGCGACTCATTAACAGCAAATATCGTATCTTTCAATTTCTGAATCTTTAACTGAGTATCATAGGACTCCTTGGCTTCTGCAATCATCAACCTAGCAACCTTGATTTTATCCTTGACCTCCTTTTCAAACTGCCTCAACACGTCCTCATCAACCGGTCCGTCAGATTCAAACAATGCTAAGCGATATGTTGGCTTCAACTGAAGGTCCGAAAAATTCTTAGCCAAGTCATCAAACATCTTAAGCTGCCTAGAGATCTCTAGCTTGAGCCTCCTAGCATAAGTGAAATATGCATTCACTAATGCAATATGATTATTTGCTTGATTATATATCAAATTTAACCTTGTCTTTGACGGATCAGACTGCAGTGCTATAAATGTTTGGCGTGCATATGCATTTCCTGAAGTCTCCATCACCTGTTAATTTAGTAAACGCTGTCTATTTAAATTCACATCCAGATACAATTCACTTTCCTTATTCTCATTAATCCTCTTTATGATGCAACTATAAACTAGTAAAGTCTTCTGATCATATGCACCAAATAAACACACACGTCTCTATTATTTGATACAAACAAAATTGATACCCAAGATCAATTTATAGATAAATTTAACATGCCAGCTAAATTTCCAATAAATGTATACTTTCCCAATGATCTCGACAATTAAATGGAACAGAAACGATGAAGTAGAGTCAGAAATTGATACGTTAAAATAAACCATCTCAAGCACACAGACAAAAAAAGCAGTTATTAATGTAGTTCACAAATCTAAAGCAGCCCGAATTTTTACAAATAGATTCAATTTTCTTTCCGACAGGACTTTCTCTTTTAATTACTCACCGAAATGTCATTAAACGCATCGATATCGTATAAAGATATATACAACATAAAGACAAGATTTAATTGAGTACACAAAAACACACACAGAGTAATTAAACGGGAAATGGCAGAGCTTACAGAGTCAGGGTGAGAGGGGTACGAGGTAAAGAGCACGGAGAGAGTAGCGAGAAAGAGGAGAGTGAACATGGCGGACACGAAGATCCTGTAGCTGAAATAGTTACGGGGCCCGGATCCGCCACCCGATCCAACTCTTCCGCCGCGGACAGCCACCGCCATCACGATCGCCGGACGGGTTTATCAAACTGACTACAATTACTGTATATATATATACACAACAGAATTGAAAATACTCGGTTTATATCTGCAATAGAGCTATCTATGTAACGGTGAGCTATAGATACATGAGGTTGTGTGCATTTTCGTATGGAAGGAGTGTTACAGTGAGAGAGAGAGAGAGAGAGAGATCTGAGCAACGGAAGAAGAAGAGAGTGGGCTCCAATAATGAATTGCAGTTTTAAGTAGATCTTGTCCAATATTATATAGGAATTTATTTATCACCTATTTGATCTCCATCAAAGAGTTTTTTTTTTTTTAAAAAAAAAAAAATTATATATATATATATATATTAGAACGACAATATTTTTAAAAAAAAAAGTTTGTTAAAAAAGTAAGAAGTTTTTTTAATTTACTGTAAAGTATTTTATTGTGAGAATACGTTACTATAAATGAATTTTAGATAAAAAGAATGGGTTAATTTCACGAACGGTCATTGAACTTACCTAACAGTTACAAAATGATCACTGAAATTTAAAACTTACATAAACGATCACTAAATTTTAATTTGTTTCACAAACCGTCACGGAATGACCGTTATGATTTTAACTCAAACTTTGAGGACCAAAACACGAGGACATAAAAATTTGACCACCTCAAGTATAAATTTCTTTTAAACAAGAATATGCTATATTTTTATGTGAATTAAAATAAATAAAAGTGCATTAAAAGTTAGGAAATCTATGCACGATCACACAAAAAATATAGAAAGATATTTATATCTCATATATAAATTTATGGTCTTATTCGTATATAGGCAGAACGGGAATTAAAATATCATTTTTACCATTTTCATTTAATTTACCCCGAATGTGGCACTAATAGCAAGAGATTTGCACTTGAGATTGTCAAGTTTCGATGTCCACATATTTTGGTCATTTAAATTTGAATTAAAATCATAACGATTTTTCAGTGACCGTTTGTGAAACAAATTAAAACTTCAATTGTCGTTTGTGGAAGAGCATAAAACTTCAGCGATCGTTTCTGCAAGTTTTAAACTTTAGTGATCGTTTTGTAATTTTTATGTAAGTTCAGTGACCATTTGTGAAATTAACCCTAAAAGGAATTTTTAGGAGAATGGTAGACAAACGGGGACTTGGGGTTTTTTTTTTTTCATCAATAGATTTTTTTGGGGTGGGTCTTTGAGCCCCTGTTTAACAATCATTTAAGGTAAAATTTCATTTTTTTTTCCTTAAATTCATTTTCAATTACATACTTGCGCAATAAAATATTTATACATAAATTTTAAAAAAAAAATCATACTTTTTAATCATGCATTCTCAAAAAAATTAATATTTCAAAACTCATCTTCCCTGAAAAATTCATTTTAAAGGTTGTCAAACATGGGCTAAACTAGATGATTAGGGAAATCTCATAAATGTATGATACCGTAGATCAATAATAAAGTGATTAATAGAGTATCATTTCACGGAGACGGTGCATTTCATTTGGCATTAATTAATGCTAACTTTAATTGAATAATCAAATTTTATTTTGTGAAATTATACTAATTATCTAATTAAATTAACTAATGAACAATTAAGAAAGGTTCAGTAAACATGGTTTTAACAAGTACTGGGTTTTGAATCCATTATTAATCTATTTTAATGCAATTTAATATCATGACAATATTTATTCATTCTTGTTGATTGGTGTTCTTAATTTATTTAATAATCTCTCTTGAATAGAATTAAAATTAGGGAAAATTGCAGTTGAGGTACCAAACCTTTCAATTAATTGCAAATTTTGTCCAAACCTTTCATTTGTACCATCCACGGTATTAAACATTTCAAAAATCTACACCCGATGTCCAAATGGACGGTTTTCGTCCAATTGATCATTAGTTGACCAAGAATAGTAGATTTTGATCAATTTTGACAAAATTAGGAGGGGTAAAATAATAACTTGACAATTTTCTCATTAAATAAATTAAAAGAAAAAACAAAAACTTACCTCCTTCTCGGCATCAACAGTGTCGGCACCACCGCATCCTCCCACCACCACCACCACCATCGTTAATTAAATTAAAAAATAAAAATAAATATACAAAAACCATTCTTCTTCCCACTCCATAATACGCACTAAAAAATTAGTACAAAAAAAATTACCTTTTCAACATTGGAAATGGCAGTGAGAACAAAGTGCATGGTTGCCATAACGACCTTGTACCAGAGGCTGGCCTCATCAAGAGCCCCACCGCCAATATCAAAGTTAGGGTGATGGGACTAGGCGGAGGAAAAAGCAACGAGTTCGATACAACGTCACCGTTCAAGTGTTGCCCAATACTCATACTGGTAGGCCCGCTATTAGCAATAGTAGTATTAACAGGATCGATGGCGATGATGTTAGGCTAAGTAATGGTGGCGGAGGTTGTGGTGGACTAGAGATTGGGATTGCAAAGCTCGTCGTTCATGGTGGAGAGGATTAAGAAAGCGGCTTCAATTGTTTCTTCGAGGTGTTTTATCCGTCAATTGCGAGCTCTTTTGTTGTTTTGGGGTGGTGTAATTGGCGGAAGTAGGGGAGTAACTCATTTTCATTCTCTTTCTTCTACTCATTTTCAATCACATATTTTTCAATAAAATAATATTTTTCATCACATCAATAAATTTTCCTTCTTTTTCAACCATATATTCACATCACAGCACAAAAAAATACATTCTCCCCTAAAAAATGTGCATCAAACACACTCTTTGTAGTTAAAAAGTAAATAAAATTTTTGATTTACGTGTAAAATTATTTTATTGGAGAATGTAGTTAAAAATGAGTTTTTGAGAAAATGGGGCTCAAACAATAGATTAATGTATTGTGTATGAGGGGGCATCTTTCAATCTTGAATGATTTCTGTACTTAAATTAGGTCAAAATATGCATCCGATATGGTTGTCATGAAGAGTTTCAGTCTAAGAAGGAAACTATCTTTGTCTGTCAAATTACATATATGTGATTGCACAAGCACGTATGTTCATGTTCTGATGCTAATTTTGGGTTGCAATCATGGGGGGTGCGATCGCAACTATGTAGCTTCGAAAATTATAACCTTAGTCCCCAGTTTTGCTTCTTTGTTTAACTTGAGTCCTTTTAACGTGCAACTTCAATACTTCATCCTCTAATTTTATCCCGTTGATTTCATATGAACTTCAATCTTCATTCCTTGGTCCGAATTAACTTTTTGAATATTCACAATTTAGACTTCAAACTTTGAAATGGTTCATTTTTCACCCTTTTTTGACTGATCACCACTTCTTTTGATCAAAAGCCATCCAAACATTAATATATCCTACAACAATCGACATTTAACCAAAGTAAGTCTCATCAATTTTACTTCTAAATTCTTCACTTTCGATGATCCAGATAGGTATAGAAATTACGCATATCACTAGACCTCACAACAATTCTAATTTATTTAAAGGTAATTATATCACATTTTAATTACAATGAATGTCTTCAACATTTACTTTTTTCACATTTGTGTCTCCATCATCAAATTTTTATCACATCTTATCTTTGATAATAGTTTTCATCACATCTTTAGGAGGACGTAAAAAAAATAAATTAAAAATAATATATACACACGCATGCACTAATCGCCTTCAAACTAGGGTTGTAAACAAAAACCGTCTAACCGGAAAATCGAACCGAAACCTCATTTTAGAAACCGTCGGTTTGGTGCCACGTGGACCCGTCAACGAAATGGTTTTGAACCAAACCAAACCGGTCAAAAACGGTTTGGTTTAGGTTTGAGAATTTTAATTGCGATTTAAAACCAAACCGGACCGTCGAAAAAATATATAAAAATAAAAAAAAATGATTTTTTTTTTTGAAAATTCATTCAAATATGTAAAATTCAATAGTTTTTTTATTTGTGTGTATTTTTGTCAATTTATAATTTTTTATTACATATATATTATTATTACCAAATAATTCTAATTTATATCTAATAATCTCAAAACTAACATAATCTATCAAAAACAATTTTCCTTCATAATTCAAATTTCTACAGTTGCTTCTGAGTTTGCATTCTCAACTGGAGATCGGATACTTGATTCCTTTAGAAGTTTATTAGGTGTAAGGATGGCTGATGCTTGTATATGCGGAAATAATTGGTTGCAAATTAAGAATGAATCTATAGTGCTGCGCCAATATTTAGATGAAGTGGAAGCATTTGATGATTCAATAAAAGTTGTGGAGGGTGGTTTATATTTTTTATTACCATATTTTTAATGATTTTCTTATCTATCTAGTATCCAATACTATGATGATGTAACGAATACATTTGTTTGACAATGGAGACTATGAATCATGTGTGACAACAATTGATGTTTGAGTATATGTGAGAAACTGAATTCGTAACAATATACAACGGTAAGTTTGTGTAATTGTTATGTTTAGATATTATAAACAATTGATTTATTACTATGGTTGGTTATTCTCTCCGTCTAATTAGTAGTTTTATTTTTCAAATATGATGATCAATGGTCTTCCTGAACCTCATTATGTTTTTTGGGCTTTATATGTAGTTTAGTAGACTTGTATTGTAACGTTATCGTAACATCCTAAAATGGCAAACAAAAAATTATATTTTAATTTATTGTGATTTCATTTTGATTTAGTTGGTATTTAAATTTGTAGTAGATATATTTAGTTTGTTTTATATTTATTGCTAGTAAGATATAAATATATATTGAATTCAATGAATTAATATCATAAAAGTAGGCGGACAAAAAAATATACGGCGAAACCGGCGGTTTAAAATCGGACCAAACCGTTAGGTTTAGGTTTGAGTTTTTTTCAAACCGTTCAAAATGATTTGGTTTATGTTTGAGTTTTTCTCAAACCGGTTTAAACGGTTTGGTTTGAAAATTTGTCAGCAACCGGTAAAATTGAACCGCTTACACCCCTACTTCAAACCTATATTGAGAAAGCAAATCCTAGGCTTATAGGAGGGAGTTGAAAACGACAAGCAATTCCCCTAGGGTTGGACAAAAGTTTCTGAATGGTTCTTCATAAATTAAATATCCGAATGAGTATCTGAATCGAGAATTGATGAGTTTGGTTCGGTTCTAGGACAAGAATCGAAGAACCGAATCTAAATAATTTTTTAAATTTTTTATATTGAATTAATTGAATTATTTAATTTTTTCTAAACAAATTAGCAAATTAATTAGGTAAATTTAATTTTTTTTGTTTGTTAATCGAGCTTTTTCAATTATGCTTGTAGAGTTTCTTACTATGACAAGTCAAGCAGTCGATGATTAAATTAAATAGTTGATAAGTATTATCAATACTTAATTTATATTTATAACTTTTAATTAATATTTTATTTTTTTATGTAGGCTCCTTGAAACAATGAATTATTAATATGGATCACCGATATTTTAGTATTAATATCTACTTTTTAGTATTTGTATATATTGAATTAATCTTATTGGATAACCTGTTATTTATATGTTTTTAAATTGAGTTACGTTAATTTTAATAGTTACGAATGAACATGTTATTAGTTATATTTATGTAGTATTGTTGTAAATGTTAAAAAAATTAATTATGGTACGGAACCGAACGGAACCAAACTGAATGGAACCGAACCCGAACGGTTCTATAATTATATTTGGACCCGACGGTTCCATTTATTAAATACCCGAAAATTTTGGGTTGGTTCGGTTTTGAAGAGAACCGAATTGAACCATGTCCAGCCCTAAATTCCCCCATTTATTCCTTAGACACAAGTTCTACGAAATCATCAGTAACTTGGACATGAAATTCTCCATCTAGTTCGTAGACTCTTTTTTTGTTCGATCAGAATACAAAGCTTCATTTTTCATTTTAAGAGCGCCATTACTCATCTGGGAGAGTGGGCGCTATGTGACTTGGATATATATATATATATATATATATATATATATATATATATATATATATTTTTTTTTTTTTCTTTTTTCATTTTTCTTTTTTTTTAAATAAGCAAAATACATTATAGATACAAAAGTTTGACAAAATACGTGCCCCTCATTTCAATTCACATCCGCAATTAGCCGAGTATTTGGAAAAAAAATCATTATCGGAAATAAGATGTGTTAATTTAATTGATAGTAAAAGATAAAAATGCAACAAAAAAAATTGAGATACAAATGTCAACATGGGTAAAAATTGAGGACTTCCATTGCAATTAAAGCATGCAATACATAATAAAAAATTGTTGTGTGAATAATTTTTTTCAATTACTAATCAATGAAAACAATAAAAAAATTGTTAATAATAACACTAGCTCTTGTTTGACTTTCATTATTTCAAAATTCTTTATTTATTATACTCATTTTTAATTATACATTCACCCAATAAAATATTTTTCAAGTGAAATGAAAAAATTTCTTATTTTTTAACCACACAGTCCAAAAAAATTATTATTCAAAACATTATTTTTCTTCCAATTTCTCTCTATAATGAGTCGATGACTATAAAAGAGGGCTAAAATGCTCTTCGAATGAGCAATTTGATGAATTAACTCTATAGGAGCATCAACTAGCATTTTGCTCATAAAAGGACTAGAATGATAATATGTGGTGTCGACCACAAAAATCTCGTCAAATCGCTCAATTAGCACAAGTATATGTTTCTCTACCAAAAATGAAAATTGGTTTTGGAGTCCAACTTAGAGACAGATTGTTGTGTAGAAATAAGGTAAAAACTAGGGGTGAACGTGATTTGGTTTGGATGGTTTGTGTCATATTTTCAACTTAAACCATGTCATGCGATTTGAAATTTTTCAAACCAAGCCAAACCATTTTATTTTTCGAACCAAACCAAACCATAATTTGCTGGTTGATTCGATTTTAATCCAAGGTTTATCTATGGATATTATAGTAATATTTTTTAAATAAGTTAACATATAAGTTTAAACGAGAACTAATAATATTAAATGTTAACTTAAATTCGTCTTTCCCACAAAATCCGTGAATAAATTATTTTCAAAGTTGGTTGCTAAAAGATGTTAATAGAACAAATATATATTTCTTCATTTCTATTCACTTTTTCTTGTTTGCCTTCAATATTCTCATATAGCAATTGGTAAAGATAGAGTCACATTCTGTTGTAATAGTTTGATTAAAACTCTTACTAGTGAGATGAAAAATAAGGACTGAACATAATATGTTTAAATGTACAAAGAATGATAGAGTTCATCTTTATTGGAAATTGATCAATTTTATTCTTTAACGACTTTAAGAAAGTAGAAGGTAATAGTACCAGTTAGGAAACTTTAAAATTTTCATACAATCAATACACTCTATCATTCGTTCTTTCTAAACTACAAATAAGTTCATTAATCACTTAGGCACACAAACAAATTTTTTTTTTTATCCAAATCTCATCTCACAAGAGTATAATAAGTTCAAAAATAATAAATAAAAGAAAGAACAATGAAAAAAATGACTTGAATGTGAATGTAAGACTTAGAGTATCTCCAAGATACTCTCTATTTTTAAAGAGTATATTCTATCATTTAGAGAGTATCTATAAATTTAGAGAGTTAAAATTTTGAAGTATTCCAACAAACTCTTTATATTTAGCAATTAATTTTACTACTCCCAAAAAATATTTATTATTTTTCTTTATCTTTTATTTTAACTACATTTTCTTTAGATTATTTTATTATTTTTCTACATTGAAAATTGAAACAATTTGAATGCGTTTAATTATAAAGAGCGAGTTTGGCTCTTCAAATTTGAAGAGTCAAACTCATTTTCTAAATTAAAATATTAATTTAAAGAGTCTTTTGGAACATGATTTTAAATGTTGATTCTTTAAAATAGAGAGCATCTCATATTTAAAGAGTTTATTGAAGATACTCTTATCAAGAGAAAAAGATATGATTCGGGCAAAAATTAGCTGACTAACAAGTAAAAGACGACTAATGATTTGCAATTGAGAATTGCATTTTGTTCAGTAGTGGCAGACAAGCGTCAAATGTTTGAAAAATGAGAACTTAGGTAAGGGCTTCTGAAGTTGTGGGCATGATTTGTGGGCGTGATTTGTTGTCGTAGTTTTGTTAAATTATGATTTGGATTGTTGAAAATAAATACTTTTTTTTTTCATTTCAAATGATTTGGGAATAATTTTAGTTTAGATTGGATATCGGGTCGGACGTGTGTTGTAGACTTATAAAACCATCGGCCAATAATGATGAACTTAATTTACTTTATATGACTATTTCAATGGATTGGTTGTAATTCGATTTTTGAAAATTGAAACATAAATCAAACCATTTTGAAATGATTTGGTTCGGTTTGTGGGAAAAAAATCGTGGGTCCACATTGACTCGAACCAACGGTTTCAAACTAACGATTTTGATTCGATTTGCGGTTTAACGATTTTTTTGTGCAGCCCTAATAAAAACAGAGGAAATTATGATTCTGAAGTGTTCTCGACTGGCTTCAAGCTCTGTTTGGTTTTCAGGTGAATTAGATTTATGCCCTCATTCATTCCATTTTTACATCATTTGATCTACACGTACTACTTTTCCTGACTTGTCAGAAGATAAAATTGGGAATTTACCACGATATATTTGTGAAGTATAATTTTCCAGTTTAACTTTACAATTGTTGGTTGTAAATTTAATTGTAGAAAGACATGTGGCAAATCGAAGGGAGCATTTGATTTTGCTACTAGCAAATGTGCACATAAGGTATTTTCCAATCCCCTCCCCCCTCCCTTAGCGGCCATAGAAAAGATATGGAAAAGATTTCATCACAGCAACTGTAGAGCTTCGCCCAGAGTGTGGTGTGAGCCGCATGGTATGCTTAGGCAGCTTATTTTGGTGGTTCTATACTGAAAATGAGTGTCCAAAGAAGCTAACTGTGTGCTTTTTGTTAATACGAGCGATATAATATCTCTGATCATCACTTGATGCTATGATATTTCAGTTGGTTGAGAAGTTATCTACAATAGCACCTGACGGACGACCAAAATTAAAGTTTTGAGTGCAATTGCAAAGGAGCTCAACGTGAAATGGGATAGTTTATTGTAGTTTCGAGCTTTATAGAGGATGCAACATAAACTCTTTAATCCTTACTCATTTTTAGATAGGTTGTGTTGCATCACATTCTAATGTTGTATTGATTCAAAAATTTGTAATAAAATTATCAATTTTTATGCAATTCTAAAATTTGTTCACAAAGTGTCATTTCAAATTTGTCGGTCAATTACCATATATAACTGTAAAAAAAAAGTCTACAGCAACGTTGGAAAAAGGTTACAAAAGGTCTATCGCAACATTTAAAAAACGTTGCAAAAGGTGCAAAAGAACTTTTCGCAACGTTTTTAAAATATTGTTTATCTTTTCCCTCAACGGCAACACTGACCATCGCAACACACTCTGAAACGCTGTAAAAGACCTTTTGCAGCTTTTTTTGGCCGTTGCAAAATGTGTTTTTTGGTGTAGTGAACATCTTTCGTAACAATTTTGGTTTTCCTGGTTGTGTTCATTTTGGCCTTGAATTATTCTTCGATTTCACAAGTGTTTTACAAAATTTCAATCTAAAAAATTCTCATAGAAGCAGCTCAACTTCACACTTATATAAATGATCTCTTATTGAGAGTATTTTACCATACTCTACTTAACTTATTCAAGTTATATCAATCATTAAAAGTATAATTTATTCACAAACATTTGGCAAAATGCACTTTTATTATCACATGAATTGGTAGGAAATAATTCCTAAGTGCTTCATGGAATCTTCATTACTTAATTATTCTATTGAACCAAGATCTTGAGATCTCCATTCAACAAGGTTGGATTACCATTATAAAGACTTTTATGCAGTGTTCTAAAAAGCGTAAAGCGTAGCTAGGCGTTGAGGCCAAGTTTCAAACTTTACAAGTCTAGGCGAAGCGTAGGCATTAAAAAGCATTTTTTAATTTTAATTTTTAATCATTGTAAAAAGATTCAAAAATTCAATAATACATACCAAGCATCTAAAATTATAAAATACTGTATTTACTTAATAATTCCTACATAAAGATAAGTTTCAAAATCATAATTACATAACATAGATAACTTGTAGTTTAAATCTTATTTAATCTAAGTCTTTATCAGACACCAATTCTTTTTAAAGTATTATGTTTTTTTCCGTTCTTCCGTATTCTCAGTTCTCTGGAGTCCGGAGTTTTTGAAGTTTGAAGGAATAGCAGGCTACTGAGTTTCGACTATAGGTTTTATTTTTTTTTAAAAGGGAAAAAATTGAGCCTCTTTAAAATCTGAACCTGAGGCGCGCCTAGGAACGCCTAGACAAGCATTAAGCGGTCAATGACAAAGTTGACCATTTAACTTCCGCTTAGGCTAGGTGCACCTAGGCGAGTATTAAGCGATCAACAACAGTGTTGACCGCTTAATTTCCGTTTAGACTCAAAGTGAAGCGTTTTCATCACGTTTC
Source organism: Fraxinus excelsior (assembly GCA_019097785.1). Taxonomy (NCBI): domain Eukaryota; kingdom Viridiplantae; phylum Streptophyta; class Magnoliopsida; order Lamiales; family Oleaceae; genus Fraxinus; species Fraxinus excelsior. The sequence goes on from CM032636.1 coordinate 7,601,269, forward strand.
GCACTTAGACGCGCTTTTTAGAACAGAGCTCTTATGTAGTAAGCTTTAATTCCATTCTCTTCAATGGGAATATATTTGATCTCTAAGTGAACCTTTCATAAGCGGATCTGCAATATTTTCCTTGGATTTCACCTAATCAATGGAAATAATGTCATTCGAGATCAATTGTTTAATGGTATTGTGTTTATGACGTATATGTCTAGACTTACCATTATAAGTGACTATGTATCTTATTAAATATAGCCAGCTACCACAATTAATTTATTCAATAGATACAAATAGTCACCAACCAATGAATGCTCCCATGAATATATGAAGTCACATGCTTCTATCTCACTTTATCTAAACTTATAATACAATATGGTTGGAGGATTTCTAACATATCATTGCACTAGCCATAGTAAAACAATTTTACTAGTTTTGAATAATTGATAATAGGTATTCAATTTACAATTGGACTAGTATCAACTACAATGTAGTCCAATTTATAAATATTCTTCAAATATTCAAATAATTATTATTGCATGTCCAATACAAATGCTAAAATCGTTTTCCATACAATTTAATCCAATTTTGATTTAGAATTCATCATGTTTGTGAACCATCCTCATACTTCTAAAATTATATTTTCTACCTTTTCACCACCAAAATATAATAGAAGATAAATAGTGGCTTTTATCCAATATAGTGCAGTAACATGCATGTAAGATCTATTAAATTAATAGACACCACCACATAAGTGAAGTGATTTTACGAAATTCATAACCTTTCACTTGCACAAAAAGAAACTGCTTTAAAAGAATTAATGATCAATATGAATGGGACAACAAATTTTGTCAAATAGATTAAATATTCAAAGCATTTATCAAAAAGATGTACATGGCATACTTGTGTGTTTGACACCCACTTTGGGTAAATTATAAATTTTGGAATAGTGATTGATGGAAGAATGTGTTGTTGAAAAGTAATGAAAAGTTTTAGATTTGTGTGTAATATTATTTTATTTAGAGAATGTACGGTTATATATAATTAAGAAAGAGAAAATTTTGAAAAAAACAAATGGGTGCCAAACACACTCATATTCACGGTCTTCACTTTCTAGTATATATTCAAAATAGATAGCAAAACGTTTTTGATCCATTACCAAATCAAATCGGTAGCAGGACTTAATGAGATTGCATGCACTAAGCATTCGTATTCTAAGAACGAAATTCACAAATTGAATTTGTTATTATAACATAATATAATATGCATAAAAACACACAAGGGAGCAAAAAGTCTTAAAATTGTTGGTGATCATGTGTGGTGAATATGCTAATTATATTCTGAAATATTAAACAAAACAAAGCCACTTACTTGGAATCTAAAAACGATGCAGAAATTATAAATCGAGGCTAGCGTTTAACATGATCTTTAAGACGAATTTTTCCAACCAGGTGCTTACGGAGTCTTGACAATCATCTCCCAAGATACAACGATTTCTCCTTATTGTAGAAGCACTTCAAACAACAATGAACAACAAACTCTTTACTTTGAATGAGTTTTTATCCAATCAAAACTTTAATTATGGTATGGATTTAGATCATCAAGGGAAATTATAGAAGTTGAGGGGTTGTGACCAAAGAGATAGGCTCCAAATTTAGCAAATTTCATGAAGAGACACAACCTCAAATCGCTTGCGAACTGCCCACCGTACCGCTCAAGCAAAAATTTCAGTAACTTACAGCCCGCGAAGCGGTTGCTCGAGCAATCGTGTTATATGGCCATTTTTTCCCTTTTTGAACCTGACTTTGGACATCAGTTTTTCATTCACTTGAAATTGGTTTTGTTGATTCAAATATACCACGATCGTTTACTTGGTGAGTAGAACAAGTTAATCTATTCATATGCGCGAATTGACTATCGAAACCTATCCGAATACTTGGTCGAATTTGATACAAAATCAACGTTTTATAAACCTAATTCCAACATATTCCACTATAAAAGAACACAAAATCTACATGATCTCTCTCTTCACCACGAGTCGCTTTCTCCAATCTCCACCAATAATTAGCCATTTTCTTTTTCCTTGGTAGGCTTATTTCTTCCTCTCCTAGAACGCGTATTAGTATACATACATACATACATATATACATACATATGTATGTTACATATATATCAAATATATCATTTGAAAAAATAATTAAATTAGATTATATGTCTGAGTGGTAAAACTATGAAATTTATGTGAAATGTGAACGGTATGTATCACATTCATGCAAATATTAAAAAAAAATATGATTGGGCTTTGGGGCCTTGGACTTATTTGATTTTTCTTTTTTTGGTCAAATAAATAGTAAATAAAAAGTCAGTGGGGATAGTTACTAGATGATTTATTTGAACCATAAAAATCTGGTAGAAAGCGCAATTTTATTTTAAATAAATTGTGAATTGGAAGTTATAACTTGTGGCTAGATACACCACTCTATTTTCTTGAAAAATACATTGAAAATCATTTTGATCTTATATACTTTATCCAAAAAAAATATTATTTTACACATTTTTTATAGATTAAAACTTAAGGGTTCTGAAAATTATTTGTAATTGTTGTGTTGGAAAATTCCAACATATGGGGCCACGCATGTATATATATTAAAATGTGTGGTGCTATTCTTAAAGATTAGTCAATAAAGTGATCCATTAAATCTAATTTTGGACTAATGAGTATTAAATGTTATGGAATTAAAGTGTAGAGATCAGAACAGTTATTTAAATTGATGAGGGGCCAATTTATAAGAACCAAAAGATAATAACTACATATTCAGTTATTTAACATGGGCCATCTTTCCCAATTGAACGCTATTTTTCATTTTCTCTGCATCCCCATCAATATAGAGAAAATTCAAGAGAAGACTACAGATCAATTGAAAGATCATAACATGTTCGAGCAAGCAATCAGACACATGGACCAAGGTATGCTTCTGCTTTTATTATTCTCATTGATTTCAACATGGAGGGTTTATATGCATGAAAAGGGTTTGATAACTTTTGGACTTGATAAAGTTTTGGATTGATAATCCCTTTTACTTTTTCTATCTAGTGGTATCAGAGCCACTCCATTGTTGAATCCTTGAGAAATAAAGTTTTATGTAAATTATAAAATTCTGAGTTATTTTGATATTCCTTCGTATTATTATATGGATTTTGGTATAATATTCTTGATTTTCTTCCAAAAAATCTGGTTTTAACATCAAGGATTTTCAGATATGTTAAAAAAAATTGAATTTTGTAACAGCAGCGGTTGTCGTCTAAGGTTATGGATTTTAATAATTCAGCCTTGGAGTTTTAAAATAAATTAACTTAGGCCAATTAAGTTCTGAATTTTGTAATTAAAGCTCTCAATGTTTCTGATTTTGTTCTAATTGGCCTCAAAAATTTTAAATTTTAAATTTTGCCACCTAAAAGTTTTGAATTAATTAATTTTGACCCCTAAAGTTTTGAGTTATTAACACTTAGGCCCCTAAAGTTTCAAGATAAAAAAATATGCAAATTTCGTGTTTTGCTATTCAAATTTTGGTATAAAGGACTCATTTGTGATTATAATATTCGAAAGTGACTTAATTGAAACAACATGTTGCTAAAACAACATCTCTTGTGAAAATTAATTAACTTAAAATATTAAAAGGAATTTGTGTGTGTGCTTGTTCATTCGGATATTAGCCGACCCAAACAAAGGTTAATATTTGGTCGGATTGCATGCACACTTGTGGTGGTGAATGTGTGACAATTATAAGGTTTCCATATGAATAATAAATCAATCCAAAGATGAGTTTATTATTTGACAAGAGTTATAGTTAATGTTTGATCATTACACCAAGAGTACCATTTGCAATTAATATTACTGTCCAAAGACTTGATATTAATGATGTGCTGGGTATCTTGAGATGTGATTTACCACTATTTGAATTAATTAATTGTTTAATACGAATTCCAATGTGAACATGTTAAGTAGGTATAAGTTCTCTATTTAGTTAATCCATCAACTTCTACAATAGCTGTCAACATCAACTCTATTCCTATGCTAAATGGAACCAACTTTAAGGACTGGAAAGAGAACGTTCATATCGTTCTTGGCCTCATAGACTTAGACCTTGCGTCAAGGACTGAACAACCCGCTACACTTATGGATAAAAGTTCCACTGATAAAAAGGGACTTTGATAAGTGGGACCGGTCAAACCACATGAGTCTTATGATCATGAAGCGTGGTATTCTAGAATCATTCAGGGGCGCTGTATCCAATAAGTTAACTATTGCCAAGGAATTTCTTGATGAAATTGAAAAACGCTTTACAAAGAGCGATAAGGTCGAAACTAGTACTTTTTTGGCGAACTTAGTTTCACTAAAGTATAAAGGTAAAGGAAATATTCGGGAGTACATCATAGAGATGTCTCATTTTGCTTTAAAACTAAAACCATTACAGTTTGAGTTGTCTGATGACTTGCTCGTGCATTAGATTTGATTTCTATTCTTACACATTTCGGTTAATTAAAGTCATTTATAACTGTCAAAAAGGGAAAGTGGGTTCTTAATGAGCTCATTCCATATTGAGTGCAAGAAGAAGAAATGTTAAAGCAAAATAAAACTAATATTACTCACTTACAAGTACCTCTAAGGACAAGTAATAAAGAATAAGAAAGTTGCATCCTGTTCGATTCAAAATAAACATCAAAAGCCCGAAAATGATAAATTTAGCTGTAACGTTTGTGAAAATATGGGATATATAAAGAGAGACTGTACTAAATACCATGCTTGGTGTGTGAAAAAAAAATACACTTCTCACTTTGGTTTGTTTTGAGATAAATTTAGTATCATCACCTAAACACTTGGTGGATAAATTTCAGTACCACTGCTCACATAAGTGTGTTTATGCAGGGTTGTGTGAGCCGCCAAAACCAATTGATGCTGAAAGATTCATCTATGTAGAGGGATGACAAATCGGTTAAGGTTGAGGCTATATGAACCTTAAGTTATCATTAAAGACTAGTTATTATTTGGATTTGAAAGAGACATTTGCGGTACCATCTTTTGGACGGAATTTGGTTTCTATTTCTATATTGGAAAAATTTGATTACTCTTGTTCAATTTGAAATAGTCAGTTTGATCTTTTTTTTAGCTCAAATATTGTGAGTACATATTCTTTATCCGATTATGATATATATATATATATATATATATATATATATATATATATATATATATATATATATATATATATATATATATATATATGCTTAATACGGTTGCCTCTTATAAAGAAACCTTGTATGTGAATTCACGTGGTACTAAACATAAATTAACCAATAAAAATTCTACTTTGTTATGGCACAAACGATTATGCCAGTTCTCTAAAAAATAATAAAAAATATTGTATCAGAAGGAATTCTTGATTCCCTTAATTTTTCCAGACTTAAGTGTTTATGTTAATTATATTAAGAGATGACAAACAAACATAAGGAAATTAGGTGCCAGTAGGATTTCGAACGTCTTAGAACTAATTCATACAGATTTTTTTTGTGGGCTATTCATTTCGACTTTTTGGAATGGTCAACAATAACTTATTATGTTCATAGACGAATTTTTTTTCGCACTATGGCTACCTATATCTCATCTATGAGGAATCCCAAATACTGGACATGTTCAAGGTATACAAGACTGAGGTTGAAAATCAACTCAGTAAAAGAATTAAACAAGTCAGATCTTACCATAGTGTTGAATACTATGATAGATATGACGGATCAGGAGAACAACGTTTAGGGCCTTTTGCTAAATTTCTGAAGGAACATGAAATCGTCCCACAGTACATTAGAATCTCTCTAGATAAAAGTACTAAAGACTGCAACTTAAATTCTTAACAAAGTTCCAAATAAAGCAATTGTTAAAAGGTTACAAATTTTTTAAAGATCCCACTATTAGGTCAATGTTTGAAACGAGAAATGTTCGATTCTTTGAGAATGTAGAGTTTATGGGGGAGATAAGGTTTTAAGTCAATGATTTTGTCTTGGATGAAGAATATGTATATATATATTTTTTTGTTGCAATTGACATAATCAACTTCAGGGACAAATTCTTACTCTAGATCTTGTTCAAGAAGCAATTTCGAATCAATAATACATTAAAAAATCTCCTATACACAATCAATGAATATTTCAAAAAAAAAAAAAAAAAAAAAAACAACAGCAACAAACAAACAAACAAACTCAACAACATCAAGAACAAATGTCATTAAGGAAATCCACTATAAAAGGGAGAAAGACAATCGTTGATGACTTTATAGTCTTTATCCAAGAAAATAAGGATGGTACGGATTGATGAAAGAAGACCTGATCAATTAACTTTCATCAAGCCATGTAAATGAATAATTCTAAATAGTGGATTGATGTCATGTATAAAGAGATAAAGTTCATAAGTAACAATGATGTTTAGGAACTCATCATATTGCTTGAAGGTGCAAAACTCATTGGTTGTAATTTGATATTTATAACCAATAGGGATTTGAAGAGTGATGTGGAGAGATATGAGGCTCGTCTTGTTGTAAATGACTTTACTTAAAAGGAAGACGTTGACATTAAAGAGACTTTTTCTCCAGGCTATATGAAAGACTCTTTTAGGACAATTATGACGTTTGTGACACATGTTGATCTTACGTTATATCAAATGGTTTATAAATTAATGAAATCCATCTATGACTTAAGTTGGTTTCCCGAAATGGTATCACAAATCTTAACATATAATTATCTCATTTTGTTTTTCGATGAATTTAGTTGATGATTGTGTATATCACAAGTTTAGTGGGAATAAACATATTTTTGGTATTGTATATTGATGACATACTGCTTGTCTGCAATAAACTTATTGCAGGAAAATAAGAAATTTCTATCATGAAATTTTGAAATGAAAAATCTAGGGGATACCTCTTAAGGATATATATATATATAAGAATCGTTCTTGGTGTATTTTTGGATTATCAAAAAAGAGTTGTATTGATAAGGTTCTTAAAAGATTTAAAAAACAAATATATAATTTAGGTGATACCCTCTATTGCTAAGAGAGACACGTTTAGTCTTAATTAATACCTGAGGATAAGTTTAAAGAAAATGAAATACATGAAATTTATTATGCTTCAGAAACTAAGAATTTAATGTATACTCAGGGTTATACACATCCGGATATAGCATTCATTGTTGGAATGCTAGACAAATATTTAACTAACTTTAGGATGGAAATTTGGAAAGCATCCATAAAGTTATTCAGTATCTGTAGAGAACTAAAAATTACACGATCACATTCAGGAACATCAGACCAATTGAAGATCGTTGAATATTCTGATTTTGATCGAGGAATATGACTGCAAAATATTGTCACTAGGCTACATATTTTGGATGGAATTGAAAGACCGCTTAAGTTATTATGTAACAATAGCAGTCTTGTATTCCAATAGGAACATAACGATGTCAAAATTTATAGACATTAAGTTCCTAGTTGTCAAGGAAAGAATTCAGAGTGGTAAAGTTTCTATAAAACATATTGGGACAAACTCCATAATTGTAGATCCGCTTACTAAGGGATTGCCACCCAAGGTCTTTCACGAGCACATTGCTCATATGTGTGTTGTATGTCATGAGGATATCATATTTTAGTGGAAGTTTGTATTCTCATTACTTTATGTTTTGGACACATTTGTATATTGGATATTTTTCTGTACATAAATAAAGTATTCAGTTCATTTCACTATGTTGTTATGTTCAGTATTGATCTCACTTATGAAATAAGGTTGGATCAGTTGGAGATAAATATGTTTACATCACATAACATGTAATTTTCACGCTACACTCCCATGATTGATCTATGCCATTTGGTTGTATGGGTGTACATGACCATTGACGAAAATCGCTTTGATCCTATATCAATATGACTGATGGACAAGATTGTTTGGAAATACTCATAATAATGATAGCAAAATTTTGAGCTCATAAGGTTGTGCATATTTGTAAGATTACAAGTATGGCCTAGTGGGAGATTGTTGGAAAATTCCAACATATGGGGTCACACATGTATATATATTAAAATGTGTGGTGCTATTCTTAAAGATTATTCCATAAAGTGATCCATTAAAGCTAATTTTAGACTAATGGGTATTAAATGTTATGGAATTAAAGTGTAGAGATTAGAATTGTTATTTAAATTGATGAGGGGCCAATTTATAAAAATCGAAAGATAATAATTGCATATTCAATTATTTATCATGGGTCATGGTTCCCAATTGAACGTAGTTTTTCATTTTCTCTGCATCCCCATGAACATAGAGAAAATTCAAGAGAAGACTACGTATCAATTGGAAGATCATAAGTTGTTCAAGCAAGCAATCAGAGACATGGATCAAGGTATGCTACTGCTTTTATTATTCTTATTGATTTCAACATGTAGGGTTTATATGCATGAAAAGGGTTTGATAATTTTAGGGCTTGATAAAGTTTTGGATTGATAATCCTTTTACTTTTTCTATCATGCTGCACATGTGATTTGATCGTTCTATCCTAAAAGTATTGTCCAAAGATATTGCAATAGTTAATGGTGAACAATTTCACTTAAAGACATCGTGTTGCCATGAGTCTAGTACGATAAGTTTTATTTCTACATTCTATTGTTCTGCAATAGTTCCTGCAACTAATTTTTCTCCAACAATCTAAAATGAAATTATTATAAGTAGTTTCCGTATATGCTACTAGTATTCCTAATTATTATGGAAAATATGAGTTCTTTGATAAAAAAATTTAACTGATGGTAAATAAAGTTATGATTTTATTTCAAAACTCTGAAAGTGGTTGATGTCATTGAATTGGAAAATCATGTTATCATAATTTCCTGATAAACATACTGATAAAGAAATAGAAGATTTATCTAGTTGAGAGTATAAGGATTTTATGTGCAAAAATTATATTTTGAATTGTTTGTCTTTATATTTATATGATGTTTACTAAACTTTACATCTACTAAGGAATTATGAAACTTGTTAGAAAAGAAATATGCTAATGAAGAAGCTGAAGTATAAAAAAAGTTTGAAGTATAAGAGAGAAGAAATGTCTTTAGAGGATGCGATCATCAAAATTAAAATTGAGGAAGATAATAAGATGGTAGAATGTAAGGAGAGACCAAATTTGGGTGTAAGCTAATCTTATTAAAGGAAATTATGGTGCTAAAATTTGGTTGGAATTTTATCAAGGGTAAGAACTTTAAGGACATAAATAACGAAAATAACTTTTAAGAACAATCAGTCTAAATCCCATTTTTAAAATAAAACTATTGGCGATTGATTTGTTTGTGATAAAAAAAGTCATTTTGCAAAGGATTGCAGAAATAAGAAAGGAAAATGAAGCTGTAAAAGTCAGATACTTGTAGTAGAGACTGGGAGCTTCTCTACGATGGCGAAAAAACTTAATTTGATAAGCGACATTACAAATTAATGGGTAAATTTCGAAGCTACCAATAATATTTGTTGTACGAGAGGTGGATTTTTTTCATTCAGTCCTATTAGTAATGAAGAAATGTCTGTTCATGAGGAATGCTTCTTCCTACGAGCAGGGACGAATCCAGGACTGGATTGCAAGTCAAGCTAATACGTAAAAAAATCTCTACTGAAAAAATTTAATGGGCTGGGGGCTGAGTCCAACCTCCCGCCAAATCCGTCCCTGCCTACAAGGCTATCAACTTTGTTCATGGTCAGTATGGATTTTTGTTCAAAGGCTATCAACTTTGTATTCACATATCTTCGCTACGAGAATATTTAATTCAAGACCTACAAGCGGGAGGACTAAGTTCCACATTGGTCAAGATAAAACAATTAGCTTAGTAGAGGTGCGATTCTTTTGGCCTCAACTTAAGAGGGACTTTGGTCAAGTTTTTCAAAGCTACCCTACATGTCAACGGGCTAAAGGCCAAAATATCAGCCTTTACACTCCTTTACCTAGTTTAGAGAATATTTGACAGATTTGACCATGGAATTTGTTCTTAGACTGCCACGAACTCAACATAGATATGATTCGATTTTTGTTATAGTTGATCGATTGTCAAAGATAGTTCACTTTATTCCCTACAAGAAGAAGTTAATGTCTCTCACGTAGATTATTTACTTTTCAAATAGGTTGTTTATCTTTATCGTATTCTTAATTCTATTTATTTCTATAGGATTGTCATTTTTGGATGACACTTTGGAAGAAATTTGATAATACTAGTCATTCACAAGCCGATGGCCAAGTCGAAGTAGCTAATCACACACTTGGTAACATGATTCGATGTGTTTGTGGTGATAAGCATAAATAGTGGAGATGCAACTTTACCACAAATTTAATTTGCTTTTAATAATATGTCTAACTGTTCAACTAAATGAGCATATGCAAGCGCCTCGACACCCTATATATTTAATTCAATTTATTGACCCTAAAAAATGAACTTAACAGATGTCGAGCCCACTCTTGCCATGTCAAGTACGATTTCGGTGCGTTCTTACCTAAATAACGGCGATAATCAGTTGAGAATGGATACAGGATGCACTTTTTAGCAAGAGACGAAAATGTTTGGACTTCGACGATTCGAGTCAATGACAATCGCGCTATCAACGTCTGCTAGGCAAATAACCAAGAGTATCTCTTTCTCTTTGTTTGAAAGAATATGTGGAAGGATAGATTGATGGAGTAATTTGTGAGAGATTCAAGGTGTTCAATACTTAAATTTGTACTCAATTTTAATGTAAAGAAAGGTTAATGGATAAATTGCTGAGTATTTTCCTTCCATATCTCGAGAGTTCACCGTATATATGTGTTTAATTCCTTGATTACAAAGATGACAACCCATATTTCTTACAAAGAGAAGCTATTTATACTACCATGGCCGACGTGGTGATCGTTAGATCAAAACCATGTGGCCACATCTCCTACACTAAAGCCTCACATTATTGTCTATTCATTTAATTAATATTAACAAGGGGTCGACTGTTCTACATTGTAGCCTGACACACTAACACACGTTTATTACAAACGTCATATGAGTCATTCTAGGGATCTTCGAATCTTTAGTGCAATCAGTATTGGCTAAGGACTTTTGGCATTTTAGAGCTTCGGACAACTTGTAAGAACCTCAGCTTCAAGCTTTAGTGCTTCGCATAGGAGTGAAAGGTTTGGCACCTACTTCAGACTTCAGTGAAAGGACTTAAGATATGTCTCTTCTACCATTTTGACTTTATTGACATTTCATTGACTTTCCTGTTGACTTCCTTCCGACATGGCTTTGCTATCAACATGGCTATACACGTGGCAATCTCTCCTGGAGCCTCGGAGGTGAGGCATAACAATAGTCCCCAAAGTCTATACATGATTATTTATGTAATGCATGGACTTCAAGTGTTGTATAATTTATTGAAATGACAAGCTTCTAATATAAGGAAAAGAATGGAAGATAGCTCCTCACATTACTATAGGGAAAGGCTCATCTGATTCGTGCAGACCCCCTATGAACATCATTCGAAATGATTTACTTGATAAAAATTCTACCTTTTGGATCTACCCTGGAAGAGGTCGTCGAAGTGGAGCAACTCATAGCTACATTCGCTGAAGTTCCTTCGCATATCCGAAGTTCCTTCATACATCCAAACAGTAAGAGATGGAGATGGTCTGATGTTCACAAAGTCTTGGAATTGATAATTACGAAGGGTTTATTATTTTTAAATAATCTTGAAAGACACGAGGTGTCCTTAATGATGGCACCTCAATGATTTGATATCGAAGCACGTTTCCAAGAAAAACAATTGGGCGATACAACTTCCAATACATACAACCGTTGTCGCATTTAATGTGCTATGATGGCTTTCACCCACATTCTTTCAGAAATCTTAGACACATAAGGGCACGTATGGTAGATGTCCGGATCTAGGCCTTTGAAGATGAAGTGTCAAATGTGCTCGGTGGTTTTGATTTAAACTTTTAAATGAACTGTTGGATGGTCCGAATTGTGACCCAACGGCTGAGATTAAGTGGGTCTGCCTATAAAAGGCACAGACTCTTGAAGAAACTTTCTCTACCTTTGCACAAATATTTGCTTCTTAAAATCTCCAAACCTTTAAGTTTTGTTCGAAATTCTCTCTAAGTGTTCTTCTATTTGTTGATCTTCTTCCCTTTTTCTTTGTTACTTTCACTTAATTTAAGTGTTCTTCTTCTTCTATTTTTTCAAGAAGTTCGTAAGTACCGTGGTCTTCTTTTCCTTTTTATTTGTACATTTTGATTCAATCTTTGAATTTAATGGCTTCTTCCACTTCTTTCAGGAAGGATGTAGACCTTAATGAGTATGCCAGTGAAATAGGGGTTCGAATTACGAGTACCATTTACCTCTTAAGGACCGTTGAGGCTGGACGTGGTACTTCGATTTCTGGGGGTGGTGTCAGGGATGATGATGACATAGCATGGTGGCGGCCAAAATTCCATCCTGTGTATATCCGACCCACCTTGCAAACCTTAGGGAAAAATATAGAATTCCCTATGACATTGAACTCATTTTCCCTTCTCCTAATGAGCGAGCCTCCTATCCAAGGTAGGGCTGCGTCGCCATCAGTGAGTTCCTTCTTAAGGCTAGGCTTAGCCTACCTCTTCATCCTTTTTTTTCGAGCTGTCCTTTAGCTGTACGGACTGGTTACCACCCAGCTCATCCCTAATGCCTGGGCCCAATTAGTAAGGTCTTATTTTCTCTAGAAAGAGACTTCTCTAGGAGAGGACATACTCCTTCACGTTTTCTAAACCATTTATCAGCCTAGGTCATTAGGTAAGGGGGATTCCAAGGGTTGTACTCCTTGTGCCCGTGGGGGTACATTCTTTTTTTGTGTTGGATCTCCCTTCATCCATCAAAAGATGGAAGGAGACCTAGTTCTGGGTTTGGGAAATTTGGCAGGAGTGTGAGGGTGACATTGTTCCCTATGTCAAAGTCCTGACCTCTTACTCCGAACCTAGTGAGTGATATTTATGCCCTTTGCTTGCTACAATTTATTGAAATTCTTACTAACTAATTGTGATCATTTTGCAGGGTCTGTGGAATGCTATGAATTCGACAAGAGTGATTGGGATACATTGTCAAAAATCTACCATCGACCCTCTTCATCTAGTGAGTTCAAGCATCTAGTCGTGCCCCAATGGTTCTACAAAAAACTTTGTCTAACGGCCCGATGAGGTATGACTTAGCTTATATTCATTCATTAATTCATCACTTATTTGTTTACTCGCTTATGTCTGACCTTGTGTTTTTTCCTTGCAAAAAACTTTGTGAAAAGGAAGCCCCCGACCCCTAACAAAGCCACCTTCTTGGCCACCACCTCAACTATTGGCCGTAAAGGCATGAAACCCTCATCTACAGGATGAAATAGATTAGGGATAAAATAGAGAAGATTAGTAAGGAGGCTACCTCTTAGGAGAAAGTATGTCCTCCCTTAGCTGACAGGGGAAAAAATGCGATCGTTGAGGAGCCTAAAAAGAAGTTCAGGGTATCTACCACCAGTATAGGTACCTCTAACGATATTCTTCCTCCTTACTCTGAGGTGCTTGTCAAGGAAAAATTGTTGGTAGCTTCAATTACTGCAGCCTCTAAGGGTAAAAATGGTCGACTATCTCGGAGCCCTTAAGGCAGGAACCTGCCAAGAAGTCGAGGACTTCAAGTGACTCTACCACTTCAGATCACTCCCAAGGCAAATTGGCTTTGTCCGAAAGGCTTAATGAGCTTGAATATGAGGGTTTTGTACTTTTGCCTCCAGAGGTCTAGACAGCCACGACGACGTTCTACCAATTTTGGACTGAGAAGTGGCAAAATTTTGTTAAGACAAGCGATGTTGTGATCATCGTCGCTACGATGGCGACTCAGGCAACAAGTTCATTCGAGATGGTTTTAGAGGTGGAAGCCCTTTTAAAAATGTTCATGGATAAAGCCACTCAGGCTGAAGAGGCTGCCAAGTCGACCAAGCTGAGGCTTAGAAAAAGAAAGATCGGAGGAAAAAAGAGATTAAGAGGTTGAAAAAAGAGGTTCACTTATCCCAAAGTAAGGTGACCTCCTTAACGAAGTGGGTGGAGACCTCCAACCTCATCAAAAATTGGTAACTGAGGCTTTGGAGAAGGCAAATAAAGAGAATGTTGATGTAAAAGGGCAAGTGATGGAGCTGACCTTCTAGGTGGCTGGCCTATCCGAGAAGGTTGAAACTATACGGAGTGATGATGAGAAGGCTGGCAAAGACGCTGAGAAACCCTTCCATGCCAACTTTAACTTAATCGAGGTGACCAACGTTTTGGAAAGTACTTGAGGTAAGCTTACATTGAGATGATTGAGTTGCTCGAGGTGAATACTCATGGCATTAACACTTCTGACCTAAGAGCTGAGTTTCTTGAGGACGAGGAAAAGCCTCAAACTCCAACTGAAGAAGACCAAGTAATTGAACTTGATGATCATGCAACTGAAGAAGCTACCATTGAAGAAGTGGCTCCTGACGCTATAGTGCCCTTTGTGGCTCCTCAACCTCAACCCCCACCCCCTTTAGGCTTTGAACTCAATGTAAATCTTTATTTAAGTATGATGGCCTTGGCCTATTAATTGTAATGGTCTTTGTTTTAATGAAATTCTGCTTTCTTTATTCAATCTTATTGAAATTCTGCATTATTATTGCCTTTGCTCAACTTTGATGTGTTTGCAACTTTAATATGGCCCAATCGTACTTTAACAACAACTTCTGATCTAAATTCAGCTAGACCTTAATAACAATATCAGACACACAACAACTTAACAAAGATGAAGTGATATATAACGGGATCAGACCCTCCCAAATTCTTGGGGTCTGACCTAGTGTTAAAGCACATCGACAAATTGAATTAAGTTTGCAAGTATTTCACAAGTGTTAGGAGGTCGGATCTAATCCATACCTTACTCAACTTATGTAAGTATAAGTTCAGAATTAGACTTAAATAATAGGCCATACAAAGACCCTTAATCACTTTACACTTTAATGAATCGAATAATCATGCTGTTAAGGTCGAATGTGTTCACAAGACCTCAGTAATATCAGACCTTTCCATACTTTTTCCTTAATACTGACTTGAACATTAAAAATTTGTTTAGGTGTTAGAATGTTGTGTACCTTAATAGTTTTTCGAACTTCTAAGCATATCGATTTGCACGAGCTAGGCTCTCTTAGTACTTCATACTCTTTTCTAATTGTATTTACAATTTGCACTAGCTCACTTTTCTCTTATTTTTATAGGGTTGGATGATTCGGCCATTTTGAAACCCTTGTAATAAATTCACGTTTTTACCTTTATAAGGCCAATTTCTTCTTGTAGGTGAATCCTCGAGGCTTTGGCCTTTCCAAAGAGATTTTTTACTCATAATTTAATATAATAAAAGCTGCATTTTAGTAAATTTGAAAATATTTATACAAGATGTCTTACATCACTGATAGTACTTGCGCAATTGCTTTACATTCCAAGGATGTAGATGTGCCTTTCCATCCATGTCTTTGAGTTTGTAGCTCCTAGGCCGAACCTCTTCGCTGATGCTATAAGGGCCTTCCCAGTTGGGGCCAAGGGTTCCTAATCCATGCTCTTTCGAATGTAGGAACATCCTTTGTAGTACCAGTTCATTTAAGCGAATTGATTCTTCAGCTTTTGTAAGGCTACTTCACATTCCTCTATCCATTGGAATTTGTTCCCTCATTTGAGGACCTTGAAGAAGGGTATGCATTTGTCTGTTGCTTTGGAAATGAAGTGATTTAGGGATGCCACTGTCACACCACATTCCTACAGTGTACTAACTAGTATGGAAATACTATCAGTGACTTGGCCTCGACATCCAAATTCACCCACATTTTTTTTAAAAATGAAGGCATCTCTGAAAGTATGTCCGAAACTAAAGATTATAAAATCATAACCCAACATATTTATCCTGCGATTATAAAAGTATTTACATACTACTTCAAAAGTCATACAAGATCCCAAAATATAATACAACTGACGTCCACAAAATAACCCTACAGGTCATTATCCATGTACATAAAACTTTAGAATCTCGTAAGCGCTCCACAACCAGCCATGCTTACTAGGGAGTTCCATGCTCACCTACAATGCAAAAACTACATAATTCAATGCTTAGTAAGCAATAATCAAGCAGGTCACGAGTATGAGTGATAATAGTATATGACACCATGCTATGTACTTTAAACAATCTGCTAAAGATGTATCAAAGTCGACTCAAAATAATCTCATTTGAAATCTTTCATTGGGCCCTTGACCCACCTACTATGTACCAGATAGAGCTCTGTACAATAATCAATAATCAAATGGCTAATCTGACATCGATACCGAGGAGTGGACCATCCTCTTGTGACCACTAGAGGCCTATCCCCTAACTGTCCCTATGATCCTCCAAGAAGTATCCCACCCAGCAGCACTAATAATTAGAGTATTACAAAGGCACGACCGAGTGGTCCACCCTGTCGTGATCACCAAAGGACCATCCCTTATTAACCTTTGTAATCAACTAGGAAGTATCACTCATGGTGCCAAAACATATCACATAAGCATGCCTCACATGCCTCGGTGCCCTAGCAGTGGTCAATAAAATATTTTATGAGAAAAACTCAACTTTACAATCATGTTATGCATGCTATATTTTCAACCATGGATGTATGTCGTGCATGCACATGAAAATGACTGTGAGTAACCTACCCAATGATCATAACCATCAAATGGTACACAATGAGCTCCTTATCAAAGTTATATAAATATTCCAACACTACCATATCACATATACTATATTCTTGCATCGTAGTTACAAATGGATTTTCACTTACATTTTTGCTCTTGTGTGTGTGAGCTTCTACGAGGTGTAAATCAATTCTCTTTCCCACTTAAAGTTGACAAATCACCTGTATTATCATCTAATGTTAAGCACAATCCTCAATTTGATATTCTTAACACACACACAATCCCGTGCTACGTCCATTCATGCCAAAATAATTTAGATGACACTAACAATTCAAGTTACCGATTGCATCGCAAACTAGTCCCATAATTCACACTATTTCTCGAGTCCAATTATGAACATCAACATCATAAAATTGTTGTTTAACCACCTATTATTCCTTAAAATGTGTTTTTCATACCTAAGATACAACTAATGGACTTGTAAAGGCTGAATCTATTCTAAATACACAAATAGGCAGAATCTGTTTTCAGGTTTCCATTGATGTCCAAGTATTTTTCCAATCCTTTTTCACCCCCTTAACTTTATCCAATAATTCCCAAATTTTTACCACACTTCTATAACATGTAGATAAAGGTAATCATGCCATAAATTAGTCACAAATGAAGGATTTACAGCTTCGAAGACATTCCTTTTTACAGACACCAAATTGAACATTTTTCCTCATGAATGTTTTGGGTTTCACTTGAACAAGACTTTCAAAAATTGGATTCCAACCTATTACAGATCATTTCTATACTTTTAAGTCTTGTATAAAACATTCATATCGACAAATATAAGTTATATCTAAGGGATTACTTAAAATCAAAGGTTAAACCCTTCAAATCTATCAATCCACAATTTTGTCCATGTTATTTTCTCTCAAGTTCTCCTAATTAATTGCCCCTATTATTGCCATCATAAATCGTGAAAACACCCCCAACATGATGCCCATCAAGTACAGAGGTTCAAGAGGTTATAAAACTCTCAAAAACAATAAAGCCATACCTCAAAAAGTGTACTAATTCAACTGCCCAGCATTTCTAATTCCCAACTTTTTGTTTTCTGTCTTTCCTTAGCTCTCCTGATTTCTCCTTCACTTGGGGTTAAGTGTCCTATTTAGGAGCTATATAAAGAGTCTTGAGGGTTGGGGTCGTGCTTGATACTTAATCATGAAGAAATTGGTGGTTAAATGACAAGTATCTCCAACCATGAGGTGTCCAAGCATGATGTGGCTTCTTGCAGCCATACTTGACTCTTCCTTTCCCATATTTAAATCCTTATGTGACTAATAAGACATATGTCTATCCAATATAAGGTGACAAGGCCTTAGAAGATGTGATAGAAAACTTAAGATTGAAGGAGTTTGATGTTAAATTGACAAATCATCACATGTTAAGTAGGATGTGTCTCCTTCTAGTTGCATTATGATCTTGTACCAATCCTTGGATGGTTTGTATGAAATTTAGGGATGATATGTCACATATTTGAAGTCTTAAAGAGATGGTAGAAGTGGATAATACTTAAGAGTGAAGGAACTTACCATTACAAGGACAAATCAACAAGTAGGAGGTGTACTAAGCATGAGGTGGTCTCTTGGGGTAAAAATCTGATTTTGTACATATCATTGCAGGTGAAAATCAAGTATCCTTGACTTATTTTAATGTGTTTACCATCCAATCTACCTGCCCTAAGATCCCAAAATATTTTATAGCATTACTTCTTCAACCGTTCATTCAATTACTTACTTGATTTTCAATCGATTTCAACAATTTGCATCTCAACATTTATAACGTCATATAAAACCCATATTATTGTGTAGTGATCATGTCACTTCATGCTTCATCCCCCAAATAGGTCAATTACCAATTTAGGATTTACGGTGACCTTGATCAACTGAATGGAAAGCTATGACCGTTATCGATACTAATTCCGACCTTTCAAGGTTCCAATTACTTAAAGAGTCAATCTTCCACATCTAGATTAACCTAGCTCCTCTATCATTACTTAATTTAGAATTCATCACCTAGGTCGAGGAGTTGAAGGCTAACATCATATAAAGATCTCATGCTCTCAATAATCAAATGTGCAATTTTAAAAGAAAGCAATTAGGAAAATGGATGCAAATGACATTGTAAATAGCATGCATGAATCATATTGGCCAAATGTGTAACATAAAGTTTGGGGCATTACAGCCACTCACCCAGTGAGGCTCAGCACTTCTTTTGGCTTTTAGGGCAACCTCATTTTAATCAAAGTTTTGACCTTTTTCAGGGTTTGTTTTGATGCCTCTTTGGTTAACTATATAACTTAGGAATTTCCCAGATGATACCCCAAAAGTACATTTTAAGGGATTGAGCTTCATTAGGTACCTTCGTAAAATTTTAAATATTTCATTAAGGTAGGCAATGTGATCGCTTTCCTTCAAACTTTTTACCAGCATGTCATTCACGTAGACCTCCATGGTTCTCCCAATAATGTCAACAAACATCTTGTTAACAAGTTTTTGGTAGGTTGCCCCGATGTTTTTCAACCCGAAAGGTATAGCCTGTAACAATAGAGCTCTTTTGTCTGTAATAAATGAGGTATGCTTCTCGTCCGCTGGGAACATAGAATTTGATTGTATCCCGAATAGGCATCCATGAAGCTAAGGAACTCATGTGCTGCAGTTGAATCCACAAGGGGATCTATTCTGGGAAGTGTAGAGCTGTCCTTGGGGCAAGCTTGACTCAAATTTGAAAAATCTATGCACACCCTCCACTTCCCATTGTGCTTTTTCACCAAAACTGGGTTTGAGTCCTATTTCGGGTATACAAATTCCTGTATAAACCCATTATCAATCAGCTTTTTATCCTCACCTTTTAAAGCTTCATATCTTTTCGGGTTGAGGGCTCTCTTCTTTTGCCTATGTGTCGTAGCCTTTGGATATATGTTCAAGTGGTAGCAACTGACCTTAGGGTCAATGCCTACCATCTTGCCATGCTTCCAAGCAAAAACATCAAGGTTTTTGAGTAAGAAGTTTTTCAACTCCTCCTTCATTTCCAGTGGTAAGTTATTTCTCACATGCAGGCGTTTTGATGGATCCTTAGGGTCTGTTGGGAAGGTCTTCAGTTCTTCCATAAGTACTGTTTGAGGCTTGCAATCAATGATGCGAAGGTCCAACTCCTCCAAACGGACTGATTCTTCAGCATTTGTCCTTTCTTCAGTAGCTTGTATGGTGTCGAGGATGTCTTCTTCTTTAGGGGCCTTGGTTATAACGACGTCTTCATCTTGTTTAGGGATATTTCTTTGTTCAGGGAGGTCGCTCATGACAACGTAGGTGACAATGATGTTGACGGTTTTTGGGTCTACTTTCCTTGGAGAATTTGAGTAGCATTCTCTAGCTCCTCATTGGTCATCTCGTATCGTGGCAATGTCATCTTCAGTAGGAAATTTCATACATAAGTGATGAATGGAGGTGACTGCCTATAATTCCTTCAGAGCAGATCTCCCAAGTACTCCATGATAAACAGATCGATTATCAACCATCAGAACTCCATCAAGTGGCGAACAATTAGAGTTTTGTTTCCCATCTCTATTGCTAGAGTAATTTTACCTCTTGGGATAATGCTATCTCCCGTAAAGCCATATAACGGAGAACTCATTGGGGTCAGCTCGTGGTCAACTTTCATTTTGTTAAAAGTGATTCCAAAGTTAATGTTGATTGAGCTCCGATTATCCACTAACATTCTTTTCAGGCCATTACAGGTCACGATAGCTCTCACCACTAAGGCGTCATAGTGTGGATAATGCACTCTCACTATATCCTCCTAGGTGAATGTAATCTGTGGAATTGTTCTTCCAGTTGAAGAATAGTTAACTATGTAGCTTATCATGGGAAAATCACCTGCTTCCCTAGCATAATTCCTTTGTGAATTCCTGGATCCCCTCCCCCAACATGCGTGCCTTATATGGTTGTATCGATTTCTCTGATGGGCTCCTACTCATTGTTAGGTGGGGGATCCCGTCTTTGCCTTTGACCCTCTCTGGGCCTTTCAGTATCATTTTTCCTTCCCCTTGGAGGGGTCATTCCGTTGGGCCGACACTGTTCATTATTCCCATATTGTTGATTTTACCTATATAGAGCATTTCTTTGAGGACGTCTTTCCTTTCCTTGATTTTGGTTCCAAGAGTGTCTTGTGATGTCCCAACAGTTCTATGTATGATGGCTATAGGACTGCTGGTACATACAATAATTGGGCGCTTCGTCTTTATTTCTAGGTTCAGCACTTCACCCCTACCCCATCCCCTTGGTAGGTGTCTCGAATAAGGATGATGGTGATGCATTTCAACACCAAGATTGACCTCCTCATAAGCCAATGTATCTATGACATTGAGTGTTGCTATGGCAAGCTCTTGTCCATGATTTAGTGGTGCCTGATGATCCATCAAATGGGAAGTAGGGTTTCTTCTCCTTTGCATTTGAGGTAGCGATAGGCCCTGGTTGTCCCAGTTCCTATGATCTCTCAATTCTTCATTGAGGATTTCGCGCCTTATCATTCCCAATAGGGAGTCATAGGTGGTTGGGTCATTGTTCTGCACGTCTCTCCAAAAGAGAGAATTCATATCCAATCCTCTTCGCAAAGCAGTTAGTGCTTCCCTATCCATGACTTGCACACAATAGGTCATTTCGTCGGTGAAGCAAGACAAGAAACTTTTTAGTGACTCACCCCGTTGTTGCCCATATCTTACAATCGCTGAATAGGCTTTTCTCCTTCTTTGCTTGTTACAAAGCATTTCAAGAATGTTTTCTTGAGGTCGGGCCAACTTTGGATGCTTCCTTCTAGCAATCTTGTATACCAAATTTCTGTTTTTCCACTCAAGGTTAAGTGAAAGGTTCTGCACTTCATAGCTAGCATGGCTTCCTTTAGATTCATATGAGTTTTGAAACTGTTAACATGCTTAGCGGGGTTACCTCTTCCATTATACTTGGGAATTTTAGGAAGAGTGAAGTGGTTCAGCATGAGAACATTCCCTATGGTCCCTAAGAAAGACGAATGGTCATCATCATCATCAAGGTCGCAGGATCTCTGAGACTCATCTGGGTCTTCATCCTCCCCTTGGTGGGTCTGGGAGGTAGTTGAGAAGGTCCTACTTCATTCCTAGCATGGTCCCTCCTCTCACGCCTATTTCTAGGGGGCAAACCTGCGGCTCTTCTTGGTAAGTTGGTTGATGTCCTTCATATTGGCAAAGCTCTTATTGCCTATTCCTACGCACTGGAGTAGGAGGATAAGCATACCTATTTCTGGGCACTTAGAGTAAGTGAACCTACCTATTTCTAGGCAGCCCTGGACTTTTCATGTCGAAGACACTGGCCAACCTCTAAGGTCTGTCTTTTGGGTGTTTCGTACTACCTTTTCAAGGCATAGCTGGTCAATGTATCCACCTCGACTTCTCTCTCCTGCGGAGCTTCCATCTTGGTATGATGGTGTCCGCCATTTGGCTTTAAACTTCTTTTTCCTCTTGGTAACATCCTTAAGGATCTGGGAATACGTTCTCCAGGGCTACATATGGATGGACATGATATCCTCTTCGTCCCTGAATGTTCATTAACATCTCTTGCAGGCGAAGTTCTGTTGGGTTATATTTCTTATATTGGCCGCCATTATGGCCATTTCTCTGGTAAGCCTAGCTGAAACCCTACCCCCACCTCTAGACCCTCTTCATTTTCGTGCTGGAGGTCCTAGGTGAGCAGCTGGGATAGCTCGTGAGGGTTTTCCTCCTTTAGGGTATTCCATTGTCCTTCTAGGTGAACTCTCATCATTTGAATTAATCTTTCTCAAACCACTTAGTGCGAAATTCTCCCTTTCTTCAAGGGTTTTAGGTTTCTAACATCCCATTTTCCAAGGATACTCATTTTTCAAGGGTTAGATAAGGTATCTTACCCCTGACATGGCCACTATCCTCACTGCTACATCCACTTCGGGCAAAGGAATGAAGCCCTCATCCGTCAAAGGAAAAAAGGTGAAGGACAAGATAGAGAGGGTCAACAAGGAGGCTACCTCTTAGGATGAAGGACATTTTCCTTTAGCCAACAAGGAGAAGAAGGTTGTCGTTGATTAGCAAAAAAGAAGTTTCGAGTGTCCATCATCGGGGTGGGTACCTCTAATAACACATCACTCCTCGATCTGAGGTGTCTGCCTAGGAAAAACTATTGGCAACTTCAATTACTGCAGCCTTTGGTGGGCAGAAATGGCCAACTGCCTCAGAGCCCCAAAGGCAGGAACCTACCAAGAAGTCGAGGACTTCAAGCAATTCTGTACTTCGGATCGCTCCTAAGGTAAACCGACCTTAGCCAAAAGGCCCAACGAGCTTGGATTTGAGGCTCTTACACTTTTACCTCTAAAGGTTCAGACGGCCACGACGATGTTCTACCAATTTAGACTGAGAAGTGGAAGAACTTTGTCGAAACAAGCGATGTTGTGGACGTCGTCACTACAATGGTGGCTCAAGCGACAATGTCATTCGGCATGGTCGTAGAGATGGAGGCCCTCTTCAAAAACCTTCAAAGTAAAAATTGAGGGTTTGTAGCAAAGCTACCCAGAGTGAAGAGGCAGCTAATAAGGCCAAGGTAAAAATGGATGCCTTAAGGAAAGAGCAATTTTAAGAGTCAATGAAGCTCGCCTCTGCCTTGGCATAGATTGAATCGTTGAAGAAAGAGGTCCATCTTTGTCAGAGTGAGGTGACCTCTTTAACTAAGTGAGTGGAGACTTCTGACGTGCATTAAAAGTTGGCTGCTGAGGCCTTAAAGAAAGCTAACAAGGAAAACTCCACCTTGAAGGGGAAAGTGGGGAAGTCAACCTCCCAAGTGGCCGGCTTGATCGATGAAGTGGAGATAGATGGAAGCGATGTTGAGCATGCTAGCAATGAGGCTGAGAAGTCCTTCATGGTGAACTTTCACTTAACTGAGGCATACTAGGGCTTTGGAAGGTATTGGCGGAGGTATGCCTACATTGAAGTGATTGAATGGCTGGAGGTTCACACTTAGCACAACACTTCCAAGCTGAGGACTGAGTTTCTCGATGACGATGTAGAGCGTCAGACTCCAGCTGAAGGAGACCTAGTAATTGAACTTAATGACGATGCAGTTGAAGAAGCTGCCATTGAAGAAATGGCTCCGGATGCTATAGTACCTTTCGTGGCTCCTCAACCCCCACATCCTTAGGCCTTTAGAACTTGAATGTGCTCTTTCATGTTAATTTCTACCAAGTGTAATGGCCTCGACCCACCAAATTGCAAACATAATATTTTATCCAATGAAGATATGTTTCCTTTATTTGATTCTCACTTTAATTTTGCATTGTTAGTACTTCTACTTGACTTCAATGTGGTTGCTAACTTTAATTAAAGCCAATTTATACTTTACTGACAATGTTTGACCCAACTTCAACTATAACTTGACAACTATATCAGATGCATAAAGACTTAACGATGACGAAGTAATATGTAGAGGGATCAGACCCTTCTACATGTTTAGGTTCTGACCCGACGTTAAAGCACATTGATAGACTTAATTAAGTATAAGTTCAGAGTCTGGCTTAAATAATAGGCCAAATGAAGACCCTCTTCATGCTTCCTTTAAATAATGATTTTGAGCTTCAAAATTTTATTCAAGTGTTTGGGGGTCGTAAACCTTAACATTTTTGAACTTGTAATTGCATCGACGTTTTGTACGACCTGAGGCGCTCTTGGCACCTCAAATTCTCTTCTAATTGTTTTTGTAATTTGCACAAGTATAGGTAACTCACTTTGCTTTTGTTCTTATGGGCTCGGATGATTTGTCCATCCCGAGGCCTCGTAACAAACTCATGTTTTTACCTTTACAAGGTCAGTTTCATTTATGCAAATATACCTCTGAGGCATTTGGCTTTCCAAAGAGAGTTATAACTCATGGCTCAATAAAACAAAAGCTATATTTTATTGAATTCAAAGCCATTTATACAAGATGTCTTACATTATTGATAGTATTTACACAAGTGCTCCACATTCCAAGGATGAGGCTTTGCCTTTCCATTCATACCTTTGATTTTGTGAGGTCCTGGCCAAAGCTCTTCGCTGATGCAGTAAGATCTCTCCCAGTTGGGACCAGGGGTTCCTGACCCATGCTCTTTCGAAGGTGGGAATATCCTTTGAAGTACCAATTCGTTCACACAAAATGACTTCTTCTACACTTTTGAATTGTAATATTGGGTCATTTTTCTTTGGTACATGGCCATTTTGGCTAGAAAATTATCCCTCTTCTCTTTAAGGAGATCCAACCCATATCTTCTCAACTCATCGTTACTTATTTTATTGAAGTATATTCGCCTGGGAGATGGAAGACCTACTTTAATGGGGCTCATAGCCTCAGCCCCATAAGCCATAGAGAATGAGGTTTCCCCAGTGGCGGTTTAACTTGTTGTACTGATTGCCCAAAGCACTTGGGGTAGTTCATCAACCCATGCTCCTTTGGAAGCATCTAGCTTCCTATTCGAAGTGTACTTGATTATTTTGTTAACAACTTCGACTTGTTCGTTGGCCTGGGGTGATATGGGAAGGAGAAATGTTTCCTGATACCCAACTCCTCACACAACTTCCTGACCTTCTTGTTATTGAACTGCCTACCATTGTCTGATACAATTAAGTGTGGAATTATGAACCTGCAATTGATGTTCTTCCAAAAGAATTTGTAAGTGTTAGCTTCGGTTATCTTAGCAAGTGGTTTGGCTTCCACCCATTTCGTAAAATAGTCAATGGTGACAATTGCGAAACTGTAATTTCCTCTTCTTTGGGAAGAGGTCCAATTAGATTGATTCCCCATTTTGCGAATGGCCAAGGGCTGGAAACTACACTTAGCTCATGTGAAGGTTACCTCTGGATAGTGGTAAAGCGTTGGCACTTATCACATTTTCTAACAAACTGTTGCGCACCCTTTTTCAATGTGGGCCAATAATATCCTTGCCTGAGTACCTTTTGTGCCAAGGACCAACCTCCTGAGTGATTGCCACATACCCCATCATGAATTTCTCTAAGTACATAGTTTGCTTGTTCTCCTTTGATGCACCTCAGGAGGGGGTCTTGTAGGATGAAATGGGCAACTCTCCTTCTAAGCTTCTAAGCCTCATCATTCTCCAAGGGCAGGGTGGGTCTGATCCTTGAGATAAGATATTATGGGCTTCATCCAGGGTAGGGTATCTTCAACCTACATTACTATCCCATTTAGGTTAGTGAAAGGTCTTGAGAGGTGCTCGATGGGGACAACTATGAGCAGTTCAAAGTCTTTACTATTTGCCAATTTTTCCAGTGCATCGGCGTGAGCATTTTAGGATTGTGGAATTTGTACCAATTCAAACTTCGGCCGCACATTGTAAATAATTTATTTAAATATATAGAAATTAGAAAATTTTAGTATGATTCTTCGGTCAAAAGACGTCTACTCTCGTTAGTTAGATTTTTGTTTCGAAGTCTATTATAGGGGGTATTAGTCTTTCTAACATTTTCAATATTTCTAGTGTTCGCCATCGCACTAGCCATTGTAATTTCTTGCTTTCGTCTATTGTAACGTTCAGCTTTTTAGTAATCAATGATCAAGTTTATTTTAATGCATTTCAATATCATGTTTCAAGCTTTCTTTAAATTGTGATCAAATTTACTTTCATCCCGAAACGATTTAGAGAAGGCGGAAGGTAGTCTAGCAGAGCAAACTACTACTGCACGGTGTTCCCTTTCTGTGCTAAGAAAAGGTAACACGTGAAACTTGGGCTTAGAGAGAAGAGGTGTCTAGCCCAAGTGCTTCTTCAGCTCTTGTATGGCTACCTCACATTCCTCCATCCACTGGAATTTGTTCCCTCCTTTGAGGATCTTGAAGAAGGGTGTGCATTTGTCTGTTGCCTTAGAAATGAAGAGATTTAAGGCTACCACTCACTTAGTGAGGCTCTATACTTCCTTTGGCTTATGGGGGACTTCATTTCAATCAATGCCTTGACCTTTTCAGGGTTCACTTCGATGCCTCTTTGGTTAACAATGTAACCTAAGAGTTTACCTGATGATACTCCAAAAGCACATTTTAAGGGATTAAGCTTCATTCCGTGACTTCGTAAAATTTGAATTGTTTCATCGAGGTGGGCAATGCGATCTCTTGCTTTCAAGCTTTTCACCAACATGTCATCAACATAAACCTCCTTGATCTTCCTAATGAGGTTGGCAAACATCTTATTAACGGGTCTTTGGTAGGTCGCTGTGGCATGTTTCAACTCGGAAGGCATTACCCTATAACAATAAAGCCCCTTATCTGTGATAAAAAAGGTATGCTCTTTGTCTGCTGGAAACATCAGGATCTGGTGGTACCCTGAATAGGTATCCACGAAGCTTAGGAGCTCATGCCCAGTAGTTGAATCCACAAGTTGATCTATTATGGAAAGTGGGATGTTGTCATTTGGACATGCTTGGTTCAAATTTGAAAAATCTATGCACACTCTCCACTTTCCATTGTTCTTTTTTACTAATACTAGATTTGAGACCCACTTTGGGTATACAGATTCCCGTATGAACCCATTGTCAATCAGTTTCTTGACCTCGTCTTTTAGGGCCTAGTATCTTTCCGGGTTGATGGCTCTTCTCTTTTACCTATGTACCATAGCCTTTGGATCTATGTTCAAGTGGTGGCAACTGACCTTTGGGTTAATGCCTACCATGTCGTTGTGCTTCCAAGCAAAGACGTCGAGATTTTTAAGTAAGAAGTTTTTCAACTCCTTCATTTCCCGAGGTAAATTACTCTCCATCTGAAGGTGTTTTGATGGATTCATAGGGTCTACTGGAAAGGTCTCCAGCTCCTCCATAGGTGCTGCCTGAGGTTCGCAATCAATGATGCATGGATCCAGCTCTTCCAAGCAAACTGTTTCCTTTTTTAGGGGCTTGCATGGTGCCGATGACGTCTTTTTCTTCAGGGACCTCATCCATCACGACGTTTTTCCCTTGTTCAGTGGCACTCATTTGTTCAGGGAGGTCACTCATATCAACATCGGTGACAATAACGTTGACGATCCTTAACTCTGTCTTTTATAGGGAGTTTTAGTAGCATTCCTTAGCTCCTCATTGGGTACCTCGGATCGTGGTAATTCCATTTCCAGTGGAAAACTTCATGCATAAGTGATGAATTGAAGTGAATGCCCATAATTCCTTTAATGCGGGTCTCCCAAGTACCTCTAATAAGCAGATCGACTATCAACCACTAAGAATTCCATGAAGTAGTGAGCAATTAGAGGCTCGGTTTCCATCTTTATTGCTAGAGTAATTTTGTCTCTTGGGATGATGTTATCTCCCGTAAAACCATATAAAGGGGAACTCATAGGAGTTAGCTCATAGTCAATTTTCATTTTGTCGAAAGTGGTTCCAAAGATAATACTGACCGAGCTCCCATTATCTACCAACATCCTTTTCAAGCCATTGCGGGCTAGACAGCTCTTATTAGTAAGGCATCATAGTATGGATAATGTACTCCCATCATATCTTTATGGGTGAATGTAATTAGAGGGATTACTCTTCCGGTTGAAGAATAGTTAACTATGTAACTCGTCATAGGAGGATCATTTACTTCCCTTGCATAATTTCTTTGTGAATTCCTAGATTCTCCCTCCCCCCTCCCTCCCCAAATGTGTGGGCCTCTAATGATTGTATCGATCTCTCTGATGGGCTCCTGTTCGTTGTTAAGTAAGTGACTTCTCCTTTACTTTTGACCCTCCCTGGGCCTTTCAGTGTCATTTTTCCTTCATCTGGAGGGTCATTCGATTGGGCCGATGATGTTCATTGTTCCCAAGCTGTTGATTTTGCCTATATGGAGCATTTCTTAGGGGGCACCTTCCTCTCACTTGATTCTAGTTCTAGAAGTGTCTTGCAACATCCTAGCAGTTCTCTATATGGTGGCCATAAGACTGATGGTACGTGCAATAGTTAGGTGCTCTATCCCTATTTATAAGATCGACACATCGCTATCTACCTCATCCTCTTTGTAGGTGCATCGAGTATGGATGACGCTTATGTATTTCAGCATCAGGGTTGACCTCCTCACAAGCCAATGTAGGTACAGTGTTGAGTGTTACTGCAGCAAGCTCTTGCCCATGATTCAAAGGTGCTTGGTAGTCCATCAAATGGAAAGTAGGGTCTCTTCCCCTTTGCATTTGAGGAGGTGGGAGACCCTAGCTGGCTCTGTTCCTATTATCCTTCAATTCTTCATTGAGGATTTCATGCCTTATCATTTCTAATAGGGCGTCATAGGTAGTTGGATCTTTGTTCTGCACATATCTCCAAAAGAGGGGGTTCATGTCTAATCCTCCTCTCAGAGCAGTCAATGCTTCCTTATCTATGACTTGTACACAATAAGTCATTTCGTCTTTGAAACGGGACAAGAAACTTTTGAATGTCTCCCCCTTTGCTGTCGCATGTCTTGCAACTGTTGGATAGGTCGCTCCCTTTCTTTGCTTGTTGCAAATCGTTTCAAGAACGTCATCTTGACGTCAGGCCAACATCGGGTGCTTCCTTCTGGTAACCTCGTATACCAAACTTCAGCGCCTATGCTCAAAATTAGATAAAAATCTCTATACTTCATTATGGGGGTGGCCCTTTTCAAATTCATGTGGGTTTTATAGTTGTTGATATGTTTTGCGGGGTCACCTCTTCCATCATACTTGGGAATTTTGGGCAGAGTGAAGTGGTTCAACATGGGGACATTTCTTATGGCCTCTAAGGAAGGAGAATAAAGAGGTTGTTAGGAAGGTCCCACCCTATTTCTAGCCAGGTCCCTCTTCTCACGCCTATTTCTACGGGAGTCGACCTTAGGCTCTTTCTGGTAAATTCGTTGCTGTCTTTCAAATTACCGGGGCTCCAGTTGCCTATTCATAGGCACTGGAGGAGTGAGTGAATGATTTTGCCTATTCCTAGGCAACATCGAACTTATCCCGTTGAAGATGCTGACAGACCTTTGAGGTTTGTCTTTTGGCTCGTAATTCGGAAGAGAATTGAATGGAGCTTCGTACTTCCATTTCGAAGTATAGTTGGTTAAAATATCCACCTCAACTTCTCTCTCATGTGGAGCCTCCATTCCAGTACGACGATGTCCAGCCATCTGGCTTTGAACTTCATCCTCCTCTAGGTAATATTCTTGAGGATCTGAGAATGTGTTTTTCGAGGCTGCATATGGAGGGACCTGATATATTCCTCGTCCTTGCATGTTCATCAACATTTTTTGCATGGCCAAGTTCTGCTAGGTTATATCTCTCATTTTTAGCTCCATCAATAAGAGGTTGGGTGACATTTAATGTTTCTAATAAGTAGCCATCTTAGAGCCTAGGTCTACTTTTGAGAAGTAGGTTGATAAGCTGACCATATAGATGTCTACTTTAGAGATATTACATCAACCACTCGTAGGAAGATTTTGTACGAAATATTTCTTAGAAGAGATAAGGTGGAAAGCTTTTTCTTCTAACAAAGAGGCTAATTGTTTCAAATCACTTTTATAGCGGGTTATAGTACATGCCCTAGGCCATGGAAAGTCAATCTCTACAGGCAGGTTGAAATGATGCATAAATTCGACTACGTTAATATATGGCATCGGCTTGGTCAGGTAAGACAGTGATGTGGAGTGTGAGCTTGCTAGTTGGTTGTCACGTGACATTCTCTGGAACTTCATTAGAAGAGGCTTAACAAATATTTTATAAAATTTTCATTTTTATTTTTTAGAATATCATACAAACAAACAAATAATAACACACCAACTAACTAAGATACATTTAAAAACTTAAAATAAACATTATCATCGATATTTGCACAAAATTGGCTCATAAAGTTAGCAATGCTCGACGTGTATATGAGATGTCTCAATATAGTGGTTGGTCTTTTATCGTCTTCCTTTTTTGCTCATTTTGTAAAATTATTAAATTACACCTAAAAAGAGAGGAAAATTAAATAGAACCATAATTGTTGCGCCTCGCCACCGAGGCTCCACACCAGGCAAATGAGGCCCCTCTCCGAAGTGTCGAAGCTATAATATTGAAGCCCTCTAACCAAAACGACAGTGGTTGGAAGTTCAATCTGAAGCTCAACTCTGGAATGGAATGACGCACTTCCTTTGAAGATCTATTGATAAAATCTTATTCGAATGATTGATGTGACCCCTGTAATAAGTAATATATCAAAATGTTTTCAGCATAGGTCGTTGGATGGCTAGGCATGTCAAAGTGACTCATCGGCTCGAGTGGCCCATGTCTCTGTCCGGGAAAGGCCCAAGCCAAGTTGGGTCGTGGTTCGGGACCATCGAGCAGAGCCATGGGCAAAGTCCCATTTTGGGGCATCAGCTAGAGCCCAAGCCACACGGGCACGAGTCATTTTCGACCAGGACTAGCCGAGCCGAGTTTCATTAAAAAAATATTTTAAAAAAAAGTAAAACAAAATATAGCTGCCTACAACGTAGGCAACATTAAAAAAATACAGTTACCTACGTTCAGCTATGACACAGTCAGCTATGTATACAATATATATAAAAAAAGAAAGAAAAAAAAAGTTTGCTTAGCTGCTAATGCCCGAGCTGAAAGCTTGGGTCGAGCCTCAATTTTTTTGCCTAGCTTTTGCTCGGCTCGGCTCGGGCAAAAAAAAAGCTCAAACCATTTTGCTCAAGTCGAGCCCAAGCTTTGAGTTTTGGCTCGTGGCTCAGCTTGTCTCGTTGACATCCCTATGGGTAGATGTCGTCCCTTTTGAGAGCATTTAATGCGCCGCAAGCTAATGAAGTCAAATTGATGTCTAAAATAGGATGCTTCAATTAAGGAGATGAAAACAAGTGTCTCATCATCCAATAGATACAATTTCATATGTAACACTATAAATACCTCATCCCTATATCATTTGAGATGTATTCAACTATATTTTGTTTGAAACTATAATTCATCTCCTCTCTGTTTTTATAACTCTATATTGTTCGAGTTGAATGCTTGGTTTTAGATTTTGATTTGTGTATTGTTAATTGCTTCTTATCATGCAATTCATTTCATATATGTTGTCGGCGCTCGAATATCTTTGTCTAGATTTATAAAGCTTCTCTCACACTCAAATCAAAGCATTTTGCGGACTAGTAATCCGTCCAAACATGTTGGAATTAGCTGTGCTCAATATCTATTGTCCACATGTGCATACAAAAATCGAGGTCAACAATAATTATACAAGATTTAAAGCTAATCCTATATTGATTGATGATGTGGGATGATGAGAAATTTGACATAATTGTGATGCTAGGATTAATACCCTAAATATCTAATTTCATTAAAAAAAAAAAAATAAACTAGATGATATTTAAGCGCGCCTAAGTATTACACCCCTGTTTGGCCCCCATTTTGGGTGTTGAAAATTTTTGGAATAGTGATTTATGGGAGAATGTGTAGTAGAAA
The DNA here is from genome assembly GCA_019097785.1 of Fraxinus excelsior. Lineage (NCBI taxonomy): Eukaryota > Viridiplantae > Streptophyta > Magnoliopsida > Lamiales > Oleaceae > Fraxinus > Fraxinus excelsior. The sequence continues at coordinate 7,633,510 of CM032636.1, forward strand.
AGTAATGAAAAAATTTAGATTTATGTGTAATATTATTTTATTTAATGAATATGTGGTTGAAATGAAGAGAGAAAAAATTAATTTAATATAATGGAAAAAAAAATGGAGACCAAATGGGGTAAAACATAATAAATGAAAGGTTATTTAAGAGTTCTAGCCCGAGTTTCTTGCAAAGTGCATCCAACACTTTGAATATGACTTTCGCGATCTTGCTTAGTTTGTGTGAGTTAACTTTGTACCAAGCTTAGTATTGTCTCCAAGTTTTTTAGTAGATTTTGATAGAAGTTGATAAAATATTTGGTTGAAAAATTATGAATCCTATGAAATAAGTAATTGAAATCAATTATTGAATTTGACTTAAAAACTTTATTATAATTTTTTAAAAAGAAATCCTTTATAAATCGAGAAAAATTTTAAACATTAAAATACATTAGCTGCAAGGCAGTACAATCAATCTCTCTCTAACTTATTAGGCTTGTTCCTCTCTCTATTTCTTTCCATATTAGAACACCCAGCAGTTGATTACAGGTGGGATTCTATTTTTCTCTTTTAAGCCAATCTCCTCTTTCTCATATACTTCCTTACTTCTACTCCATATTGGCTTTGGATATCCTTCCTTTTACATTGCCTCTATATATATTGACATTAGTGATCTGGTATCGCAATACCTCTGAGTTGGTGTTTGTATGCAATAGGAGATTCTGCTGCGAATTATTTGTTTCATCTTGCTACAACTACAGGTCAGATTTTCCCATTAAACCCATCCTTTTTTGCCCTTTTCTTGAAACGTTCTTCTTCGTTTTTAGGCGTATATACACTGTACACAGATATTGAACGTATATTGATGTTGGATTAAAGGAAGTTCAGTATTTTTTTTTCTTTCTTTTATAAGTTTTTTCATAAATTCTTTGAATTTAAGGGCTTCTTTTAAATGTATAATCAAGAATCGTTGGTTTCTTGTGAATATATAGGTTTTTAAATTGCTGACTGGAGAAACAATGGCACTGAATCAAGAAGAGAATTTGTCTTCTGGAATCAAGTTTGATAGTGAAGGTTTCTTGGAGAGATGCCAAAATGCAGAAAGGGAAAATCCGAAAGGTTTTGATAATTTGGATTTTGATAATGTTTATGACGACGTTGATGATTTTTTGTTCGATAATTCCTTTGAAAGAGATACCAATTTCCCAGGGGATTTCTTTGGTGTGGGTCGCAAAATCGGCTCTCTTGATGCGGCTATTATACGTTGCATTGAGGCTTTTGATAGAGAGTTTTGTGGGTTTAAGACTAAGGAAACACCTGAAGCCATGAAGGTTGATGATAATAAGAAGGTTGCGTCAGTTGGTTCCACGCTGGGCTCTGATGAATGGTCGTATGAGGGCTGTAATGCGTTGAGTGGCAACATGGAGGATTTCCTTCCTTTCGGTTTCGACATATATTGGGAATGTTCGTGCAATTTGGCTCATGAGCGGAAAGGACTAGAAAAAGATGGTACTCGAGCAGGAAAAGATTGTGCTAACACAAGTTCGCCCAATAATCCCTTGGACTTGGATGTTAACTTGCCCATAGATCCTTTTGGTATGGATTATTTTGAGCCTATTACGTGCTGGATTGAGGATTTTGGTTCGAAGGGTCATGTTTTGGAGACCAAGGAAAAACTTGAAGCTAAGAAGGTTGCATCAGTTGGTCGTTCTAAGGATGAGTTGGGTGGATACATGGACGACTACATAAAATTCAGATTCGATAAATATTGGTTCCCTCGGTGTTATGCGGCCCTTAAGCGGAAATGGCTAGATGAAGATTGTATTCGCGCAGAAAAAGATGTTACCCCGCCCGATTCAGTTGAAGTAGTTTGCAAATTGCCATGTGATGCAGTCCAAAACGATTCCCTTCCATGGAGAAATATTCACATGGACTATCCATTGAATGATAAGATCACGGACGATGACCTTCTGAAGATAACTAACCGGGCTCAAGGTACTCTTCACAGCCTGAGCCTTGTGGAGTGCAGAAAAATAACTGCTGCTGGTCTGATGCGCATTTTTTTAAGCAATCCGGGGCTGTCCGAGGTCAGTATACTTTAGATGGAATTATCTAATTATGTATTATGCTGCCATTGCATTAGATTATTTTCTGTCTTTTAATGCTAATCTTCTTTCAAGGTTTATCATTCCAAAGATCTCCTTGTTATCTAATCTACATATAATATATAGTTGTTTGTGGTTTGTGGACCATCTTTTGTGCACGGGCGTATCTACAGTGGGGTTGTGCACGGGCGGATCTACAGTGGGGGCAATGGGGTCCACTAACCTACACTAAATTTGTAGTCCAAGATTTCGTGGCTCCACCCCTACTTTTGTGTGTAATTCAAGTGTAACACAATGGATCAATTTTTTATTACTGTTGTAGACATTCACGGTAATCCTATGTCTGGTTTGAGCTTTGGTTTACATTGCCTATATGTGTATTGTCCTCGCCTCGCCTTGCCTTATATTGCTGTTAGAATCACAAGAACTTTGAGCTGGGGTTTCTATATAATACGGCATTCTTTCTTGATATTTCTTCAACTGTCAGTTTCCAATCGACCATTTTTGCAGCTTAACTTTTTTCTTTCTAGACATCTATACACATATGTTGATGCTGAGGTTAAAGCAAGTTTTGTAATTTTTCTGTAGTTCTTTTCGGAGTAAAGGAAGAAATTCTTTGAGTTTTTCAGTTTTGTTATTGAATCTCATGATAAATAATTGGTGGCTTCTTGTGAATATATAGGTTGTTGCCGTGCTGAAGGGAGAAACAATGATAGTGAATAAAGAAGGCTATATTGGACATTTCATGGAGAGCCTGCCAGGGATTAGAATCGACTTAAATTTACCCGCAGATGATTCTCAATCTGAGACCTCTAATGAAGATACTGCTTGATGATTTTGCCTCTGATTAGGTTTTTTTACCTATGATCCCTTTGGTTCTGGAAGTTTACCCAAGGATCAGTCTCAATCTGAGATGCCTTGTGAAGATATTGCTGCTTTACCGCCCAATGATTCTTTCGCTATGGGAGTTAGCATTAGTTCGCCTGACAATTATCCCACATATTCTTATGGTGTAGATTGGAGAAAAGGCAAGTTCGCTGCATCTGTTTTGGATTGGGTTTTCAATTGAGAATTCTGGTTCAAAGGCTCGTGAAGAAGGTTGATAATAACAAACTATTCAGCGATTAACTAACACGGCTTGACCCTGTGGAGTGCATAAAGATAACTAATGTTGGTTTGAAGTGCGTTCTTATAGAAATTTGGGATTGACTAAGGTCAATATCATGGGCAGATTTACAGTGGGGTCAACTGCCCCCACATTATTGGATTTTTTTTATTGAAATTTCGAGATTTTGCGGAAGATTTTTAAAAAATTCCTTATAGTTTTCAATTTTGTCCCCTACAGTTAAAATTTTGTGAAATTTGTCCGCACAACTCTACAATCCTAGCTCTGGCCTTGGACTCATTATACTTGTTGTGGAGTTATTGAATTACATTTGTTGCAGTTACTGTACTTATTATTTTCCATGATTCTTTCTTCAAGGCTTACGATTCCGAAGATCTCAGCTGGTAAGCCAACTCAACTATGATGAAACTCTCACGACTAAGGATGCAATCTTTCAACAAACAAGAAGAAAACATGGTAATTTAACTTATTATCTTATTATCGACTATATACAATAATTTAACTACTTCTGGAATTTTTTATTTTTATTTTTATCTTCAATACAAGTAAAAAGATGAGAATACAAAATTAAGTGAACATAACAGAGATTGGGCATAAGATGAAAAAATATCCAAAAAAATATATTATTATAAATAAATAAATATTATTTATAACTTTCATCGATATATTTATTTATTGTTGTAGTTGTATAATTCTTGGTTGGGCCTTTTTTTCATAAGATTATTGAAGCTATGAATTAATTGGTATGTGGTATTAGAACCTATCCGAATATTTGGCTGAATTTGATACAAAATTAACGTTTTATAAACCTAATTATATCAATCACCCACATGAATAAAAGTTTCCCAAAAATGTAAATGATAATTCATAATTTAGTAGAGAGTACTGGCTGAAAGATATTGCATCAAGAGAGATAGCTTGGGCTTTGAACCTGCTTAATACTATTGGATTTACTTAGCTAATTAGTGAGCATAACGAGTTGAACTATTTAGACGTTGTTGTAAACTAAGATAATAGTACTCACAACATCTTTCGTAACAATTTCAGTTCTCCTGGTTGTGTTCATTTTGGCTTTGAGTTATTCTTCGATTTCGTAAGTGTTTTACAAAATTCCATTCTCAAAATTTTTTATAGAAGCGGCCCCACTTCACACTTATATAAATGATCTTTTATTGAGAGTATTTTACCATACTCTACTTAACTTATTCAAGTTATAGCAATCATTAAAAGTATAATTTAATCACAAACAATTGGCAAAATGCATTTTTATAATCAAATGAATTGGTAGGAAATAATTCCTAAGTGCTGCATGGAATCTTCATTACTTAATTATTCTATTGAACCAAGATCTTGTGATCTCCATTCAACAAGGTTGGATTACCATTATAAAGACTTTTATGTAGTAAATTTTAATTCTATTCTCTTCGATGGGAAATATATTTGATCTCTAAGTAAATTTTTCATAAGCGGATCTGCGATATTTTCCTTGGATTTCACCTAATCAATGGAAATAAAGTCATTTGAGATCAGCTCCTTAATGGTATTGTGTTTATGATGTATATGTCCAGACTTACCATTATAAGTGACTCCGTATCTTATTAAATATAGCTAACTACCAAAATTAATTTATTTAATAGATACAATAGTCACCAACTAATGAATGCTCCCACAAATGTATGAAGTCACATGCCTCTATATCTCGCTAACTCGCTTTATCCAATATATTGCAGTAACATGCATGTAAGATCTATTAAATGAATAGACACCACCACATAAGTGAAGTGATTTTATGAAATTCATAACCTTTCACTTGCACAAAAAGAAACAAAAGAAACTGCTTTAAAAGAATTAATGATCAATATGAATGGACACATCTAATCATAACAAATTTTGTCAAATAGATTACATATTCAAAGCATTTATCAAAAAAATGTACGTGGCATACTTATGTGTTTGGCACCCATTTTGGGTAAATTATAAATCAGTAGCATGACTTAATGAGATTGCATGCACTAAGCATTCGTATTCCAAGAACGAAATTCACAAATTGAATTTGTTATTATAACATAATATAATATGCATATAAACACACTTACTTGGAATCTAAAAATGATGCAGAAATGAAGAACGAAACAAAGAAATTGTAAATCGAGGCTAGTGTTTAACACGATCTTTAAGACGCGTTTTTCCAACTAGGTGCTTACGGAGTCTTGACAATCATCTCCCAAGATACAACGGTTTCTCCTTATTGTAGAAGCACTTCAAACAACAATGAACAACGAACTCTTTACTTTGAATGAGTTTCTATGCAATAAAAACTTTAATTATGGTATGAATTTAGACCATCAAGAGAAATTTATAGAAGTTAAGGGGTTGTGACAAGAGAGATAGGCTCCAAGATTTAGAAAATTTCATTGAGAGACACAACCTCGGATCACTTGCGAACCGCCCACCACACCGCTCAAGCAGAAATTTCAGTAACTTGTAGCCCGCGAGGCAGCCGCTCGAGCAGTCGTGTTATATGGCCATTTTCCCCCTTTTTTTGAACCTGACTTTGGACATCAATTTTTCTTTAACTCGAAATTGGTTTTGTAGATTCAAATATACCACGATCGTTTACTTAATGAGTAGAACAAGTTAATCTATTCATATGTGCAAATTGACTATCAAAACCTATCTGAATACTTGGTCGAATTTGGTACAAAATCAACGTTTTATAAACCTAATTCCAATATATTCCACTATAAAAGAACACAAAATCTACATGATCTCTCTCTTTACCACGAGTCGCTTTCTCCAATCTCCACCAATAATTAGCCATTTTCTTCTTCCTTGGTAGGCTTATTTCTTCCTCTCCTAGAACACGTATTAGTATATATACATACATACATAGATATGTATGTTACATATATATCAAGTATATTATTTGAAAAAATAATTAAATTAGATTATATATCTGAGTGGTAAAACTATGAAATTTATGTGAAATGTTAACGGTTCGTATCACATTCATGCGAATATTAAAAAATATATGATTGGGCTTTGGAGCCTTGGGCTTATTTGATATTATTATTATTATTTTTTGGTCAAATAAACAGTAAATAAAAAGTCAGTGGGGATGGCTACTAGATGATTTATTTAAATCAGAAAAATCTGGTAGAAATCGCAATTTTATTTTAAATAAATTGTGAATTGGAAGTTATAACTTGTGGCTAGATACACCACTCTATTTTCTTGAAAAATACATTGAAAATCATTTTGATCTTTTATATATATATATATATATATATATATATATATATATAAGATCGTGTTGTCACGAGTCTAGTTTGATAAATTTTCTTCCTACATTCTATTGTTCTGCAATAGTTTCTGCAACTAATTTTTCTCCAACAATCTAAAATGAAATTATTATAAGTAGTTTCCGTATATGCTATGGATACTCGTATTCCTAATTATTATGAAAAATATGAGTTCTCTGATAAAAAAATTTAATAATGGTAAATAAAGTTATGATTTTATTTCAAAACTCTTCAAATGGTTGATGTCATTGAATCGGAAAATTATGTTACCATAATTCCCTGATAAACATACTGATAAGGAAATAGAAGATTTATCTAGTTGAGAAAGGATTTTATGTGCAAAAATTATATTATGAATTGTTTGTCTTTATATTTATATGATGTTTACTAAACTTTACATCTACTAAGGAATTATGAAATTCATTAGAAAAGAAGTATGCTAATGAAGAAGCTGAAACTCAAAAATCTGTCATGGAAAAATTTCTTGATTTTTAAATGGATGATATTAGGACTGTTTTAGTCAAGTCAAAGAACTACAAATTGTAATTCATGAAATTATTGCTAAAGGGTATAAAATGTGTGAGGAATTTCATGTGTGCAATTATTGAAAAATTGCCCCTTCTTAAAAATAGTATAAAAAAAGTTTGAAGTATAAGAGAAAAGATATGTCTAGAGAGAATCCAATCATCAAAATTAAAATTGAGGAAGATAATAGGATGGTAGAACGTAAGGAGATACCAAATTTGGGTGCAAGCAAATCTTATTAAAGGAAATTCTGGTGGTAAAATTTGAGGTCGAGTTTTCTTCAAGTGGGAGAAAATGATCTAGGACATTCATATTTATGTTAGAGTTTCTCGTTGTAATAGGAACTTATCTCTTTTTCTTCTTATTTCTTATTTAAAATATGATTTCTTTTTCTTTGTTATTAGAATATGGCTTCTTCTTTCTTTTAGATTAGGATTTTGTTTCCTTTTAGTATATATTTTTAATCCTTTAAAGATTTCTATTTCCTTAGTCATTAGGATTAGGGAACTAATTTTTCTGTATAAACTTAGATTTGTAAACTTTTTCAATACAATCAAATTATTCTTGCAAACTCTTCAAGTTTTTTTATTTTTCTTCTTGTTTTTCAAGAAACCAATTCGACTTCTGCACCATAAAAAATGATGTACATGTTAGCATGATTGTTAAAAAAAAAAAAAAAAAACCAAGATGCTAGTTTTATCTCCATACCGAAAATATAATTCAATAGACCAAAGCCAATTATCTCAAATTACTTCATTGTATCTTCGTAGAATTTTATTTCATCTTTATTGTTTCATGTGTAGAGAAGACCTTCAACATGTGAGGAAACAATGAAAGTCAAAATTAAAGAAGAATCATAACAATGAGCACATTGAAGAATCATAAAGGGGAAGATGAAGGGACTATAGGTGAAAGCAAATCTAAGGTTGTAAAAGTTGTAACTGTGGATGCAGGATACAAATTTTGATATCCATTAAGAAAGTGTAGAGATCAATTTATCCCTTGCTGTTCATTATTTTGAGAAAAAAAAAAAAAAAATTGAATTTTGAATAGTGAGTTTTTGAAAAAAGCGTGATAAAAAAATAGAATTTTTTTTATTATTTATTTACATACAAAATATTTTATTGTGTAGATTTGTAACCAAAAACAAGTACGAGAATTGAAGAGTTTAAAAATAATAATTGTCAAATAAGGACATAGTTCTACTTCCATTAAAAAATAATATTTTATGCATATTTGAATAATATACCGAACAAAATTTTATGTTCTTTTTCCTTTAAATAATGTTTTCTGGTAGCCTTGCAATCCTCCCTATCAACTATCAAGTATAACACTACTAGTATTCTATAGCAATTCAATATCTAAATATAACATAAATTTGGCTGCTGGATGCTAACGATATTGGTTTTCCGTGTTGGTTCCATGCAGAACCTTTATTTTAAAGAATAAAGAGTAGTCGCATTGTACAACAGAACGCAGTAAAACTTCACACTAGCAGAGAATTCTCATCAGCTCAAACTAACACGGAAAACAGTCATTTATGAGTATGAATTTCTTATTTTTTCCTCACTTGGAACAAAAATGTTGTGCATTACCAACAAATGCTCAAACCAGTTTAACGTTGAAGAGAAAAAATCGAACGTAACAGGAATATGATTATTAGCTGATTGCAAGTCCTCCCGGTTGATAAACTTACAAGGAAGCTCGGGAATCTAGTTGTCGACATCAACAACCAGCTTTTGAATGTAACAGGAATATGATTATTTGCTGATTGCAAGTCCTCCCGGTTGATAAACTTACAAGGAAGCTGTGGAATCTAGTTGACAACATCAACAACCAGCTTCCGGGACTTGAGAACAGACCACCTCAATCGCCGGTAATAAGCAGCTTGAAGAAGTGCCAATGATAGTACAAATATCCACTTGAAACCCATCTGTAAAAGCAGAGAGATACGTCAAACCTGACTTGCATTCATATTTTATTTATAAATAATGGCTTACCAGTTTGCGTTCTTCCATTTCTGGCTCTGCAGCCCACGATAAAAATGTCACGACGTCTTTCCCCATCTAGAAGGACAACATGCAAAATGAATAAAGATTGATAATACCCAAAAATAATAGTGTTATCCCTCGACACTTGACAGTAAATTGACCTTCGCAGTAAGGTCAATGGGAGTTGCAGGGCGGTGGTGGTACACTCTGCTTGGGGTTTCAGGATTGGAGCCCCTGAGATTATTTCTCTCTATTGTAGGTGCAAATTGTGCATACGTGTTAGGCCAGACTAATATTCTAGAATAAAGGATTTCTTAAGGGGTCATATTTGTGCAAGTGAGGTGAGAAGAAAACTGGTAATTTCTTATCCATTATAGTGAAAACCTGTATTGAGGGTGAATGTGGCTCACGCTGAGGGTGAACCACCATAAACGTATGTTACTTTGCTAATTTTCAATTTTGCTATCTAATTGTCACAGCTATTAAAAGCAGCAATTAGGTTTTAATAATCAAAAAACAACTAGTGCCCTAAAGTTTTGTATGGACGGCATCTACATTAAGACTCCAGCAGAGATGTAAAATCTTGAATTTGGGTCACAATTAAGAGTGCACTACCTGGGCTTCTGTTGCAGGAGTACCATCTTCGTACTCAACAGCTCCATCATTCAGCATTTTAGGCATGGCAATAGCTCCCCCAGGAAAGTAGGCATTGTAATGCAATCCTTCTCGAATCTACAATACCAATACAGCTTGTATAATTAGATAGGAAAGAAAACTATACTATATGCTACACACCAACAAACAATATATCACACTTAACAAGGACTACACGCGATATAGAAGAACTTACCGATATACCAGCAGGAGGATCACGATAACCAGTCAGAAGGGCAAAAACATAATTTTGACCATCATGACGAGCCTACAGCAGAAAGAATAAATGTGTTTAAGATGGGAAAAAAAAAAATTTATTTCCTAATAAATGACCACAAATCAGAAGGCAGGAAATACTTTGGTTATAAGACTCAAATCAGGAGGGTAGGCCCCTCCATTCGCAAACCTAGCTGCCTGTTCATTTGCATATGGCTGGGGAAAACGATCGCTCAATTTGCCAGGACGGGTAAACATTTCCCCTTCATCATTAGGCCCATCGACTACCTCAATCTCAGCTGCCATAGCCTTCGTTTCCTCCTCTGTATATGCCACGCCTACCAAGTCCCGATATGAAATCAGGGACATCGAATGGCATGATGCACAGACTTCTTGATAAACCTGGTGACCACGACGAATCCTGTTTGGAATTGACCACAATATATCAATGAAACAATAGGGTAAAAATGTTCTAGTCACTGATTCGGTTGAACAAACCAGGAGAATTATGGACATGGAGAAACTCATCAGGGAGGGCGGGAGAATATTATATTGTATAGTACATGCCAGAGAAAGCTTACCTACAACGATTATATAACAAATAAAGGAAATCTTCCTCTATAAAGCACACACATACATGTGTACGCTTGCCAATTCAATCATGTCCAGGATCTAATAAATTCTCTCGGTAAACATTACTCTAATGAAACTTAAACCTCAACAAATTTATCTCATCCAAACAAAAGGAATGCCTTTAATGTTTTGGAAAATATTATCTATGCGAAAAAAGGATATGCCAACCAACGTTTAGATTTTTTCTTTCGCTCATTTCACAATTTTTTCTTTTAAAGTATTCACGTGTACTTGGGTTAAAAATTGATAGCTTCTTTCCTGCATCTGCAAGAATCATCTTAAGTTGGGTAAATTGAAGATTCAGGAAAATAAATTTAGTATTGTTTGGTATGTGGAGAGAGAGAATGAAACCAATATAGTGATTTTTTGTCAATTGAGATTGTATCCTAACTTGTTACTGCTCCAAAGTTACATTTTTATCCATTGCGAGAAATTTTCAAGAAAGAGAATAAGCCAGTTTACTTCAAAATTAGAAAGCCGGAAATACAGAATTTATTTTAATGTATTATGATGCATAATTAGACATGGTATATTGCTAACGTCAGATTAAACTAAGATATGTAACAGAATAATAAATGACCTAAATAACACGTAATGAACGGTTCTTCAAAGGACATGGAAATGAAGATATTTGAATTCCTACTATTTTGTCATTTAAAGAAAAGAATAATGAAATCATAATATGAAACAAACAGAACGAATAGGTGGAATTGACCCTTGGTATCAAGTTGCAATTTATTAAAATCTTAAAAAATAGCACAGATCCGATTTGGATGTCAAAAGCTGAATTAGTCTGAAAACAAAGAACTTGTTTGGAAAATAGTAGATAGGCTAGCATAAACTCACGAAGCATGGTCGTATGAACTGAGAATGCCTTTGTGAGGCCAAGGATAGCTTGGGGCTTCTAAACCATGTTCGGCCTCATCAGACGATGCTATTGTTGCAAAACTTAAAAGGCCTGATACACCTGCTCCAAAGAGTGCCAGTGCCCTCAAGGACTTCATGCCTACTCCAATGCTTTCCTGCTCTTTCTTGGAAACAAGAAAAGACAAAACCGGAGAGGCCTGAAAATTGGGTGAAGAAAAATGAACCAGAAGCCAATTTCAGCCATCAATTTATAATTGAACTGGCAAACACTCAATTAAATTAACAGAAAGTCCACAGAAAGCTATGATGCTAATTTTTCCCACCAAACTTAGTCAGCAATAGTCCTGCGTGGAACTTTTACAACAGAATCAACATGCCCAACTATTACTATTCATTTGCTTCTTGGTTCAAGGTAGTTCACATGGAGGTATATGTTCAGGCTGCATTACTTCACTGCACTGGAAGGCAATATTCTAGGAAACTGAACTAAAACAAAGCAACATCAAAAGAATAGTTAAGAAATTCCATTCAGGAGATCATGTCAACAAGGGAACACGAGGGCCAAAAACTGTTTGTTGTGTGTTGCATTGATTTCTTTTCTAGTTTAAAAGTTTGCGAGATCAATTGCTTTTGTTATAAAAACTAAAAAAATGCATCTGTGAACCACTTGGCACACGTTACGTTGTAATAAGCTTATGGTCAGTTAAGTAAATTCATTACTATCCAAATATTCATATAAGCATTTACTTTTCTCTGAAACAAATAGACATAATAAGCTTCAATACACAAATTTCCACAGATATAAGATGTTCATTTTTCATTCTTTCATGCGATAATTAGACTCCAGATTTTATTATAATGGAACAGATAATATGGTAAGCATTAGATTCAAGTCTCAACCAGCTAGAACAAAAACTAAATACGTCAACAAGAGCCTGCAAAATTGACCTGCAAAGACCCATAAGTTTGGTCCCAAAAACAATTATGTTAATTTTTATTTATTTTTTATCGCGAATAAAGCAAATCCTCTTTATTACAGGTTCAGTCATTTAGTAAAGTAGTAAGACTGTATGATTTGGTATGCTAACAGCGGAAGAGGAACAGATGCCTGACCCTTGCATTTATAAAATAATAGACATCTCAATCTCTCTTGATGACTAGATATATCAGGCTATTAAATTTGAGATCGTGCACAATCTTTTATATTAGTCTCAATCTCTATTGGGACATAGAGCCCTCAGGTCATCTCCAAAGCACGAACCTGATCAATATTACTTGAATGAAATATAGCAGAAATGAAATCAAATATAATTGAAATTAATTAAAACGTAAATCAAAATCAGAAAGTTTACAGTGGTTTGTGAATGAAGCCTATCTCTCACCAACCGGTGGATCGCTCTACCTCCAAACATTTTAGTAGATGGCTCTGCTTATATAAAGGAGGGGAAAAAAGTTTGAATGAATGATAAACGCCGTCTAACACTAAGATAGCTATATAATATATCTGAAGTAGTTTAGCATCAAAGACAACAATATGCAAAGTGAAGGAGAATTAGTCCCCAGAAACCCTATCCCATCCCCACCAAAACAAAAAAGAAGGATGAATGCAACAGATTATTAGATTGAACTTTACTAAACTATGATACACAAGGAAAAGGAGAATTAGGCCCCAGAAACCCTATCCCCACCCCCTGAAACAAAAAAGAAAGATGGATGCAACAGACTGTTAGCATCCCATATCAATGAAATTCAGAATCAGATGGACTTTGGTGTGTGCTTGGCACGTAAAAAAGAAAGAGGAGAAACTTGAGTTTTTCTTTTTTGGTAAGATGAAAGTTGAGAATTTAGTGCCATGTTATAATAGTCATCTTCATCTTGGCTCAAAACTCACATATAAAAATGTTTCTACTTTATAATAAGACTTCCTATGATCCTCACAACTACAGTGCACTCCACTTGAAGTAACCATTGTATAACAAATTGCCCCCACCCCACACATTAATGAATGCTTGGATACCGTTGCCATTCTTAGTGATGTCAAAAGAAAAGTGAATTTCCAAAAATCCCTCAAGTGGCCATTGAGGGCTCAATTATTTATTCAATAGACCAAGAGCAACAAAATTGGACTAAGAAGAAAAGAAAAGAGGAACATCAAATCAACATGGCTAAGCCCCAACAAGCTAAGCAGTAGCAGTAGCAGTAACAACACCTACCTGAAACCCACAACATTTAGCCACTATTTGGTACACATTAAAATTTTCATTTTCATTTTTCTACTCATTTTCAACCACACATTCTTCAATAAAATAATATTTTCCATCACATCAATAACTTTTCCTTCTTTTTCAACCACACATTCTCCATCAATCTACTATTCCGGAATACATTCTTCCAAAATAATGTGGCTCAAGCACACGATATATTCTAGATAAGCTTAACTATTATTAAGCATGTTTGGCAAATAAGCTCATGGCTTAAAAGCAATGGGTTGACAAAATTTTGTGGGTTGAAATGAGCCAGACGAGCAGGGGTGGGGGGCCCTGGACCCCCTAGTTTTTTGACAACTTTTTTTTTTTTATTACCATTTTGTCATCACCTTTCATGAGATTTCATAATGTGCATTTTTTTTTGAGTACTGAGATTTCAAGTTTTCTAAGCGTTGGGGTGTCAGTGTGAGAGACCTTTTATTGTAGGGGAAGACAATAGTTTAAACCCGCTTAAAGATATTAATTGAACGAGAAAGCTAAAATTTTGGATTCTTCCACTATAAAAATTAAAATGCATTATCTATATATACCTAAGTCTTAACTTCTCATTTTGAAATTTGAAATAGCAGAATTGTAAGCGCCCGAAAAATAATTGTCGATTACCGACATATCTTTAGAAGGCATTACCATCTTTTAAGTTTTCAACTAATGTACATTAATTTATGTTCATTTGTTTCCTTTCTCCATCACAAAGTACCAACTTCCCTCATTTTAACAGATCATGTTTAAAAATAAATAAAAATTCAGGGGCCCTGTCCTCGAACTCCAGTGGCCCCCACCTCTTCAACTCTGGGACCCCCCTTCAACGGACTAACTCTGCCCCTACACACGAGTAAGCTTGAATTACTTATTTCTGCCCCTACACACGAGTAAGCTTGAATTACTTATTTCTACCCCTACACACGAGTAAGCTTGAATTACTTATTTCTTATTTTGTGTGGGAATCCCTCCCCATACATTTTAAACCACACATTTGTGCGGGGTATAAGATATGGGCTTATTTGCCAAACATGCTTTAATCATTTAATTATGTTCATTTTTGCTTATTCAAGTATCTATTTCAACAAGGGGAGCAAAGTCCCAATAACATCCAAAGATATCACCAATCTAAAAGCACAACTTAAGTAGTGTGTGTATATTTGAATGGACATTACGGGTGTGTTTGAGCCACATTATTTTGGAAGAATGTTATGAAATAGTAGATTGATGAAGACTGTGTCGTTGAAAAAGAAAATGTTATTTTATTGAAGAATGTGTGGTTGAACAATGAGAATGAGAATTTTAATGTGTACCAAACAGGAGCTACATGTAATAATGGACAGGTGGCTAGTGGATGGTGAAGCCCAGAGGGTTTAGGGACCTGCTGTGTGGATTGTGTTCACCATTATCTTTCTTTCTATAAATTTACCTGTGGGCATGATTTTTTACATCCCTCTGTGTGCATATGATTCACTGGCATGTATTCTACAAACCTGTTTTTAGGTTTTTTAAAAAAATTATCTTATAATAATGATTAGAGGGGTAAAATTTTCTTGTGGAATAGTCACATATCATAACAAACGTTGACAAGAAAAGTCATTATAAGTTATAACCACCAAGACTAAAACAGTCTTCCTGTTAGTTGGCGGCGGAGCCAGCACCCGTCGAGCCAGGGCAGCCGCGGAGCTCGCTCCGCCGGAATTTACAGTTTTGATGAATAAATATTAGCCAAAAATACAGAAGGAAAACAGAATCCAGATCCGGCAACACAATACATATGCAAAAGCTGGACTCTTTTAAGTATCAATGGATTAGAAAAAAGAAAATTAATTTTGTCTCTTCACTTCGGGTCTCCAAAATTATTAAGCACTGAAAACTTCTCAGGAGATAAAAGGTCATATGCATAACAAATTCATTATCATAGAGACAAATCTTATGCAAAAATGTAAATTAACAAGTCATGATCGTAGAGCTAATACCTCACTGCATGCCAAGGCAATAATTGCTGTGTGGTGTGCTCGGAAAGCAGCGTTGAGATTTCAGAAGCCCTAGGAATTCGGAATTGTGATTGGGCTTTTAGAGACTTTTAGATTGGATAGTCAGCCCATATCCATCAATTAAAATAGGGAACAATACATTTTTAAGGTGCCTACTTTACACCTTTTCAAAAATACAAAAACAAGTTTGAAAATTCACAAATCAGGTTTTTTTAAATTTTAATTAATAATTAATGAATTATTAAATCAATTTATTATTAAATATTTATTTCTAATTTAATATAATTACCCCACCTCACCTCCACCACCCCAACCGACTTTTCGATCACCACTCTTCTCCGGCGACCGTTCCGACGACTACTCCGATTCCGACGAGTATTCCGATGACCGTTCCGCCACTTCTTAGGTCACATTTCAAAATTTTCGTAGGTCACAATTTGTTCATCGGTCACAATTTAAAAATTTGAAAGTCACAATTTGTTCATCGGTCACAATCACAACATTTAAAAATTACTTTACTTATTTTATGGTCACAAACATCAATTTATTGGTCACAAATTAATAATATTTAGGTCACAAATTAGTAATTTTTAGGGCACACATCTTGTACTCGTCACAATTTATCGAATTCGATGGTCACAAACATCAATTTATTGGTCACAAATTAATAAGTTTTAAGTCACACATTAGTAATTTTTAGATCACACAGCTTGTACTCGTCACAATTTATCTAATTCATTGGTCACAAATTGTGACCACCACTTCGTCACTGACTCCACCACCGCCAACACGCACGCAAATCCACTACCGTCGTCGCAAATCCTAACCACCTCCGTCACTAGCACGCGCACAACCGCACCACCATGGCACACAACAGTCGTCAAACACACAATTACACAGTACCTCTACCGCCGCGCGCACACACATCCAAACCGTCGTCGCACACACCCCAAAACCACCACCGCCAACACGCACGCAAATCCACCACCGCCGTCGTAAATTCCTACCACAACCGTCGCTAGCGCGCGCACCACTTGGCACTCACAACAATCGTCAAACACACCATTACACAGTACCTCCACCGCCGCACACACACACACCCAAACCGCCGTCACGCACACCCACCCACGTTCCCCTCGCAGTGCACACCACCAATACTGCAGCCGTCCACTGCACCACTTAGAAAAAAAAAGGACAAGATGCTGCTGCGACGCTGCCGTTCACACTTCGCATCGAAGCAGCCACCAACGTCCCACACCAAATCGGGGCGGAGCAAAAAAAAAAAGTAACTGCAACCCAAGGTCCACCGCACCACTCAAAAAAACCACAGATCTGCACCACTAAAACCGCCATCGCACAGAAAAATCGCCATCGCAGGCGTCGGCCAGTGATGGAGCCAAGACAGAAAAGACGAGAGGGAGATGAAGGGAAGAAGAGGCGGCGGGAGAAGAGATGGGTGGAGAGGAGAGGAGAGGAGATTTGTTCAATTGATTTAGGGTTTGGTTGGGGTAGATAGGGTAGGAAAGTATATATAAATTAATTTATTGTAAATAGATATAAAATAAAAATAAAATTTTTTTTTTAAATTAATAATTAAAACCTGATTTTTGTAATATGAAACTTGAATAAGGATTTATGAAAATGGTAATTAAAAAGTAGGTTTGGGTGTAATTTCCTCATTAAAATAAGGTACTTACGGAAATATCATTAAAATTAAGAATATTTTGAAAAATCATATGAAAAGTTTATAGGAAGTAAAAAATACTGTGTAAAATAAAAATGTGACACAATGTCACTTTTTTTTTAATATAAAAAATGTCACTTTTAAAAAAAAAAAAAAAAAAAAGTGACAAAACTAAAAAAAAATTACAAATATCAAAACAGCATCATCCCTTTGTGCATTACCAGTAATCATGTTTTTAAAATAATCACCACGTTCGTGACAATCCACATGTTTATTACGCAAAAAAAAAAGTGACAATGAAAAATTGATCCATTGTGACAAAATTCAAAAAGTGAACACTAAAAAATCAAGAAAAGTTGTGTTTATCACACTTACAAAAAAAAAAAAAAAAGTGACATGTTACTCTTTATTAAAATGTGATATACAACTTTTATTAAAAATGATGTTTGTCATTCAAAAAAAGTAATATAAATTTTAAGAAAGTGATAGGAAAAAAGTGACATACATTAAAGAAAAAAAGTGACAGATTAAAAAAAAGTGACAAACATTGACAAAAATTAAATAATTGGCAAACATTAAAAAAGTGACAAGCACTAATAAAAGTGACAAAACTTCAATTAAAACATTAGAATTAGTTCAATAAAGTAACAGAAAAAAGTGACTTAATCAAAGCATGATCAAGTGGCATTTGTTGCATGATTATGATTCATTGAAATCAATTCAATAAAGTAACAAAAAAAAAGTGACATAATCAAATCATGATCAAATGACATTGGTGCATAATAGTGATCTCATTCTTGTATTATCATAGACAAATTTGCCGATTGAGGCTAAGCCATTTAAGTTAATAATGCAAGGCAGAAACAAAACTTTTTATTAATAATAATGCAAGGCATAAATAAGAGGTAATACTCAATAGCAACATTTAAGGCTAACTCATTCTCATGTATACATTTTCAACAAATAATGAAGCAAAACCCTTTCTGATTGCTATTCTTTCATTAAAGAATCCATAATTCACTTATCAAACACTTAAAAAACACTTTAATTAATGTAAGAAGCAAGAAATTAGAGGCCACCACCTGAACCTACTCCACCACTAAATCCACCACCTCCACCTGCACCTCCTCCCAATCCTCCACTAGCACCAGCTTCATATCCACCACCAGCACCAAGTAAAAATATATGGTAGAGTTAGACTTTCATCATTGTCTTAGTAAATCTAAATGTCGAAATGGTAGCACCACAACTGATTATGTGACAATGAAATCTCCATTCAATTGGCTTGGATCTAGAAGCTAGCATAATGATGACATACACAAATTCAAAAAAAAAAATACAGAGGAATTAGAGTTTCACAATACCACTCCTACACATGTCCAGCACTAAAATACCAATTTGTCAGTTCTATATCAAAACCAGAAAGTCAATTTCTCAACAAGGAACTAAAAATAAAACGTTTACACAAGAAGGGAAATTGAAGAAGTTAATGCTACCTTGGGTTTATAAGATGTTGAAGATATATTTTTTTTGTTTTTCCTCGGTTCTTCATCAATATTTATTTTCCTCTTCAACCCACTTTCTCCGGCCATTGCAGAAATAGGAGTCGAAGTCCGATATCAACGTCAGTGTCGATGAAGTGAATAATTCAGTGTCGGAGATTGAAGATGAACAGAGACGAATGAATACGAAGACGAAATCAACAAAAATGGTCGGAAATGGAGATTACATATGGAGTTTTCTCGGAGATGAAAAATCGCTAGAGGAGTGGTTTCTAGGAATGAGAGGGTTTCTGGAATGAGAGGAGTGGGTTTCAATGTTTTACTTAGGGGGTTGGAATTTAGTTTATATGAGGACGTAATTATTACTTGAATAAAATGTTTAATTAGTTTAAAAGGTATTAGTCAAAAGACTTATTTTTTATAGTAACAGCCTAATTTTCCCTTAAAATAATTTCATTTCTATAAATACTACATACATTTATTTGACCTTGTTTCTTCCTCATTTTTTTCAAAATAAATATACATTTTCTCACTTTTCTTTGTAATCATGCATTTTTCAATAAAATAATATTACACATAATTCAAAAAAAAATTCCATTTTCAACCGCATATTCTCGATCAATCTACTATTCTAAAATGTATTTTAAATAAAGAATGGGGCTCAAACATGCCCAAATTTATATATTTAATTATTGTTTAATATGTAACATAATTCAAACATATGCACATATTACATTGCAATTAATTATATCTTAAAATCATGCAAGATCTCAAAATAATCCATGAGAAAACTTATAATGGAAATAGAACAGAATGCAGAAAGAAATATTTTGTTCACCCACATTTGAATTTGTACAGTACAATAAGAAAGTTTGTTGGAATAAAAAGAGATTTAAGAACTTGATTTGGCTAAACTTGAGAAGAAGGAAAACACTAATAGGAAAAAGTAAAAATAACTTATATTTCTCAACTTCAAAATTTACAACACTTGACTTTACTTGTTGTTACAAAATGGAGGGACTCTTCCCCTTTATATAGGGCTTACAAGAGACTTCTAGACCACACATTAATCTAGAGAATTCTAGTCCATATATTTTCATGAGGCTTCTAGATCTCATATTTGGACTAGATATTTTCCTAGAATACTCTAGATAGAATCCACACTTATGACCACATCTTTTACTTAGATATTTACATAGATCATTCTAGAAGATCTTCCTAGAAATGTTATATTTTGTTGGGCCTTTGAATTGGGCCTATGAGCAAAGTTCTTAAGCACATATTACTTACTCCAAAATCAAGTTTACTTTCCAACATTCCCCCTTAAACTTGATTTTGCTACTCCAAGTAAAGTTCTTAGGTTGCGGAACACGTCATGCTTGAGTGGCTTAGTGAAAATGTCGACGATCTGCTCTTGAGAGGTTACATACTTCAACTGCACCTCATTCTTTGCAATGCTCTCTCTTACAAAGTGATACCTTGTATCGATATGCTTGTTTCTATCATGAAATACTGGATTCTTTGCCAATGCCAGTGCTGATTTGTTGTCAACATGGATCTCAGTTGGTTCATCTTGTAAGACTCCAAGTGTCTTCGACAAGTTTCTAAGCCAAATTTCATGGCAAACACTTGATGTAACTGCAACATATTTAGCTTCACATGTAGATAGCGCCACTATCGATTGCTTCTTCGAGCTCCAAGTGAATGCTGTGTTGCCTAAGTAGAATACATATCCAGTAGTGCTCTTTCTATCGTCAATGTCTCCGCCCCAATCACTATCACTATAGACAACAAATTTGAATTCATTAGATGATGAATAGATTAAACCATAGTCAAGCGTACCTATGATGTAGAGGAGAATCCTCTTTGCAGCTTTCATATGGGTCATGGTGGGTGTCTCCATGTAGCGACTGGTAAGCCCTACTCCAAAGAGGATATCTGGTCTTGTGCATGTCAAGTATCTTAGACCACCGACAAGACTATTAAAGAATGTTGGATCCACTTTTTCACATTCATCATGCTTCGATAACTTAGTTCCACATTCGATGGGGGTGCATACAGGCTTACAATCTGTCATGTTGAATTTATTTAGAACTTCTTTCGCGTACCCTTCTTGTGAGATAAAGATGCCATCCTCCATTTGGCTTACCTCAATCCCAAGATAGTAGGCCATAAGACCGATATCTTTCATCTCTAATTCTTGAGCCATGGCCTTCTTAAACTCAGTAATTATACTTAGATTATTTCCTGTGAATATAAGATCATCCACATACAAACAAATAAGCAAGATATTTCCTTTCTCATTTACCTTTGTGTAAAGGGCATACTCGTGAGGGCATTTTGTGAAGTCGTTTTCTAGAAAGTACTTGTCAATTCTACTATTCCATGCCATTGGGGCTTGTTTCAACCCATATAAAGCCTTTTTGAGTTTTAAGACCTTACCTTCATGCCCTTTTATTTTATATCTCATTGGTTGCTTTACGTAAACTTCTTCTTCAAGATAGTCATTCAGAAAAACTGATTTTACATCCATTTGAAAAATCTTCCACTTGTTTTGCGCGGCAAGATAGATAATTAATCTTATGGTTTCTAAGCGAACAACAGGGGCAAATACCTCTTCATAATCGATCCCCTACCATTGGTTATATCATTTGCCAACCAATCTTGCTTTATATATCTCCACTTCTCCTTTAGCATTCTTCTTTACCTTGTGCACCCACTTGACTCCAATTGCTCATTTTCCTTTGGGAAGAGTCGTCAGCTCCCACATATCGTTCTTTTCAATAGCCTTAATCTCTTCATCCATGGAATCTTTCCATCTTTTATTTTGCACTGCTTCTTCATACCCTATTAGCTCACAATTAGCAAAAAGACAAAAGAGTGTGAGATCATTTTGATTTTCTGTTACCTCATGTAGTTCTTGTAGGCTCCTCATCCGGGTGTCCTTTCGCTTGAGCTTTCTCCTTGTGAAGATGCTGGTGAAGCATCTCCATGAACAGGTGATGCAGGTGGACTGGTAGGCTCTTACTATTGTTCGTTCTCTTGTTCTTCTTCCTCAAAGAATGGCAAGAAATCGTAGTCATCTTCTTGGACACCCCAATCCCAAGCTTCTTCTTCATCGAACTCGATATCTCTACTTATGATAATCTTCTCCTTGCTTGGATTATACAGCTTGTAGCCTTTGGAGTGAGAGTCGTAGCCAATAAAGACATACATTTCACTCTTGTCATCTAGCTTGGATCGCTTTTGATCCGGCACATGAGCATATGCAATACTCCCAAATACTCGCAGGTGAG
This sequence comes from Fraxinus excelsior, assembly GCA_019097785.1. NCBI lineage: Eukaryota > Viridiplantae > Streptophyta > Magnoliopsida > Lamiales > Oleaceae > Fraxinus > Fraxinus excelsior. The sequence goes on from CM032636.1 coordinate 7,655,633, forward strand.
AGATATTGGGCTTCCTTCCACTCCATGCTTCTTGTGGTGTCTTATTCCACACACTTCTAGAAAGCGATCAATTAGACAGGTATATAGCGCAATGAACAGCTTCAGCCCAAAGTTCTTTGGGCAATCTCTTACTTTTGAGCATGCAGTGAGCCATGTTAAGAATTGATCTATTTTTTCTTTCGGCTACTCCATTTTGTTGTGAAAAGTATGGAACCGTTAATAGGCGACGAATTCCATTCTCCTCATAATATTTCTCAAACACTTTGGAGGTAAATTCTCCTCCTCTATCTGATCTCATGGCTTTTATGCTATAACCACTTTCCTTTTCAACAAGAGCTTTAAACTTCTGGAAAGTTCTTAAAACTTTCGATTTCTGTTTGAGAAAATAGACCCAAGTCTTTCTACTAAAATCATCAATGAACAGAACAAAGTAAGTGTTCTTACCGAGAGAGCTTAGATTGATTGGCCCACAAACATCTGCGTGTACAAGTTCTAGCGGCTTCTTAGCTCTTGTAGATGCTTCTTTTGGAAAACTTTTCCTCGAATGCTTCACAAGTAAGCATCCTTCACATAATTGATCCGCATGATTTATTGGAGGCAAACCGTTCACCATCTTCTTCTTACTTAGCAACTTTAAGCCCCCAAAATTAAGATGCCCGAATCTCAAGTGCCAAAGCCAAGATGAATCTTTAAAACAAGCTTTTAAGCATTTAGCAACATCATTTTGAATGTTTAATGCAAACATTCTATTTTTTGTCATAGAGACTAGCAATCAAATTTTCTCTTTGATCTCTTATTGAAAGACTATGATCTTTCAAATGAATATCATAGCCATTCTCTAAGAGTTGTCCCAAGCTCAGAATGTTATTCTTCATATTGGGCACATAGTAGACATTTGAGATAAATTGATGTGTACCATTCTTCAAGCGAATCAAGATTTTACCTTTACCTTTCACGGGGATTTTCGATTCATCTCTAAAAGTAATATTGCCGCTCATCGATTCATCGAGCTCCACGAACATGTTTCTTCTTCCGCACATATGGTTGCTGGCTCCCGTATCCAAGTACCAAGTGTTTATTTCCTTGCTTTCTTCACCTTTGTATGCCAACAATAGTGTAGGATCCACTTCATTTTCTCAACTAGCATAGTTGGCTTTTTCCTCAACTTTCTTAGTACCATTTCTACATTCTAAAGCATAATGGCCAAATGTTTGACAATTGTAACATTTAACATGAGATTTATCATACCTTGGCCTTTCATTTTGCCTCGTACCTTTTTCTCTTCCATAACCTCTAGTGGAAAACGAGCTTTGGCTTCTTTCCTCCTTGTAGAATGCACTTCTTCCTTGATTTTAGCCACGTCTTCTTCCTCTTTGGCTTCTCCTATTGCTGAACTCTCCTTCACCCTTGTTTAAGGTGAGCTTTGTTTGAAAAGCTTGCTCTAATGGCTCTTCTTTCACCTTTTTCTTTAGTCTTTCCTCATGGGCTTGTAAAGATCCCATGAGTTGATCGACACTCATACTATCTAGATCTTTAGATTCCTCAATGGCTACAACTACGTACTCAAATTTAGAATCTAAAGACCTAAGTATCTTCTCAATTACTCAAGTGTCACTCAACTTTTCTGCATTCCTCTTTAATTGGTTCACAATGGCTAATACTCTAGAAGAGTAATCAGAGATTGATTCCGATTCTTTCATATATAAAGCTTCAAACTCACCTCGAAGTGTTTGGAGTCGAACCTTTTTCACTTTCTCAACTCCTTTGTGGGAGTTTTGCAAGATCTCTCATGCTTCCTTACTAGTAGTAGCACAAGCTACTTTCTCGAACATGCCTTCATCCAAGGCCTGATAGATGAGGGTGAGCGCCTTCTTATCCTTCTTCCTTGCATCCTTCAAACTATCCTTTTGTGCTTGGGATAGAGTGACCTCGTCCTGTGGCTCCATATAGCCTTTCTCTACGATCTCCCTTACATCTTGCGACCCGAGCAATGCCTTCATCCTTATGTTCCAATTATCGTAGTTATCCTTGTTGAGTTGAGGAACTTGAAAAGGAATCATCCTACTTGCCATTTTTCACAAGGACTTTGGGACTCTGATACCACTTTGTTGGAATAAAAAGAGATTTAAGAACTTGATTTGGCTAAGCTTGAGAGGAAGGAAAACACTAATAGGAAGAAATAAGTAAAAATAACTTATATTTCTCAACTTCAAAACTTACAACACTTGACTTTACTTGTTGTTACAAAATGGATGGACTCTTCCCCTTTATATAGGGCTTACAAGAGACTTCTAGACCACGTATTAATATAGAGAATTCTAGTCCATATATTTTTATGAGGCTTCTAGATCTCATATTTGGACTAGATATTTTCCTAGAATACTCTAGATAGAATCCACACTTATAACCACATCTTTTACTTAGATATTTACATAGATCATTCCAGAAGATCTTTTTAGAAATGTTATATTTTGTTGGGTCTTTGAATTGGGCCTATGAGCAAAATTCTTAAGCCCATATTACTTACTCCAAAATCAAGTTTACTTTCCAACAAAGTTATCATCACTATGATTGTGACACATCCCTTAACTGCCTAAAATAGTGCACTGTGATTGCAGCAAGTGTATACATTTAAAAATAACAATTTACAAATAGATTTGCAAGTCTCATAAGGTTCGTTATCTGCTAATATTCTCTTGAAAACGAAGGGTGGTAGGAGCAAGGATCTTTAGTTTGTACTTCAGCCAAGTATAATGTTGAACAACAAGAGGTTTTGTGAGGATGTCTACAAGTTGATCAAATGCAAGAACATGTTGGACAAATCGAGTGTTATTAAGAACTCATTCCCTGACAAGTAGTAAAGGTCAAGCTCCAAATGTTTCGTATGATAATGTAAAACTGGATTAGCACTAGGAGCCACCATGCTCAGATTTATTATACCAGATGACTGGAACTTTAGTTTGATAGATTCAAAGCTCCTTAAGTAAAGATTGCAAGCACATTAAGTCAGAAATAACATTAGCTAAGCTACGGTATTCAACTTCAGTACTTGAGTGAGAAATGGAAGATTGTTTCTTTGAACTCCATGAAACTAGATTATCATCAAGAAATAAACAGCGACCAGAAGTAGAACGTCAGTCATCTAAGTCCCATGCCCAATTAGAATCCAAAAACCCATGAAGATAAAGATTATTAGACTTGGAGAAGTGGAGACCATGATCTGCAGTACCACAAAGAAAGCGAAGAATGCATTTGACTGCCTTCCAATATGTTTCAAGAGGAGACTGTGTGAATTGGTATACTTTATTTACACAGTATGCTATTTCACGCCTTGTAATTGTTACATATTTCAATGCCCCTACAGTGCTTTGATATAAAATTAGATCGCCAAATGGATCACCATCAGAGAAAGTGAGGGATAGACTTGCCACCATGGGAATTGGTTTTGGTTTAACATTGCTCATCTTAACTCAATTGAGGAGATCCTTGATATACTTCTCTTAATGAAGACTACCCAAATCCTTCAAGGAAAATTCAGAGTGTAAACAAGAAATCAAAGACTCAATTGTTGGACTACTACTCTGAATAATCAATATATCGTCTACTTATACAAAGACATAGAGACAAAGTGTGGCATTGCATTTGATAAAAAGATGAGTATTTGCTCGAGAAGCTTGAAAACCAAGAGGTAAGTCTTCAAACAATTAAACCTAAGGAATGCATTATTTACATCAAGTTGACGTACCTACCATCCATGAGTAATAGCAATAGAGAGAACCACACGTATGGTTACTGGTTTCACTACAGGACTGAAAGTATCTGTATAATCAGAGCCAGGAACTTAATGGTAACCTATTGCAACCAGTCGTGACTTGTATCGAGATAGAGAATCATCAGGATTTCTTTTGAGTTTAAAAACCCATTTGCAGCCAATCAACTTATGTTTGAGGGCAAAGAGACTAAGTTCCAAGTGTTATTTTTAATTAATATAGCATATTCCTCGTGCATTGCTATATTCCATTGAGGATATTTGAGAGCTTCTTTCAAAGAGTTTGGTTCACTATTTTGTAGGTCAATAGTGAGAACTTTAGGTTTAAAAACTCCATCCTTGGATCAAGTAACCATATGATGAGTATTAGTGAATGGTGGAGAAAAAGGTGATGATTTTGATAGGGAAGGCATAACAGTAGACAATGATTTAGGCTAGATGGCTGATTCACTAAGGAACAGTGAGTGCATAGAGTGTGTTGGAGAGTGAGGTACTAGAGAGTCTTGCTGTGATGAATTACGGTTGGGATTAGTTTTTAGTAAAATAGTAGAAGATTGTCCAAGATGAGTTGATTGCATAGGCGGACATAGGACTGGATGAGGTTGACAGACACTAGAAATTGAGAAGGCTTTTGTGAAGCATATGGAAAAGTTTTCTCATCAAACACTACATGACGAGATATGAATACCCTTCCATCAGGTGCCAAGCACTTATACCCTTTGTGGTTAAGACTGTAACCAATGAATGTACAAAGGGTTGATCGAAAGTTGAACTTATGTTTGTTATATAGCCGAAGGCAAGGGAAATACATGTAGCCAAACATACGTAAAAATGAATAATCAGGTTTGGTATGCAATAGTCTTTCCAAAGGAGACTGACCACTCAAGACTGTAGTAGGTAATCTGTTGATAAAGTATACAGTACTTGAGAAGCAACATCACAAACATTTAGAGGTAACAACGCTTGGGCTAAAAGAGTAAGAGCACACTCAACAATGTGTCTATGCTTATGTTCAATGACTCCATTTTGTTCAGATGTATGAGGACAAGAATGTCTGTGGGATATCCCAGTTGAACTCAAGTATGGTGTAGGGGATCGAAATTTACCCCCCTCCAATCTGTTTGTAAAATTTTGATCTTTTTGTTAAGTAATAATTCAACTTGAGCCTTGAATCGAAGAAAAACAAGGTATACTTTATACTTGCTTTTAAGGAAAAATATCCAAGTAAATCTAGAGTAAGCATCCATAAAGCTCACATAATAGTTATAACCATTAGTGGAGGATGTGAATGTTGGACCCTATAGATCAGAATATACCAAATGTAATGGCTCGTGATAAACAACCTCGGAATGAGAGAATGGTAACTTTTTTGCTTTTTTCCCAATTGGCAAGCAATACAAAATTATAAATCTTCATTCATTTGAACAATGGTATTACAAAAGGATATAACCGTCCTAAAAATTGGAGTAGTGGGATGACCGAGCTTCATATGCTAGAGGTCCATAATTTGATTGACTCTAACATTAAACTTAACTGGACTTGAAGACATCGGACTCAAACTAGCACCTATTGACTGTAAAGAAAAGGCAATATGACTGACTGACGTTGAATAAAAGAACTTGAGGTTAACAATTGAGATGTTGCAAGAGATGCTTTAAACATATTAAATCAATATAGTCCATTATGTAGTCTCCCTTAGAGTAGCTCCATTCCCATGGCTTGATCCTTCACAAAACACAAAATCGGGTGAATTTCAAAATAAACATGATCGTCACGAGCAAATTGGCTAAGCAAGTTCTTTGTAATTTGTGGAACATGTAATAAGTTGGATAGAGTATAAACACGAGATAAATTAGGAGAATTAAAAAAGGATTAGCCAACATGAGATTTTATTGCTCCTTAGATATTCATTGCCAACATACAGGTTGTTCAGATCATTGGTCCTGTGATTTGTTGCTCCCGAGTCTGGAAACCACCCATTCTCAGTAAGTAACTCAGGGGCTGCTATCATTGCTGCCATTTGAGTGGACCCATCTCCACATTGATTACCCGAAAGACAAGTATTCCCAGCACAACCGAAACTAGAGAATGAAGGGTCAAAACGGTGGTAACATCTCTATGTAGTTTGACTAAATCTACCACAAAGCTGGCATTGAGGCCCATTGTTGCCATTCCATGTTCTGTTTCCATTGCGGCCACCACAACCTTTGCCTCGTAAGTTCAGATTTCTCCCATGAGAAAATTATTTGTTGTTGCCCATGTTTTCCTTTGACTAGTCTTGAAGTGCCAGATTCACAGTGGGTTGTGACCCATGGAAAAAAAGTTCAGTTACATATTGTAAAGAGTAGGGCTCAACACGTGATAACATAGACGATAACAAATTCGCACTCAATTCCCAACCCAGCTAGAACATAGAGTATTTGGTCCTCTTCTAAAATCTTTTGTCCAGTAGAAGTAAGAATATCAACATAGGTCTTCATCTTCAAAAGGTATTATCGCATACTCAGACCTCCTTTCTTTTGGGACTGGAGTTGAAGCTTATGTTGCATCACCTTTGCCTTAGATCTGGATGCAAACAGACATTCAATAATACGTCAATATCACGATAGTGTTTGATTCTACCATTTAGGTCTGAATACTCTCTGTCATTGACACCCATAACCAAGAAAATATCAATTGGTCTTGACGATGCCAGAAAATGTAGTCTGGATTGACGGACCCTGGTCTACCATTTATGGTTGGAGTGAGTTCTGTAGGACAGACAGTATGTTGACATGGTTGATTTTATCCTCAATATTTTGATTATAACAAATAAGATTAATATTGTTTCTAACAATTAATTTTGAATGATGATAGTTTAATGTTAAAACCTATCGAGTATTGCCAAACTCAACACATTATAAATCGGATTCGAAATGAATAGTAAAGTGAAAGTTAAGCATTCAAGTCAAATCATTCGAGACGAGAGCTTCAAAAATCAAAATCAAGACTATTAAATCGAGCTCATGAACAAGGTCAAGATCGAAGTCAAGCATTAGAGCCAAACAATGAAAGAAACTTCGAAGCAAGATCAAATACTAGGCTTTTGAGATCATATGCAAAAGTATAACACTTTGATCTTTAGTAATGAATGAATGACAATAGCTCAAAAATCATTTTGTGCACAAAGTTATTTTCATATCACTTGCATAAAATATTTTTGATCAAAAGTAAGATTGATTTTTCAAAGTGATACTTGAACTTAGATCACACATCTTTAATAAATAAATTAAAATTCAATTGTCAACCAGACGTCCGCCTGGTCGGTTGACCAGGCGGACGTCTGGTATTTAGCGGACGTCCGTTACGCCATGACGAACATCCGGCATGGCAGTAATGGTCAGTTTTTTACCGTTCTGATGCAACAGCTAGTTGATCATCCAGTATGTAGTGGACGTCCGATACGGTGCGTCCGATAAGACAGATTTTTGCTCGTTACATTGCTATAAATACCATATCTTCTTGTATTCAATATATACACTTCTAAGAGTATTATAGAGATGTTCTTTTGAGATAAAATAATTGATATTTACTATTTATTTATCTTTATCAATTTATTTTATTTGAAAAAACTTTTGATTGATCTTATATTTGAAAATCATTTCTCTCATCAAAGTTTTTCATTTCTCTTTGTGCTTAACTTATTTATATCTATCTTAAAAGAGAAATATATTTTTGAAGAAGTTCTTGACACTTACATTGCATAAACTTATTCTACTTCTTCATATTGAAACTTTGATTAAATCAAACTTGTAAACATCATATTCGTCAAAATTTCTAATTTCTCTCTTAGTACTTAATTTATCACAAATTATTCATTGAAAGAGAGATATACTTTTGAAAAAAAAAATTGCACTTACATTGCATAAACCATTCTTCTTATTCATATCAAAACTTTGATTGATTGAATTAAAACTTGTAAAATCATCATATTCATCAGAGTTTTTCATCTAAAACTTGAGTTATCATTCATTGCTATCTATTAAAGTATTTGCCTTCTTCCCTCTTGTTCTCAACCTTGAATCTATTATTCATTAAGAAAAGAAGATTTTCACTTGTAAACTCATTTTAAAATTGTGGGTCGTGTTAAATATTAACATTGTATAAGGATTGGTGCTCCTTGTTGTAAGTCATTGTGTGAGTCATATTGAGGTCCCGTAAAACTCAATAGTGTGGGTCATGTTGAGGTCCCGTAAAACTCAACATTATATAAGGATCGGTGCTCCTTGATTTTAAGTCATAGGAAGCGTTGTAAAAGGTTGGATTGCACCATAAGTCAATCAATATAGTGAAAAAGGTCTTGCTCGTGTCGAATAACTTGGTAACATGGGACGTAGATCATTGCATTGGATCTAACCTCCATAACTATATCGTTTGCACTCTCTATCCCTTTTACGTAACACTTATACTTTGTGCAAATTATATTGTCTCACTTATTTGCTTGTTTGTGTTTAGATGTCTTCGTTTATTTGTATTTATTATTTGATTGATCTACTTGTTTGAACTAGCTTATGATTATTAATTTATCAACGTGTTTTTAACTTACGTGATTTTAGTTAATTATTCGAAAAAGTTTTAAAAGCCAATTCACACATCCCCCTTTCCATTGGTTAGCCCATCTTAGGCTTTTACAGTAGAACCATCAATAAATCCCTCCAACCCAAAATCGTGAATTCCAACATGAACATGTTGTCTCCATATGAGAAAATTTCCATCATCCAGGTGCAATAGCTAGTTGATTTGTAGGATTGATAGGTTGGGAAGGTTGAGATAAGGAGAAATTGCGAGTGGGTTCAGCAGTATTGATTAGATTAACACTGGATTCATTGGTTGAGACTTGATTTTCTGAGCTAGAATTTGGAGAAGTCATATGGCTCTGATATCATATAATGGAAACAGAAAAGAAAGAAAAAATAAATATTTTATTCACCCACATTTTTATTTGTACAATACATGGTATATAGTCGAGCCCATCGCACCAAACTTGCCTAGTGCTATTTATCTCTCCTGTGTGGTTTGCGGGCTACTATATATGGAGCGAGGTTTACCAAGTGAATACTCACGAGTAGTGGCTACGGTTTCTACGTCAACAAAAAAAATAAAGAAATTTATCATCATTGTGATTGTGACACGTCCCCTAACTGCCTAACAGGGTGTAATGTGATTGCAATAGGTGTGCACACTTACAAATAATAATTTGCAAACAAATTTGTAAGTCTCAACAGGTTTGTTATCTGCTAATATACAACAATGATGGAGCAAGTTTTTGAACTACACATCTTCATAATTTGGAGGAATTGGCCACAAAGTTTCTCAAAATCTTGATACATAAGGGAAGTTCTTCTTTATCCAGAGTTGATGATTTATCATATTATGAGTTTCACAAATCATTTGCAGCCATGCTATTTTTCCAAGTGTTGAAATTATACCCCCAACTCAAACTATTTGCAACCATGTTGTTTTTCGGCTACTCCAAATTGGGAACTGGTTTTGCTTATTTATACCGCCAAAAAAGTGGAGGAAACTTTTTGATAAGTGTATTTTATACACTTATTTGTGCCGTTAAATTAAAACAATTGTCATTATTTTAGATGATTTGAGGCCTAATTTTATATATATTTTGTTTGCTAGGTACATCTAGATGCAAAACCATGGAATTGAAGAAAATTGGCTGAAAATTGGCTAAAGTTGACCTAATCCAAAGTTTGGGGACTAAATCGCAAAGTGTTAATAGATGATTCGGACCTAGTATCGATGATTGGAGAGATGTTGGAGTCAATTACAAAAAATTGGAAGATGGAGGGTCAAGAAAATACAAAGAAAGAACCGAAATAAATAAAGAATGCAATTCGGGGACCAAAGTGCAACAATTGGAAGATTTTTTGCCTGCGCGCGCGCACAGGCATAATCTCTCGCACGCACACGGGCTTACCTTTTATTTACCGAGAGTGAAACATTTACACGGCGCGCGGGCAAGGACTTATACGGCGCGCGCGCACAGACCATTTCTGGGCTTGAACGGCCCAATTTTCTGGTTTTATCCAAATTTCCATAAAAACCAATTTTAACCTACTTTCTTGAGGGGGGGAACGGCGTGGAACGACCCAGAGCATATCAAATCCAATTTTTCACCAAAAGAAGGGGTTGAGCACAAGATTCAAAGGCGATTATCACAAGATATTGAAGATTCAAAATCCGAATTGAAGGAATTCAAAGAAGAAATTGAGTTTTCACTTTTCATTCATTATTTATCATTCCGAGTGATGTTTTTCCAAATATTATTTTGTGATTTACATAACACGATGCTAGGCTAAGTTTATTTGTATTGGATGGATGATGAAACTATTTGATTTCTAGTTTTTAATTCAAGACTTGTGATTTTTAGTTTGATTCTCGCATTGTGATTCCATATACATGCTTTTTCATATTGTTTTAATGTTTGCGCACCATTAGAGCAATAAGTTGCTTATTTGTAGTGTTGGAAAACTCACGATAAGTAGAACACTGTATGTGTAACACATGAAGAATAAATATTAGGAATAATATTTGTGAAGTGTGCGATCTTGTATGATAATCCTATAATTTAATGCATATTCATCATATGAATGCGGACTAGGAATAGGATCGTGTCGTGATCAATATAGGTTTATTATATCTTAGAAAAGAATAATAAATAGAAGTGGAATTATCGATCGTCACCAATGCAAGGATTGAAGTAATTATTACAAGTTGAGAATTGAATGCTAGAGTCATTTAGTGGAATCGGAAATCCAATACTCTCTTTCACATTTAATTTAAAGAACCAAAATTTTATTGTTTTCGTAGTTTTAGAACATAGTTAAATAAAACCCACCATATCTTGTTATTGTTTCGAATTTAGATATATCGATTGCACTAGAATTAAGCCGTATTCCCCGTGGGACGATAACTCACTCATCACATTTATTACTTGTACAACGATCCCGTACGCTTGCGGGATTATTTCGCAACAAGTTTTTAGCGCCGTTGCCGGGGAATAACGGTGTTAATTTTAGTTATTGATATTCTAGATTCGCATTATTTTTATAATTTTTGTTGTTGAAGGCTGGTATTACATCACTTCATTTTCTCTTGTCTTGACTCTATTCAGGTAAACTTGGTTTATGCAAGCTCCTGACGAGGCTGGTCTGGGTCCAATAGATCACGAAATTGAAAGGACATTCAGAAATCGCAGAAGAGGTCAACGTCAAGCAAGGAGGATGGCTGATAATCAAAATCAACAACAAAATCAGGCTCATGTTCCAGTTGACAATCAACTACCACAACCAAATCAACAGAGAGCTATCCAGAATGAAGCTCCCATTTTAGTTGGAGACTATGTCAATCCAATTCATGTTCCAGTGCAACCTGCTGTAGTTTATCCTCCATTCGGACAACTTAATTTTCACCTTAGACCGGATGTCATAAACTTGTTCCAAAATCACCAAGACATCAGGTTTTTTGGAAAAGCCACGGAGAACCCTCATGAACATATTTCGACTTTTCTCATGTTATGTGAGGTGATCAGTCACGAAGGGGTATCAGCAGACGCTTTTCGAATGCGGTTATTCCCTCATACTTTGAAGGATGTTGCTAGAGAATGGTTTCTTTGCTTACTTCCAGGAAGCATACAATCATGGGCTGATATGGTTCAAAAATTTACGATGAAATTTTTCCCACCTTCTCGAGTCCACCAAATCAGGAATGAAGTCCACACTTTCAAGCAGAAAGATTTAGAAAGCTACCCTGAAGCATGGGAGAGGTTCAAAAATTTGTTCAGGAAATGCCCTAGCCTTGACATTCCTAAGAAAGCCCAGCAATATCTCTTCTACTACGGTCTACAACAAGAGTTCAAGAATATGGTAGATGCTTCAGCGGGAGGATCAGTGATGAAACTCGATATAGATGATGCATATGAACTATATGAGAAGATAGCTGAGAATCAATCGATGTGGCCAACTGATAGGGAAATTCCAAAGAAAACAGCAGGGATACACAACGTTGATACAATGACAGCGCTGACTGCACAAATGGAAGTTCTTACAATGAAAATGGACAATCTATCCCGGTCAGTTAACATGGTACACCAATCACCACCTGTTTGCGAAGGTTGTGGGGCAGATCATACTACTACAAGCTGTCCTTTGGCCTCTACACATGCTAGTCAGCCTGCGGAGGTGAGCTACGCGCAGAACTTTCATAGACAACAGAACAACCCCTATGCCAACACTTATAATCCAGGATGGAGAAATCATCCTAATTTCTCATGGTCAAACAGTCAAGGGCAAGGACAGGGACATGGAGGAAACAACCTAAACAGGCCACCAGGGTTCCAACATCATCAACAACAGCCGTCATTGGAAGATCTGCTATCTCAGTACATTACAAAAACCGAGAACAATTTTTAGAATCAACAAGCTTCAATCAAAAACTTGGAACAACAGGTGGGACAGATAGCAGCTGCAATAGCCAACAGACCACAAGGTACCTTGCCGAGTGACAGAGAGAAGAACCCAAGGGAGTAGGTATTTGCGGTTGAGGCGGTGAATTATACAACTATTGAGCTCCCAACATTCACTCCCACCACCTCTGTTAAGGCTTATGTGCCACCCATTCCATTCCCTCAAAGACTTCTACGGCAACCAACAGTCGAGCAGATTCAGTCCATCACGACTAGGAGTGGTATTCAGTTGCCAGAAATCATCGCAAAGAGGAATGAGACAGAGAACAGTAAACTCTCTACTGAGAGCAAGGAACAGGCGGAGCAGCCCGATAAAGCAACAGAGAAAGATCAACAATCAATTTCAGACAACCCACAACTTAAGACAATAGTTTCTGGCACAACACTCACATCTCCGATCCTTTCTCTTCAAAGAATGCAAAACACCAAACTAGATAGGCAGTTTACTAAATTTCTGGAAATCCTCAAAAAGCTGCATATCAACATCCCATTTATTGATGCGATTCTTCAAATTCCAAATTACTCCAAGTTTTTGAAGGAGATGTTGACCAAAAAGAGGAAGCTACCTGAACATGAAACGATAGCTCTATCTGAAGAGTGCAGCACGATCATCCAGTGCAAGATCTCTCCCAAACTTAAAGATCCAGGGAGTTTCACTCTACCTTGCTCTATAGGAAATTTAAATACTATTAATTGCTTAATTGATTCGGGAGCAAGTATTAATCTAATTCATTTGCCTCTTTACAGGAAATTGGGATTAGAAAACCCTAAAGCTGCGTCTATAATCCTTCAGCTGGCAGACCGATCATTGAAGCATCCCTACGGAATAATCGAAGACATGCTCATTAAAGTGGGAGAGTTTATTTTTCCAGCTGACTTCATCATCGTGGACATAGAAGAGGCATATCAGATGCCAATAATCTTGGGAAGGCCGTTTTTGTCTACAAGCCGAGCTTTGCTGGATATTGATACTAATGAGATAGTCCTAAGGGTGGAAGTTAAGCAACAGAGTTTCACCATGGAAAATCCAATCAAACAACCATCCCATTATAAAGATTGCCAACAAGTGGATCATTGGGAGAGCTACAAAAGTAAGCCAGACGCACAAGGAATTATTGGTAGGGACAAAAATGGAGACACGATTGTTTGGAGAGTCAATGATGAACTGAAGAAATGCAACCAGTGTCTAAGATGTAGGACTGAAAACTCTATTTTCAAGCCACCATGAAGAGCTTAAAACAACAGGAGTCTAGCTAAAGACTGTAAACAAAGCGCTGGTTGGGAGGCAACCCAACATTTTTATCCCTTTATTTATTTGTTTTTATTTTTGCTTTTAGAATCATTTAAGATGATTTAGATTAATTTTATTTATTTATTTCAAGGAATCATCATCCACACCCCTTTTTTCCTTACGTCTTCAATATGTTAGTTGGTTTAATAGATGTTAGAGCTAAGTATCACTTGTTCCACGTATTTGATCTTGAATATTTTAATTGACTGTTTTGTGTAGGAACATGATGTCACAGAACATCTAAATCAACATTGACCAATGAGCCAACGGGAGCAGTAAGACAGCTGGCCTTTGGATTCCAAGCCATATCAGGGGAGTATTTTCATCTTTTTCTTCCATATCCCTTTATATGTAAAATTATGATTTATGACATTGAGGACAATGTCTACTTTAAGTTTGGGGGTGGAAAACATGAGTCTTATTTGTTTGTTTGTGTGTGCTTTTGTTACCAAAAAGAAAAAAAAATCAGTTTTATTACTTCTTTTTATATATTTTTGCATGCTTGTGTGGGTCGGATAATCTGCTAACGATGATGTATATATTGGAACATAGAGTTGGCCTATAAATTATGGATAAGTTATATGCTAAATTAGTCGGTGCCTATTTATGTGGAATTTGATATTTTTGAGCACGAGATTTATGTTTAGCATTGTGAAGAGAAAATTGATTCATATTTTTGAGTAGGATGACAAGAATGGACCATAGATGCTAAATCCATATAACCATTATATCCTACATCCTCAACCATTTCTAAGACCGTTTGGGGTTGATTGAGCTGTTGTAGGGAGACATTGAAATAGATGTGGATTCCATGTGTGCTAATTTTGTGTGGATTGTTTGAAGCTAATAAGATGAAAATTAGGTTAAAATCTTAAGTTGGGGGTCGATTTTTGAAAATGAGTGTTTATAAGGGGCATTGCAAAAAAAAAAAAACAAATGAAAATGAGAAAAAAAAATGAATATGTAGTGTTACTTTATTATAAAACTTCTCTCCGTATCCTTAATGACTCGAGTAATTAAGTCTGTAAGGGTCTCTGAAAACCTAGTGTCCTATGGTTATCTGACTTGGGAGTCATCGGCTGAAAGCTCGCTACAAGGGTCATTTAGAAAGCTTAATAGAGAGGAGTCAAAAAAAAAAAAAAAAAAAAGCTAGATGTCTTGAGGAAGCCCCGAACACTCATTTGAAAGAACTGGACTCTTGACGAATGATTGTTAGCCTAATTGATTCTTAGAGGTTGAGACTATCAAGAATAAGGAGAATCCGTATTTTTTTTGACTTGTTGAACTGCAATTAGCAAAAATTGAACCAAACTAGAGAGGGTGAGGATTAATATTATATCACAAAATCAATCTTAGATTGCACCTTGGGAAAAGAGTGAAAATAGGAAAGTTTGGGGGTGTGTATCTTACGAGCGAAGAAAGGAAATATATGGCCATTAAGGGTCGGGAATTGAATCAATTTATGACGTTATGATGCTTGACATGAATCTTCACACACACGCGTCGGTTTTACATTGAATAGGTAGAGATTGTTTTAACATTGTGATTTTGAAATAGCTTATGGTTTCAACTCTAAAAGTCAAATCCTGAGGTTAACAGGCAGATTATCCAACCAAGTTAATTTGAATTTTTTTTATTTTGGGTAGTTAAGCTTTACTTTGTTTGAGGACAAACAATTGATTAAGTTTGGGGGTGTTTGATAAGTGTATTTTATACACTTATTTGTGCCGTTAAATTAAAACAATTGTCATTATTTTAGATGATTTGAGGCCTAATTTTATATATATTTTGTTTGCTAGGTACATCTAGATGCAAAACCATGGAATTGAAGAAAATTGGCTGAAAATTGGCTAAAGTTGACCTAATCCAAAGTTTGGGGACTAAATCGCAAAGTGTTAATAGATGATTCGGACCTAGTATCGATGATTGGAGAGATGTTGGAGTCAATTACACAAAATTGGAATATGGAGGGTCAAGAAAATACAAAGAAAGAACCGAAATAAATAAAGAATGCAATTCGGGGACCAAAGTGCAACAATTGGAAGATTTTTTGCCTGCGCGCGCGCACAGGCATAATCTCTCGCGCGCGCACGGGCTTACCTTTTATTTACTGAGAGTGAAACATTTACACGGCGCGCGGGCAAGGACTTATATGGCGCGCGCACACAGGCCATTTCTGGGCCTGAACGGCCCAATTTTCTGGTTTTATCCAAATTTCCATAAAAACCAATTTTAACCTACTTTCTTGAGGGGGGAACGGCGTGGAACGACCCAGAGCATATCAAATCCAATTTTTCACCAAAAGAAGGGGTTGAACACAAGATTCAAAGGCGATTATCACAAGATATTGAAGATTCAAAATCCGGATTGAAAGAATTCAAAGAAGAAATTGAGTTTTTACTTTTCATTCATTATTTATCATTCCGAGTGATGTTTTTCCAAATCTTATTTTGTAATTTACATAACACGATGCTAGGCTAAGTTTATTTGTATTGGATGGATGATGAAACTATTTGATTTCTAGTTTTTAATTCAAGACTTGTGATTTTTAGTTTGATTCTCGCATTGTGATTCCATATACATGCTTTTTCATATTGTTTTAATGTTTGCGCACCATTAGAGCAATAAGTTGCTTATTTGTAGTGTTGGAAAACTCACGATAAGTAGAACACTGTATGTGTAACACATGAAGAATAAATATTAGGAATAATATTTGTGAAGTGTGCGATCTTGTATGATAATCCTATAATTTAATGCATATTCATCATATGAATGCGGACTAGGAATAGGATCGTGTCGTGATCAATTTAGGTTTATTATATCTTGGAAAAGAATAATAAATAGAAGTGGAATTATCGATCGTCACCAATGCAAGGATTGAAGTAATTATTACAAGTTGAGAATTGAATGCTAGAGTCATTTAGTGGAATCGGAAATCCAATACTCTCTTTCACATTTAAATTAAAGAACCAAAATTTTATTGTTTTCGTAGTTTTAGAACATAGTTAAATAAAACCCACCATATCTTGTTATTGTTTCGAATTTAGATATATCGATTGCACTAGAATTAAGCTGTATTCCCTGTAGGACGATAACTCACTTATCACATTTATTACTTGTACAACGATCCCGTACGCTTGCGGGATTATTTCGCAACACTTGTCCCATGGAAATTTCAAAGCATTCGATAAATCTTCAAATTCAATTTCACTTCCTGGTTTTACAGTCTCTAGATTTCTCTGGAAACAACCAAACAAGCAATAAGAAGTGTCCAACAGAGTAAAAATTGATTCTGTTCAATTTTCTAGGCCACATGATGAGTCTTTTATGTTCAATTTTGCTGAACTACGTGTCAATGTAGTCTCTATATTGTGAATTCAGCCCTTGTTTGGTGTCCATTCTTTCCAAAATACATTTTTTCCTCTTTTATTTTCAACAAGACATTTTTCAATCAAATAATAATACACACAAATCTAAAATTTCTCCTTGTTTTTTTTTCTATCAAATCACTCTTTCAAATGTATTTTGGCCAGATAATAAATGATGACTCGAATTGTAAGCAGGAGAATGCATAAGAAGCAATGAATGTAATCATTGTCCGATATATCACGTTAGGGAAAGCACATACTCGACAATTTTAAAGACAAATTCAATATTCGTACTCGAAAAAACATCATATTGTGAGATATATTGCCACTACATCAAGATGTATTGTGGTTTTATGGGCGGTGTTGAAGTCCTAACAAATGAATAGACATGTAAAATGTTGTATCAATGACTGAATTACATGATGTAATTATACAAAGGTGTAGGGTTCATGGAAGTCGTCGGATAAGTGTTGTTGGTAGCAAACTTGACAATGAAATGTAATGGTAATAATGATAATCGTAAGGTCGTGTACACTTTATTGTTATCAAAACCATATTTTGTAATTTGAAAATCGAAAAACAATAGAACTATGTATGCAATTACTATGTTTACAATTCAATGATATGAAACGATGTACAAAATCAGATGTAATAAACATTATATTAACGTTTGGGGTGGTTCAATGCATAATGTAAAACGCGGGTGTACGGTAAATGAGAAAGTATTGAAACGTTACATTACGTAATAATTTGCATATTCAATGTAATGGACGTAAAGGAAATCACATGTTTCTAGAACTTTGATACTTCGCATTTAGTATTTCGAAGTTGAAAAATGAGAACAACAAAAATAATGTTGTTTGCAAACGAAGACAAAGAGTAGTGTGTAGAGAGAATTTAGGAATTTATTTTTGGAACGATTTTGTACAACTATCATTTTTTGTAGATATATTGACAATGTAAGCCGATTCGTTAGAATGTCATTAAATGAGGAGTGAGACCATTATTTAATTGTCTAATTTTATGTATTTAAGTGATTTGTTAAAATTTAATTTTACTTCGATAATGCAACATGTATTGAAATAAAATATGTGTTTTGCAAATTTTGAATATTTAATTTCAAAGGTGTATATGGTGTAATTTTGAGGGTCATACTTTGTGTACTGTATAGGTAGGTTTTACATTGGATCAACGAATAACAAAAGTATGCTTAAACCTCGAGCTTTCATGTTCCATGTCTCTAGTGCTTTTAGCTCAAACTTGTTACCTTAACTTTCCCATTTTCTTTAGAGTTGGACTTCTATGTTTGAGCTCCTTTATGTGACTCAAAAAATGCACTTATTATGTTATACATCATTTGGTTAATGTTGCACCTTAGAGACAACGGGGCTATTATGGAGAAGATGAGTAATTTTTAATAAAAAATTTACGGTTTAATGCATTTATATATTGATTGAAGATTTTTTAATATTATTTATTTAAATAGATCCGCTACTATTCTTGTACATTTGTTAAACTTTAAGTGAGGTCCCTAAATTTTACTAAACATCTAAGTGCAAAGTGAATGACAATGAACCCCTTAAAACCCAACCCTCTCTCAGCATACTCAACTTCTAGTCCAACAATCAATTCTTTGGATAAAGCATACATCAAATTGCAACATCATTGCATTTGCTCAATCTACTTTGTCTATTTCCACAAATCAAGACACCCACAATGAAATTGCCCTTAGATGGAGCACTCTCAAAATACTATACGTCTACCCTAATTTTTAAAATACAATAAATTATTTGGAACGATAAACATGCTTTTAGCAATCCAACAAAGACAAAAATGTCCACACTATTTGTGAACATTGTAATTCCATAAACACAGGTAACATAAAAGGTGGCATTCCAGAGGACATCTCTCTCTCTCTCTCTCTCTCTCTCAAAAAACTAAGTTAAGACTTATATGATATTCTTCACAACTTCTTGAAACAAAAGAATCAGAGAAAATTGAAGCTACACTCGAAAAGTCGGGTGGAGAAATAGGATGCACTAACATTCATCTGTTGTAATATTACAATGATCATGCTAAGAATAAGAATCACATACATTAATTGATAGTTTGAGATTCATACCTGCGGAAGACATTTTTGTTTATAAATATTACCGGCTAGATCTTTCTCTCATTGTTCCTAAAAAATAATCAGTCATCAATAGGGCAAGCTAATAAACAATATGAAGAGGAGAGGGGACCTAGCCTTTATATAAGAAATCATAAAGTCGGCCCATTACCGACTCTAACCCTAATTAAGGTTTACATAATTTCGGCCCACATATATAATAATATAGCCCGTAACGTGTACGATGGCCCAAGTGATCACTAACATATCGAGCCTAATCATAATATCATTGCAAACCATACATCTAAACAGTAAAATTTGCAATCAAATGGAAGCCCACATAATAGAATTATTCTAACATTCTCCCACTTGGGCAAACATTTGATTGTTATAGAACAGAATTTTTAACCTCCAGGTTGGACTACATAGGTGGCCACACAAATATAATTGTAATGATAACACCTTACCCAACATGATCCGGTCCAACAAGAATGTCAATATCGAACATGGAAGTCGTTATACCATTCAAACGATGTAAGACCACTCCACAGCTATAAATGCCAACGTCATTATCAACATGGATCCCCATCTTCCAACCAATGTGGTAGTATACAATATGAATTTAGCACCAAATGTGATAAAAAAAATTGCGCTAATTCATATTGGTCATCAAAATGCTTCTAATCAAAATGAAACCACATGTCTCTAAAAGAAACTCATCTTATGTCTTTATTTGTCATATCTCGAGATCAAATTAATATCATAATAAAAGACATAAATCAAATGCATGCTCAAAATAATTTATGGATAGGGAAAAATATATTTTATTATTGGAAGGGGTTGTATCCAAAAAATATATAGGTTGCCTACGTACCCCATAAAGGGATCAAGCAGTTCTCTTACATAAATAACTCACACTAACCAAAAACATCAAAGATTTCCACAATACCCATATTAGTAACATGTGTCTTAAAAACTTTAGGAGCAAGTCCCTTAGTTAAAGGATCTACAATCATCGCATCTGTATTAGTATGCTCTATTTTCATCTGCACTTCCTTAACTCTGCCTCTGACCACCAAATATTTGATGTCAATGTGTTTTGATCCATTAGAAATTTTATTATTTCTTGAAAGAACACTTTCGCTATTATCACAATAAATAGTGATTGACCTCGAGATGGAGTCAACAACTTTCAGCTCAAAAATAAAATTCTTTAACTAAACTGCTTGAATTGTAGCTCCATAACATGCTACAAATTCAACCTGCATAGCATGAGAGGTTGATTTCAAATCATCTTGACATCTAGGAAAATCTGAGTCTGAGTAGCCTACCACATCAAGGTGATTTGAACGCTGTAAAGTGAGCATGTAACTTTCAATTTTCTTTAAATATATCATAACTTTCTTAATTGCTTTCCAATGCTATGGCCCGACTGAAACCTACTGAGAACATGATCCAGCCTAGTATAAACTTGAACATACATCAAACTCCTAACAGCACTAGCATATAGTATCATCTTCATAGATTCTCTTTCCAACTCATTCCTTAGACATTGAGTTTTGTTAAACTTATCCCTTTTTTGATAGGTACATCACCAGGTACACATTTCTACATATTGAACCTTTCTAGAACACAGTGTATGTAAGCTTTCTGAGAAAGTTCCAACACGCCACGATTTCTATCACGATGTATTTTAATGCCAAGTACATAAGTAGCTTCTCCAAAATCTTTCATCTTAAGATTAGCAAATAACATTTTCTATCTCATGAAGTAACCCCAAATCACTTCTAGCAAGTAAAATGTCATCAACAAACAGGACGATAAATAAAATTTCTCCCACTGGTTTTAAGATAAATACATTGATCAACTGTATTTTCAACAAATCCAAGAGAAGTCACAACATTTTCAAACTTCAAATACCACTACTGCGATGCCTGCTTGAGACCATATAAGGATTTATTTAATTTGCATACCAAGTTTTCTTTTCCCTTCACAACAAAACCTTCATGTTGCCTTATGTAAACCCTTTTCGAAAGATCTCCATTCAGAAAAGTCGTCTTAACATCCATATGTTGAAGTTCCAAATCATAATGTGCCACAAGTGCTATAATAATTCCAAAAGAATCTTTGGATGAAACATGTGAAAATGTTTCATTATAGTCAATGTCCTCTCATTGAGTAAGCCCTTTTGTATCCAATCTCATCTTCATTCGTTCAACGTTGCCTTTTGAGTCCAAATTTCTTTTGAAGATCCATTTGTTATCTATGGCTTTAGCATTTGGAGAAAGTCCAACAAGTTCCTAAACTTTATTCTGTTCCATAGAATTTATTTCATCTTCCGTAGCATTTATCCATTTATGTGACTTAGGACTTGTCAATGCTTAATTAAAAGTAATAGGGTCAACAATATGCCCAATATTAAAATCACTCTCCAACAAATATGTAATGTAATCATTGGGCAATGCAGACCTCCTTTTCCTTTGCGATCTCCTAAATTGTGGTTCAATAATTTACTCATTTGTTGTTGGTGGTGGAACCTGAAGTTCCTCTTGGTGCCTAGGTTCTTCATTAATAATTTCAGTTAGTTGAGTTATAACTCTCTCTTGTATAATAGGAACTAGAACAACAACTAGACTCGGTTCAACAAAAAATCCTTTCAATGTAGAACTCTCACTATCACCAAAGTCATTTTCCAGAAATTTAGTAGTGATTGACTCAACACTTTTGGTGCCACAATTTAGACAATAGAACTTATATCCTTTTGATCTGTATGGATACCCAATAAAGTAACTAGGAGTGGATTTTAGGTCTAATTTCTTCTTAAAGGGATTATAAATTCTCACCTCAGCTGAACATCCCCAAACTCTGAAATAAGCCAAACTTGGCTTACGTCCTATCTACAACTCGAAAAGTGTCTTTGCAACAACTTTACTTGGAACTATGTTCAAAATATATATATATATATATCAGTTTTCAAGGCTTCACCCCATAGATATTCTGGCGAATTCGTTCTGCTCATCATGCTCCTGACCAAGTCTTTAAAAGTCCAATGACGCCTTTCAGAAACTTCATTATGTTCAGGTGTTCCTAGCATGGTGTATTGAGGCACTATGCCATATCGTAGTAAAAATTTTACAAAATCACCCATGTTTTGACCAGACTCATCGTACTTCCGATAGTCCTCACCACCCTGGTCAGATCTTAAAACTTTGATACCTTTCCCATATTGTTTCCTATTTCCATTTTGAAAATTTTGAATTTCTCAAGTGCGTGAGATTTATCAAATAAACATATCCATATCGCGAGAAATCATCAATAAAAGTTATACAATATAAAGGTCCACTAATATCAGTATGTATCAACTCTAAAATACCATCATTCCCAGTGCAACCTTTCCTAGTGGATTTAGTCAACTTTCATCTTATACAATCCATACAAGTGTCAAAATCAAATAAGTCGAGATAAGAAAGTATCTCAACCTTGACCAATTTTCCCATCCTACCATTGAAATGTGACCCAATCTCTTATGCCACAACATGGAGGATGATTCACGAATTAGAGATTTTTTCTTTGACACATTCGCAACACAAGAGACTTCACCAAAAGAAGCCAAAGACAATTTATATAATATATCACATAAGAGGCCATTCCTAATCAAACGAGAATCATAAAACAATTCAATCATTCCATTACCAAAATTAAAGGAAAACCCAGAAACATCAAATTTTGATATAGAAATTAAATTCCGTCTCATTGTCACTACAAAAACTGTATTCTCTAAAACAAGAGAGAAAACCAGATTCCAAAGACAATTTCATTACTCATATGAACTCAACCTTTACTTGAACTCCATTCCCAACGTACAGGCTTACTTCATTCTCACTTGGCCTCCTTTTACTTGTAAACCCCTATAAAGAATTCGCAATATGAATACTGACTCCCAAGTCTAACCACCAAGAATTTAAAGGAACATCCTCAAAACAAACTAAGGTCAAGTCTCCACTTGCACCATCATATCTCATATTCATCAGTTTGTCCATCAGATCTCTAGTTTCAGCTTTATCAGACTCAACAAATCTCACTCCTATAGCATCTACAAAATCTTTAGCATTTTCATTATCCGGAATAGCACCCATTATGGAATTGGATATAGAGCGCTTAATAATTTTCAAACAAAGTCTATTAGCCATTTCCCACTTTTAATACTCAGCTACATATTCAAGATCGCTTTTATCTGTAGGATTCGAAAACTGCTTCTTAATTGCAAAATCCAACCCTTAAAGACCAAGTGCTATTTCTAGGTCTCGTTTCCATCTTACATAATTATTCCCAGACAAGGTTTCAATAGCAGACAATTGACTCGAAAGAGTTGAGACATTTAAAACTGTGGAAATATAAAATAACATATTTAATATCATCCAAACATAGTACATGTAGACAATGGATGATACATATTCATCTAATTAACATGGGCTACTAATTAGATGGTCCGTAATTAAAGTCAAAACCAAATGAACATTATTAAGGTAAGAGTCTAAATACATCATTATAAAGTCACCTTTGGGCTGAGAATATGACACAATGTAAGATACTCTTAAAACACATAATGAATTTAGCTAACAAAACAGATTGGTTTGCGAAACACCAACACTTTTAGGAAGGAGAACATTTCTAGACCAAGTAAACTCGATAATTGTCTTATGCCAAATTTCAAAAACATCACATATAATAACACCTTTGGGCAAGATACTATATGTAATAATTCAAAATTATGATGCTAACATCCAAAAAATATTCTTTTTTTTTTTAAGAAAACCAAATAAATAAAAATGAGTGTACCACTTTGGTAGCTACCACCCACTTTTATTTCAAAGTATTTCTTTTAATGTGAGCACTAAGACGGACTTGAAGTCCACGAACAAATCAATGATAATAATCACGCAATATGATCATAATCATTAACTGACGAAAAGCAAAATTAATGCGCGATTATGAGACGAAATTGGCAACGAAATTTCAATCGTGAAAATGAGATTTAAATTAACAAAAAATAATAATGACATTTAATTATTCCGACAAAAAATATAAAGTCGTCAATTTTAAATATAATTTTAATTTGGTCAAGATTTAAAAATATTTGGATCAAATTTAAAAATCCCATCTAAAAATTCAAATTTAATATTTCAAAATTGCAAAATTGACCCTAAAATTAAAATTATGGAAAGGGCCTCAAAATTTAGAAATTACATAATAGGCCCTTATCCTTCAATTATAAACTGACCCTTAGTTAAATTGCAGGAGAAACTCCCCAAAAATCCACAAATTGCAGGAAGAGCCCTTGATTGTTAATTGTAAGAATATGGCTCACTTTATCATAATTGCACGTAAGCCCCCGTCTCCACCCAAAATTGAAAACCTTAGGCTCAAATTTTTTTTGTCGCCGCCACTGGGCCTCCTTTGGTATCTACGCAGCCCATGTGTCATGGTAAAGACGCTAACAACTAGGAATGAGACCTATTTTACCAATAGTACACTAATGATATATGATCATATGCAGGTATTCTTCCTAATATCATACTCATAGCGTGCGTGTATGCCAGTTGTTCGGGCTTGTCGGCCTAAGAATGGGAGAATGGCGGCCTTAAAGCGCTGAACCTCAGGAGCCAGACTTGCGATCCATGAAACTTGAGAGCGGGACTGCTCGAGCATGCAGTGTTGTCATGGGATAGTGTCGTGTGTTCTTACGGAGAAAAGATCTTGGGCCACGGGTCGTGTCGACAAGCAGCAGAACTGGACGAAGGAAGCTATGGGCAAGAAGGATGAAAAAGGCAGCGTTGCGCAATTGCCTATGTGCCTTTGAAGGAGTTTTCGAGGAGCACACACTATAGGGTTTTTATTCGACATGCGTTGAGGTACTGCGGTTTGGAGGCCGTCCATTAGAGGAACCAATGCTCAAAGGGACAGAGGGTGAAGGTTGGTATCGAAGGTGGTAAGTACAAGTTACTGCAGGTTTGCGAATGCCGTCTATATGGAGTGGTGCCGTAGTTATTCTTACAATGAGACAAATGTGTGTTGATGCAAAACTCACTTCTCGCTACGAGGATGTAAGCGAATTCGAATGGGGAAGAATGTCACGTAGTGAGAATGCTTGTCCTCCCATTCAGCATGACAAGGACGTTAACAGCTAGGCGCGAGGCCTTTTTACCAGTAGTGTACTAATGATATATGATCATATGCAGGTATTCTTCCTAACATCATACTCATAGCATACGTATATGCCAGTTGTTCGAGTTTGCCGGTCTAAGAATGAGGAAATGGTGGTCTTGTGGCGTTGAGCCTCGCAATCCAAACCTGCGATCCGTTAAACCACAACTGACGAAATAAATAGGTAGCCTTGAGCTATTGCAGCAGATAGGGATGCAGTGCTTGGTGCTTCACCCAATGAGCATCGTCATTGCTGCTCCTGCTCACGAAACATCCATCCACAAAATCGAGATAAAACCCGGTGCCAACACACACGGCTGAAACCAAGGCAAGCCATTACCATTCACAAGTTTATTGAAACTTAAAAAATATATACTTCTGGTAGTCTTAATTTATTTCAATGAAGAACTCATTCCTTCTTCAACACAATTTTAAATAATTGCCCCAAATTATAACCCAGAATCTTCCAACTTCTCAGATTAAATTTGTGAGCCCCAAAAGAATCGGTAGGCTTCCAAGATTTGACGGGCAAAGAAAGGAGAATAAGAAGCTCCAGATTTGGGCTAAGGTACTCAAAGATCCATTGAAATATATATATATATATATATCATTGTATACGAATGTATCGGATGTAAACATACACACAAGGGTTGTTGATTTGGAAGGTAAAAGGATAAAATCATTGGGTAAAAGGGAGAGGCAACCACACAGCTATCTATACACGTACACATACAACCCAAATCAAGGCAAAACCATACGCTATCACACAACCACACACGTCTTCATATACATACAGATGGGTGCTGCAGTTTTGGGAAAGATAAGGAGAGATTAGTCTGGAGAAAATTCTATATACATACAAACATATATATATATATATATATATATATATGTTTGTAATATTACAATGATCATGCTAAGAATAAGAATCACACACGTTAATTGATAATTCGAAATTCATACTTGCGGAAGACATTTTTGTTTATGAATATTACCAGCTAGATCTTTCTCTCCTTGCTTCTAAAAAATAATCAGTCGTCAATGGGGCAAGCCAATAAACAATATGAAGAGGAGAGGGGACCTAACCTTATGATAGGAAATCATAAAGCCGACACATTACCAACTCTAACCCTAATTAGGGTTTACATAATTCCAGCCCATATATTTAAAATTACCACATTATAATAATATAGCTTGTAAAGTGTACAACGACCTAAGTGATCACTAATATATCGGGCCTAATTATAGTATCATTGCAAACCATACATCTAACCCGTAAAATTCACAATCAAATGGAAGCCCACATAATAGAATTATTCTAACATCATCATCTCAACATTCACAAACCAAAAAAGTACAACAAATCACCATATGACATCTTTCAACTCAGTTCAATAAGGAGAAAAAACCATCCCCACAACATCCGTAATCAAGCAATCATATTTTTACATGCATAGCATACAAAGCGAGACCTAATCTTGCAAAATAGCCTACCAGCACACTAAGACATATTTTTGTCAATTTGAAAAAAATAAAGGAATGGATAAATATAAAACGCGGATAGAGCACAAAATGAGAAAAAACTCATCAGACGTGAATGGAAAGATTGTTGGGCGATGGTTTAGTACTGCATATCCTTTTATTTTGGTGCAATAGTTTCTAGATAACCTTTTCCATGAGAAATAAAGTGTTTTCATCCATTTTCTCTATAAATTCTTATGAAATGACTAATATGCCCTCTTCTTTAAATAAAACAAAAAATAAATAATTAAAAAAAGGTGAAAACGAGTCCCAAATAAAAATTTAAAATAAAACAATCTATTTCTACACAACTTTTAGATACGAAAGAATCAGAGAAAATTAGCACTACTCTCGAACATATGTGGGTGGAGATATAGTATGCACTAACATTCGCATCTCAACATTCAAAAACTAAAAAAGTAAAACAAATTACCATATGACATCTTTCAACTCAATTCAATAAGAAAAATAAACACATTCCCACAACATCCGTATTCAAGCAATAATATTTCAATTAGAAAAAAATACATGAATGGGTAAATATAAAACTATGAGAGAGTAGATCATGAGAAAAAGCTCATCGTGCAGGAACGAAAAGGTTGCTGGGCGACGGTTTGATGGAAGATTCGAAATAAGAAGAAAGAGAGATTAGTGCGGAGATTATGACTGGAAAATGGTAACTTGATTTTATTTTTTGGTTCTATAAAAGTAGTTCTATGTACGCATTGGAGTTAGATAGTTTGGCCTTTTGAATGTTAAATTCAACTTTTGGCCAAAAGGCATTGGACCCCATCTGGTTCTCTCTCCCCATCTTTAAAAGGCCCAACCTTTGATGTGTTTGTAATGGCACTAAAAAACTAGGGAAAAATACATAACCCAGATTTTTAGTATACATCATTTCAAATTTACGAGATATAATTTGTATTTTCAAAAATCAGGATGAATATATATATATAAATTAGGTATGATTAAGTATAGTTCCTAAAATCAAGCATTCAGTTACCATTTCAAAAATAGATTCTTGAAAAAATCTCATCGTTGCCTCTGGAAAAGGCCAAAAATATTAGAACGAGCCATTGTTCGCTGCAATTGGTAATTATTTGTAGAGGATGTCACAACTAATCTGAATTCAAAGGATCGAACTCAATAGTCAGTGCATTTTCGCTGAAGGTTCCCTGCAATTTGCAATATATTCGGTATATAATTTTACGTGTTCCTGTTACGCTTATGTGTTTATATTGCATTATTTTGGATCGCAATTGACTGGAAGGGAAAATATTTGTTGTAACAGAAAGTTGGTCACAATCACATATTACAAAATAATCATTGATTGATTCAAAACAATACATGATATATTGTTTAGCGCGTGTGTATGGGATTGTGAACATAATTGATCTTGTGACGTTAAATTTACTGTAATGATGCCCCTCAGTTTATGGAATGCAACACAGAACATCTATTTGATCAAAATTTATCTATGTGACCATGATTTGAATCTGTGATCATAATGGACTATGTGACCATGGTTTTGTCTATTCACCGAAATTTATCTTTGTGACCATTATTTTGGATATCAGTTAACATGATGGAAAATTTGTCGCACTAATGTGAACTAGGTCACAATCACATATTACGGAATACTTATGCCCGCCAATTTATGAAATCCAACACATAACATCTATTTGACCAAAATTCATCTGTGACCATGATTTGAATCTGTGATCATAATGTGTCTATGTGACCACAGTTTCATATATACCTCGAAATTTATTGTTGTGACCGAAATGTATCTTTGTGACCATTAGTTCGGAAAATTTTTCTTACTAATGTGAATTCGGTCACAATCACAAATTATGGAATAATCGTTGATTGAGACAAATCAATACCAGCATGTAAACCAGAATGTCTCCGTAACCAAAAATTTGTGTAGGTTCGTGAACAAATTTATACTGTAACTTTGGTTTTAAAGAAATATTACTACCAAGTTATGAAATAAAAGCAAGAATGTCTATGTGACCAGAATTATCCGTGACTTGCTTCTGATGGAATTGTGTCAGTAATGGTATTTGTCACTGACATTTTCTTGTGCATTAAAACAGAAATGGGTTATGTACATGTTTGCTTGACGTATGGAGAACATTCATCGTTGGTGTTGCTCGATCGTAATTGTTGTTATGTGAAGCTTGTAGACATGATAATGATAGAATTCAATTTGGGTCCTACTAAGGTGGCAATCACAATGAACTACTAATTGAAAAACGATATACATCCAGTCAAAATAAATACTAACAACAATATTTTGTTATACATGAATCTAAAAGGTATGGATAGTGATCCTTCCAAATATCCCATTAATATTGAGGTTACGGACTCAGAAATTGGACAACGGTGTCTCAGTTTTCTAGAGGTCAAGGCAATTGCAGTTAATGTAAAATCTAGAGGAGAGTTACTTTCGTTACAATAAATAGTATCTGATATATGTGAAGCAATAGTAGAACCATAGGGTAGTTGCAGTTAATGTAAAATCTAGAGGAGAGTTATTTTCATTATAGGAAATAGCATATGATGTATGTGAAGCAATAGTAGAACCATTAGGTCACAGTAATGAACATGTGGCCACAATTGTATCCGTTCCTCATGCTAGAAATATAGAAGATGACAAGGTATTTCATAATAAGGAGGTTTTAAAATTGAGCATGTGTTTTTATGCTATACTAAACATGTTTAAATTTCTGGTTGTTTGATCAGATAAGGGAGAGTATCTTATCAAATGTTTACATAATAAGTGTAGTTGGATATGTAGATCTTCAAGGTTGGGGGAAAATAGAGCTTTTTAAGATTAGAAAGATTAGTGGTGGTCACACATGTTTTTCAAATACAGTATCAAGATCTCACATGCAAGTGTTAACGTCTGTAGTGTCCTCTTTCATCAAGTATAAGTGTACATCGTCGCGTACTATATACACTCCAAACGACATATGTAATGACATGTTACATACTTACGGAGTTTCTTTGAACTATGTTAAAGCTTGGAGATCCCGTGAAAAAAATTTGAAAATGATCAAGGATGATCCTAAAGATTCATTTTGACAGCTACTGAGCTACTTTTACATACTTGAACGGACAAATCTTAGAACGATTGCAGGAGTAGAAGTATAGTCGCAATAGATTCAAGTACTGCTTCATAGTACTTGGTGCATCAATTAGAGAATGTGTCCATTATCGACCTATCATTGTTATTGATGGCACATACTTGAATGGACAGTACATTATTTACAACATGTACACAAGATGTGAATAACAGCATATTCATACTCGTAGTTGGAATTAGAGATAATGAAAATGATAAATCTTGGACCTAGTTTTTCGAAAATTTAAGGTCTGCTTATGGAAGTAGGGAATGACTATACTTTGTATCGGATCGTCACAACAGTATCAAGAATGCAATTGAACGTGTTTATCCAGAGACTTGGATTTACACATAAAATCTTCTACAAAACTTTACAATCTTCTACAAAACTTGAAATCCTATTACGAAAAATCAGGTCACAACATAACTCAAGCATTCAATGCAGCTGTACATGCATACACATTGTCAGAGTTTAAGTACAATATGCAACAGTTAGACAAAAGCAACGAGAAGATTAGAGATTACTTGGTAAGATATTACTTTCAATCACTAATTAATATTACAGTTGTTGTAGATCTCACTTTTTATTAAACTGTATTCTCTAGAATGAATTTGGAATAGAAAGGTGGTCACGATTCCACATACAGGTGAGCAGATACTCCACAATGATGTCTAATATAGTGAAATCGGTGATCCGGCCACAAAAGCAGCAAAGAACGATCATATTGTGGCTTTGTTGGAGTCACGATGACAAACTATACAATTTTGGTTCTGTAAGAATATGGACATTGAAAATAGCACTTTTGCGAAGTTTTCTACTAAATACGAGAAATTAATTAGAGAAATGAGCATAGATTTGAAGAACGTGTAGGTAATTATTACATTTGTTACATAAAATACAATATATGTGACCTAATAATGAACCTGAACTTTTAATATGTGACCTGACATGTTGGTTTTATCTCTATACAAGTTTCTCCTGCCAACCAGACAATATTTTTGGTTGCTAACAAGGGCTCAACATTTGTTGTTGACATAGAGCAGTGTACGCGCACATGTATGATGCTTCAAATTGATCAGATACCGTGTCTGTACACTTTAGCAGTGATAGTAACTACGATGGGAGATCTATATGATTATTATTCGTACTTTTACATACGAGATGCGTACATGAATGCATACCAAGATTTTGTTTACCTAGTCGAAAATCCAAATGAATGGACTATGAATCAAGAATTCAAAAGCATAGTCATATTACCACCCAACCAAAAGAGGAGTTCGGGAAGACCAGCAGAAAAGATCGTCCTGTGAGGGGAAACAAACAATGAAATGTGGACATTGCCAAGGAAGTGATTACAATCGTAGGACGTGCACCAACTTGATTCCATTAAGCCAAAACATAATAACATGAAGTTTATTGTTATCAATATTCTTAATATACTTCCCAATATTTCATTAATTACTCAGCCAATTCTATCACATCTGCATTCGAAAATTGTGTATCTGAGAAATGATAATTACTTTTAAATAAATTTTTCAATTTATTTGTTACCTACTTAAAACATTTGTGGCCTCTTTTAATGTGACCTAACTTTTTTATCTATAAATGTTGAAAGTAATGAATTGATAAATTCGTGACATATGTGCTTTGCAGATAGTGATCTGTGACCATAGATATTATGAAATTGTTTGTAACCAATGCATCTCTATGTTCATGGTATGTGTGACCTATGAATTCGTACATTCTCAATCGAAAATATTCATATTTGTGACCAAATATGAATATTATACATTCGTTTCTCACCTATAGATATTGATCGCGATAAGATTTCTAACGAATGATTTATAACATTTATCACAAAATAATAAAATTGTGACATGTTGATAACATTATGAAAAAATTGTTGTTGTAACATCTGTGAAACTTGAACTATAACATCTAAATCAAAATATGACAAATGTGAAATGCACGTCTGTTACATTGACAACAAATGATTCAAAAGATTCATGTATCCTCTTTCTGACATTCAAAACCATTTCACACCTACTTGCCACTAAACTGACATTGTACTATCACTCTATTTCAATGCTCTCTCCCTTTGGCTTCACCAACTTTGTGGGCTTCTTGATATCCTTATATTTAAAGAGTAATGTAACAATGTCCGACCTAGCTTAACTAGCATCAAACGGCATCAGCATGGACTTCATGTCATTATGAAGCATGTACTCTGGATACTTTATCACAAAGATATCGTAATCGTGGCTAAAAATAATTTAAATAGTAGTATATCACAAATGGGAATGTAAGCGTAACAATATGTTTGTAAATATAAAATAAGTCACAACTATACCCATTATGTTGATGCAGAATGTTATCAACAACCAATACCATCATATTCATTGGATCATCGACATCATCAGATGTTCTTTTCCAGATGCCCAAACCAGTCATCAAATGTGAAATAATTCTTGCAAATGGTTTAATCCTAGCATTCAACATTTTATCCCGATACGTTTTGTACCTGGAATGGAATACATAAAATGTATTCTCTCTTACGTCCATACAACCAAGAATAATGGGCACGATTCGTGGACAGAATTGGCAACACCACATAGTCAACTTCTGCCCAAGGACGATTAAATTCTAACTGACCACATGTGGCAACTTCAACAATATAAGAATCTGTCATTATCACATTCGAGTCTTTCATGAATTGGGGAAATATGTTTTTTTATCTTTGCCTGAAACAAGGAGTCGATCGTTGTAGCACTCAATTTGGCACACTGACTTTTTGTTGCAAATTGTCGTAGATAATAGAAACACACGTTCATGTGTTGCCAATTAATAAAGAAAGTTCATCAGCATTGATATTTGACCTAAACAGAATGAGTTGTGATCCTGTGATATGTGCACACTAATAAGTGACCCGAGCATATGAATATTTGATATGTGAAATGTGCACCTAAGTCTGTAATTTATGACATGTGCATATAAATCTATGACCTGTAACTTTTGCACATAAATGTGAACCGTGTACTTAAATTTGTGACCTATGCATATAAATCTGTGACATGTGATTTGTGCACGTATATGTGATCAGTGGTTTGTGCACACAATTATGTGACCTTTGACTTGTCATGTTCGGTGACTTGTGATCTTGGCATACAAATATGTGACATATGACCTGCGCATACAAGTCTATGTTATGTGACCCATGCATATAATTTGTAACCTGTGACCTATGAAATGTGCAACGTGCCATTTTATAAATGAAACATATTGTACTGCTCAATGATGATTCTGAACATATAAGCTCGATCACCATTTTTGGATCCTACAGGGAACGAACCAATGACAAAAGGAGGATGAACGACATCATCTGCGTCGTTAAATTTCTTTCTGAAAATAAAGTAAACAAGAAAAAATTAGTACGAATGTGGTTGTACAATATTTAAAAACCACATAATACAGAATTGGACCCATACATATTTCTTGGTTTGTAACCTGTGTTGAACCAGTTCTTAAATACAACATTAGCCTCATGCGCTGACTTATCATGGTTGTGAAAAATGACAATAGCATCTAAATGTTTACTTTGTTTTCCTGCACCTGTAACGTCTGGGGACAATAGTACCCTTTTGGGGTTGGGAGCCCTCTTAACCGACATTCCAGAAGATGGTGCCGAATGAGGTGATCCCTGCATAATAACACAACATCAAATGTGTCATATGGGTGATATGACACAATTGTACATGTGCACACAAATTGTGATATGTGGGCACAGATATATGACATGTGACTTATACAATATGACTTGTGACCTGTGCACATAAATATGTGACCTTGTGACATGTGACATGTGCACACAAATATGTGACCTGTGATCTTTGCGAATGAATATGTGACACGTCACATTTGAACACAAACATGACATTTAAATCAACTATTTGACCTGTAAAAATGTTTGTGATAATGAAAAACATAAGTATAAGAATGAATTTGTAATAACGCGTCCTCATGATTTTTGATCTTCTCGTCACAGCATCTTTATCATCAATTTTAGTCGGCTTCACCACACCAGCTATAATAGCATCAACATGCTGATGTACTTCTTTAGATTTGAACATGTCTGTGACGTTGACTATGCTCGAAGTGATTGGAATTGATGAAATCCCCAAATCAAATGATGGGGTCGGAGGAAAGTACGGGTATTCGAGTGCATCAACAAGATGCATCTTACCCTTGCCTTTCTCATCCATTGTTTGTTCAATGTTTGTGACCTTAATGTAACACATAATTTAAATGTCAATGTCAAATACGGATCATGAAACATTTTGACGCTTACAATTGTATTTACTTTCTTCGGTTACTCTGCAACTCCAGCACTTTGCCCATCATTCTTGTCATTCAATTTTTTTAATATTGCATCCATCGTGATATCAAGACATTCACAGAATTGAATAGAAAAGTCACGTTAGACCTTATGTCCACCATTTCAGATTTAGTCTCACCTTGCATACGGATGATCTGATTTATCTTATTATTTTTATCCACATGTAATGATATTAAATGTGACTTGACAACATTGAGCCACACTGTTAGTTCTGTATTCTTCAACTAGATTTCAGATATTTGGCCATTCAACTCCTTCAACTGATCAAGTACATGTAATTGAACATTACATAATCCCTTAATGAACTTGTGACTGTGACATATGGTTCTTAACACATGACAAATGCTTTGTGACTTTTAAATGTAAATATGAAGCAACTTACATCTGATTGTGGTCTATCATCTACACGTGTTGATTGCGGCTCATTTGGGATATGAACGTCACTTGCTAATGGCTTTGTTGGATAATTTTCATGTGTTGCTTTCGGGTCCTTTGGGGTATGAACATCACTTGTTTTGGCTCCGTCAGATAATTTTCATGTGTTGTCTACTGTTCAATCGAGGAGTTGAAATAAGATGACGTCCTCTGTCTTTTCGGTGGTGGATCAAAAAAACCATCGTCATCGTCATCAACATCACTTGAATGACCTTTTTCGTCTATCCGTAATCATTAGCAAACGTGTTTGGGTTGTATCTGATTGGATAGTTCCACCCATGCCTGCACTTGTGCTTGCATGGCCTGCAACTTTGGAATTTCCATCTGCTGGTATATGTGGTTGCACTGGTTTAGTGTATGGAACACCACACATATATGGAGCCACCATCTCCAAGTGAGACAGAACAATGTCATATATTTCAAGATGTGATAATAATACAAATGAAACACTTATTAGTCATGTAATCATACATGGAATATCATTGATTGTGACCTAAGTTCATTCACAGTCGTTATTATAATAAGACAATATATGTAATCTGTGAATGCATATCTGTGATTTGTGACCTATGCACACAAATATGTGACCTTGTTACCTGTGCATACAAAACGTATTTAAACATTTACATCAGAATAGGGGAATACATCTTCATCCAATTCATAATGTGGAGACACATGTTCCCCATTCTATTAGTTACAGGTCTATTGAGTATGGGAATAGACTCATAAATTCAGACTTGAAATGCAACCAAAAACCCCTTCAGTCTGTAGTGGGGATTCATGTGACCTAAACCATCTTTCAAAGATTTTATAGAAATTTCAAATAAATATTTACTACAAGGAAACATCTCCATTAAATAAAAATCTTCTACTAAAGCAAACAAATAGTTTTCAACCACCTTCTTATATGAAGTGTAGAACAAGTATGAAGTAATCAATTATAAAATCTCAAGCCTTACAACATCATGATCAACTATGTTTGACATATTCAGAAATACATCTTTAACATCTTCATTTGTAACCAACTTCAAATCCTCAAAATATGTTTCCTTAATCTTAGATGGAACATTGTAAATCCCTTTCATGCAATCATTACCATTATATGTAAGACCTGTCATTAAATAGAACCCACACAATGAAAATCTCATATATCTATTTGTAACTTTAAACCACATGTCATTGGGATTCGGTTGCTTCACTTCCATCATCAAAACGTAATGTATAAGTTGGGGCTACAGAACAATTTCATGGCATTCCATAAAGTACGAGAAACAAGTTTTCGCTAGGAATCCTAGGATAGCCATTTGTTCCTGCATCACATTAAAGAAATTATGAACATATGCCAAATATGTTGTTCATAAAATCATCAAACTCGTAACACTTAATAATATCTACGAACCATTAAAAAGACATTTCACAATCTCAACAAAATTCGAAATATTGGTCAGAATTCACGATTCACACATTCTATTCAATACATATTAGTCACATTCTCTAAACAGAATACATAGAAATGAAAGCCCCAAATTATGATCCCAAATATTTGTCAAACCGATCATAATAATGGTTAGAGATGATTATGACATACAACATTATACGAACGGAAATAGATATGCACATCATTTTGCAATAGAAACTTTAGGTCACAAATGGAAAAATATATGTGACCTGAATAATATATTTTATTCAAACTCATGCAACAAATCTGAAAAATGAATTACACATAATCTCAAAGTACTACAAAATTAACTTACATTCTTCGATTTCGATTTTCGTGAGTAAATAGGAGGTTTGGGGATTTCTTCACGAACTCCCTTTTTGACATTCGAACTAGATTCAACCGAAGTTTTGAGGATTTCTTTACAAACTCCCTTTGACATATTCGGTCTTCTTCCTTTTCCTTGTGCAATTCCAGATGCATCTTAGGCTTCAGACTGTGCTTTTCGGTCACAACTTGTTAGTGTCATTTCACAATTCCCGATCACAAACCTTTGCACCGCCTTTCGCTCTTCTTGAATAATGTACAGTGAGTTATAGATGGAATTTGGGTAAGAATCAATTTGTGTTTTTTTTTTTATTATTGAGAGATGAAGAGTTTGAAGATTTTACTTTTTTTTTTTATTGAGGGATGGGGGGTTTGAAGATTTAGCAGTTACTAGAGATATTGTTTACTTATTTAAAAACTCTCTCTATCTAGTTTTAATGTAAAAGGCGGTGGTGGTTGTGATAAATAAAAATTTATTTAAATCATATTAATTATTAATTAAAACTTGATTTATGTATTATGAAACTTAATTCTTGATTTATGAAAATAGAATTTTAAAACCCTATCAGCTGTAATTTCCTCAAAAAATTATCCGTGTTTGATTTAAAGGTAATTGGGGCAAAATAATTTGACATTTGCCTCTATTGTGAAATACCTCATATCGTTTTATTTTGGTGGAATAGTCCTTAGATAACCTTTTTCATAAGGAGCAAATTATTTTCTTCTACTTTTTCAATAAAGCCTTGTAAAATGATGAATATACATTCTTCTTTAATTAAAACAAAAATAAATTAAAGAATTAATTGCAATCATAATCCTAATTGTTTTTTTTTTAAAGTGAAAACGGGTCCCAAATAAATAATTATAAAATTTAAATCTAATGGATGTTCTAAAGGTACATAATTTTTTTAATATAATTAAAATAGGATGACGACTATCTCCATGTGATTTGCTACTGTCAAAACCAAAAACTATTTTGGTAGCAGCCAATCACAGTCAAGCAGATGTCTCCCCTGCATTAATTTCGTCTAAAAATTTTGTACGTGTACTAGCAAAGTTCAAATTTAAAAGTTCAAATTTAAAATAAAAAAAATATCTTTCTTCACTACTTCTTGAGATGAAAGAATCGGAGAAAATTGAAACTACACTTGAAAAGCCAAGTGGAGAAATATGATGCAACTAAAATTCATCTCAATATTCAAAAACCAAAAAAGTACAACAAATCATCATATAGTATCTTTCAACTTATTTCGATAAGGAGAAAAAACCATCCCCATAGCATCCGTAATCATGCAATCATATTTTTACATCTATAGCACACAAAGCGAAACCTAATCTTTCAAAATAGCCTACAGACTGATGAAGATGTATTTCTTATCAATTCGAAAAAATCCATGAATGGTAAATATAAAACCCTAGGAGATTAGATCGTGAGAGAAAACTCATTGGACAAGATCAAAGAGATTGCTAGGCAACGGCTTGATGGGAGATCCAAAACAAGGAGAAAAAAAAGATTAGTATGGAGATTACGATTGGGAAATGGTGACTTGATTTAATTTTTTGGTTCTGTATATTTCTATATTCGCATTGGGCTTAGATAGTTTTGACCTTCTAGAGGTTGAATTGAACTTTGGCCCAATGACATCTGGTTCTCTCTCTCCATCTTTTAAAAAGCCTAACCTTTGATGTGTTTATTTTGGCACAAAAAAAAAAAAAAATTTAAAGGTAATTGGCGCAAAATCATTTGACGTTTGCCTCTATTGTGAAATACCTCATATCCTTTTGTCTTGGCTCAAAACTAAACCTAATGCCTATATACATATAGCCATGTGTTTTTCTTCATTGTGGGTGTGTATTGTGCAAGAGAGTCGAGAGAAAACCATAGAGAAGAGGCAACCGAGAGAGAGAGTTGGATGAGTGATTTCAACCATTGTTTTTTTTCTTCTCCTTCCTCAATTTGTTTGTAGCTTGCAAATACTGCCACCAAGTGTCTCATTTGTGGGGATAAAACTGAAGGTACCAAAGGAGTTGGAGTTGTTGGGTTGAGTTGGTCAATTGGTGAGTGTTTTGGTTTGATTTTTGAGCCGAGAATCAAGATTTCTCGAGGGGTTTACATGTGTTAGCTGCAATATTCTTTTATTGCTTACAGAAAAAATGGATTTTGTAATGATAATTTTGGGGGATGTAGTTAAAAATAGGAAAAATCTTGGTTTTCATTCAAATTATTTAATTGAAAGAGTATGGTGAAAATAAATTTGAAAAGAAAATGATTTTTTTGAATAATAGGGCTCAAACATGGACTTAATATTTAAAAAAAAAATGCTTCAGCGGGGAACTTTTAACTTACGTGTTCAGATCTTTGTCCCTATCTCCTTGACCTTTTGGTTGACACAATATTTTAATGTTGGAGTGAGTGAAATACAATTATTAGTTTGAGCTTTCATTCAGATTATTTTCTCGTGAATGGAAAAGGTCGCGAGATTTTTCATACTCATTTGGATTGCTTTGTCATAAATGAAAAGCACATAAGATTTTATTGCGAAGAGGTTTTTAGACGTTTTATGTAACATAGAATTCGAATAGTTTCAATTAGAATATAATCTTCCTAGCCAAAGCAACAAAAGTGCTAGTTCTAATAGATGTCTAAAAGACCCCCCCAAAAAAATGAACAAGACAAACATGTCATTATTTCCATTAGCCGTCTATTATTTTTATTTTTTAATATTTTTGGGAAAAAAATTGCATATACCCAACTTAAAAAAGAAAAAAAAAAAGCATTTCCTAATATACTAACGATGGCAACGGGCTGGAGTGGGGGCAACCTCCCCACCCCGTTACCCGTTTAAGGCGGTGTGAGGCCCCGTTTACTACCCCCATTTATTTTTTATTTTTTTGATTTTTGATAATTTATTTTTATTGTCCCCATTCATTAGATTTAAACAAAAAAATTTAGTTGTTATTTTCTATTATAACTAATGAAAATTTTCATTTAAAGTACTGAATTTAAAAAAAAAAAAAAAAAAATTAAACGGGGCGGGTCGCCTGCCCTCGAACCTGCCCCGCTCGGGGCGAGGCCACGTGGGTATCAAATTTGTAGGGTTTTTTTTGTCATTCCTACTAAAAATACTATAAAACGTGTAAAAAAAACCATTAAAAATACTGCTACACGAATCTTCTATTTTTAGATTTGCACCTGTAATTTTGAATGGCTAATACTACGCCAAAGTTCAAACATCAAATTGAGATTCCATTATACACGCAAATTCAAATTTTATCTTTTTGGTTTTTACAATCTGGGCCATTTGTTTGACAAAATCATAAATTCTATACATTAGAGGTAATTTTCTTTTCAGGATTTCAATTACTACATTACAAATAATTTTCTTTTTGAAAATTCAATTGCAGCTACGGGATATCACATATGAAGTATTACAAATATTGTTGATAACATTTGCGATTCGATAATGTCTCACAATTTGTTACGTAAGCAGTTACAATCAACAAATTATTTCTTCTGAAGCCATGTATATTAGAGATGGCAATCGAGCCAAGTGGCTCGTCAGCTCGTACAAATGGGGGCTCGTGAGCCACTCGAGCTCGTCAAAAGATGAGCCCGAATTCTAGCCGAGCAGGCGGCTCGCTAGCGAGCCTAGACCAGCGCTTGTCGTGCCAAGCTCGTGGGCTCGTTTTTCAGGCGACCCACGAGCTCTGAAAAAATTAGTGACCATTTCGATCACTGAATTAATCTCCAACGTGAAAGAATATTTTCAACCGATGTACGTTGGGGCAAATCGAAATACTTTTCATTCTGATATAATAGAATATTTCCTTAATTCAAAGAAACAAGTGATTGCCGATTTAGAAAAATATGGGGGTGTTATATGTTTAACTTCAGATATATGGAAAGAGATTAATAAAAGAGGTTATATAACTTGAACTGCACATTACATAGACCCACTTTGGTGTATGCATAAAAAAATTATTACTTTTAAAATTATTAAGTTCCCTCATAACACTAACAACATATTTAATGCTATTATAAACATTGTTAGAGAATATCGTTATGAAAGTAAAATTCATTCATTTACGTTCGACAACGCTACTATTAATAAGGTAGTTATCGATAAATTGTGTAGATAATTGCAGCCCGATTTTGGTAGTTATTTGTTTCATATTCGATGTGTATGCCATATTTTTAATTTAATAGTACAAGATGGTTTAAAACATATTAAAAATGAAATTCAAATAATTAGGGATGCACTAGTATATATTACGATTTCACCTAACAGAAAACAAGCATTTGATGGAACTGGGGTGACGCATACGAAACATTTATTAGTCACATAGGGTATAGATGGAACTCCACTTACTTATTATTAAAATCATGTGAATGTTTTGAACATTAATAACTAAATTTTATAACAACAAACATATTAGAAATGATAACAATACTATTTTGAATGAATCCGATTGGATGTTAGCTTTTAAAATTAATTTTTTTTGACAAGTTTTATGATTCTACAAATATTTTGTCTGAAGTTTATTATCTCACTAGTTGTATGGTCCTTGAACATCTTTATATAATTTTAGAGATTTTCATAGATATAAATGACCTCAATTTTGGTTCAATTATATATTTCATGGAATTAAAGTTTAGAAAATATTGGGAAGACTTGCCTATGTTATTTCCGTTAGCATGCATTATGAACCCCCGATATAATTTATCGAGTACTAAATTTGTAATTGATCAAATTTCAAGAGTTTTAACTTTTAATGGACCTATCACTTGTAGAATTTTAAAACAAATTTTATGTGAAATGTATGAATTATATGCTGAACGAATTGGTACAAATATTAATCGGGGTACCTCCGACTTTACACCTACTCCTCCCATTGATATACCAGATGATGACGTTGAAGTTTTAAATTTATTCGAAAAAAAATTACTCATATAGATATGATTCAACTGCATCTGCATGGGGTTCCTCTGGTACTAGTATTAGTTTGTCTTCCACTTCATATAATCAAACATCGAGCGCAAATCCAAATGCATTGCCTGCTGAATTAAATTATTACTTTAATTATAATATGCCTAATAACAAAACAATTAAGAAAAGTTAACAAGAAGTAATAGAATTCTGGTGAAGGTACGAACGTTGATGGCCAGTGGTTTCTACAATGGCAAAAGATCTACCAACACCTCCAGTTAGTACTGTAGTTTCGGAGTCTGCTTTTAGTGCAGGTAAGAAGGTTCTCTCCGAGGTCATGAATCGACTGAAAGAAGATATTTTGAAAGTATTAATGTGCGTGAAGGAATGACAAGACGGTGATTTTTTATTGCAAGATAAATATATCGAAATTGCATCTCGTCAAATAAGTGATGTTTAATTTAACTATATTCATCAAAAGAAATTTTATAATACCTTTACGATTTTTTTTTTAAAATTGTACACGTAACAAGTTGTTCGTGTACAATTTTTTAACACCGCCTACTCGAAATTGAAGTAACCGATCCCAAACCCGAATAAAGAAGAGCATTTATCTTCTTCTTTTTTTAATGTTTATCTAAAAAAAGGTTTTAGAAAAAGTATATTTAAAAAAAGTTTAGAAAATGTATA
The DNA here is from genome assembly GCA_019097785.1 of Fraxinus excelsior. NCBI lineage: Eukaryota > Viridiplantae > Streptophyta > Magnoliopsida > Lamiales > Oleaceae > Fraxinus > Fraxinus excelsior. Next base: position 7,697,753 of record CM032636.1, read on the forward strand.
TATATATATATATATATATATATATATATTTCAAAGGTTTAGCTAAAAAAAAACCCAAGCTCAACCCACGAGCAACGAACCTCGTTACAAACCAGCACGAGCTGGCCGGCTCGACCTATTGCCATCACTAATGTACATGCTTTCCAAGGTGGTATTCATTGTTGCAACGTATATGAATAATTATGTTGTATCATATCTGTAGTATTACGCCTTTCATTTAATACCGTGTTGCCAGACTACCACCAATACATACATCAAATTACATAATTTTTAAAACCTGCATCCTCGTTTGTTAGAATGCTACCACCAATACATGTCAAATTACATAATTTTTAAAACCTGCATCCATGGTTGTTAGGATGCATCCAACTATACGAATGCATCCATATATCTGCACGAGTACACGACAGAATTTGTGAGAGGCTTGGATTCTTGGAAACTCGGTCTCATTTTCCATTGCAACACACTGGAAATCCAGCATATATCTACGATTATGCTTCATGTACGTTATGATTTACACGCGCATGATGTGATGAAATTTAATTGGGTCATAATATTTTTAACCAAATAATTTTTCCACTCTTTTACCACCTCGTAAACCATTACGCAACTCCTCATATACAAGTAACATTATTCATATATTTATAACGATAATTCCTAACTTCAATGCACGTATGTGTACACTGGATTAAGTAACTACATAATATACGATATATGAACCACGTGCAATTCTAGAATAAAAATATACGAAATGATATATTACAAATCTGAAGATAATTCCTTCACATAATCTGATAGTTCATGAAAAAGTCCTAAATAAAGATAAATAACAACTAATAAATAGTTTCGAATGACTTCAAAATTTCGTATCTATAGGAAACATTCATCCTTCCTTCGAATCTGTCGTGGGGATCCATGTAGAATATTCATTCCTATTGCAGGAAAATTGAAGAATTGTCGGAAAAAAAAAAAAAGTTAGGACATGTTAAAAAACATACGAAGTGCGTCACAAGTGTGATTTCATTCATATCATGCGACTTCATAAAAAAATTGATAAAAGGTTCACTCCTGCATACATACCCAATGAATACAAACCATGAACAATTATGATCAATCCACTGTAACGAAATTAATGCATTTCCTTATTACTTGCATTACTGTATCTTAAAAACAAACGTTTGGTATAAAATGTGTCTTGAACAAAGTCATCTGCTATTAATGGATGAATGAAATATTAATATATTATCCCGATTTCATTACATTAAGCCCTTGTTTGGCCTCCATTATTTCAAAAATGCATTTTTCTCTCTTATTTTCAACCACATTCTCCAATAAAATAATATTACACGTAAACTCAAAATCTTTCCTTACTTTTTAACCGCACATTCTTGAAAAAACACTATTCCTAAATACATTTTCCTCAAAGTTTGTTTTTAACAGAGCCCAACAGAGGCTAAAAGTTGATTTCACTTGATGTTACTACTTTAGATTCGTTGAAATATGAAGTATGCAGTAAGAAAAAAGATGGCATGTAACATGAGTGTACAATACCACGACACTGGAGTGTAACTTGATAAAATATTGCATGGCATGACACGTCAGACATGTAACACTATGCAACCAAGATTGCACAAACCATTAATAGTAGCGCGCAGTAATGAGGAAAACACATTTTCATTATCATAATATGAAAGAGAATCAATTTAATGGGAGTATGGGACAAGGTCTATGATTGAAAATTTCACCATCTTTCTGTTCACATGTAAAGGGGTTTCTATATTCTAACTATCATTTGTGAGGATGCTTATCGTATGTCTTGCGTGGGAACAATTGATCATATTACCAATTCAGCATGTAAATTCATTAAAACAATCTATGGCAAAATTATACCAATTATATTTCACGTGATAACTAAGACAATTAAACATTCAAGTTCAAATATTTTGTTAACTGTCAAGGCCAGTTCAACAGTAATATTGCTTAGGTATCAAAAAAATACCTCCACATTTTAGAAGGAATGTCCCAATTACGATGGATGCATACAAAAGTCTTCTTTAGGTTTTGGAGTCGAACCTAACTTTTCTCTTTGCTTGCCTCTGCCAAAGTCAAAAACTCGTCAAATGTGAAAACTGAAACATGCAAATAACTATTATATTTATTAATGGAACTCGTTCTCTACATATTTCATGTTTCTATCAACAATTTCATATATGAACCTATCGAGACAGCAAAAAGGTTTATCCAAGATTCGGAACTAATATTTGTTGAAATAATAAAGACATATTTCATGTTTCTAACAACAATTTCATATATGAACCTATCGAGACAGCAAAATATATAAAACTATTATACGAAAAATCAATAGCCATAGAGAATTAAAACAAATTATAATCAATGAATAAAACACTACAACTTCAAGAAGTTTCAAAATTGAGAAACCATATAAAAGGAGTTTAATCGGAGATTTAAAACTGCAAATATATAGTGAAGTAACTCATAATATCAACAATGACGGAACAAATACTAAAAATCATCAAGGAATAATACACAAAGTGCTAAAAAATTCAAGATAAGAACTGTACGTCGGTGTGAATTTAGGTGTTCAATTTTGAGTATGAAATCTTGTGCCTAACAAATATGAACTAAAGAAATTTCAGAAAAATACAGAAGTCAAATTATCGGAGAAAAAATCATTTCCAAAAAAATCATTTCCACTTCAAAGAAAAAAACGTTCCTGTAAATTTGTTTTGACCTTTTTGGCGAGTTTGAAGCTGTTTTGTATATTTATATTTTGGATATCTATAATGTTTGATCATGTCTCCGAAGCCAGTAGTTAGACTGCAGGAATTCAAAATTCTCGAAGTGATTTGTGAGATCATATAGTTCAATTGGGCCTTTATAGTGATTTAGAAAACTTAGCTTCAGTGAACAATATTTCTTTGCATACAAGTTGAGATAGATGGAGATGAGATCGTGTGATTGGTGATTGAACAAAAGGGATAATATTCAGCCGTGAATTGGTGAAATTAGGCAAAATAAGTGGGTCTTAAATGGAGCGAGGGACGAAGAATATTGATAGATTTTCAGGAGTGAAGTGATTATTTTAATATCATTTATACTATTAAAATAAAGTAATAGACGAAATAAAAAAAGTGATCGGTAATTTTTAATTTTTTGTGTAATGGGGTTAGTTGATGTAATTCCCTCATTTTTTTTATACGTATTTATTTTGTTTGAATAATAGAAATAATATTGAATTTATATTACTGTTTAGAGCAAGGATGTGTTTGAGCAACATTATTTTAGAAAAATGTATTCTGAAATAGTAGATTGATGGAGAATGCGTGGTTGAAAAAGAATGAAAAGTTATTGATGTGATGAAAAATATTATTTTATTGAAGAATGTGTTCTTGAAAATAAGTAGAAGAATGAGCATGAACATTTCAATTTGGCTCAAACATAGGCTAAATAAAGATTTTGCATATACTAGAACAAGAATTGCCAATTGAAAACTATACAATAAACCAATGAAACATAGAATTTTGGATTTCTAAAGAAAAAGCAGTGGAAGAAAATAATGAAGATACCAACATTAAAGAAAAAAACAACATATTACCAAAACATCAAACCAATGCAAGCAAATAAAAAAAAAAATTAATGACATGATTAATAAACTGAACTATACTAGTGTATGACTTTGATATTATAATAATAATGATACTTGTAAAGAGAGGTGTGATTTGAATGATAAGAATGATGACTGGTGAAGAGAGGAGTGATTTTCAAAGCTCAAACCCAAGATGAGGCTCTACACACCTGCTTTGGAGACAAATCAAATGTTGCAAAAATCCTAAATATGAATGTACAAAACAACTTCAAATTCACCAAAAGGGTCAAAAACAAATTTACAATTCTCTATGAAGTGGAAATGAATTTTTCTTTGATAATTTTTGACTTTACTCCATTTTTCTAAAATTTCTTTGAATCATATTTGTTAGACAAAAGATTTTATACCCAAAATTGACACCCATAGGTAAATTTTCACTGAGGTACAATTCTTATCTTTGCTTGAAATTTCTAGCACTTTGCTATTATTCCTTGTTTCAAAATTTATCTTGTCATTGTTAATATTATGTGTTACTTCACTCTATATTTGCAATTTTGAGTTTTTGATAAAACCGTGTTTATAGGTTTTCTCATTTTTTAGTGTTTTATTCATTGATTATGATCTATTTTAATTCTCTATGACTATTGATTTTCTGTATAATTATTTTATAAGTTTTATTTCTTGAGCTTGTGTTTTATACATCACTTTTTTTTTTTATTTCAACTAATATTTGTTCCAAATCTTAGATAAACTTATTTGCTTTGTCAATAGGTTCATTAATGGAATTAATGATAGAAACCTAAAATATATAGAGGATGAGTTACATTAGTAAGTATAATAGCCATTTGCATGTTCCAGTTTTTACATTTGATGAGTTTGTGATTTTGATTGAGGCTCAAAGTCGGGTTCGACTCCAAAACCTAAAGAAAAATTTCGTATGCATCCACCATAACGGGGAAATTCCTTCTAAAATATCGAGGTATTCCTTCAATACCTAAACAATATTACCGTTGAATTAGCCTTGACAGTTAATAAGAGATTTGAACCTGAATGTTTAATTATCTTTAGCTATCACGTGAAATATAATTGGTATTATTCTGCCATTGATTATGTTGGACAGAATTTACATGCTGAATTGGTAATATTACAAAAGCATTAAAATTATAGCCTATATATGAGGTTTTCTGCATTCAACTTTACACCAATGTATGAAGATTGAAGTTAAAGAGCTCTCATTCTCTTGAACTTCTATGAAATTTAGGGAAAAAAAAAAAAAATCTTTATTAATTTCGTTGATAACAAGATGCAGATGGATAAGAAATCCGGTTTTTTATAAGAAAAAAAAATGAAAATTATGTCTCTTTTGGAAACTTGTGATTCTGGTGCCCTACACTGTTCCTGGTACAACGGCCTACGAAATAATACAAGCAAAAACTTGATACACCAAGTCACTAGACGTAGAATTTCACCATTTCACATGCAATCTGCAGTACAAGTGAAAGATTTGGGAACCAAGAAATTGATAAATTCAAATAAGGACATAAAATATATATTTCACTTCAAACATGCAATCTATCCAAATTTATGGAAAGTACACACGAGATTTGAATCCCAGTTCACAAAATTATTCTACTACACAGATGGTTCAGATTCAACAACAATAAATTTAAGGTCATGTTATTGAGATTTAGTCAACAACCAGACATGAAATAGAAACATACCTTGATCACTCCACTGAAATTCCAGAAGAGATGCAAAGTTTTGAGTCCACACCACCACTTATCACACTATCATCTTTCCACCAGTCGGCACATAACACCTATATTAAAAATGCCAGATCATTGAAGTAATGAAGTAACTTTTTATGATTGAGTTAATACTTAAAGAGCGTGTTTGGCACGCAGCACTAAATATGACCGTACAATAAAATAGACTTTCATCTTCTTTTTCTCCCTTAAAACTATCTAGTCCAATCCACCTCTACACCTTACCAAACTGGCCAAAAGTGGAAACATTGGATTGGAGGAGTACCTTGTTCTTATGCGAGTCAATCACATGCAATGCAAACTGCAAAAGGGAACACATGATTCAGACAAATATTTTGTCAAGGCATATAGAGCATAAAGTAAAAGGAATGACAGAATTGAATACCGTAGTTCTCAGATCCCATATCATAACTTTTCCATCATATGATGCAGAGACCAAGTGAAACCATGATTTATTGTGCCATTTGCAAGAAGAAATCCAAGAATTATGTTGTGACAATTGAAAGATAGGATCATATTTCCCTGCACAAACAAATTCATGCAAGGCAAAAAAAGTATCAGTAATTGGGGATCTCATTGTACAAAATGCAAACGCCTTAATAGTAGCATACACACGCTTGTATATATTTATGCAGGCATCCAGAGAGAGAAACCTGGCTTGCGAGGATCCCATATTCGAATTGTAGGGTCAGAACTGCCAGCTGCAATAAGGGTAGAACTTTCACCTCCAATATCGAGACAATTGATAGCCTTGCCACAGAACTGAGTGAAGATTAAATAGTAAGTCTGTCAACTTCTATTTTCAATTATAATGACTCCATCTAGAATTTTGCCATACAGAGTTATCATAGCATGCCAGCAAATGAAGCCCGTGTAATTCTTATATTAAGCCATCTGATAAAAATATTCAGTGTAATAATGCCAGATATGATATCAAACACCTTTGAAGTAAAACAGCTGCTAAAAATTAGGAATTTAAGTTTTTATCAGGTTACACTGTGAGCTTTAAGCCTTTAACAAAGTCTTCAAGTCATTTCAAAAGATAAAGCCAAAGCCATAGTTAAAATGATCACTGATAATGATAAATAAGGCTGCACCTTTCACTTGTTTCTTTTCGCAACACTTCCTCTAATATTAATGAATAGATATGACCAAAATTTTAAATTCAAGACCACTTTTGACATTGATCCAGGAGATGGTGAGGATTGCATATCCATTACAGATCAGGGTTGGGAATTTATTACTAGTTCTAGTAAAGGTAGGTTTGGATTGCTTAACTTGACATATTTACATCGAGACCGGTCAAAGAATGCCCAAACTGAGCGGCTTTGACCAAAAACCTGTACCAATTTTTGAACTATTTCAAAAAGAATCTAACTATGATGCACTGACACGAACACGTGTACCCGACACAACACATGTGGGATACGGTGACCCACGATTTTTCAAAAAGTACTGACATGACACATCGACGACACATTGATTAATATCTTTAAAAAATTTCATTTATATAGTATAAATTTAGTTTTATATTTGTAATCAATTTTTCTTGTTGAAATCTTCTAGTTATGAATACATATTTGTTATTTACTAATAATTTTGAATTAAAATACATAATATTTGTAATAAAAAAAAACGACCATGATAGAGTGTCCGAGCAGAGTGGTATCCGACACAAACGTCACCCTAGTTGAAGTGTCCGTATAACAAAGGAATCTAAAGACTAGAATGGCTTTTCTAGGATTCAAACTAGCACCCTTGAAATTGATCTATGCCAATGCTACCTAATAAATTACAATTATGGTATCGTATAAAGAACAAACAGAAAAATAAATAAATAAAGAAGATGATGAAGAAGAAGAAGAAGAATCAAACATTAAAAATTTCTTTTTCTATTTAATCATTATGACCAATGTCAAACTCTATTAAAAATTTATTGAAATAAAAGTATTATAGTCTATATGATTCATGGAGTTCAAATAAGCAAACTGATTATTCAAAGAGTTCATTCATCATACTGCCACATGATGAATGAACTTGATAAAGAGCATTTCTTAAATTACGAATGATTTTAACAAATTGTTTTTGACAAGTGACAGACATAGGAATGGGAATGAGATGTCATAAAATATCTTGCAAGAGTAAAATAGTATCCAAAATGTTGATTGTGGAGCATCTTTTGAAGCTAAATCTAAAATCATATCAACATCATATGACAAAAGAAATGAAGTATTGAGTTGAAGTACAGGTTGCTACAAAATATTTGAAGTATGAAAAAAGAAAACACCAGTATTATGTCTTCAATATTTAAAATGGAAAAAAGAATTAAGAATTTTATATTTAAATTACTGTGCTACTTTACTTTATAAAATCCATTTTTTAAAACTTATAACAAGACTTAATGTTTAAACTCATATTCGTTCCTCATTTTCTGATAAAAGATACCTTTTTATTTAGACCTCCAACTATGACACAGAAGTTGAACCACAATACCACTGGGTGAACCACTGACCTACTCACCCAGGGCTTTAGCCAGTTTAATTGACCTAGTCAGATTATATATATGTTTATGGAAACAATACAAAACCATGCATATTGCATGCTACATACAAGTAAATTTGTTTCTTTTTTTTCTTTCCTCTTCCAAACCTGCATGCTACAGGTTTGATAATTATGCTCTATATAGTTCTTGTATACACGAAGCACCCCTTTTGTTTTTCATTTAATAAAATATGGGTTTATGGCAACAAGAAAACACGCGCTCAGTGCATGCAATGTACAAGTAAATTTTATTTTCATTCCTCTACACAGGAGAAGATGGGGTAGATGAAGGTAGCTCTCTCACCATGTTTAGTGAATCTTTGCCAGTCTCAACATCCCATCTTCTAATAGAATGATCCCATGATGCTGAATAAATTGTTTCATGTTGCGGCCAGATCACAGATGAGACACATTGCGTGTGCCCCACGAGAGTAGATACAGCCTCCCCCTGCGCACCAAAGATGGTCATGAATTTGGGGACAGATTTTGTCCTTGCAAACAATCAAAAGCTATAATTTTTTATTATTCTCATATAACTAGCAGCTATAAGTACCTCAGATTGAGGTTCCGCATCTCTGGGACCCTTTTTCCTCTTCTTCACTGAAACTAATTCTCCCCCAGCATCAGAACCATTTGCCTGCCACAACTTGATTGTGGAGTCCCAAGAACCTGAACACACCTAAAGGAAACAGGAAGTACATGGTAAAGGCTTCCAAATTCATTCACAAGTAATATAATGTTGTGAACAAGAAAATCTAGAAGAAATACCATATCTCCAGAAGGCTGTGCAGCAATGCTCTGCACAGCAGCATTATGACCTTTTAGTATCTTGAATGCTTTAATCTTTTTTGGTTGAGCCGACTCTCCTGCATCAAACTTTCAGGCAAAATAGATAGTTATCAGGAAATGAACTTTAATGGGGCAGAGACCAACTCCTATTTCTAGCAGAAAGGTATCTTTCAAGTACCTTCCATAACCTCAGAGACCTGTCTTTAGAAGCAGTTGCTAATAGTTGATCGAAAGCACTCTCGACTGCAGAGAAAAAAAAAAATACTACATCAACAGACATAAGAAAAATGTATGCTATCAAATTAATCATCTGCAGAGATAAGTGTATAATGAAATATTCAAACTTCGTCATGGAAGGAAAATCAGCTACTAATATTTAAGTTTATACCACGTAGTGTCAAATAAATGTTTGAGAGACAAGGTGACTGTTGTCTGATTCAAAAATTTCAAGTTCTAATGGAATTTGAATGGCCAACATCAAGTGAGATGAGAAGTGCAGGGAGGAAAGGGGATTTATAAAAACTCCTGAGTTTCAATGACTTTCAAGCCATTTCAATAACCCAGCAGACTTGAAGCAGATGCCACAAGGTTATATTCACATTCATATTGTCCTAAGCAGAACAAATCGGTCCTAGGTCCACCCGGCCCTCACATAAAGCAATCCTCCTAAATTACCATTGAACATAAATTGAGGAATGAAGACAATGATGAAACTTGAAGGATGTTCTATCACAATGTAAAGATTTAATATACATCGTAAAACCTATTTTTAGTAAGAGCTCCGGGAATGTGATTTCAATTACATATGCTGCCAAATCGTATTATAGTGAATTTTAATCAAAATATTGGGGCACCTGGTGTCACTTAGGTTTTAAGGAAAAAAAAAACCAGACATAATTGTTAAACAAAGAGATGTAAAGATTAATTCACAAGTTACAACCATCCCCATGAAAAAAAAGGCACATGCACAAACACAATGTTTAAATAACAATATCAAATTAGTTAATGATTCAGTAATATGTTAAAAAAGGGATTTGAAGTCTACTAGAATTTTGTAATATATAATCAAGTGCCTACCGTGTACAGCAATTAAATTTGTAAAACCAGAATAGCATAAACACTAGCATATTCAAAATACCCTTGTACCTTTTGGCTTGACAACACAAACTGAAGTAATTGGGCCAGTATGCCCTTCTAATACATGTGTACAATTTCCAGCATCTTTCCATATCCTACGAGGTCCCAGCCAAAATTAATTGCAATATCAAATTTTCAGTTATAAATAACCACATAGAAAAGTAAAATGATTAATCAATTGACATTTTTATACTATTACCTTCCCAAACCATCATAGCATCCAGTCAAAATGTACCTGTAACATAAAATTCAAAGAGGTTCACCTTAGTGCTGATGTGATTGGAGGATTAGGGAAGGCAGACATGAATCCTCCCCCAAATTGTATTTAAATGAGGAAAAATAACATGTAATTAACATTTGAATGTATAAAAACCACATTCATCACGTTCTGAAAGGTAGAAAGCAAAATGACATGACAGCCATGCAGGTTTAATTCCTACCCGTCATTTGAACCATCGACAGCACTAACCCAATCATCGTGTAGAGAAATATCTTCTCTTCTCGGTGCCACGACTTTGATGTATTCAATTTCTATTACTCTTTCCTGCAGTATATCACCGACCATAGTTAAAAAAAATGATCATAAGAACCAAAGAAGACAAAATATCATGATTGGCATCGACAACTATCAGAGATCAAAACACTTGAATCACTAGAAATACAGCCCAGAAAAATTAATAACTCCTGGTGCTCTAGAAAGTCAGATTAGATCAATTCTATTAACCTTCCAAACATTACAAGCTAAATTCAATTCTAAAGCCATATGCTTTTATCTTTTGGGTGAAGTTCTTCGTTAATAGATTAGTAAAATTACACATTGTAGCAACCGATATACAATTTTGTAGTCCAAGAGCTGTACAGAAAAAAAAAAAAAAAAAAAACACTAAACACTAAACATCGCTTCGTAAACAAACTTACAGCAGAAATGCCTTTGGCAAGAAGAAAATCTTCAAGCGACGTCCGAAGAAATCTTCCATCTATTAGAAAATCAAAAGGCTGGTACTGCCAGTCATCAACTCCTGTACATGAATCAGATAAAAATCATAAGCCAACACTATATAAATTAGAAGCTTCTGGCAACAAAAAGCAATGAAATTCAACAATATAACACCACCAATAGAAACTTATCAAACTCTGTAACTAGAAGGTAACTCTTGAATTACTGTCAAGATACACGAGTTACTTATTTATAATTTCACAAGCAAAACACCACTAATTTTAAAATGTTGTTTGTTAATTAAAGCCAAAACTCTTTAAGCTTAGCATGCAATTTATTCCAAAATAAACGAAAATGAACAAATTAAAAAAATAAAGTAAAAGTTTGAAAAAATAGTACCGGCTTCGAGGATATTGTTGACTATATCGGAGAGGAGCAAGCGGGTGATATTCGTAGGAATGGCAAGGGAACTTGAAGGCGCTTTATATGGTGGATTTAACTTTGTTACGAACCGGACTTGCACCTGCCTCGACGACTCTTCTACGCCGTCAATATCCATTTTCGTCTCTGTGTGAAATGTGCGTCGGATATCGGATTGGAGTTGAACTGGAAGCGGAAGAGGCAGGCTAGGGTTTTAACTTCCAAGAGGGAAAGAGAAGGGTTTTAACTGAAACTTTTTTCCGTACAACAGATCTGAAACTTGTTCTCAAATAAAATAAATGAAATCGTGTTCATTTTTGGGGTAAAAGTCGCGATTCCTACAATAGAGTTAGGCTTTTAGGTTGAAGAGGACAAAATTAGGAGGTTTAAAAATGTTTTAAAATCCGAACTGGCTTGGTCAGTTCGATCGAAAAAATCGGGAATTGGGATTCAAATTGGTCTGATTAGGTTTATAAAACCTCTATTTAAAAATTCATCCCAAATCGTTAAACCGATCGATTTTTGAAAAACTCATTACTTGTTTCTGGTTTAGTTAAATTTATATTTTAAAAAAATGTACATTTTTTAATTTTTTTTTTTTCAAAAATCACTTATTCGATCACCGTTCAACCCTTTGTCCCTTGATCTTTTCTCTTTTCCGAGTTGATTTTCGAACCTTTTTTTATCATGGATAGTCCCCAAACTTACAATGTTGTTTCAGTTAAATCACTTTTTCTTGGAAAAAAATTCTAATACTCCAGGGGTATGGAGCACTCCGGACTCACTATTATTAAACGGTTGGGACCTAATATTTGATTGAGATACAAACATAAATTAATAATGCACATGTCAATTAATCTTGAATTATTAGAAATTATATCATTTTCACACAACATATGTAAATTTTAATGATTTTATTGAGATGTTTAATGTTGATGTTCGTGTGATTAACTTCATCGAAATAACTTTGCATGTTTTATGATTTTCTATATTGTTGGTTTAGTTAAAAAAAAAAAAAAACTGACTAAAACAAATCAATAATTTATTTGAATCACATAATTTATAAGATCCACAATTTTTTAGCCACGCATTCCATTAATTTTTATTAAAATTTACTAAAAGTCTAATTTTTACCTAAACCAATAAACCTCTCTAATTATGTGAATCTTACCCCGATAATTTGCATCCGGTCAATTTGTCAGTTTCACCTATTTGATAGTTAGTCTTGTTTGAGCTCCATTCTTCAAAATTCAAAAAAAGATTTGACAACTCATTTTTAAATACACATTCTTCTATTAAATTAATATATAAATAACCCAAAAAATTTCTCACTTTTTAATCACATATTCTCCAAAAAAAAAAAAATCACTTTTACAAAATATATTATCGAAAAATGAGGCTATGAACTTAAATTGTAATCAACATTAATGATTAAACAAAAGAGGCTTAGCTATCATATCATTAGTATTATTCAATGTTTTGAAAATCGAACTGGATAAATCGGTTTGATGAGAAAAATCGTGAACTAGTCTAGCAATCGATTCAATTGTAACCTTATAATTGCAAATATAGAAAATGATAAAAAAAAAAATTTGTAAGCGAACCGGTTCCACCAGGACCCGATGAGCAGGACACAAATTTGCCATTTTTTTTAGTAAGCTTTTAGGGGGAAAAAGGAACAGCAGCAGCAACAACGGAGAGAAAAGATTGACAATGATGCTTCTCTAACTTTGTCTAAGTTATGTGATAGACCATCCATCAATTCATATGCACATACATAGGTAGAAGAAGCCGCGGAGAAAAATTGAGAAAGGAGTTGACGATTGGAGAAAATGGAATAGAATGAAATCGGGGTACTTTGAAGAATGACCACGTCAACAAGCCCAATTTTCACTTCTTTTCAACTATGCTATATTTTAACATTGACATTTTAGATGTTAAAAGACAAAAATGTCTGTAAATAAGTTATACAATTATAAAATATTGTTTTGTTTAAAAGACAATATTATCCTTTTAATCAACAACTGAAAATCAAGCACTTCTCACTTAAAGTTTCAAAATCACTAAACTTTTATTATTTGTCTATTCCAACACAGATAAAAACTCTCTCAAATTTCATCTGCTTCAACCTCAAAATCTCTGAAATTTATCAACGCTGAAAAAGGAAATATTTTTTAATATTGATCATTTCGAATCGGTAAGTATATTTACGTATCTTTTATTTCGTTTTCATTAAATTATTATATGTTTTAATCGATAAATCTTATTTCGACATATTACATGCAAATGTTTTTTTTAAACATGAACAAGAAAAAAAATATTTGCATTTTATATTTTTTAGATGAAATTCATGGCAATTAAACATATTCGGACAGACAAAGTAGCCTATTTGCCGACTGTTAAAATAGCCAGGAAAATAGCCGACTATTAAGCAATATGTCGGCTGTTAAATAATCGAAACGGCTGGTTGTTTTGTCTATTTCGACTGTTAACAACCAACTATTTTCGGGCTGTTCTGCCTGTTTTTTTAATCTACGTTGTCCCAATGGTCGGGCAGAATTTTTGACTATGTATTTCTTAAAAAAATTATGTTTCATCTTACAGATATAGTTATAATGTCAATTTGTTTCTTTGGTGACCTTGAATTGGATGAGAAATATCAATGAGTATGGATATAGACAAGTGATAAACGTGGTGGTATTCCAATTTCCATAATGGAGAGTACAACATATGCGGAAATATACCATAATTTATAAAACAAGCTGAATGTTGATCTCTCTCAGTACGATATGGAACTGAGATTTCGATTCAAGGATGATTAATCTATTTCGATTCCACTTATGAAGGTTACTTGTGATGAAGAAATGAATTATTTATTTGAATTGAACAAAATGTACATGACTCATCTTTGATGACTTTAGCGAAGAAGTATGTCACCGAAAGTGAACACGAAGAGTCGATTGGAGGGGATCACAATGACAATGATTTTTGGAAAACAATGGAGATAACTCATGAGAATGATGTGATTATTCCCGAGCTAGTGTTGACCTATGGTTGACGTCTTGTTTTGATTATTACAAACAAATCATGTTTATTATTAACAAATTGATTTTGATCAGCCATAGTGATTATTGTACAAGAACTTATTTGATGGCACAAGTTCGAGATCAAGAAAATCAAGACACAAGTCGATGAACAAATCAAGAAATGCACATCAAGCTACTTAAAATTAGCACTTAAACGTTTTTACGATTATATGTAAAGGTAACACATTCTTATACTTGGCAATGCAACGTGATATGCTCAAAGTCATAAAATTGCAAAAACTCTCGATACAAATGTTTTTACAAAAATGAAAACAAAAATATATATGTTTTTCAAAACACACTTTTAAAATATGCTTACCTTGAAAAACATTTTTTAACGTCTTTCCAATTTTTACATTGATACAAAATTAAAACAAGGACGTTCCGGGCCAAACTGACTGTACCGGACGTTCAGTAAAGCCAATTTTTGGCCAACGGTCATTTTTTCAACGTTCCATTTTTCTGACAAAATTTAACGGATATACGACCGTCCGTTAAATAGAATTTTTTACCGTTTAAAGGCTATAAATACCTCATTATTCATTCACTTGTAGAAACAACTCTTGAGCATTAAAGTGAGGCTTTTATTGATTTCATCTACCTTATATTGCTATCCTTAAAGATCAATAACATCAAATTATTGAGAAAACTTTTGAGTGATTGAATTCGTGAAAATCATTGTTCATCAAAAGGTTTTTCATATCAACACTTTGAGTCAAACTCATTGTCATCTATAGAAGTGTTTTGCCTCTTCTCTTCTTGGTATCAAACTTGATTTCATTATTCATCAAGAAGAGAAGTTTTCACTTGTAATATTCATTTGTGAATTGTGGATCGTGTTGAGGTCCCGGAAAACTCAACATTGTAAAAGAATCAGTGCTCATTGGTTGTTAGTCACCGGAAGCTTTGTAAATGGTTAGATTGCACAAGTCAATCAACATAGTGAAAAAGGCTTTGCTCGTGACGGAAAGCTTGGTAACAGGGGACGTAGATCATTGCGTTGGATCGAACCTCCATATTATATTGTTTGCATTCTCTAACTCTTTTATTTAACGCTATTACTTTGTACAAACTTATTTCCTTTACCTACATGTTTACGTGCATTAAAATTGTTCTATTGTCATTTGCGTGAACATTAGTTTTTAAATCCTATATTATTATCGAAAAAGTTTTAAAAACCAATTCACCCCCCTCTTGGTTAGCCAATCTTGGATTTTCAATTAGTATCAGAGCTCAATACTCACTCTTTTAAGATTTCACAATCTTGAGCTATGGCTAACACCGATTTTCAAAATCTTGAGGGATACTCTACAAACCGACCCCCTTTCTTTGATGGCACAAACTATAATTATTGGAATGCTAGAATGATGATTTATGTTCAATCTATTGACTATAATGTTTGGGAAATCATTGAATTTGGTCCATATATGCCCATGAAAACTATCAAAATTGATGGCAAACCCGATCAAAGTATTCCTAAATCTAGAGAAGACTGTGATGAAGATGATAGGAGAAAATTATCATTAAATGCTAAAATCAAGAACTTACTTTATTGTGCTCTAGATAAGAATGAATTCAATAGAATTAGTACATGTGATTCGGCTAATGAAATTTGGCGTGCTCTTGAAGTAACTCATGTTGGAACAAACAAGGTTAAAGAAACTAAAATAAATATGTTGGTTAAAGATTTTAAAAACTTCTTTATGAAACGAGATGAGCCCATAGTTGATATGATTACCCGCTTTACCGACGTTGTGAATGACCTAAAAGGTTTTGATCGAAAATAAACTAACGGTGAACTTGTGAGCAAAATGCTTAGATCTCTTTCGGAGGAATGGTCCCCCATACGGATGCTCATTGAAAACACAAAGGATGTCAATTCATATCCTTTAGAAGAACTATATGGGACATTGATGACCTATGAGCTCAATAATGTCGAAATCAAAGAAAAGACAAGGAGAAGCAATGAGGAATCAAAAGAAGCTCCCAAGAGACAAATTGCTCTAAAATCGGCAATGGATGAAGAACCATCAACAAGCAACATAAGTGATGACGAACTTGATGATTTAGTCCTCCTTGTCAAGAAATGGATAGACTTCCGAAATAATAAAAGTTTCAAAGAAGAGATGACAAAGGAGAAGAGAAAAACAAGAAAATCATTTGCTATGAATATGACAAACTCGGTCACAAAAGAACGGAATGCCCAAACAAAAGAAAGAGTTTAAAAAAAAAAGGCATTTCAAGCTAATAGTGATGATGAAGAGCAAAATGAAAGCAATGATCAAAACGAAGTTGCCAACATGTGCTTCATGGTCATCGAAGACGAGGTAAGAACAAAAGAATTTTCTTACAATGAATTGCTTAATTCTTATGATGAATTACTTGAAGATTTTGAAAAATTTGCCTTAAGTCATTCCATTCTCAAAAAAAAAAAAATCTTCTATTAAAAGATGAATTAAAGAAATCCTTAAATAAATCAAAGGAACATCTTGATTATGAGTTTTTAGCTAAAGAAAATATTTCTCTAAAAGAAAAGATTGAGAATTTGACAAAAATAGTGCATAAATTTACCGAAGGAAAGAAAAATTTTGACTTGATGCTTAGAAGTCAAAAATGTGTCTTTGATAAAGGGGGAATAGGATTCAAACCCTTTTTAAAAGAAAAATCTCTTAAAAATATGTTTGTTAAAGTATCAAATACCACTTGTACTTTTGCAACAAAATTGGGCATATTTCTTTTAATTGCTTAACTAAAAAGAAATTATACTTTGAAAATGAAAACAAGTGGATCAAGGAATCCTCAAAAACTAACTTCCAAGGACCCAAGTTTGTATGGGTACCAAAAGTCAAAAATTAAATTGTTTTTGTAGGTACCAAGCAAAATAAAAAGCAAATGATTTTTGGATAGTGGATGTTCAAAGCACATGACCGGAGATCAATCACTACTCTCAAATTTCAAAGCTAAGAATGGAGGTCATGTAACTTTTGGAGACAATGCAAAGGGGAAGATAATTGGCATTGGCAACATTGGTAATCACCTATCCCTCTCTATTGAAAATATTTTATTAGTCGATAACCTCAAACATAATTTGCTAAGTATTAGTCAATTGTGTGATATATGTTACAATATAAAATTTGATTCCTCTAAATGCCTAATTAAGGATGCTACATCAAAAGAGGTGATTTTCATAGGAAGTCGAAACAATGATGTTTATATCATTAATATCGAGCATGATAATTATGAACATTACTTACTTGGTCTTAAAGACGAAACTTGGCTTTGACATAGAAAACTTGGTCATGTAAATATGGAACTTATTTCAAAAATTTCTAAAAATTATTTTGTAAAATGATTGCCAAGTTTGAAATTTGAAAAAGACAAAATGTGTGATGCATGTCAATTTGGAAAACAAGTCAAAAACTCTTTTAAACATAAAGTATTTTCATCAACAACAAAACAATTGCAACTTCTCCAGGGACGGACACAGGGGGGGTCCTGGGGGGGCACGTGCCCCCCCTAACTTTTGATTTTTTTATTTTTTTTATTTTTTTTTTCGTGTTTGGTATCGATTGAAATCTAAATTTTAATCTAAATCAAAGTTTACAATAAATTTTAATAATATATTTCATAGAATCCATAAATGTTTTAACTTTTATCAAAATTTACTACAAATTTGATTTTAATTTCCACCAAACAGGGACAAAATCATAATAAATTGAATTTCGATAACATGCTAATTTTAAAAATTTACCGACGATTGTATGCTAATCAAATCTACAAATTGCTTATGTAATATCAAAGTTTATTTCTATAACTACATTATGGGTATATCGAATAGTCCAAATAGATATCGAAAATAGTTAAAAATATGTTAAACGTAAGTCTTAAACAAAAACGTCTAATTCACATTTTTTTTAAAAAAAATCAATTATTTCATTAAAATTTACTATTTTTGCGATACACTTCAATATAATTTTCATCATTTATTAGGAAACTTTATATGGAACATGACATAAAAATTTTTCGAAATTTTACATCCGAAAAAGTCATATCCCATGTGAATTTTCGGATGCAAAATTATATGGGATATGCTTTTTTTTTTACGTAAATTTTCGAGTGTAAAATTTATCCCAACTTCTTTGCAAGTTCGAGTGTACCCCCCTAACAAAAATCTTCTGCGTCCGCCCCTGAACTTCTCCACATGGATCTCTTTGGACCATCAAGAACGGCTAGCTTAGGTGGTAAATACTATGCTTTCGTTATTGTTGATGATTTTTCAAGATTTACATGTGTAATATTATTAAGCGCAAAGGATTAAGCCTTAAAGACTTTCAAACATTTTTGTAAGAAAGTGGAAAATGAAAAATGTCACACCATCACTACCATTAAAAGTGACCATGGTGGAGAATTTGATAATCTTGCATTTGATGATTTTTGTAACGATAATGGATATGAAAATAATTTTTCGGCTCTTAGAATTCCTCAACAAAATGGTGTAGTAGAAAGGAAGAATGGCACATTACAAAAAAAATGGCTCGGACCATGTTAAATGAAAATAATCTTCCAAAATACTTTTGGGCCGAAGCCGTTAATACTGCATGTTATATCATAAATAGAGTTATGGTTAGTCACAAGAAAACTAAAACTATATATGAGCTTTGGAAAAATAGAATCCCTAACATTAGTTATTTCAAAGTGTTCGGTTGCAAATGTTTCATCTTAAACACCAAAGACAATTTGAGAAAGTTTGATTCAAAATCCGATATTGGAATTTTTCTTGGTTATTCATTGACTAGTAAACCATATAGGGCTTTTAACAAAAGAACTCTAGTCGTTGAAGAATCAATGCATGTTAGCTTTGATGAAACTAATCTATTTGATCAAGAGAGAGGTATTGATGATGATGTAGGTTTGGAAACTCCTTTCGAACAAATGAACATTCAAAACAAAGAAGTACCAAATGAGGAGCAATCTAAGGAATCCAACGATCAAGGAAGAGAAGAAATTCCAAATAAAACTCAAGAAGAATCTACATTGCCAAAAGAAGGAAATTCGTCTCATCACACCCAAAGGAGTTAATCATCGGAGATCCATCAAAATGTATCACTACTAGAACATCGCTTAGAAATCATCTAGGTAGTTGTGCATTCAAATCACAAATCGAACCCAAAAATTTCAAAGAAGCGGAATTCGATGAGTTTTGGATTCTAGCAATGCAAGATGAACTAAATCAATTTGAAAGAAACCATGTGTGGGATTTGGTTGCTAGACCAACAAATCAAACCGTTATTGACACTAAATGGGTTTTTCGAAACAAAAGAGATGAAAATGAAATCATTGTGCGTAACAAGGCTAGACTAGTGGCCCAAGGTTACAATCAAGAAGAAGAAATTGACTATGAGGAAATATTTGCACCGGTAGCTCGATTAGAATCCATTCACATGCTTCTTGCATTTGCTTGCCACAAAAATTTCACACTTTATCAAATGGATGTTAAAAGTGCTTTTCTAAATGGATTCATTCAAGAAGAAATCTACGTTGAACAACCACCCGGTTTTTTAAATCATAAACTTCCAAACCATGTGTTCAAACTTAGAAAAGCTATATATGGTCTCAAACAAGCTCCTAGAGCTTGGTATGAACGTTGGAGCAAATTTTTACTTTCAAATGGTTTCTCTATTGGAAAAGTCGATACAACTCTCTTTATCAAAATTCAAAAACAAGATATGCTCATTGTTCAAATTTATGTTGATGACATTATCTTTGGTGCAACAAATGTTCAAATTTGTGAAGAATTTTCTAAAAATATGAGCATGGAATTTGAAATGAGCATGATGGGTGAACTCAAATTCTTTCTTGGACTTCAAATTAAACAAACATGTGATGACATATTCATAAATCAAAACAAGTACATCTTAGACATGCTAACGAGGTTCGAAATGAATGATCTTAAACCAATGGATACTCCCATGAGTACTTCCATAAAGCTTGACAAGGATGAACAAGGCACTTATGTCGACATCACTAAGTATCGAGGTATGATCGGATCCCTTCTTTATTTAACCGCAAGTAGGCTCGATATTATGTTTAGTATATGCTTATGTGCTCGTTTTCAATCTAACCCTAAAGAATCTCACCTTAAAGCCGTTAAAAGAATTTTTAGATATCTTAGTGAGACTCAAAACTTAGGACTTTGGTATCCTAAACGAACTCACTTTGATCTATTTAGTTACTCGGATGCCGATTGGGCCGGTTGTCAAATTGATCGAAAAAGCACTAGCGGCACTTGCTATTTTCTTGTTTTCATGGTTTAGCAAATAAAACTCCGTTGCCTTGTCTACCGCCAGGCCGAATATATTTCGGCCGCTAGTTGTTGTGCTCAAGTTTTTTGGATGAAACAAACTCTTAGCGACTATCATCTATCCTATAATCACATTCCTATCATGTGTGATAATACTAGTGTTATCAATTTGTCTAAAAATCTCGTTTTACACTCTCGGACGAAACATATTGAAATTTGACACCACTTTTTAGGAGATCATGTTGAAAACGGTGATATTTCACTTGAATTTGTGGATACCGAACATCAACTAGCTGATATTTTCACAAAACCCCTTCCACTCGATCGTTTTTCGACCAGTAGAAGGGGCTTGGGATTTATCGAATTAAAATAACTCTTTCATATTTCCTAACTCTCGAAAATATTTCACATTTAATATTTCTCATACTCCTTTTATTAAAAAAAAAATTATAGCGGATGTCCGGTATCTGATGTCCAGTAAGACAGAAGTTTTTTTTTCTTCCTGCACCTTTTAGCGGACGTCCGGTACAGGTCGATTGCAGATCTTAAAATCGCGATTTCTACTTCATTTCTCCACTTCTTCTCTCAAAGTTTTGCACTTCCCTCACCAAAATTCCTTAGTCCTAGTCTATTACATCCATTCTTGATTCTAAAATCTCTGTTTTAACATAAATCTCAATCCCATTTTCGGCATTTTCCCATTTTTATCCAAAATTCGAGCCTTAATTTTCAAAATCTCGATTTTCACCTCCGTTCATGCTCAAACACTATCTCCAAATCTTCAAATCCACCATTTTACCAGTGCTTCATCGACTCTAGATCATCTATTTATAGCTTCCCAAAAATTTACCTCAAAATCAAACTCTTCATCGCCATTTCTACTCGAAAATCCCCCGTTTTCTTTACAATGTCGACTTCTCGGGGCAAGGGCAAGAGACTGAAGAAAATGGTTCAACGTCCACCTCCGTCTCCATCATCTGAAGAGGAAAACATGGATCTCAATTTCGACTCCGAGCCGATGCCGAACCCTTTCGAGAGGACACCCATTCTAATAGGTAAAAACGTCGATTTTTTCTCTTTCACTCTTGATGCCCCTGCTTTTCGAATTGAAGAATTTCTTACAAATATGGGGTGGGGTTCCGTTTGCACATTAGAAGAACATACATATCCTCGACTCATGAAAGATTTCTACAAAAACATGACATTTCCTTCTTGTGATGCCGACATTACAAGTTTTCTCAAAAATGTTCATATTACCTTCTCAAACCCCTCATTCGCACAATACTTGAGCTAGAACCATGTGATATTCAAACATTTGTACACAAAACATACCCACACATTGATAACTATAGTCCTATTGATGCTTGTCGACGTGTGATGGGTCGGAACATTGAAAACATTACGAAAATTTCCATGAACCAACTCACTCTCCAGTGTAAAGTTCTTAAAAACATTATTGCCAATGTTATTTTACCCCGAAAGGGGCATCGAGATGAAGTGAACAACTTTGACCTCTTTATCCTCGACTCATTTCTTGTTGGTCGGTGGGTGGACTTCCCGACCATTGCCTTAGGTGTCATGCAACTCATTCACTCATCATGCATTACAAAAGCACTCCTGTATGGCACGCTCTTGACTAAGATCTTTAAGCATTTTGACATTCCTCTTCATGACAAGGCTTCTGTCACACTTCGTCCTTCCGACACCATTAGTTCCACCACTCTTAAAAGAATGAAAGTCATTAAGAAAGACGGTCGATGGGTGTCTGAGGCGAAAGGGTTCGACCCGACTTCGGGGCTGTCTACACTACTGTTTGAGGAAGAAGAAGAGGATGACGACGACGCCAAGGACGCACCACATGTCTTAAAGTCTTCACGAGCTCCACCTCCTCCTAGTCAGGGCCCTTCCAAAGATCAATATGCACTTTTGAGTGGGCGGCTCGACTCCCTCACTACGATAGTCGATGGGATGAGCGGCGAGCTTCGTTACATACGAGATTAGCAGGACGCAATCATCGCACATCAGGCTACTATGCAAGATCAGACGACGACTTTCTTTACTAATATGCTTGCTCGTTTTCCACCTCCTCCTCCGGCTCCGTAGCTTTTTTATGATGATATGTTTTAACTTTGAACTCATGATTGACATTTTGATTATGTACTACAACTTTCTTATGCTTATGACTGTCTTTCCCTTATGATTATTGTTTCAAACTTTTTGTTTATGCCAAAGGGGGGAAAATATGGGACAAGTTACAGATTTGCATGATTATACTTAAACAGGGAAATTATAGTGAAAGTAATAGGAAGAATATGTGTATGCAATAATACTCTCTATTTTCAATCACTTTGTTCATATATATATCTTGCAAATCATGTTGTGTTTGTCATAATCAAAAAGGGGAAAATTGTTGACCTATGGTTGACGTCTCATTTTGATTATTACAAACAAATCATGTTTATTATTAACAAATTGATTTTGATCAGCCATAGTGATTATTGTACAAGAACTTATTTGATGGCACAAGTTCGAGATCAAGAGATCAAGAAAATCAAGACACAAGTCGATGAACAAATTAAGAAATGCACATCAAGCTACTTAAACTTAGTACTTAAACGTTTTTACGATTATATGTAAAGGTAACACATTCTTATACTTGGCAATGCAACGTGATATGCTCAAAGTCATAAAATTGTAAAAACTCTCGATACAAATGTTTTTACAAAAATAAAAACAAAAATATATATGTTTTTCAAAACACACTTTTAAAATATGCTTAACACCTTGAAAAACATTTTTTAACGTCTTTCCAATTCTTACATTGATACAAAATTAAAACAAGGACGTTCCGGGCCAAACTGACTGTACCGAACGTTCGGTAAAGCCAATTTTTGGCCAACGATCATTTTTTCAACGTTTCATTTTTCTGACAAAATTTAACGGATATATGACCGTCCGGTATTTACCGGACGTCTGGTAAAGTGCGTCTGGTAAAATAGAATTTTTTACCGTTTAAAGGCTATAAATACCTCATTATTCATTCACTTGTAGAAACAACTCTTGAGCATTAAAGTGAGGCTTTTATTGATTTCATCTACCTTATATTGCTATCCTTAAAGATCAATAACATCAAATTATTGAGAAAACTTTTGAGTGATTGAATTCGTGAAAATCATTGTTCATCAAAAGGTTTTTCATATCAACACTTTGAGCCAAACTCATTGCCATCTATAGAAGTGTTTTGCCTCTTCTCTTCTTGTTATCAAACTTGATTTCATTATTCATCAAGAAGAGAAGTTTTCACTTGTAATATTCATTTGTGAATTGTGGGTCGTGTTGAGGTCCCAGAAAACTCAACATTGTAAAAGACATTGGTTGTTAGTCACCAGAAGCTTTGTAAAGGGTTAGATTGTACCACAAGTCAGTCAACATAGTGAAAAAGGCTTTGCTCGTGATGGAGAGCTTGGTAACGGGGGACGTAGATCATTGCGTTGGATCGAACCTCCATACTATATCGTTTGCATTCTCTAACTCTTTTACTTAATGTCATTACTTTGTGTAAACTTATTTCTTTTACCTACGTGTCTATGTGCATTAAAATTGTTCTATTATCATTTGCGTGAACATTAGTTTTTAAATCCTATATTATTATCGAAAAAGTTTTAAACCAATTCACCCTCCTCTTGGTTAGCCAATCTTAGGTTTTCAGCTAGTTGTTCCTCATCGTGATCTCACTGTTACACACAAAATTTCGTCGATAGTTCACGACAACAAGAATGACAATGAATTTACAAATGAAGATTTGATTGTTTTATCATCTAATTCTTCGTGTATGATTCCCGATAATGATGATTTGTATGTCGAGAAACTATTTGAAACAAAGAAAGATTTGCAGGAAGCTGCACATCGAATTGCATTAAAATACAACTTTGAGTTCAAAGTTAAGAAATCAAATGAATCATTGTTGACGATTGTCTACGTCGATGACAGTTGTCGTTGACGTTTGTGAGCAATGAAAATGGACATGAATGAGTTCTTTATAGTTCATAAGTATACACTGGAACATACTTGCAAAATGGGAATTTGTAATGATCACAGGCAAGCTCGAGCATGGTTTATTGGTCGACGAATAATGCAAAAGTATCAGGACCCACGAACGATCTATAGATCTTACGACATCATTAACAACGTCTGTCGAGGTATAGAGTGATCATGAGCTAACATGAGGCCTAGAAAGTCAAAAAATTGTGCGTTGGAGGATTTAATGGGCTTAAGTTTTTCTTTATGGCTCATGGACAATGCATTCGAAGATTTCAAAATGCGATGCGACTCCTAATTTTAGCCAATGGTACAACTCTGAAAACTAAATATGAAGGCAAGTTAATTATTGCTAAATGTCAAGATCCTAACACCCAAATTTACCTTCTTGAATTCGGCATAGTCGATAGCGATAATGATCTGTCAATGCGTTGGTTCTTCACAAAGTTGAGGGAAGTAATCAGGGAAGTTGAGGACCTTGCCTTTGTAACTGATCGGGGACCATCTATAATAAATGGTATCGATGAAGTTTTCCCCGAAGCACATCATGGATATTGCATATATCATATACAAGTCAACCTGAAAACTAAGTATCGGGCAAAGACATTGTTTCATTGTTTAGGAAAGTGGTCGAAGCTTATAAGGTTAAAGAGTATAATAAGTTTATGGTGGAAATAGGAAGTAAATCATTATCGGCATGGGAGTATCTAACAATAATGGGGATTGGACACTGGGCGCGATCACATTTTCCAAGACGTCATACAAGATTATTACGTCAAATAATACAGAGTCTCTCAATACATTATTCAAGAAGGATTGAGAGTTATCAATCCTCACAATGATTGAGAATATTCGTAATAAGTTGCAGCGGTAGTTTCAAAACCGACATGCAGAATCACAAAGTTGCATGAGCATGCTAGTCTCAGCTTAAGAGGATAAACTCTTCAAGGTTGCAGAGCTTGTGAGAAAGTTGAATGTGGAACCACTTGATGAGTTGCGCTTCTCCATGAAATGTGCACGTAATATGACATAGATGGTGGACTTGACTGATAACACGTGCAATTGTCGTCGATTTCAGTTGAAGAGTTTTCCATGTGAGCATGTAGCCACAGTGGCTATGTATAAAAGTTTTGTAGCAAAAACATTATGCTTTTCTTATTACACGACTGATTATTGGAGAGCAACGTATGCTAAGACTATATTTCCTCTACCTAATGAAGTCGAGTGGAAAGTTCCCGACCATATTCTCCCACTTAATATTTTTTTGCCACCGTAAGTTGAACTACGTGGTCCTCGACGTCCACATACGTTCAGAATACCATCTACTGGAAAGTTTCCTCGATCGCGTAGGTGGGCTGGTGTGGAACAACAGGTCATACTTGTCAATTTTCTACAAGTCAGATTCCTTTAAATGACAATTAGACTGATATATAATGGTATCACTATGAAATGAACACCATTTACAAAATTGACATCCCAAAACTAATTAAATTGAGCGAATTTCTATTCACAACTGTGTAGTTATGGCTTTTGTAGTTCAAAACCCCAAAAGGAAATAGAACAATGCAAAATGAGTGGAAAGTGACCAAAAGTGTACAAAATTGTGAGCTTAGGGACCAAAATGCATAAGTTTCGAAAGTTAAGGGACCTTGGATGCACTTTATGAAGGGCTTTATTGAAATGAAAGTCAAAACCTGAGAACTAAATTGTACAAAATCATAGTTGAGAGACCTAGAGCACAAATGGTTACAATCATAATTGTACAAAATCATAGTTGAGGCATCGGCTATGCAGTCACAATGCTTACATGAGTTTTGAGTATTTATAATTATTTGATAAATGAATAAACAATTAAATATACAATAGATAATAAAATAATGCATAATCTCAGAATATCAAGTGAATCAAATTGTAACTACCATATGCAAGACCTCGACGTGAGTAAAAAATAAATTATTTAATAAATCAAAGGAAAGGCGCGAAAAATAAATTCAATACAAATTAATACCCAAAAATAAAAAAATGATAAAAAAATTAAAGATAATATAAAAAAATAAAACAAGAACATTAAAAAGTATTTTAAACTGAAAAAACTTATTATAAAAAACAAAAAATTAAACAAAATTAAATTATAAAATTATAAAATTAAATAAAGAATATACATTTTATTTTAAGTAAGATTGAAAAAAAATTAAAGATTGTTTAAAAAGAATATTTAATTAAAAATAATTTTAAACTTAAAAAAGGAAAAAAAAAAAAGAATTTGGTAATTTGGTTAAAAAGAATATGTAATTTATTAATTTTCAATATAAAATTATTTATTTCATTTAAAAAGGAATAAAATTTATAAATTTTACCATAGATATAAACAAAATAAAACAAAAGGAAAAAAATTAAAGAACGAAATAAAAAGAAAAATCAAATACATAATAAGAATATTATTTAGATTTGTAAAAATTAAATAATTAATAAAATGTAAAAAAAAAAAAAAGAGAGAGAAAACAACAGTCAGCCCCCAACCCCTTTTCTCGCCGAAAATGACATCGTCGCCCACCAAAAAACACATAAATTTGTTATATACTCAATGATCTACCTAAATAATGAACAAAAACTAAATAAATGTTAAATCTAAAATTTACCATTCAAAAAAAAAAAAACAAATTCAAAATCATAATCACAACAAAAAATTAACCTTGTTAAAAATCACTTCGTCGGTGACTGGTTGTTTGTGGTTGGGTTGTTGACTGTGAGCAGTGTTGTGATCGACTGGATCCCAACTGAGATTCTTTTTCTTTTTCCTCCACTGTTCTCATGCAAATGAGGTTACAATGAGGTGTATTTTTGGCTTTTGCTCTTAAATTCAGAATCCTTGTTTTTTTTTTTTTCAAAGTTGTCAAAGGTCAAAGTGGAAAAATGATTCTAAGTTTGTAACATTTGGGCCTTTGTATTATATAGGTAGGTTAAGACTTTTTTTATTTTTGGCCCATTTAGTTTTTATGCGATGAAATGATTGTTAAAAAACAATTAACAAAAGTTAAAAATTTAAAATATTATTAAAGTTAATATTAATTTTTCAAAAGTATATATCTATATATTAATTTATTTTTGAATAGTACATATATATATATAGATATATAGTATTTTATTTATTAATTTATTTAATTTCTAGTCAACCTCGATTCAAGTTCAACCTTTTGACCTTCTTTCTTTTTCAGGTCAGTTCGATTTTTAAAATATTGGTACTATCATAAAGAGAAACATTTGTCTTAAAAGAAACTAATGTTTCCATGTAAATATCGGGGAATTTTCAAATATAAGTACTCTTTAGAGTCTTTTTTTTTTCCTTTTCTTGAAAACTTTGAAATAGCTACAGATATAGAAAAATATATTTCAAAGAACTATAAACAAAAATTACAACTGACGTGCATGCATAAATTTTATAGGGTGTAGTTGAACTTTATTTTTGCTCATATCACAAAAAGATGCCATATTTGTTAGCATGCAACTAAATGGAATGGTGGAAAAGAAAGATAATAAAAAAATTACTATATATAAATAAATAAAAAATCCATTTCTCTTTACCATCTTAAATTCAAAATCATAATAAACAAACCTGATGGTACCTTCTAAAATATTTCTCAAAGAAAATTATGTTGCTCCTCATCCTATGAGGCTCCAAGAGTCGATCATGGGCAGCCATGTAACGAGTGAACTTAGGTCCACACTCTTTATCACTATCATATCTTGCCTATTCGATGCCCTTAGGTAGTCGAAGTGATGCACTCTGCAAAACCCTCATGTAGAGGTCGAATCCTCCATGGTCGAGGTGAGATAATACGACCTGTTGCAGCACCAATTCGAACCGACTAGTCTTCATGCATATGAAGGCACCACTCTCAGAAGATCCTTCGTATGAGATTTTCTATAATTGATTGATGTGACTTCTTTATAGCAAATATTCCATTAGTCAACTTGTCGTCTACTCTTCATATATTAGACCTAGACCTTAGGGTGGATATTTTTCGAAATCATTTAATGGCTTTGAGTATAGGATTGGTGAAATGACGCCTAAGAAAATACGTCTCGACCATCAAGATAAAGCTACGTGTCTCTTCATCTAATGGTTACCATTCTATCTCTTATAATATGGTGCAAAGAATAAGGAATTTGAATTGGAAAATGAGAAGTTAGTAGCGCACATTAAGGAATCTACCCGATCTTGAGTGAACTAAAATCCATTAATGAAACTTTAGAGACTCAAGTTAAGAATCTCACTAGTGACCTTGAGAAGTTCTCTAGGAGAGACAGTAAGTTGACCACTGAGAAAGAGACCTTAGAAATCTGGGTTAAGAACCTTTTGAGCGATCTAGAATATTCTAAGTCGCAACTGCTTGCCTTCTATAGTGGTTCTGAAAAGTTATATAACATTTTAGGAATGTGCAAGCCTGCTGATAATAAGGAAGGTTTAGATTTTAAGGAAAATAATGGTAGTACTTCTAAGACCACATTTGTCCATGTCACTGACCAGCCTAAATATGTGTCTAACCCCAATTTTAAGGATAAGTGATTTGTTAGACAGAATCCTACTAGACAGCTTGGGACCCGTCGACCTAGGAATAGATGTCAGCGCCCACATAACATTAGTCCTAGGTTTATCCCTACATGTTTTCATTGCAGTGAGTTAGGACACATACGCCCTAGATATCATTAATTCTTAAATAGACAAAGAATCAAGAGCTTTAATAGGAATAGAATCATGAGTTTGTTGATCAGATTGTATTCCTTACTAATCAAGTGAGTTGTTTGACCAAGTTGATGACACACTTGTCTGGGAATGGTCCTATTATTAGGCAAGTTTGGGTGAAGAAAAGTGATTTGAAAAATTATGAAATAGATCATGGTATTCTTAAAAGTAAAAGTATTTGTATACCTAACTGATTATGTATTTTTTATGCATGCTCATGCTTTATCTTTATATGACTTTGAGTTCTGCATGTATCGTGTTTATTTAATCATTTGTTCTTATCCATTTCTATTTTCTATTTTTGTGTTTTATTTGTGTGAGTGTTCTTTTGCTTTGTGCATTCACGTTTTAATTGAAAAAAAAAAAACAAACAAAAACAATTTTTCATTGAATGATTTTACAAGTTTCTTTTGAATTTTTTTTTAAAAAAGAGAACAAAAAGCTTTTATTGCACGATATTGTTTTACAACATGTATACAATACACTTGATTTTGTTGGTTGTATTCAAGAATACGTTTATTTAGTGAGATGTAATATAATTTTCATGACTAGCTTAGGATATTTATGGAGTATTTAATATAGGTCTCTTCATATATCATCTGCACTGCACACACTATAATCTTGTTAGTGAGACTCTACCGCGTGTATGAGATTTGAGATGGTAGTTACACGTTAGTAGGGTGACTTTGAACATGAATTAACCATTTTATTAGACCTAAGCTCGATATTATCTCTGCATAAATCAATATCTTAATGCTTCTTTTCGAAGCTTACTTGACTTGAGTAATTAAGCGTGTATGGTTTCTCATAACCTGGTGCCTATGGTCATCTAACTTGGATTAACTGGCCTAAAACTCGTTACAAAGGTCGTGTTAGTCGCTTAATGGAAAGGACTTTGCACTTAAGATGAATACAAATATATGAGCATTCCTATTGAAAGTTGTGATAAAAAGAAAAATATTTGTGCTGTAAGTCAGGGAGAGAAAAGAAATTCTTCATTAGAAATGAGCTTTCATATGTAAGTTCTAATGTGTTATACGGTTTGACTTTCATAAGTAGAGGAATATACTTATTAGCTGTGATGTTTAGCATGTCCTTTCTCACAAATTTAAGGTTTGGAGTCCAACTGCCAGATAATTAGTGACACTTAACACATATGAGTCACTTATATCATTTACTCTATAGGTGCTTTAAGTTGGAATTATGGAAAAGTTTACTGTTCACTACATATACTTGTGATTGCTTATACCTACATTATTGATATATTGTGTGATTTTGCTTTGTCCCTTATTATTTTGTGACAATAATGGGGAGAAAATTTTTGAATTGCAAAAGTGATTTGATATCATATTTTATGATTTGCATTGTATGTCTAAGGGGTCGTTGGTGTGAGACATAGATAAATTTACACATTGATATCACTTTTATGTATGAGGGGTCGTTGGGGTGAGACGTAGATACATTTACCTACTGCTTAAACACATTGAGAGTTTGCAGTAAGGGGGAGCACATGCATATTTGTTTGAGTTCAGTTTTGCTAAATAAAGTTTTTGATGTTTTTATAGTGTCAATGTTTCGTTTTGATATGTTTGGGTTGCATTGATATTGTGTTTTAGTTTATCTTGTGAATTAAAACTAACAAATATGCTATTTGGGTTACAATTGCTTAAATGACTTCTACAAGTGAACTGTTTGAACTATGATTATCTTTGATACTGTTTTTCACACATTTTACACTAGTATTTGAGTTGTCTATTTTAGGAAATAGGTACTGCAAAGTTCGTTCAATACAGTTTGTAGTTTAGGTTGTCATTGTTTTGAGTCTGTAACTTTTATTTTATTATTGCCTTGACATAAATTAGTATTTTGTCACAGAATGCCACAGAGAGAGTTTGTAAGGTTTTAGATGATTTTGTAATTGGCAAATTCTGTGAACAAAAGGACTTAATTTGATATATTCTAAAAGTTCAAGGATTAATATACAATTTGTTTAAAAGTTGGTTATTAGGTCTAGAGTTTCGAGTTTGGAACAAGGAGGAAAATGACGCAGATTTTCGCTGGACCGTCGTCAATAGTTGGCTCAAGCTACAAAAGCAGAAATATCGTTGCTAAACCGTTGCCCCACCTTCGCTCGAGCGACACCCTATCGCTCGACTGTCGTGACTCTTCGCTCGAGCGACGCTTTATACGAGAAATTTTTATTTTGTGTTTTAAAGGCTTTTTTCTGGGTCTATTGATTTCTTAACCTATCTATATATACTAGAACATGTACAAAACAATTTTCTTAAGGTTGTTAATTGGGAGCGTTTCATCATTGAGAGATCTATTCATTCCATCATTCAACATTCATCTTGTGTGAGTGTTTTGGTTAGAAAAACATCATATTTAATATTCAAATACCAAAAACCAAACTTTATACATATTTGTCAGAGGTGTAAAGATCGAAGAAGGCGACTGGAGTTCCAGTATGTGAAGAAGGGTTGTTCTTCTTGATCTAAATGAGATGGGCGATTCTAGGTACTGATGTAGGATAGTGGAGTTTCAGAGAACGTTGGTTATTGTAGCTGGAATTGGTGCATGGAGTACAAAATTCAGGAGAACTGTCAGAATTGCAGTCGGGAGGTCGGATAGTTCATGTCATCGTCTAGTTTGGTAGACTATAAGTAGATAATCGTTTATAATGGATTGATTGGCAAAGTGCCCGGAGTCTTTCTTAATTGGGTTTCTCCTTGAACAATTCTTGTGTTCTTTACTGTTTTATTATTTATTGTTTATGATATGAAAACTGCGATAATTAACATAGTATAACTTGACTTGTATGATTAACCATCTAGATAAGAATTAAAAGAGACTTGTTGCTGTTTAATTCGTGATTGATTTTAATTCTGCATAAAATATATATTCACCCCCATCTAGGTATTGTTAGGGTCGAACTGCGTAAATTTCACATATAACTTGAGGAAATAGATTTTTTGTTTTTGGATGCTTGATTTTTTTTAAATGTATATATAATAAGTTATTCATATATAATTTTAACTTCACCTACTCAAAAATTAATTAGTCAATCCCAAACTGGAGAAAATGAGAAGGGTTTAAAAAAATAAAAAATAAATGGTGAGCTTGTAGGCCATGTTCGGCTCGACCTACGAGCTTAGCTTGGCCATTGAGCAACGAGCTAAGCATAGACTTAGCTTGGTGACGATAAGCCACGAGCTCGACTAGTCCTCATGGCCAAAAGGGCCAAATCGACTTGTCTAGGCTCATTGCCATCTCTAGTTTTGACCATCACTTTGTGTATTTATGCTTTCATATTTTGTAATATTTAAATAGTGTTCAATGCTTTATTTAGAGAGTTTTTCCACTTGTACATGGGAGGTTTGATAGGGGAGGTTGACAACCTCTCACATCAAGAACGGGCCCCGCATGAATAAGAAATTTCAAAAAAAAAAAAAAAGTTGGGCCCCCATTGTGTGTGTTGGTCATCCATTTCTGTTAAGCATGCTTTGTATAAGTAGCTTGGTTGTTATTTAGAAAGTTAAATAATTGAAGAGGATAAATGAATAAAGTTTCTTATTGTTGTTGATATAGTATTATTTAGAATGTCTTTTATACCCATGCATCCCTAATTATTATTATCATTGTATCCCTTATTCTTTCCTATAAATATAGGATATATTTTATCTCTTTTTATAACATGTTATCAGTACGAAAGCTTAATCCTAGAAAATCTAGTAAAGGTGATTTTTTTAGAAGTACAATCATTTATTACATATACCAAAATTAATTTGTTGACATGTAAATAAAATCACCATTAGTTATTTTGTAATCACTATTGCGTAAGCATGTGTATTCACAGTTAGCCGCACTCAAATTGGTCTATGCAGTATGCAATTTCTTAAGTGGAATAATTAGGTTATGCTATGGGTACATAGTCCATAACATAAGGGTGTCCATAATGGACATATGGAGATCCCCTATTGGGGGTGCAGTGGACACATGGAGATCTCCTATTGGGAGGGCGTCTGCACCCCCAATAGGGAATCTCCATGTATCCATTTATGTACCGAAATAATTTGTGTCAGTCTAAATTCACTTCATGAACCCTAGGTTTACTCCCTTTTCGTGGGCAATGACCAATGAGTTATTTGATTTAACCAATAAGTTCATGTGAATGATTTGACCATAAAATCACAATTATATGTTCACAATAATGAGGTTATTGAAATTGTTGCACAATCTCAATTATTTTATTGGTGTTACAAAAATATTTGTTCATTTGAAATATCGCAAGTGTACAGTTCGTTATTAAGTAATAAAGTAGATTTGAGTCAAAGTATTGTTCCATAGAGATTGATTTTAGTTCAATTTTAATTATCGCGACCTTAACCGAAACTATAGTAATGTGATGTGTTTATTTGTGACGAAATTATAATTAAAATAATCTACTATAGAATTGTGAGAAAATTAATCAAACTAAATGCAAATTATGCTAAATGCAAGTTAATGTGTTTTAATGAATGATAAGCGCACTAGAATCCTAAATTCCCATGCAATAATCATTTTTAACATTAGCTCTACACTTTGACAACACGATTTAATTTTCAAGAATCAATATTTTATTCAACAATCTCTTTCGAGTAATGTTAAACATACTCTCATATGTAACTCGATTATATTTTTATGACGGATGTGGACATACAAGAGTGCATAAGTTTTTATGAACAATTAAAAACTCACATTGAACGTAGTTGTATATATCTATCCCCTATCGAATTTTATGACAATATACACTATGTTGAGTTGACTTTCCTTCTTTCGACTACATAAAATAAGCTACCAATTCATACAATCACTGTGCACAACAATTGTAGAGAAAAAATAATCATGTAAATAATTCAAAATCCAAAAACGTGTTTTTAATATCAAATTTGTAAAACTAAAAGATTAAAAACTCATATTACAATGTCCATCGTTCTCCCAGTACAAAGAAATCTAGTCTAACATGTCATGAAAAAGAAAGCAATGATTATATAAAGTAGACATCACCAATAATTAAATCTTGATGTCGTAATCTCTTTTGATGTTTCTGCCGTCTTTTATGTTCTCCAATGTGTTGTAATACGTGGTCCTTGAATCTGGATAGTCATAGGTCTTTTAAAGATGTCTCAAGTATTGTTTCCATAAGAGTTGGAATCATATAAGAAAATCAGAAAGTTTCCTCCGAAAATGTACATATTATAGCATGGTTCAACAAACTTCAGCACTGGATTTCCCTATTGGCTACCATGTGACAGCATGGACAAATACACTATGCTATAGTATAGGCAAAGATCTAATTTTTGCATTTTAGCCACCGAACTCTCTTTTCTCGTTTCTTGATCTCTTTTCTCACTTCTTGTTCTTCTTCCTCCATTACTTCATTCATTTGCTCAAAACTCTTTCACATCTTTGTTTCTTCTTTCGGATCATCTTTTAGCTATTTTCACTTTAGTTCTTAAACTTTATTTTTTTTCATTTTAGTCCTTTTTCGCTTGTTTTTCATAAATTTCATCATATTCATCAATGTTGTCTTGCAAAACATAATTTATATAGAAGTAAGCCCTATTCTAATATATTTATCCACAATTATCCATGTTTTATAATCTAAATAAGTGTATAAAATGCACTTATCAATTGACACGACCACAAACTCCCAAATCGCCACAAACTCTCCAGCTCGATTACAAAGCACTTTTACAATATTATTTTTTTATTTTTATTATCTTTTCCACTCAATTCACGTTAATAAATTCAAGTCAATATTTTACAATTTAATGTTTCATCGTCATTTTTTATGTTTAGCAATAAAATATTAATTATTAAATTCATTGTCAATTGTTATTACTCCTGAAGTAGCACAATATTATTATTAACATTTTATAAGTATATCGATCGTTTTCTATGTAAAAGCACGAATTGAATTACTCTATCTCTTTACGTGTCCATTCTTTTGTATACATATTTATATATTAATATTCAAGTTATATTTTACGTGCACCCGAAAAGCATAATTAATGACGATCTAACGTAAATTATGTTTTTTTTTTCCTGAAGAGTAAATCCTTGTACAATTTATTTTAATAATATGAGATTGCTTCCTAATTTTCAATATTCTTGAAGAAGTAATAGTAAAATACAATGTGCTCTCGAAATAGTACATATTTCGAAGAATACCTCATTTTGAATTAATATTTATCTTCGAAGGAAAACATATAACTATTGTCATGTCAACGTTGATTAGTTTAAATACTTGATTGATTATTATATGATTATACTATATTTAATCATAATACAACTACATATACTATATTTCAAGACAAAAAATAATTTCTCGACTTAACATTAGAAGAAAATAATTTTAATATGATATCGGGTGCATCGAATATTGTTGAAGACTCTGAAAGAGCTTGTATTATTTTAATAAATAATTAAAAATTATATATTGACGTTGTACTTCATTATAGCAGTTTCAGAAGAGCAAATGCTAAGTGTGGGGGAATTTGATAGAAATGTAAAATACATATTTTACATTTTTATTTAATGCGCTCATATGACTATTTTATGCCTAAATGCACTTAATATTCTCATATTTTGGTTTAGATGGTAATTCGATGGATATGACGTAATTTGAAAGAAATAAGGGGAAAATGACCAAAATAAAAGAAAGTGAAAGTTCATAGACTAAAGAGCAAATATTATAAACTTGTTTCATATCTTGGGATGAAGATTCGAGAGTGTTATAGGCCAATTGGATGAAGAAATGAGTCAAAGGGATGAAATATAGCCAAGACATTATCACATATCAACTTTCAAGCTGAAAAATTTTGCATCGATTTTCAGCCTCATATTGAGACCGGTTTTGGACATGGGAAACGATCGAATTTGAAGATGGTATCTGAATGAAAGTTGTAGCCCTTTGAGTTATCTTTCTAAATCATTTCAATCGGACATAGGAAGAGAAAGTTATGATGAAATTACGGAAGAATGTCCGGTGAAAAAACTATAAACCTATGCGATCGCATATGGTTATTTCCATGCAGTCACACAGAACCCTTCAGCGACTTTCAGTGGCCAATTCAAGCCTTCTATGCGACCGCAACACTTATAACTGTGCGGTCGCATAGAGTATTTCTGTGGCACAATTTCCAGTTTCCTAATTTATGTCAAACTCTTATGGAAAAAAACTTCTTTCTCGACTTTTTAATCCTAAATACACGCCAAAACGCACCAGAAGGCCTCCAACCTATTTCCTCTCTATTTTTCTTAGATTTATCATGTGTAACTAACTCTTGGTGCTTGATTGAAGAATACCGAAGCCTTGAAAAATATGATAACTGTGAGATCTACCTATTTTCATTGTTTGATTTATATTTTCCGTATTGAATATTCTTTTATGCATAATTTTATGATTGATCTATTAGTTTTTCATATATTTCAATCTACAGCTAAGTTAAATATCAAATTCGTAATTGTTTGAATCATTTAACTTGTGAAGAACTAGGATTTAATATTTTTTTGTGATAGAGGTTATTGAATCTTAAGAAGAATGTTTAAATAGATTGAATGTAACCGCTCGTGTTTGTATTATCTAGTTCATCAATTTCTCTATTGTTTAAAATTGTTATTAAATTGAATCTTTAGCGTTGTTATGAGATTATTTGATAATTATGGTTAATTAGAATGCTGGTTTTTGATTAACTAAAATTAAGAAGAAATATGAATTTATTCCAACGATGAATATTGTGAATGTGAATTAGTTATTCTTTGTGGATTGATGAATAGTTATAAATCTCCAATGGTAGAAGTTGACTTTGATCAAGACTCATTTCATTGATTTAATACAACTTGTTAATTTATATTGTTATTTGTTATAAGATTGATTTCGTTATAAACAAAAACCTACAATCGTTATACGAAGCATAAATTGTTGAATTGCACACTCTTCGTGAGATCGACTCTTACTTCCATTGCTATATTAGTTTTAGAGGTTTAAAGACTATTTTTGGGTGCCTACGATAGCATACCAATGACTCAGATATGGAGATCATATCTCTCCATCCTTATTTATTATTGCTGCGGATTATTTTTCTTGATTGCTTACTAGAGGTTTCAGACTTATCCTAGTATGCAGTATCGACATGGATGTAGTACTCATGTCTCTCATCTTGCTTTTGCTGATGATATGATTATATTTTCCAATGGACAGAAGAAGTCTATCAGAAGGGTCATCGATCGTTTGGAACACTATGATGTGATCTCTAGCCAGTTGGTGGATAGAGACAAGAGTGGTCTTATATTGCCTAGGTGGGCATCTAATATTCAGATACAAAAGTTAGTAATTTTGATTGGATTTTCACATCAGAGATAGTCATTCACATATCTAGGAATCCCTTTGTTTAAAGGGGCTAAGAGGAGCTTTCTGTATGATGATCTCATTATGAAGGTTTGGAGTAGGATTTTTGGATGAGCTTCACACATTCTTTCTCTTGGTGGTAGGATTATTCTACTGGGGTCTGTTCTTTCCTCTATACCACTATATCTATTCCAGATTATGCGACCTCCTAAGGTCATTCTGAAAAGGCTGGAGAGTATATAAGTGCGATTTCTATGGAATTCTAAGGATCATGCGCATCATCTACATTGGCAGAGTTAGAAGGTGATTTGTCTTCCTGCTGACGAGGGATAGCTGGGCTTTGGATGATTACAGGATACGGTTGACACATTTTTATTGAAGCTATGGTGACTGTTTAGGTCTTAGAGTTCTTTTTGGGCTCAATTTTTACTGGGCAAATATTGTAGAGGGACACATCTGTCGCTTGCAGTAGTTCTTCACTCAGCCTATCCTATTTGGAAGAGATTGAAGAGATTTGGACCATGTGTCGATACACACATTACGTAACGCCTTGGGATAGGGCAGATCTTCTTTTGGCGTGATTGTTGGATGGATGATTCTACAGTGGCATCCATTTTTCTACACAAACAGCACACATCTGCGAGGGTGCAGGACTTTTTCGAGGAGATTGGATGGGATTTTGGCCAATTACTACGACTCTTCCATCATCTATGATAGAGCAGATTGCGACCATTCCACTATGTCTTCATGTCTCATATCGTATTTTCTATAGGGCCACATCAGATTGTAGATCTACTACTAAATCAGCATGGAAGCTCATCCACTCTAGCAGGCCAGTGTAGGATTCATTTTACCTACTGTGGAGCCCTTTCATATATCCTACCATTTCATTCTTTTGTTGGAGATTATGATAGGAGTTAATACCAGTTGATGTCATTATCCAGGGGAGGATATGCAGTTAGTTAGCTTCTCGATGTCAGTGTTGTTCAGAGATTGAGACCATCACTCATATTTTTACCGGTAGCAATATTTCAGATCATCTTTGGCTACATTTTGGGGCTTTATTCTTGATTACCATGAGTGCATGAGAAAATTTCAGACAGAGATTTATGAGATTGAGGTATTCTGGACAGTTTGCAAGGACCAGG
Organism: Fraxinus excelsior; assembly: GCA_019097785.1. Taxonomy (NCBI): domain Eukaryota; kingdom Viridiplantae; phylum Streptophyta; class Magnoliopsida; order Lamiales; family Oleaceae; genus Fraxinus; species Fraxinus excelsior. The sequence goes on from CM032636.1 coordinate 7,736,659, forward strand.
CACATTCGCATCATTATTCCTCTATTAATTTTCTAATTTCTTTGGACTGAGAAGAATAATGTAAAGTACATGAACATACCTATGATTTCGAAATGTATTATTTGGAGAGTTACCTTATGGTATCCTTCTTCCATATTGGTGGACTATTCCGATCGTTACATTGGCGTAATGATATGCATTTTGTTATACTTTTTGGTATTTCTTTGACTTCCCCCCATCTCTTCCCCTATCATGGTTTGGTGGTGCACTCCATCATTTGTATCTGTTAAGATCAACACCGATGGTTGTGTCAAGGATGGGTTTACGAGTGGAGAGGCATCATCAGGGACTACGCATGAAAATGTGTGAGGACTTTCTCAGCTTCATATGGACAGTATATGATATTAGATGTGGAACTTGTGGCTATTTGTGATGGGATACTACTGGTTAGAGATCTTAGTTTGTCAGATATTTAGATTGAGGCAGACTCGACTGTGGTCATTCACTGCATCACCGGAGGTGGCGAACCTGGCCTATATAGGGGATACTCAGACAGATTGTTGATATTATTTCCTTTGACAGAGATATGGTTTCCTACATCTTCAGAGAGGATAACCAAGTTGCATATGCACTTATCATCGTAGATACCAAGAATATGGACCAGTCGACCTACCACGACATATCAAGGCACTTGTTCAGATTAACACATATGGTTTGCCCAGTACTAGAATTTAAGTATTTGTATCTTACTTTTACTTTTATTTTTGCTTACACTTGTACTTTTTGTAAGGGAAGTAATATTCATTTTTAACTGCTTTCCTATTATTCTTTACTTTCACTATAAGTGAAGTAGTACTTTCTCATTTATTGATTTTATTAATATCATTTATAATCACGGTGTTCCTTCGCCACAAGTGAGGACATATTAATAAAATATCGAGGTACCGCCCTCCTTCCACTAAAAAAAACTCAAAATTACAGAACTCAAGCTCATTGTTAGTTCTTAATGTTTTTAATTTTCTCTCTAATTGATTCTCAATAGATTTGAGCCAGGTTCTAAACTTCTGAAATATTTCAGATTTAGCCTTTAAAGGATAAATCCAAAACTTTATAGAATAATCATCTACAAGAGATAAGAAATATTTACTCCCACCAAATATGGAATGCTTCTCAGGGCCCCATAAATTAGCATGTACACAGTCTAAGGGTTTTATTGGTTCTATGTGAGTTGGTTTCAAAACTTATCTTGTGAGACTTACCCAACACACAAGTCTCACATATATCCAATGTCTCAATATCGTCTTTTCTAAGTAATTTTTGGTTACTTAAAGATTTTAACCCTTTATTACCAATATGACATATTCCGTTTTGCCAAAGTTCAGAGTTATCTTTATTAATAGTAAGTAGACTGGAATCAGGTGTAGTTATAGTTTTGCCTTCAAGATAGTATAGACCATTTCTTTTAGGTCATTTCATTACAATTAGAGAGTCATTCATAATTTTTAGAACTTTATTATTAAATTTAAAGGTATATCCCTCATCTTCAAGAGTCCATAAGGAAATGAGGTTTCTTTTCAGATTTGGGATATATCTCACATTCTTAATTAGCCTGACAATGCCATCATACATTTTGATGGCAATGTCACCGGTCCCAATCACAGTATGAGAATTATGTCTTCCATATATACTTTTCTTGGTTCTATTTCTTTATAATTATAAAACCATGACCTCTCAGGGCACATATGAAGAGTGCTCCCTCTAGGATCCAGCCTTTATTAAGCTCTTCATTTGACACACTCAGTACATTTAGGCTATCCAATTCAGATACTGTAGCAACATTACTTAGATCATTATTGTTCACGTCTTTTTGTTTTTTTCCAGTCAAAACAGTCCCTTTTAAAATGTCACAGCTTCCCAAAGTTATAACATTTCTTATTACTTGTGTCTTTTGACTTAGATCTTGCTTTAGATCTTCCTCTTTCCTTCTTACTCTGAAAGTTGAATTCTTTCTTTTCAGTTCTTCCTCTTACAAATAGGCTTTCTTCTCTTGAGTTGGTTTTATTTTCTCTCCTTACCTCTAACTCTTTTGACCTCAATACAGCTAACACAATTGCTTGTGTAAGAGTATCCCTATCATATTTTATGGCATTCCTAATATCTTTATAAAATTCAGGTAAAGAGTTCAGTAATATAATAGCTAAGTCCTCATCCTCAATTTTTTTTTATCATTGTGTGCTAGTCTCTTCACAATCATACTATAGTCACATATGTTTACTTCCAAGTCTTTTCTAGGGTCCATTTTAAATCTAAAAAACTTCTCTAACATATATAATTTGTTAGGCAGAGTCTTAGTTAAAAATATGGCATCTAAAGCAGTCCATAGAGTTCTAGCAGTTTTATCATTATCAACTTGTCTAACAATGTTATTAGATAAAAGCAAAATTAAAGAACTGTAGGCAATTTCTTTCACCTCTTCAATTTTAGCAGGTTTTGCATTTAACTCTTCAGAAAATGTTTCAGGATTATCAAGGGTCTTTGCAACCCTTTATTGGATAAGAATTGCCTCATTTTCTGCTTTCATACAGAGTAATCCCCATTTTTCATCGAATTGTAATAATGCAACATTCGAACCCATTAAGGATTCTGTAAAAGAGTAGCTTGTACTCGTGGACATGGGTTTTTAATAAAAAAAATTTCAAATAATCAATACAATGAAACCACATAGTTAGGTTATCTAGAAATTGAAGCAGAGTAAAAAACAAATATTTGAAAGGATAGTTTATCAGTTCAACAAGTATAAAGAACCTCGGTCAAATATATGAAGGTATGGATAGAAGCTCAGACAAATTACAGATATGTGATCCATATATATATACATATATACGAAAAATGTTATTTTTCACGTGTTCAAGTTTTTGAAAGTTTTCAAGTGGCCATCAACAAATTTCAAGATGCTCTCAAGAAGTGGACAAAAATAATTTTCAAGATGCTCATCAAGTGAAAAGATTTTCAAGATGCTCTCAAGTGCAAGTGGAAAGTGAAAATTGTTAATTTTCACGTGATTCTCCAAAGTTTTAATTTTCGGGTCTATTTAAGCAGACCATTTCATCTGTATTCTTAAGCGAAAAATAAGAGTTTTATTTTATCGTCTTCAAGATAGTTTGAGAATTTCTTTGTAAATTCTAAAGTTTGTAATCTCTTTGTGTAATCTCAAATTTTTAATATCAATTTCAGTTTTCAAACTTTAAGTTTTATTTACTATCTTTCTAAGAATAATCTCATTTTACCTGGGCCTATTTTGGTATCAGAGCCAATTAAAATCATTAAGAACTGAGAGTCGTAATGAACTCGGATCTTTTTGTGAACAATATGACTATGAGAAAATTGTCCATCCTTCAAAAAGAAAGAATCGAGAATTTTCAAAGAAGGGAAAGTATTTTGAAATTTTTTTTACAAAAAGTATTCAAAATTTCCCCATTCGAAATTTCCAAAAAGAAAATTTTCAAAGAAAAAAGGCTTTAAAAATAAAAATGATGTCACTTGTTCGAAATGCAAGCAGACTAGACACTATTCAAATAAATGTCCTATAAAAAGATAAAATCAATAGTCTTCAAATAGATGAAGATATTAAACTCCAGCTTCTCAATATAATTTCTAGTTCTGACGAAGAATCTAATTCTGAATTAGAACTTGTTTTTCAACATCAAGAAGATTCTGACTATGAGTCAGAGAATTCTTCTAACTCATCTTCTTCTAGTCATGAAAAAGAAATTTGTGGTTGTAAAACCATTAATGTTCTTACTAGAGAAGAAGAACCCATTCAAGATATTGTTGATCAAATCAAAGATCCCCAGCTCAAAAAGAAATTTGCTACTATTTTACCCTCATCTTCTACATCTGAACCTGTCATCTTTCAAAATATTATGAATCGTTTTTTAGAATAGAAGGCTTCTACTTCTGATTTGAAGATGGAAGTAAATCAAATGAAATCTCAAATTGCCATTCTTGAAAAACAGATGAAAGAAGTACGAATGGAAGTAGTACTTTTTAAATCTAAATCTAAACATCTTTCTCAAGAATCTTCTGATGAGTTCGATTCAAATGATACTTCTCATGCTTATCACCTTAGCTATCATTCTCCTCGTCCATCTAATAAGGATCATTCAAATCGATCTTCTGATAAAGATGATGAAGCTGAAACTGAGAATGTTAACGTTATTAACCAAATTCAGTTACAGAAATGGTATTGTCATATGACAATTATCATTAACAAAGAATTCAAACTTTCAACATGTGTTCTTATTGATTCTGGTGCTGATCAAAATTGTATTAGGGAAAGATTAATTCCTACCAAGTATTTTGAAAAAACTACTAAGCGACTGTATGGAGCCAGTGGTAAAAGACTCAACATTCAATATAAACTTTCAAGAGCACATGTTTGCAACTTAAATATCTGTTTCAAAAATATATTTTATCTTGTTAAAGATTTGGATCAAAAAGTGATTCTTGGTATACCTTTTATCGTTCAAATTTATCATTTTAAAGCAAATTCTAAAGGATTGTCTACAAAAAATTTTGGTCAAGAAATATTTTTCAAATTTACAAATCCGCCCTCTTTTAAGAAGGATGTTAATTCCTTAAAAGAAGCAACAATTTCAAAAATGATTAATAATATAAATTTAAAAAAGCAACATATTCAATTTCTTAAAGAAGAAATCAAATTCAAAAGAATTGAAGAACAGTTACAAGAATCTTCAATAAAAGAAAAAAATTCTATTTTTCAAAAACAAATTGAAAAAGAAATCTGCTCTACTATTCCAAATGCATTTTGGGATAGAAAGAGACACATTATTTCCCTTCCATACAATTCTGATTTTCAAGAATCCAATATCCCTACTAAGTCTAGACCAATTCAAATGAACAAAGATTTACTTGATCATTGTGTCAAGGAAATTAATGATCTCCTTGAAAAAGGTCTTATTCGGCCGAGTAAATCTCCTTGGAGTTGTTTGGCTTTCTATGTCAATAATTCTGCTGAAATCGAGCGTGGATCTCCACGACTCGTAATCAATTATAAACCTCTCAACTCTGCTCTTCAATAGATTCGTTATCATTTACCTAAAAGAAAGATCTCCTCAATAGATTATTCAACGCATGTATCTTCTCCAAATTTGATATGAAGTTTGGTTTTTGGCAAATTCAAATTAAAGAGGAAGATAGATACAAGACTGCATTTAATGTTCCCTTCGGACAATACGAATGGAATGTTATGCCATTTGGTCTAAAAAATGCTCCTTCCGAATTTCAGAAAATCATGAATGATATTTTTAATCCATTTTCAAATTTTATCAGTCTACATTGATGATGTTTTAATATTTTCTGAAAGTATCGAACATCATTTCAAGCATTTGCATACATTCATTCAAATTATTAAGAAAAATGGTTTAGCAGTATCTGCTAAAAATGTTGTTTTGTGTCAAATGAATATTAGGTTTTTAGGACATAATATTCATTTAGGAACTATTATTCCTATTCAACGGAGTCTTGAGTTTGCTGACAAATTTCCTGATCAAATCCTAGAAAAAATCTAGTCTTCAAAGATTTCTTGGTTGCGTCAATTACGTGTCAGACTTTATTAAAGACATTAGGCTGATATGTGCCCCTCTTTTCAAAAGATTACAAAAGAAGCCTGATCCCTAGAGTCACGAGCATACTTTGGTTGTTCAAAAGGCTAAAGCAATTGTTAAAAGTATACCTTGTCTTTCAATACTTGACCCACAAGCCTCGATCATTGTCGAAACCGATACCTCTGATATAGGGTATGGTGGAGTACTAAAGTAGATTCCAAAAACGTCAAAACAATAACAGTTAGTCAGATTTTGCAGTGAAATTTGGACTGACCCTCAAAGAAATTATTCTACGATCAAGAAAGAAGTTTTATCAATTGTTTTATGTATTTTAAAATTTCAAGATGATTTAATCAATAAAGAATTCATTCTAAAAACTGATTGTAAAGCTTCAAAAGACGTTTTACAAAAAGACGTCAAAAATCTTGTTTCAAAATAAATTTTTGCAAGATGGCAAGCTATTCTATCTTACTTTGATTTCAAAATTCCATATATACAAGGAAAATCTAACTATCTTGCAGACTTCCTAACAAGAGAGTTCTTGCAAAGGAAGAGTGTTGAGTGATACATTTGTGAGAAATAGATTTCTCTTCTTCCTCTAAGAAGAAGAATAAGCAAAAATCTTCAACTCCTTTACTTACAATTGATGATTATATTTCAAATTCTCATTCTTCATCTTCAAATTCTCAAAAAACTACATTAGCTTCTACTCAAAATGAACCTTCAAACTTTAAAAAATTTGTCCAAACAGGATCTGGTAAGTTACCGAAAATTAATCCATCTCAAATCACCTTTCATTATTTTACAAAACCTCTTTACCTTCCTATTTGTGGAATGAAAACTTCATGGTTCCATAGATATTCATCACTTGATGATTGTATTCAAGATATTTTACCTCAAGACTTCCATTTCTTACCCAAAAATATCAAAAAATCAAGAGAATACTATGAAACTATTCTCGTCAAAACAGGATCAACCATTATAACTCATACTCCAAATCGTCAAAAACAAGATTACATTGATTTTTCAAAAATTTCTATTCAAAGGGTATGGTCTTATGAAAACTGGGGGACCAACCCATGGAATGAGAAGAAAATGAATCTTCCAAAAAATGCTTCATTTGAATCTCGTTTCAATTATTTTGACTACATTGATGCGTGGTCTAATGTCTTTTTCTTTAAACCAGTTTCGCATTCTTGGTTTATTCTTTTTAACCAGGCTTGTTCAAATAATTTTCCAAAATGGTTTCAAACATGGTTCGAATATTTTGGCATTGACAAAACTGTTTTACCTAGTCTTACTCGTCAAGGATTCGAACATTTCAAAAAAGAGGCAAAAGCATTTTTAAAGCCTAAAAAAATCTTCTATTTCAATTTTCAATAAACCTCAAAGTTTTATGGATTTTCTGTTGGGACTATCAAATTATTCGAAATCCCGGTTCGGAATTCAATGTCAAAAAGATTGCAAGAAGATTCAAAATCAAATGGTGGTTGAAATTTCATGAAACAAATTGTTGTCCTAAGGCAGTAAACTCATGGATTCAAGAACAAAAGAATCGAAATTCCCTCTAAAAAAGAGCAAGAAAAAACTGCCAATTTTCTTACTGAAAAATCAAAATTATTGGCTATGTTAAGTCAGTACAAAAATCCAGAAGAATTATCTGTAATTTTTGAGAAAATTGCAAATTTAGCAAAAGCCTGTCACGAGGTCAAATTTCCTACACTAGAAATACTAGACACCGTGCGGCCTTAACGTTCACAATTCCCGTCCCTATGAGAAAACGCGAAGTCAGCCTTTCGACGCCCCCAAAATAATTCAACCAAGTAGGCTAGTTCACTACAACTTTGAGTAGATGATTTTGAAGTAAAGACACAAGTATGTGGGGAAAACTCCATCTCATAAATATCCCATGAATTACATTAATATATGAACCCTATAAATTCTAAGAGTTACATATATGACATGAATTACATGAATCTCGTGGATCCCATAAATCCTAGGAATCACATGTATTCAACATACCAATTTACAGAGAGAGCACATCTCTATTTATAGGCAAAATCTCATGCAAGTGCCTTGGATTAAATGGCTAGGATCAATCCCCATCTAAGGGTCCACAATGGATTCAACTTGCCTTAAACCTCCTTAGACCAAAGAGAAGCCAAGTAGGAATTGACTTCATGCAAGTGGGATGTCTCTACAAAAAGATCTCATGCTAGACATGTCCCATTCATAGTCATCAATTTGGCTTTTGCTTCCTCTTGTGGCATTTGGTCTTGCAAGTGGCTTAAGTAGCCAACTTGTCCAATACTCCCAAAATATCCCAGCAACCTGCCCATGGTATTTTACCCTAGAAAACCACCTGGTGTGCTGGAAAAACCGTTCATGTCATGCCCATGTCACCCCATGTCACACAGACTACAAGTTGTGTGTTGATGTGCTGCCTGTGTGCTGCCATCACTGCAATCTGTGTCTGGCCATGTCCTGCCTCCGTCCTGGGTGCTGCTTGCAATCTGCCTGTGATGTCTGCATGTGTTGCAGCCGTGTCGCCATGGCTGCCTGCACACCCAAATTTTTTAGGCACGAACTGGACACGATCCTGCCACCACCTGGACACGAACCTTCCATCATGGACATAAGTCATCTCTTCCCCATTTTAGGTGACACCGGTATCGCCATATACCTTGACGCCTAGACCTAGTCAACCATAGGTCTACCTCATTTTCCCCACCTAGTGCCATGACATCCCCGTGAGGTTTCAAGGCATCACCTTGCGATCCGTCACAAGCCGCTTCAAAGAAATCAAAGTCAGAAACCTCAAATGAAGAATCAGATCATGCCTATGATAATGAAGATGATTGTTATGGGTACGATCTTGATGACTTAATTGATCAAGAAAATCAGAAAACTACCAAATGACTACATGGACCAAGTATGTATACATATATACATATACATATACATATACATATACACATACACATAAAGATTTATCATAGTTAGATCCAAGATACCCAAAGTTAATACATTATCTATTTAGATCTTTAAAGATCTATACAGATATGTAATCAGTATACCTAAGAAAAGAATATTTTGTAAAAGAAAACACAAACCTAGAGACATTGATGGCTCTGATACCAATTTTGTTGGGATTTTTTCAGTTGACATCGTTTGTCAAAGTAAAAATAAAAACCATCACAAGCAAAATAGTAAAAACGAACACAAAAACACCAAGGAAATTGTTGACCTAGTTCAGCCAATCAGTCTAATTTGGGGGGCTCAGGGACACCCATTCCACTAGTGCAATATTCTACCTTCCAAGAGAGAGAGATTACATCAAACCACTCGACCAAGTTTTGATCACAGATCAAATTGATCTCCTAAAACCAGAGAGTGAACACACAGATCCAACTAAACACTAAAGGAGATACCTACACGAATCAACTTCTCTTCCAAGCCTGGTTATACAAAATAAGATTACACTCACTGGATCAATTATAGAGAACTCAGAAACAAGAAGAAGATTCACAGCCTCAAAAACGGAGAAGACAAAGAGAGAGAAAAATTTAGTCTAGAAAAATCTAAAGTATTGTATGACCAAAATTCAGGAGGCATTATAATTCCAAGAATAAATATCAGCCATTGATTGTATCTAATGGCTTATATCGAACTTCAACTAACACATTCCTTGTGCATGCCAAGCTACTAATAAATGGATGCCAACTAGGAAGCATTATCCAAATAAGCAGCAAAGATAATTGACACAAATAACACTTCTTTAAATGTGTTTTGAGAAATACAACTCTCACATTTTCAATTATAAATTATCAAATTAATTGGTTACACATTTTTTCTCGATAAAAAATCACAAACTTTATAAGTCACATTTTATTTCTATCACAAATTATCTAATTAATTTGGTCACATGTTATTTTTTTTTTATCATAATTTATCAAATTAATTGGTTACAACTAAATAAATTGGGAGTCACAATTACAAATTTAGTTGTAATCTCACATTTTTTAGATCACATATTATTTACTATTCACATATTAGTGATAAATTAGCCATTTTATGGGTCATAATTAACTAAATAATTGGTCACCTTTTTATTCCACCTACGCTACCGAGAAAACCTTCAAGTACAGGAAAAACATATCGAACTGTTACAGAAATGAAAAAACTTCCCAAAATACCCTTTGTATAGAAATTTACAACTTAAGTCATTATAAGAATATAGGAAACTTCAAATAAGTCCTTAAGAATTTGTAAACATAAAATTTAACCCTAAAAAATATTGTATCTTATGAGAAGTCCTAAAACTCATAAAATTAGCAAAATTTATAAAGAATTTAAAATATAAATTAACTCTAAGATTTATATATCTATAATTAACAATAGATTAAAAAATTCTGAGTTAAGAAATTACATAGAATATACAACTATCTAAAACTAAAAATTTCGCTGCACACCCTAGTAAGAATGGTATCAGAGTCATGTTACGAACCTAAAATAATGATGAATATAATGGATGAAGAAAATATAATTGAAGAATTTTTGGAAAAAGTAGGAAAACATAAAAAACCAAGTTATCCTTATTTACCTAAAAATAGTACAAATGAAAATTTTGAAGATGTACACAAAAGATTGGAAAATCTAGAATATAATATACAAATAGGAAATGCTCTTTTAAATAAAAATCTTAAAGGAGAAGATATGATTATAATTAATCCACTCTTAGATTTCAGGATAACACAAAAAGATGAAAATAAAGGAAAAAATCATGAGATAAATCAATATATGATTACAGAGGTTGAAGAATTAGAACAAAAATTCTTAGAATCTACTGGCGAAAAATATAATGAATACAAAAAAACAGTTAAAAGAATTGACTGAAAAAATGGAAAATATAAAAATGAAGACTAATCCATCATCTAGTCATAATATAAAACCAGAAGACTTTAGCAGTGATGAAGAATATGAGAAATGACTTCCTCATATACTAATACCTAATAAGGATTGTATTAATCAATATAGAAAAATACAAAAAAGATACACTGGAAATATGAGAAAATAATCTATAAAAGAAATAAATCCAGTGAAATCTTATAATGAATCAATCCACACAACAGGAGTATGGTTAGATCTAGATCGTGTAGATAAAAATAAAGCTATTGAAACATGGATGAAAAGTACAGATTTAGCTATACAATTCAATAAATGGGAAACATATACAGCCTTCGAATTTATAGAACATACATTCAGAGGAATAGTATCTGAATGGTGGAGAAAATTACCAGAAAATATTAAGAGAAGAATAAAGTATCGAGAAAATACAACTGGAACATTAGATAATAGAAATGCCTTGAATGAGCAGAATATACAAGAAATATTAAAAAGGTTAGAAAGAGCCATAAGAACAAAATTCTTATGAGATAAATTCTCAATTAATGAAGAAGCTAGAAAACAAGATGAATATAATGAAGGAATGATAGCAATGAAAAATTTAAGAATTTGTGATATGTGTGAAATAAAAAGATATATATGTAAATTCGAATAAATATACTATATACTAAATCAAGGAGATTACCAAGAAAATAAATCTGTACTAAGAGCATATTTCAATAAGTTACCATTTCCATGGGGAAATAAGTTACTAAAAGAATATGAGAAATCACTACATCTTGGAGAAGAAGAAGGTGTAAATGTAAATAGTTTTGGAAATAAGATTGAATTCACAAAAAGATGATAAGTACCTGGTGTAGATAAGCTTTAAAAAGTAAGAAAGCATACAAAATAAGAAAAAGTTCTTTGTGTTGCTACAAATATTTAGGCCAAATTGAACAATTTGGATGTTATAAAAAGAAATATAAGTCATATAGGAAACATAAAAGAAAATTCAAAAGCTATAAAAGATTTAAGAAAAAAAAGTTTTAAACCACATAAAAAATATTTTAAGAAAAGAAATTGGAATGAGAAACCCAAATCAAAATATATCAAGAAATATAGATGTTTCATCTGCAATGAAGAAGGACACAATACTTCTCAATACCCTAAAAAGAAAGATAGACAGAATGTAAAAACTCTTAAAATTTATGAAAAATTCCAAAATGATAGTGATATAGAACAAATTGAATGTTTTGAAGATTTAAGCAGTGAATATAGTAACATTTATGAATTAGATACTTCCTCATCAGAAGAAGAATCTGAGAGATAGTATATATGAATCAAGAAATACAAAAAATAAACCAAGAAATGGAAGTGGAAACAACTGAGGAAGTTGAAGACTCAGTAGAAAGTATAAACCAAGAAATTACCTTTGATATTAAAAAATACAAAGGAATAACCAAAAAGATACTAGATTTACAAGAAAAAAACGTATTCCATCAAGGATTCTTAAGAATACTACCAAGAGTAAATAAAACAATTGTAAATATGAAATATAGAGAAATGCCTATTTATATAGAAGATATATTAGGAAAAACAAAAATTCCTATAATCACAAAAGAATTGGTAAAACAAAAGTTATCCAATATTCCAAAAAATATAAGAAGCAAACTGAAATGTATTGAGATAGGAGGAATACAAGTTATGGTAAAAGGATACTTTAGAGAAGGTATGGATATACCAATAGAAATATATTGCATGGATAATAGAATCTTATAAGATCCTATAGATGCTCAATTAGGAACTATTGTAGGAAATCTAATTTACCAAAAGATAATGTTCACAGTAAAATCAAACTATGTTATTTCAATAATTGATGAAAATATAGATCAAAGTTTCAATCTATACTATAGAATTGGGAACTTAAAAATGCCACAAAAAAGTAAAGTTATTAGTATTAGCATAAAATCAATTTTTGCTTTTAGTTCTAGCCATCACAATAATCTAAGGAAAATAACTGATAACATTATCATACATAAAGATTTTAAAGAATGAGCTGAATATATATCTCCTAGAAAATACCAAAAACATGAAGTAACCATATCATAATAGGTAATGCTTGATTTTCACAAATAAGCAAGAGAAATCAATTCTGAAGGAAAATTGATAAGAAGAAATAGTATCAGCCTAGAAGGAGATAATCTTATTGCAAGATTCCCCTCCAAACAAGGCCCTAAGATAAGCCAACCTAGAAAATTAAGTATTGTTGAACCAACAAGTTCTCAATACTATATCAAAACTAGATATGTTAATCAAGAAGGATACAAGAAGAATCATCTTGTCCTTATAGATACTGGAGCGGATAAAAGTCACGTAAATGCTAAATTTGTTAGCCATTTAATAGACTTTGAATTACCAGAACCATATATGTTCAAAGATTATTTGGGAAATAATCTTGAAATAAGAAAATATGTAAAATTCCCTCTTATATTTATAGGAGATGATCAAAAAGAATTTACTAAAGAAATAATTCTATATAAAGATGAATTATATGGAGTCAATAGTTCACCTATAATGTTAGCAATGAACTTTCTTGAAAAATTTAGTCCTTATAAAATTTGTCAAGGATATTTAAAGATAATGATTGATGATAATCCAATAATCATATCAAGAATAGACGAAAATATGAAATCGTTGTTGTCATGGAAATAGTAATAAGTACTAATCTCATGAGTCCATATATTGAAATTACACTCAAGATAAGAAGTTATTGCAGAATTAAATTACATGCATACTTAGATACATGAAGTACAATAAGTTTGTACTTGCCAAATGTATATACCATCTGAATACTGGAAATATGATTCAAAAAAGGTTATCACCGCTACAGCAGCAGGTGGGAACAAGGTAATATACAACAAATATGCTACACAAGTACCTTTTCTATTATCCTTTAGAGAAGTATTTATTGATACAATATATATATCAACCACAATTAGATGTGATATTTTATTAGGACAAAACTTCCTACTAAAATACGTACCATTTATACGATATATTGATAGATATATGTTCACAACTCCATGTGTACATAAGATATTTATACCAAAAATCACTAAAACTGTTAACATTGCATACAAAGAAATTAAATATCAGAGCTCCTCAACCCAACGTGGTGGATGTTGGAGTACAGAAAAATTCAAATCAATTATAGTCTTAAAATGACAACAAAAAATAAGTTAGAAAAATTGAAAAAGGAAATTTTAGAAACCTATTCTGAAAATCCATTAAAAAATGGAACACAGATAAGGTAAAAGCAAAGATAGAACTAATTAATCTAGACAGTATAGTTAGGGTCAAACCAATGAAATATAGTGTTGAAGAACAAAAATAATTTAAGGATCAAATAAAAGAATTATTAGCAGCCAAACTAATTAGACATAGTAAAAGCCCATATAGCAGTCCAACCTTTATGGTTAGAAAACATAGTGAAATAAAAAGAGAAAAAGTCAGAATAGTGATTAATTATAAGAAGCTAAATGAAATTACTAAGTTTGATGGATATTACTTGTCTAATAAGGACACCTTTATTAAACAAGTACAGAATAAGAAAATATTTTCAAATTTTGATTGTAAGTTAAATTTTTGGCAAATCGTACTTACAGAAGAAAGTAAACCACTAACTGCATTTAGTACCCCTAGTCCTTTAGGACAATATGAATGGAATGTAATGTCATTTGGGTTGAAAAAGACACCACATATATTTCAAAGAAGAGAGGATGAGGTAATCAAACCAATCACTCATTTCTGCATTGCTTATGTTGATGATTTACTTATTCATTCAAATGATATAAATGAACATATTGAACATCTTGAGAAATTTTGTTGTATTATGAAAAAACATGGTATTACACTTTCTCAAAAGAAAGTTGAGATAGCTAAAATAGATATAGAATTTTCGGGATTATTCATAAAAGAAGGAGAATTGCAACTGCAATCTCATATTGGGGAAAAACTTCAAGAATTTCATGAAGAAACCAAAGATAAAAAAAAAACAGTTACAAAGCTTCCTTGGTATATTAAATTATGTTGAAGGATTCATTGAAAATTGTGCCAAATTAAAAAATTATTTTCTACCAAAATTAAGAAAAAAATGTAATATGGTCTTGGGAAGAACAAGATTGTGAAAATATAAGAAAGGTAAAAGAGGAATTAAGAGTTTTGCCTAAACTTGTAATTCCACAAGAAAAATATTTATTTATCCTTGAAACTGATGCTTCAGATAATTACTGGGGTACATTATTAATGGTTAAAAAGAATCATAAAGAATACAAATGTGAAAAGAATTGTTCTTGTCTTGAGATACTTGCAAGATATACATCAGAAACGTTCAAGGAAGTTGAAACAAGATATGAGACAAACAGAAAAGAACTCATTGCTGTGAACCGAGAAGTACAAAAATATGAAGATTATTTATTGCCAAAAAAATTCTTAATTAGAACTGATAATACTCAAGTTGAAGCATTCTTGAAAAATAATGTTGATCCATCTATTGCCATTAGATACATTATCAGGATTCAAATTTGGTTTTCATATTTCAAATTTGATATTGAATATATAAAAGGAAAAACTAACTTTCTTCCTAATTATCTTAGCAGGGATGGAGCTAGAACAACTAAGGACAAAAGTCCAAATACTTGAGATAAAAGTTTCCTACTTGGAAACACAAATTCAAAATATACAAGATAGCCTTTGAGGCAAAAATATAGCCCTTGAGGCAGAAGCAACTTGTACCAAGTCTAGTATCCCTTCACAGGGACTTGTGAATACTAGCGTTCTTCTCGAGGATAAAGGGAAAGAAAAGAAGGTAATAGGAACCCCTTCACAGGGAATACTCAAACCTATTACTGATAAAGAAGATATGAAAAATCCCATTAGGGATATACAAGATATCAAAATTAGCTATCATCAAACTAAAATTTACCTAAGCTAACTATTACAAATATCGATCCAAAAGAAATTGTCAAAATATGCCATGGAGTAAAGCTTCCCAAAAGAGATAATTATGAAGAAGTGATATTCTTTATTGTTATTTTTAATATATTATCCGACAGGTATTTTGAGATAGGAAAGTGGATGAAAACTCACCACTATGGAAAATACAACAAGATAAATTTTTATCGAGGAGCTCCAGCCAACTGGGTAAGAAATTATTTTGAAGTAGGAAATATACTATGTATATATCTGAGCAAAGACCTCAAAGAAATAGCCAAACTTCCGGCAGATGTCAGGAAAGCAGTGAAAAGATATACTGAAGTTGTCAAAAGTACAAATATATACATCGGATTCCACTCAACACCAATGGAATGGGATTCTATCCTTGAATATATGCAGCCATCGTTCCATGTTATCAAAATGGGACTTACAAACCAGCATTTTTTACCAACTAATCAAAAAGTTGTTAAAAATGGTTATCAAGATATCATTAATATGATGCCCTACAGAAGAGCAAAATGATATAAAGAGATATTTGAACATGTAACTCAGTTAATTCTTGAGAAAGAAAAGATATGGATCTATCCATCTGAAAAATATATAATTTATTCTAATGCGAGAATCCCTATAAAGGATGAAGATATGTATCTTCTTGACAATTTGCTATCCACTATAATCTCAAATCAAGTTAGTGGATCAGAAGATATGTCAAAAGAATTGTGCAAGATACTTTGGGATCACAATGACCATCGACCATCATTGTGAAACACTGTGTTGTGGAAGATATGAGTCAAGGAACATCTCTCAATAGTGACGAATTCCCTATAGAATTCTTTGATTCAAGAATGGAAAAATAATGGACATAAGAAAGTGACCATTTATCACTACTTTAATAAAACACTTTATTAAAGAAAACTGTGGTCACTAAGAGAGAAAATAATGGAGATATGTCACAATCCAATTCAAAAGATAAGGCCAACTAACACTACCCAACAAAGGAGAGTGGAAGACAAGAAATAATGGAAGACACCCGTGAAGATAAGATTGCTTTCACTACCTAAATAGTGGAAGGATAGCTGTAAAGATAAGATTCTCTATCACTAAAGGAATGATTGAAAACCTCTATAAAAGGGAGAGAGGTATTTGGAAGAAGGTATCGAATCTCGGATGGACATCTCGAACATCTAAAAATCTCCTAGAAATAGTTGTAATCTGTATACACCACTTCTATTTAGAAATATTGTTAGATAACAAAGCTTGTAATAAGGTAATCACTTATAGAGTTCTAAACTTCATAAGGTGAGTACCAAATGTATGTAAATATAGTGTTTAAGCATGTACTATTTCAGTTTATGAATATAAAGATGAAGTTTGTTATGTTCAACAAAGCTTTCATAAAAGGATTTCATTAAGTTTCTTATGATTCCTCGGCAGTACAAATAGATTTTAAAAGATTTTCAAAACATTATTTTTAAATGAATGTTAGTCATGTCAAAGTATCCGTCTTTGATAAATGTTTTAGGGAAAAATGGTAAATTTCTAAGAAAATTGTAGCACATTATGTGTGTGTTTATCTTTTAAAATTTCGTTCCAAGTAAAAACTTATTTCTGAAAAGAGTTTGAATAAAGGTGAAAACAAAGACTCTGATACTGTGAGATAGCGTCTGTGGAAACACGGCTAGTTCTCTAGAGTGAGAAATACAACCTTAATTGAAAAGCCTTTTGTGGAAACAGTTGTGGACCCAAATGATTTCAAAACATTTTAAATATTCATCTGATTCAGAAGATTGATTAAGTACATGCAAAACAACTATAAAGACATACTGGAGGGAAAGCCTAGTTATTTCCATTGATTACTGTAAGTTATTTACATGCTTTTATATATTTATCTTTATATGCTTATGTTTTGATTGTTATGAACACTTCACAAGCATCCACATATAATAATGATAGCCTTAAATTATATTTAAATAATATAGATATTTCATTTTTATTAAGATTAGTTAAAAAATCTGAAAAGGTATTTCCTACTGGCCAAGAAAAACTTGAAAAAATATATCTTGATATAGAATATGCTTGCAAACATAATTTAGGATTTGATCATGTAGGAAGTAGTAGAGAAATAAAGAAGGTGGAAGATATCATAATTGAATATAAAGATATAGAAGAAGAAGTTTCAGAATGAATTGTCTTTGGATATATAACTAAAAAAGATCAACCAAAAACCTTTGAAAAATTAATAAAATATAGAGAATATCTAGGACAAATTGAAGAGTTTAAGAAAATATTATATAATCCTGATTAAGTTAATGAACCACGAGAAAAGATAAGATTTCGAAAGATTTAGGAGAATCCAAGATAATACTACCGAGTTAAGATCTAAAGAAGTTAGAGTACTCCTTGAAAAACTTAGAAGAGAGGAAAATTAAGAAATGTGGGACAAAATAAGAACAACTATAAGATATCACCAATTCGAGCAATAACAATACTTGATTTGGTTACAAGAAAATACTGAATTAAGATTTTCAGGTTTAGTTCTAAGAACTTATGACCCAAATAGAAGAACCGAAAGAAATAATCCTGAAAGACCTAACAACTAAAAGATATAGGACATATCTTTCATTAAGGGTAAAATAGACATTTTAAGTCTTTCTGTTAACTTTTTGACAGTAATTTTCTGTACGTCTAGCATTACTCTACCCTACCCATCACCACTGACACAAATCAAACGACACACCACCGTACTATCGCCAGTATCATCACTGTTGCACCACTACCACTAACAACCACCACTTGCAACTGCAAAACAACCACCACCAACGGCCATCGACAAAAACCATCCCCGCTAAGCAAATCGGAGAGGAATAAACCACCCCGAACTCCAAAATCATTGCCACTGCACGCAACGATGGTAAGTGTCATTGTGCATGGTGATGCATCAATGAGAGTGCTGGTGTTGGGTTTGTTGGCGTGGAAGATTGATTACCCTTGTGACAGATTGAGATTCGGTTAAGAGATTATGATAACGCGATTAGCGATGCGAAGGAAGCTGTTGCCTATGACCGATTGGATTGTTGAAGAAGATGGAGTGGATAGGGCATTGGACAACGATGGTTTCGAAGCAGTGGAAGGTGTGTATACATCAGTGGTGTGGAGAGAGAGAGAGAGAGAGTTTAACAATAATATTATTAATATTAAAAAAGTGAATTATGTGACCTGATTTTTGAATGATCAAGTTTTAATCCATGTGTGGGAGTAATTTCCACCGTTCCTTAGTTCCATGATTAACAAAAAATAGAATCA
The DNA here is from genome assembly GCA_019097785.1 of Fraxinus excelsior. Classification (NCBI taxonomy): domain Eukaryota; kingdom Viridiplantae; phylum Streptophyta; class Magnoliopsida; order Lamiales; family Oleaceae; genus Fraxinus; species Fraxinus excelsior. The sequence goes on from CM032636.1 coordinate 7,755,450, forward strand.
CGGCGCAGATAAATGTCTCAAATAGTCTGGGCCGGCCCAATTTACAACCAGAGGCCCAATGTAATAACCCATCTAATGACAACTAACCTTCCCGCGTAACGACGACAAACTGGTAGAGAAATGGCAAAATTCATCAAATTGTAGAATTGGTACAAATCTATACGCCCGAAATGGCCGCTTGGCCTCTATTTTGAGCCAAAAATCACCGCCAGAATAAACCCCCGAGCCGGCCCCACAAATTCCTCTGATCTTCGGATTCCCCAAATTGTGTGCATTTTCATGATCTATGTTCTTGATGTTATTTGATTTTCTTTACAATTGGTTTCATGACAAAGGAGAACAGAGAAGGTCATCAAAAATCGGAATTGATCGGTGATTTGAGGGGTTTTTCATCAATTAGGTATGTTTAAATATTTATAATGCCTTGTTTTTATGAAAACAGTGAACTGTTTTTTTTTTTTTTTTCGAGCTTTTGAAATTACAAAACCCCAATTGTTTGAACCTAAAAATAACGAAACAGAATTATTTGATGCTTCAATAACAAAAAAGATACAATTACCATTATTTGTGTGTAAATGATCTTTGGCGTTGAAATTGCATAGGTTTGATGGTTTTTGTGAAGCATTTTCATGAATGATTAATGTTTATTAAATCCTATTTCTCAAATTTCAGATACTGATGTAGCTAAATTTAAGCCCTAATAGCTTAAGTAAGAACCATAAAACTGCATTTTTAATATTATGTACTATTTTATGAGACCAGTCCGTTCAGCAAACCTTAACAAACTTTAAAAAGAAGAGTTATGCTATGGGGATTTTCTCCATAATACGTCACAAATGCTTAATTGGAGCGAGGTTTATGTGGGAGTTAAGGAATATGTCAGGAGTTGAAGTCCAATAAAAAAATAGCTTGGATACCTTTATTCTTTTCATGAGATTCCACGTATATGAGATATGGTAGCAGACTTTGATTTCCTTGGACCACGTCTTGCTTTGAACATAGGAGTTTCTATGAGTAGAGTTCAGGTAGAGGTAATGCTGTGATGCATTTTGTCTCAAATTAATTTATAAGATGGGCTAGATATGTGACTAATGTGAGCAATAAGTTTTTTAGTTTCATCTTCATATTCTTGCAAGTAAGCCTTTGCCAATTGTGAAAGATGATGATATTGATTTAGTGATGTATATAGATTTGGTAGGAGTAAGTTTAGCTCTTTAATGCATCTTTGAGAATTTTATTATCAGATGCTGCTCTTCATTTTTCCAGTACAGAGAGAGAGAAGGTTTTGCCCTTCGCCGACTACTTAATATGGAAAGATTTAAAGGTTGATCAACACCTTTTTATATGAATGCTGGAATATCAGCACCTTCTTTGAATGAATGTAGGAATGTCAGCGCATTCCCAGTACAGATAGTGACTCTTTATTCCATTCATAACAACTACCCACTGCAAGATTTGAACCGAAATATATTAGAGTAATTTATGGTGTTGGTTTGTTAAGTTCATCTTGTAATGTTGAACTATTCGTTTCACTATGCAGTGTAGCAATCGATCAATTGAGGTCTCATAATGATGAAGAGGATCAACAATGGAATCTGAAAATGTAAGCAAAAGAAACCAGCTCATAAATACGAAACCTGAGGTTAATCGCGAAGATGGAAAACTACTTTTGGAAGGAAACAATCCCGGACTTTCTTCGTGTTCTTGTTCTCCTTCTAGTTCTTTGGAATTTGGCAATGGCGTTAGTGATCATTCCCTGCCAAAGCCGAGCAAGAAGGAGCTTTTTCATCAGAATCAGAATCTTTATCATCACTGAATGTCTCTCAGACACCTCAGTGGAGCATGACAAGCGCATCTCCACGTGCCGGAAGCACACTTCTTCTATCACAAGAATTGTTACCACAGAATCCGGACTGGAATGCTTTCAGTACAACGAAATCTCCTCCAGTTCAAAACATGGGGCGTCCTACAGGTTATGACCCACATAGGATTCCAGCATCTATATTTTCAACCAAAAGAGCAGGAAATATGGAGTGGAGTGTTGCTTCGAACGAATCACTGTTTAGCATTCACATGGGAAATGACAGTTTCTCTAGAGATCATGCTATGTTCGGCAAGTCTGGAGAATTTCCGCGGCTTGAAGAATGGAACAATTCACCATCCAATCCTCAATATGTTCCTGAAACCAAATCTGGCGAGTTGAACAGCTTCCCTTCCAGCCTTCCCCCGCTCATTGAAGTACCAGCAGACGAAGAAAATTGTGTGAAATTAGGGATTGCGGTTTAAGCCCAAAGGTCGCCCCAACAGAAACTGTAGAAGATCAAGCAAATGAAAAGCCAGCTATGACTGAAGAAATTCATCTCCCAACTAGTGTTTCTAATGTGTCAGATGGTAAAAGATCTACTCATTCTCCATCGAGTCCCTCTCGTCCTTCTGATGACAGTGGAAACAGGAGCATCTCATTTGCTTTCCCAATGTAAGTTCTTCTCTTGGGGTGTGTTTGATTGCAAGTCTGGGAAGAAATTAAATTCTAGAACTTATTTGTATGGAAATTGTCAATTAACTGTGTTTGATTGACTTCATTTTCAACCTAAAAAATGTTAGTAATTTTTCATTTTTTATTGATGGGTAAATGAAAGAAAGGGAAGAGAAAATAAAGTTGAGTTTTGAGAAGTATGAATTGCATGGACAATGTTTTGCCTACTTCTCAAAGAAATTATTTTCCTTATTTTTGAGGAAAACATAAAAACATTTTCTTTGGAAAAAAATGACAATTAAACACCCTAAGTAGGAACTTGGGTGGAAAATAAACACACCCTTAATGTCCCCGTGTTGTTAAAAGATACTATCTCATTTAACAATGAATGATAGTTAAAATTATTACTGGCTAAATCCATGATGAAATGAATATAGTTTGGTTTTGTTAGTCTTAGAAGGTGTATTGGTGTAGTTTCTTTAGAGTCAATTGGATTACCAGCAGCTTCCATTAACCATTCACTATTTAGATTCTGTTAAACACATATATCTAGAATATTCATGTTTTTACCTTCTTTTTCTGTCTTGTGCTATCAAATCCTCTTGACCTACACGCCATTTTAGCTCTCTCCTCTCTTTGACCATGAAAAAAGTTAGTCTTCAAGGTGAACAAAATGTTCCTACAATATTATTTCCTTCTCTGTATTAAATTTTCAAGAATTACTCTTTGCTGACCTATGTTTTTTCTTCGTCGCAGATTGGTAAAAGATGGAGTGAAAATTGGGTCGTTGAAGTCAGAAACTAAGGAAGCTGAAAAACCACAATTGGATTCAAAACCTTCTAATGCAACACCAAAAGCCTCCGAGATGAGATGGTTTTCTTGCTTCTCCTGTTGGCCTATTCGCCGTTGACTAAGAAGCACCGACACGGACACGAGTGTCCGACACGCCGACGCGCGATTTTTAAAAAAAGTTCCGACACGATACGTTGCCGACACGTTGATTACAATTTTTTTTTTTTTTTTATAGGTTATTTTAATTTTATAGTCTAAAGTAATAATTTTTTATACTTATTAAATCATATATATAATGATAAATAGAAATCAAACTTGAAATTAAATTCATAAATGTTTCTTAATAACACAAGTTGAAAAAGTAAAAACGAAATTAATTACATCATTCATCTTGAATCTCCTCAACATCTTCATCTTCATCTGCAAATACTATCGCCTCCAATTCTGGTTCGTCTAGAGATAGATTAGCGACTTCAAGTACACCAACATCTTCAAATGTATCAAATGCATTTCCACCGATATCCCACATTTTAGTCTCTCCTTGAGAGTATTGCGCACTCCTCTTTGACAAGAGACGAAGATTGCTATGGACAAAAACCAAATCTTCCGCACGTTTTGGAGTTAGCTTATTTCGTTTAAGAGAATGCAAAAAGGAATAAGTACTCCAATTTCGCTCACAACACGATGAAGAAGATGGTTGCCCTAATAATTTCAAGGCATAACTTTGAAGCATAGGTGTGCAAGCACCATAAATAACCCACCAAGTCTTTGGATCCAAGCGGTAACAATCATGGATGGATTCAAAATCACCAAAGTCATCTTCCATAATTGAGAATTTGGCATACTCCTTGTTCACCATATTACGCTCTTCATTTGACAAGTACCTCTTAAAGCATTTTATTCTCTCTCTTGAAATCTCTACATCTCTATGTGGAGCAAGGCGAGTGGGATCCTCATTAAGCCATTCCTCGCTATAGTACCTAAACGAGCAAAAACAATAAATAAATAAATGACAATTCATTCAATAACTAAAAATATTAAATATTATGAAAATGTAAATAATTAATAATTGTATGAATGAATTTAAAAATTAACTTGGATTTAGAGAATGAGACAAGCAATGAAGTGGAGTATTATTTTTGTTCCAACGATCTACAAGTATCCGATGAACAACATTGTAGAATGATGATTCCTCTTCTTGAACTTTTTTCTCATGCCTATAGATTATTCCTCTCACTTTCTCAATCATTGTATCCCACATGTCGTAAACCAAGTGAATGCAAGGTTTATTCGTATCACAAAATCTAAGCATGTCATAAATGGGAGAAGTTAAAGAAAGAACATAACTTATAGAGTCCCACCAAAGATCATCAAGCACTTTCAATTTTACAAAACTTGCCTTCGTCATGTCATCTTCTCGATAAAGTGACCATTTTTCACTAATAACCAATGCTTGAAGACCACGTTGGATAAGTTTAAATCTTTTTAACATTACAATAATAGAAGCAAATCGTGTCTCCGCTACGGAAAGCAACTTCAAAGGCACAAATTCATTGAACATTGCTAGTCTCATAGAATGGTTCATGATAAAAAAAAATTTATTATCATTACATCATCATGAAGATTAGTAATCCAATTACATTCCTCATATGTGATCAAATTGTTTTCAACATTCTTTGCGGCACAAATGTTCTTCAAAGCAAGATTTAGTGTGTGCACAACACATGGTGTCCAAAAAATATGAGGATATTCCAATTCAATTATTTGCCCGACACCTTTGCAATTTGGAGCATTATCAGTTATTACTTGAACCACCTTTTCATGACCAATTTCATTTATAACCTCCTTCATCAAATTAGCAATAAAAATATTTATCTTTTATTTCACCGGAACAATTAACCGTTTTTAAAAACATTGGTCCACTCTCGGTCACCGCCATAAAATTAATTAGTGGTCTTCTTTGTGGATCACTCCATCCATCACTTACAATGGTAACTCCTTTTTCCACCCGTGTGCCTTTAATTGGATTTAATAACCTTTCCACATTTTTTCTCTCTTTTTGAAGAAGAGTAGTTCTCAACTTATTATAACCGGGAGGCAAATACTCCGAAATTCGACTATTAGAAGCAAGAGTATAAGAACTAATGTAATAAGGATTTTTTGCAAGATTAAAAGGCAAACCACTTGAATAAAACATTCTAGCAATTTCGGAATCCAATTGGTCACGTGTTGTCATATTAAAAACATTTTCTATTGCACTATTCTTTCTTTTCCTTTCCTCCAAAACATAACAATCCTTAGAACTCATATTATCCAACGGCAATGGCACTCTTTTCCCCGCCTTAGTTTGCATTCTCAACTTAGCTTCATCTTCTATTTTTTGCATTTCACATATATCTTTCATGGTTACTTTTCCACAAGCCCCAATTCCATATCCTTGTAATTTTAACAAATGTGCCATCACTCTTGTATATGAACTTGTCTTAGTTGCATTACAAAAATTGCATTGCCAAAGAATATTACCACCCTTTTCATTAAATTTATCAAGCTTTGTAACATATTTCCAAAGAGGTTTAAACAAATCATCATCCATAGCATTACCACTCATAACTTCAAAAGAAAAATAATTTCAAATATTTAAATACGATAGGAGTGATATTACCCGAGACTTGAAAAAATATCTTTTTCTTGATCTTGCAAATGATTCTTCAAATGTAGCTTGATGAAATGTTTGAAAAAAATGAAATAAGTTTGAAATAAGTTCCTGAAATTTTTTTCCCAATTTTCGGTCATTAAGAATGAGGAAGAAGGTGAGATTCTTATACAAGTTTGATTCTTAGTTTAAGGGTAAAATGGTACAAATTATTTCAAATAAAATATTACATATTGTTTTATTAATAAAATATAGCAACACAAAACGTATACAACACACTAAAATCTTGACTTTACAGTGGTGGACCCTCTTTTGAAATCTTTACTTCTAAACTAATGTATTTTCACTTCACTGTCTCTTCTGTGCAGCAGGCTTTTTTCCTTCTTTTCTCCCCAAACAAATCTTCTCCAGACGTGACAATGGAACCGAAGCTGCCGAGTCTTCTTCCTCTTCCAGGTGGACCAGGTCTCTTCTTCTTCTTCTTCTTCTCTGTTCTCTTTTTCTTCATTCTTCCTTTCCTTCCTTTCCAGAAGCTGCCTTCTCGTTTTCCTTCTTTTTTCTCCCTTTTTTTTTGTCGTTTCAGTTCTGCCAGCTACCCATCCAAGCCACCGACACGCGCAAGCGACTCCAACACGCGTCGGCGATGTGTCGGAGGCGTATCGGTGTCCGTTACATATTGGACACGGATACGTTGTTGCCGGAAGCGTGTCGGTGCTTCTGAGGCCGTTGAGATATCAAGATACTGTTTGTATCTACTTATTTTCTGAATTGGCATTCTAGGACTATTAGCATAGAAGGATGATACATTTTTTACTCGTGGTTTTGTTAGGATCCTAGCTGCTGATTCCCAATATCTGTCGAGCTTGCTGATGTCTGAACACTTCCAGTGGAGTTTAGTAACCTGTTGACAAGAATTTGATTAGATCTCTGTTATGGAAAGGAAGTTTAGACAGCAAGCTAGACCGATGATTTGTATATAGCACGGATGAACACGAAGGAACAATTGATTTTATTGTAGAAGAATTGAAGAATTGAAAATGATAACAAATTCCAAGGCTATTAGAGAGGCCCGGTCTCTCCCCCTCATTACAACAGATTTAGTAAAGTACATGCCCATCTCAGTTCTCTTCCCTCCCATTTACTCACATTTCCTTCCACTACTCTTTTACTATTTTACCCCCAACTAACTATTGCTAATGAACTGGTGACCCTTTCTTCCTTAATGCATAAGTGAATCGGATTGGGGTGCCTATCATTACCCGCCGCCCCGAAATCCACCTTGTCCTCAAGGGGAAAATTAGGAAACTGTAGTCTGATGGCTTCAAAGAGCTCCCATGTGGCCTCAAACTCCGTCAAACTTCTCCACTTAATTAGGATATATGGTTTCATAGCTGTGGTGTGAAGATTAGGGCGGACGCCAAGGACTGATTCCGGTTCCAAAATAAACTCCCCATTGGAGGACAGATGCTGTGGAAAAGATGAAACTGGTTGCAAATTTCCAATAGCTTTACGAAGCTGAGAGACATGGAAAATTGGATAAATAGCAGCCGTAGGTGGAAGTTTCAATCTGTACGCTACCGTCCCAACCATTGAATCTACTTCGAACGGATCGAAATACCTCGGGGACAGCTTCTCAAAAGCCTTTTTAGCTACATATTTCTGGCGGAAAGGACGGAGCTTGAGATATAGTAAATCACCGACCTGAAACTGGATGTCACGACGATGTCCATCTGCTATTTCCTCCATTCTCACCTATGCTCTAATAAGTTGCACCCTCAATTCTTTTAAAACTTCATCCCGATCAAGTAAAAGTTGCTCAACCGAAGAAGTGACTATCATTCCCTTCTCGAAAGAGAGAATCTGAGGTGGCTCACGACCATATACAATTTGAAAAAGAGTATGCTTAATAGCGGTATGGAAAGAAGTGTTGTACCAAAACTTATCCTAGTGTAAATATTGGTTCCACACCCGTGGTCTACTCGATGTGAAACATCGCAAGTACGTTTCTAAACATCTGTTTGCAACCTTCGTCTGTCCATTGATTTGTGGGTGATGGGCAGTGCTATGTTTAAGGGCATCCTGAGCTTTAAATAGTGCCATCCAAAACGAACTCATAAAGATCATATCCCTATCAGATGTTATATAATGAGGCATGCCATGAAGCCACACCACCTCGCGAATGAACACCTCAGCAACTATAGGAGCAGTAAAAGGATGTTTCGACCCAACAAAAAGCCTATACTTGCTTAGACGATCCACAACCACCAAAATCCTATCCACTCATCCTGACTGCGGTAACCCTTCAATAAAATCCATAGAAATGTCTGCAATTACTAACGCCGAAATCGGTAAAGGCTGCAAAAGGCCTTCCGGAGATAAAGCCGCATATTTATTTTGCTGTTAGATAGCACAATTCGCCACATGACTCTACATCGCAGCCCTCATTCTGTGCCAAAAAACTTCTCTGGCTACACATTTATAAGTCTTAAGAAATTCGAAATGTCCACCAACCATAGTATCATGGCACTCTTGTAGCATTAACGTCACATATCGCGAGTTGTTGGGGGTAGCACCACCCTCCCATGGTAACATAAAATCCCATCCACCAGTGTATAACTCACCTGGGCAGAAATTCCTTCTTGTAGGTCTCTCATCATTTTACCCGGTACCACATCTGCAGCGACCTCCTTCTTAATATCGTCTAGCTATAGCATTTTAAGGATGGTTATAGCTAAGTAATTTAGGGCCGACTGAATTCTGGAAAAAGCATGTGTAGCTTTATTCTCCAACCTTGGTCAATATTGGATGTTGATATCCCATGCAATTAGTGAGCCATTTCTGATGGTCTTCACTCACTAAACGATGTTCCAATAAGAACTTCAAACTCCATTGATCAGTTTGAACAATAAAATGCATGACCAGTAAGTAGTGGCGCCATTTTCGTACTGCAAACACCACAACCATTAATTCTCGCTCATATATTGATCTTTGCCTGGCGCACTGGGGTAAAATTCTGCTAAAGAATGCAACCGGATGGCTGTCCTGCATTGGAACCGCTCCTAGAATCATCCGTTTCAACCATGATCTGCTTAGAAAAATTGGGCAATGCCATCACTGGAACATTGATTACGACAGCCTTAAGGTTTTGAAATGCTATTTTGGTCTCCCCATCCCAACGGAACCTATCCTTCTTCAGTAATTCAGTCAACCTTGTCATAACTAGATATAAAGTGTCTATAATACCCCGTGAGTCCCAAAAATCCCCGAAGCTCCTTGAGATTACACGGACTCTGCTAATTGACCATGGCTGCAATTTTCGACTAATCAGCTGCTACCTCCTTTTTAGAAATTACGTGGCCGAGGTATTCCACTTCAGCTTGGCCGAACAAACATTTCTTCTCATGGCCTATAGCTGATGCTTATGTAATTCTCCCAAGACTACATCCAAGTGCAGTAGGTGCTCCTCAAGTGTCTTGTAAACCAAAATATCATCGAAGAAAACAAAGACAAACTTCCGCAAGTATGGTTGAAACACTTCATTCATCAAATGCTGAAAAGTTGCGGGAGCATCTGACAATCCAAAAGGCATGACCAAGAATTCATAGTGACCCTCATGCGTGCGAAAAATCATCTTTGAAATGTCTCCAAGTCTAACTCTGATTTGATGGTACCCAAATTTCGAATCTAGCTTCAAGAACACCTGAGACCCATGTAGTTTATCCAGCAATTTATCTATCACATGAATTGGGAAACGATCTGGCACCGTAACTTTGTTTAGTGGACGATAGTCGACACAAAATCTCCAACTACCATCATTCTTCTTTACAAACAAAACGAGACTTGGAAATGGACTTTGACTCACATGTAGCCAACATCTCTCTAACTAATTTTTCGATCTCATTCTTCTGGACATATAGGTATCGATAAGGTCTAACGTTCACAGGAGCTTCAACTGGTTGTAGCGGAATTACGTGATCACGAACTCTCATAGAAGGATGTTCATTTGGCCATTCAAAGACACCGTGATGATTTCTGAATAATTCCGTAATATAGCTGTGAACTTCAGCCACTCGTACTTCCTGCTTTACACCCAGACTTCCTAACTCTAGTAGAATACCCTGTTCACCTTTCATATATGTTCTAACCAACAATTTCAGTGACACCTGTGTCTTATCCAAACTGTGATCGCCTTGTAACACAATCGTCTCTCCGCCAACCTTGAAACGCATAGTTAGTGTAACCCATGCATCTTACCTAGTGTCTCCAACCACTTCATCTCGAGAATTACGTCTGCACATCCCAATTTCAATAGTAAGAAGTCTTCCACCACCTCAATATCCGACAACGATATCACCACTCCCCTACAAATACCACCCCATTTAATTGATAATCCAATACCTAGCACAACCCCAATAACTGGCAGATTTCGTGACTCTCAATTCCAACTTCTGAACTAGCTCAGATGAGATAAATTTGTAGGTTGCCCCGTAATCAATTAGTACTATGACTGGCTTCCCGAATAATGCAACATACAGTTTCATGGTTTTAGGTGTAGTGAGCCTTATCATCGACTTAATCGACAACTCCACCATTTCTTCTACCAACTCTCCCTCTTCCACGCCAATCTCCTCAGTCGATTCTTTAATTTCATCTTCCCTCACCAAGAGCAGTTACAACTCTCGATTTTTGCATCGATGACCCGGACCATACCTTTCATCGCAACGGTAACATAACCCTTTTTCTCGCTTGAGCTACAATTTGCCATCGGTCAAGCGCTTAAAAGGAGTCGCCGCCCTTTCCATCCTCGCCTGGCAGGAAGCTTCACTGCACTCGTCTGTGTCTGTTGTCCTGTTTGGGTCATTTGATTAATGACCTTAGGATATAATCCCATATAATTTTGGCCACTTCCCACTGGGCTAGGCAAAGAGGGATTGTTTGTTTTAATTCGGAATGGGCTACCAACAGTAAGGGGCCCGTTTGAGTGATTCATTTCGGTCTTCAACAAGTTGTGCCAACTCCATAATCTGGCCCAACCCCTACAGCTTGATCGCCCTCACCTCAGCCTTAATAATCGGATCCATCCCATTTATGAAATTCTCCTCCAATATTGAATCTGGAATGTTTGGTAACGGTACCGCCAATAATTCAAACCAGCGCCTGTAATCGCTCACCGATCCTTCCTTTTCAAGGCGAGTAACTTCTCCAATACACTTTTCTCTTGTGACGGCCAGAACCTCTACAACAACAATATTTTAAGGTCTTCCCAGCGCATAAATGGTTGCCAAAAACTTGTTCACGAAAATATGTTTCGGATTTAAATCACCGCAAGTGCACGGTTCGTTGACAAGTAATAAAGTGGAAATCCTAGAATTTCGAGTATCGTTCCCACGAGGATTGATTTAACGTAATTATTATTATCTCGACCTTAACCGAATCTATTAAGGTGTGGATGATTGTTCTAGATTTTATGATTAAACTATGACTAACATGTAAATTAAAATAAAATTACGAATAAATGTAAGAGCGATGGTTAAATGCAAAAGTTGAAGAAATTGATGTATGAAAAAGCGTACTAGGATCCCGAATCACCAAGCAAGTTCACTTTTAACTCCTATTTCACAATTTGACAACACGATGAATTGGTTGAAGAATCAATGTTTCTAACTTATTCAATAATCTCTTTCGAGTAGAATTGAACCTATTCTAGTATACCATTTGACTATATTTCTATGACAAATGCAATATACAAGAATGCATGACGTTTTGTAAACACTTAGAGATTCACATAAAGCATAGCGGTATATTTCTATCCCCTATCGGACCTTACGATGATTTATACCTTGTAGAATCTATTTCCCTTCTTTCGAATGCATAAAATAAATCACCCAAACTCATACAACCATTGCACATATAATTGTAGAGACAAGAAAGTGTATATAAATCATTCAACATCCATCAAACGTGTTTAAATATCAAATTGCAAAATAGAAATTAAAAGTTCACAATACGAGGTTCATCGTTCACCTAGTACAATTAAAAACCTAGCCTAACATGGATAAATTAAAATAACAAAGAAAAGTATCAAGAGAAGACATCACCAAAAGAAAACTAGAATTTAGGCTTGAATCTCGAATCTTGAAGTGAAAACCTTGTTCTTGCCCTTCTCCTTGCTCTTCAATGGTGTTTTTCTCTCTAGGAATGCATAACCCTAGTTTCTGGACGTATTTTAGCTTTTATAGTTGCCCTAGAATCATTACCATACGTGTTGGAGTCGAATAAGGAAACCAAAAAATTCGCGCCGAATTTCTTCCTTGCGGCCGCAAGGACAAATTCCTTGCACCCGCAAGGAGTAACCTTTTTTCCAAAAATTTTCCCTGCATCCTTGCTTGCGGAAGTAAGGTATAAACAACTATCACATATCTTCATTTTGGTCCTCCAACTTCATTATTCTCTTGTTTTGACCTATTTTGTTCATTCTTGTCCTCCAATCATCCATGCATTCATCAATGTATGATTAAGCTTATGTCCGCTCTTGAGTTGGCATCGGGTCCTCTTTTGATTATTTGCATTTTGGTCTCTGAACTTTTGTTTTCCTTCGTTTTGGCCCATTTTCTCTACTTTTTTTCTAATTTCCACCATAATCTTCATTGTTGCCCTACAAACACAATTCACACAAATTAAGCTCTATTCCGAATGTTTATCGACAATTATTCATGTTTGTGAACCAAAATAAACGTATAAAAAATGCCCTTATCAACTCCCCCAAACTTGCTTCATTGTTTGTCCTCAAACAAATTCATAACTTACTTCCAAGTAGCACATGGTTCAACAACTTTGTTGTATCTCAGGATTGGAACTTAGTAAGGGCACATGAACAATTTCAACCACGAATAATCAAATCAATCTCCACATGTTATATGCAAAACTCGAAGTGTGTGTGTGAATTCATACCAACATGTTAGGATCATGTTTGACTCATACCCGACCTAATGTAGTCCAATTTTTTTTTTCGCTTGAGAGATACACACACCCCCAAACTTATAATTTTCACTTAAGTATCCCGATGTGTGTTCTAAGGTTGAGTCTATTCACATCTATTCCTTCCCCCCCCTATTAGCTTAGATAGATCTTACCATTACAAGTTCACACTTCAATAAGTAAGGGCTCTCCTATTTTTTTTTTCTTCAACCTTGTAGATTAAACTGAGTTAGTTGCCTCGCGTTAGGGGTACAGTTCTGTCAACTGAGTGTCTGGGGTTAATCAATGCATTTCATATACAAGAGTCTGTATATAATTCATCAATAGATAGATAGATACTATTTTTCTCTTTTCTTTTATATAACATCTTTCATTTGCTTTCTATATAACCCATGTAGCGAGCTTTAGGCCGATGACTCCCAAGTCAGATGACCATAGGGCACCAGGTTTTAAACCCTTACAGGCTTAATCACTCGAGTTATATAGGCTCGAACAAATGTCGTTGTTTACTCAATGATTAGTGCAATACCCCTTATTTTTTAGACACCCAATTTCAAAAACTGCAACCTAACTTGAAACTTTCACTTTGTTTTCATCTCAATGGTTTAAGGCAATCCACACATAACATCATACACGGAGCCCCTACTCGTCTCAATGTTCCCTTGCAACAGTTCAATCACACCTAAACTATTCTAAAGATTGGTCATGGTTTAGCACAAAAGAGAGTTTTTGGGTATAATTTCTATGTTCAACTATCTCTAAAACAATGAGTCAAGTCAGTGGCCCAACATGCAAGCATGAGTGTCGTGCGCAAAATAAATAAAGTTTCAGATTAACATGTATCGATCAAGCTCATAATGCGTGATTTTCATCATTTATGGCCTGTACATAGTCCAATATCTAACATCATAGTCAGCAGAGTTGTTAAGCCCATGCACGCTCACAGAATTTTAAACTACTATTAACAAAACAACAGTAAAACTCAGAATGGATTTTTTTTAGACATACGAAAACAGTGAATTAAAGCAGTAAAGTGTCAGAGTTATGCTGGATCAGACATATGTACCACTCCCCCAAACTTGACTTCCACATTGTCCTCAATGTGCGAGGAGAACACAAGTATGAAGCATGCATAAAAGTGACAAGTAGCAATGAATCGCAAAAAGGGCGGGGATAGTACTGCCCTGATCAAAAAGGGTGCGGTGGAAAGCCAGGACCACTGGTACCGTCCCCAGATAGTGGAGGTAGCCGAGCCAAAATCTGCTGCATCAATTCAGATTGGTGGGAGATAGCTGACTGAATACCCTGAATGGCTGTGGTCTGTTCTCGAATGTCTGACTCGATGGTGCCCAAGCGCTCCCACGTCTCATTTGCACGCAACTGAATACCATCAACCCGACTGACATACATGCTCAGTCGCCCGTTCATTGTATCAATTTCGCGGCGCGCGGCGAGAGATTCCCGACTGGCTGTGGAGATGAAATGCTCGACTCGCTGCAGCCCAGTCATCATTGCGATTACCTCCGTGCTCATGGCCCCAAAAACCTGCTGTAGATTCTGGGCATCACGGCTGGAGCTCGTCATGGTGGCGAACATCTGTCGCAGTAGCTGTGTATCCACATTCAACTGTGGTGGTGGCTGATCATGATGTAATCCAATACCGGCACCGCCTGCCCGGTGGACAGCCTGCTGCTGTCGTTGTTCCCGCGCCAACCTGTCCCTGCGGTTGATCCGACCCCGTTCTTGTGCCTCCAATGTACTATGCTTAATGAAGGGACTCTGTTTTTCAGGTAGTTCCCCTTGTGGAATGGGGGTGCCTGAAATCTTGCAAATACCATTGATCAGGCTGGGAAAGATGATGGAACTGCAACGGTCACCCCAAACTCCTACTGCGTGAATCTAATCATAGATGAAAGTGGCCAAATCAATCTTATTCCCCCTAACCAAGTGATAGAGGAGACCGACTTTTTGGTTGGTAAATGTGGAGTGATGAGAGGTCGGCTCAATGTTGTGGCATATGAAGAGCCACAGAATAGCAATGGATGGGGTAAGCTCGTTTTGATGCCATTCCGTCATTTGAAGGGGCCATGCATTCGCACGCCCAAGCAACACCTCCGCAACCTCAGGCCAATGGAAATCACCGGGAATAGGGACCAAATCATCCCAAGAGAAATGGTAAAAATCATGGATGACCTCCGGCGTAAACATAATCCAACGGTCCCGCACCCATGTTTGGTGTTGGTGCTCAGAACCCGGTGTGTCAATGTCACTGTTAAAATTGGCATAGAATTCCCGAACCAAACTTTCATACACTGGGTGTGGTCTCTCCACTATTTTCCCCCAACCACAGTTCTCCACCAATGTCAGCAATTCAAAGCCGAGAAAGTCAGCAAGCTTCACTGGGCGCTCGGAGTTGAAAGCCCAATGAGAGACACTCTCCTCATATTTGATACGAGCTCCATTGTCCAAGAATCGTAGCACACCACCTCCTAGTGCCTGTGTACATGTTGTACCCGAAGTGGAGCCAACCTTTTCCTTGCCCCTGGAAGTACGTTTAGGAGGCATCCTGCAATACCGAAAAAAAAATAACAAATGTAAGCTCATGCGAAGCAAGAAACCCAATGAAATGATGCTATGTTACAAATAGAGCATGAATGTGGATGATAACCAAAACATGGTAAAATGGGTGCAAAGAAACGAGAAGAGGTGAAGAAACTTGAAAAATTTGACAGTTGATTCGCGAGTCAACGTAGCAACTTCGGAGGGTGACATCATCGGGAAAAAGTGAAGTTTTCCCGGGCAACCTCAAGGCATGGGTTAGTATGTAGAGTAAACTAATACATACCAAAAATGCAGAGACAACAGGTAGCAATTGAATGAGAAAACTAGGGGCCGAAAGTGGTACCGTGAAATGACTTGTGTCTAACAATGTTGTGGTCATGGGTGGCCATGTTGGGTTTTGTGATGTCAACAACAAGTGAAAAGATCCATCACACATACAAACATCCTAAAAAAATCATACCAACAAGGTTATGGTTAAAGAGAAAACAATTGTGCAAACCGGGGTCATATAGGCATTTCATCGAATACATTGCGAGCATAATTGTAATTTACAAAGGTGTAGCACACTTTGACATTGTTCATGCCCAAAATTTTCTCAAGAACATTCAACCACAAGCAAACCATCATTGAAAACCTAAGCCCCAACTCCTCAAACAAAGAATCAAGAACCACTTAAAGTGAAATGGAGAGAAGAGAATATGATGTACCTTGAAAATTTAAAGTGAGGATCACAAGTGTAATGGGATGAATGGGAGTGAAAAACTTGATGATGGTAGTGTGGGTGTGTGATTTGGTTCGGTTGAATGTGTTTGTGTGATCGTGTGTGGGTTCGAGTGCAAGGGGAGAGATGTGACCGTGTGTGATGTTGAGTGCAAGGTGTGGTGTGTGTTCGTGTGTGAGGGAAATAAAAGGGGGGGTTGGGGACTCTATGCGGCCGCAAAGTGCAAAGTTGTGCGGCCGCATGGACTACCAGCACCAATTTTATTTTTTTTATATTGATTATCACAAGAATAAAATAATGCAATGCAACCCTACGTAAAGTGGAAAAACATATGCCGACCCCGAAAGAGCTTAATGTGGGTTGGTGTGCACCAAAAACTTGACATTGGAACCCCCAATGCCATTCGATGTTGTGATGCTATCACGACATGACCACATGCATTTTAAACCATTGTGTGTGCGTGGGAGCCATGAGTTCCATTCTAAATGCAATTTTAGAATCCCGAAAGCATAGGTGGATCCCCAAAAACACAAGATTTGCTTCTTTTACCCCCGAAACACGTGAATTGTGCACAAAATGGACAAAGGATCATTTAAACACTCCTACATGGATTCTCAACATAAGATAAAATGCAAGGAGCCATGCTATCATGTGTAAAGTTCAAGATAGCTGGTGAACAACCTAACATGCCACAAATGACATAAAGCATGGAAAAGCTTAATTTTCACTAAAAAAACTCTCGTCACAAAAAAAAATGGCATTCCATGGCTCTTGCAACCAGTAGATTTCCAGTCAAAACTCGAGAAGTGTAGGGATGCAAGAGTCAGGTTTGAAAAACGGAGTGAAAGTTCAAAAGCACACAATGCCATTGAAAACCTCCATTGTATTAACAATGAGTCCCCCATTTCAGTCAACACCCCCAAAATGTTTCAAACTACGATTGGGCACTCCTCGAGGTGCGGATGAACAGTAGTAATATATCAAACACCAGTATCAACCATGAAATCACATGTTGGACTTATAAAGACGCAGAAAACGCTCTTTTGGCCTAGATATGCGTGAGTGTGATTTCTAACCACCCAAAATTTATGCGAACACCACACATGACAGATCTAATGCGTGCAACACTAATATGAATTATGCATGGATATGTGGTGAACAAAATGATGGTACTATGACCTAAAACTACCAAAAATTGCAGAAAACTGAAAGTGTAAAAATCAAAAGAAATAAAGCGGAATAAGTAAAAGGGTAGAAATGATGGGTTGCCTCCCATCCAGCGCTAGTTTATAGTCAATAGCTCGATTGTACCAAATGGAGATCACTCTGGTGGCTTAAGATGAACGGTGGATTTGTCTTTTAAGAAGTCCCTGCTCCAATAGTGCTTTAAGCGCTGTCCATTTACCTTGAATGTCCCTTTGCTCTCATGCGTGATCTCCACTGCTCCATGTGGGAACACATGTGTGATAGTGTATGGACCAGACCACCTTGACCTCAGTTTTCCCGGAAAAAGCTTTAGGCGAGAATTGAACAACAGAACCTGCTGCCCCACAAGAAACTCTCATCTCTGAATATGCATGTCATGAAACTTTTTAGTTCGCTCCTTGTAGATTTTGGCATTCTCATAAGCCTCTTGATGAAACTCATCCATTTCATTTAACTGAAGTAACCGTTGTTCCACCGCTGCTTGCAAATCTAGATTCAACTTGCGAAGTGCCCAATAGGCCCGATGCTCCAACTCCACTGGCAAGTGGCATGCTTTTCCAAACACTAGGCGGTACGGTGACATCCCGATAGGTGTCTTGAATGCCGTTCGGTAAGCCCACAAAGCATCATTCAACTTCTTGGACCGGTCCTTCCGTAAAGAATTCACCGTAACCTCCAATATTCTTTTTAACTCTCTGATAGAAACTTCCACTTACCCACTGGTTTGAGGATGATATGGAGTAGCAATGCGGTGTTTGACCCCATACTTACTCAACAACTGCTCAAATTGGTGATTACAGAAATGTTTACCATCGTCACTGATGATAGCCCGGGGTGTGCCATAATGAGTGAAAATGTGCTTCTGAGGAATCCAATCACCACTTTTGCATCGTTAGTAGGCAAAGCTACTGCCTCCACCCATTTCGAGACATAGTCCACCGCCACTAGAATGTACTGGTTGGAGAATGAAGATGGGAATGGTCCCATGAAGTCAATCCCCCAAACATCAAATAACTCCACTTCCAGAATGCTTGTCAGAGGCATTTCATTCTTTCTTGAGATATTCCCCGTGCGTTGACACCGATCACACCTCTTCACGAATTCAAAGGAGTCTCTGAACAATGTAGGCCAATAAAACCCCGACTGTAAAACTTTGGCTACTGTCTTGGAAGCTCCAAAATGTCCCGCATATGTTGATGAATGGCAATGTTCCAAAATCTGATGTACCTCTTCTTCAGGCACGCACCGTCGGATAATCTGATCTGCCCCTCGCCATAGAGAATTGGGTCTTCCCAAAAATAATACTTCAGATCTGCAAAGAACTTCTTCCTCTGATGAGCAGAATACTCTGGTGGGGGAATAGACTTGGCTAAATAGTTCACAACATCAGCATACCACGGTACTATCTCCATACTGAGGAGTTGTTCATCTGGAAAAATCTCATTGATTTCCACTACTGCATCTGGTTGACTGAACTCCAGTCGGGATAAGTGGTCAGCTACCACGTTCTCACTGCCCTTTTTATCTCTGATTTCTATGTCGAACTCTTGTAGCAGCAATACCCAGCGTATCAATCTTGGCTTAGCGTCCTTCTTGGTCATCAGGTATTTCAATGCTGCATGATCAGTGTAGACTACAACCTTTGACCCAACCAAATAAGGGCGGAATTTATCAAATGCATACACAACCGCTAATAACTCATTTTCTGTAGTTGCATAGTTCATCTGTGCATCATTTAAGGTTTTGCTGGCGTAGTATATCACATGAAAGATTTTGTTGATGCGTTGTCCCAAAACCACTCACACGGCGAAATCACTGGCATCACACATTAACTCAAATGGTAACTCCCAATCTGGAGCGACTACTACTGGAGCCGAAGTGAGCTTCTCTTTTAGGGTGTGAAAAGCCGTCAAACACTCATTATCAAATTCAAATGAGCTGTCTTTCAACAATAAGTTGCATAGTGGCTTCGTGATCTTCGAGAAATCCTTGATGAATCGTCTGTAAAACCCGGCATGACCTAGAAAGCTGCGAACGCCCTTGATAGAAGTTGGTGGCGGTAGTTTCTCGATGACTTGAATCTTTGCCCTGTCCACTTCAATTCCCTTCGCTGAAACCCGATGTCCCAACACAATACCTTCCTGCACCATGAAGTGGCATTTCTCCCAGTTTAATACCAGATTCGTTTCTCTACATCTTTCTAACACCAAGTTCAGATGTTCCAAGCACTCATCAAATGAAGACCCAAATACAGAGAAATCATCCATGAAGATTTCAATGAATCTCTCAACCATGTCAGAAAATATAGCCATCATGCATCTCTGAAACGTGGCTGGAGCATTACATAAACCAAATGGCATCCTACGGTAAGCAAAAGTACCATAGGGGCATGTAAATTTGGTTTTCTCCTGGTCATCCGGTGCTACTGGAATCTGATTGTAACCTGAATACCCATCGAGGAAACAGTAATGTGAATGACCTGCCAACCTCTCCAGCATTTGATCAATGAAGGGAAGAGGAAAATGATCTTTCCTAGTAGCTGTATTGAGTTTGAGATAGTCAATGCAAACCCTCCATCCCGTAACTGTTCTGGTAGGTATAAGCTCATTTTTCTCATTAGGCACAACTGTAATTCCCCTTTTTTTCGACACAACTTGAACTGGGCTTATCCATGCACTATCTGATATATGGTAGATAATGCGAGCATCCAAAAGCTTCAATACCTCAGCCCGGACCACTTCTTTCATATTTGGATTCAACCTCCGCTGACTCTCCACGCTCGGTCGAAAATTCTCTTCCATGAGAATCTTATGCATGCACAATGAAGGGCTGATCCCTTTAATGTCTGCAATGGTCCATCCTATTGCTGTTTTATTTTCCCGAAGTACCCGGAGTAGTTTCTCTTCATCCACTTCACTGATTGAGTTTGATATAATTACTGGAAGAGTGCATGATTCCCCCAAATACGCATATCTGAGGTGCGGTGGTAGTTGCTTGAGCTCTAGTTTAGGTGGCTGCTGAATGGACAGTACATGTTTGTTGGTTCATGTTCCAAGTTCTTCAAAATATGATAAACGTGGTTTCCGGATGTATGGTGGGTTGGTTTCCAAAAATCGTGCACAAGTCTCCATCTCCAGTGAATCAGAATCTATTGATTGAGAATGAGCGATGCATGCCTCATATGCATCTGAAGGATGTTGAAGTAGGAATGTATCATGCACCGCCCTATCAATGACATCAATTTTGAAACAGCTATTTGCTTCTGAAGGAAACTGCATGGCTTTGAAGACATTGAAGGATATCTGCTCTTCACCCAACCTCAAAATTAGCTGTCCCCTCTAAACATCAATCAGAGCTCTGCCCGTGGCCAAGAACGGTCTACCTAGAATTAGTGGAACATCTTTGTCTTCCTCCATATCTAATATGAGGAAATCTACAGGAAATATGAATTTTTCCACCTTGATGAGCACGTCCTCGATGATTCCTCTTGGGTATGTCAATGATCAGTCAGCGAGCTGCAACGTGACCGTGGTTGCTTTAGCTTCTCCTAGGCCAAGTTTCCTGAAAACAGACAAAGGCATTAAATTAATACTTGTACCAAGATCGCACAATGCTTTATCAAAGAAAATTTCGCCAATAGTACAGGGCACAGTAAAACTTCCTGGATCTTTTAATTTTGGGGGAACCTTTTTCTGAATCTTGGCACTGACTTCTTCAGTTAACATCACTGTCTCGTGATCCTCCAGTTTGCGTTTGTTTGATAGAATGTCCTTCAAAAATTTGGCATAACTAGGTATTTGAAGAAGTGCATCAGCTAATGGGATGTTTATGTGCAGTTTTCTGAACACTTCCAGAAATTTCTTGTATTGCTGCTCTATCCTTTGCTTCCTCAAGCGTTGTGGGAATGGAATTGGTGGCTCATAGGGGTTCACCGAAGTATCTTGATGTTTCTATGGTTCTACTGGAGTTTCTTTCACTGGTGTTTTCCTAATGTTGTCAGCATGTTCCTCATTCTCTTCTATAGATAATTCCACCTGCTCTTTAATTGCACCCGGCCTCTTAACATGTATCTCAGGCAGCTGAACTCCGCTTCGTGTAGTAATGGCCTGAACATGCTCCCTAGGATTTATTTCTGTGTTGCTCGGTAATGCACCAGGCACCCTCCCTGTCATAAACAGAGCTAACTGCCCCATTTGGGTTTCTAGATTTTTAATTGCTGCACCCTGATTCTGGAGGTTAGTTTTAGTCTTTCTCATGAACTGAATTGTGGTTTCCATGTATTTCGCGAACATATCTTCCAACTGAGATTTCTTCTCCTGCTGAAACTGACCCTGAGCCATATTATGATTCTGATTGTGATTTTGGTTTCCACCCCAAGGGAAATTTGGGTGATTTCTCCAACCTGGATTGTATGTTTCAGAATAAGGGTTGTTTTGCTGACGTTGACCCCATTGGGCAAAATCCACCTGTTCTAGTCTTTGTGTAAGGATAGGACAGTCGGTTGTGGGGTGTTCTGCTCCACATTCTTCACAAATTAATTTCCTGACCTGTGCTGAGTTCATTGTCTGTGTCATATTCTCCATCTTGTGAAATATTGAGTCAATTTTTGCAGACAATGTTAAGTAGCTATCCACCTCATACACTCCGACTGATTTCTTTGTGCCTCCTCTATCTGTAGACCACATGGCTGAAGTATTAGCCATTCTTTCAAACAATTCCCAGGCTCCAGCAATTGACCTTGTGCTTAGGGAGCCGTTTGATGATGAATCCACCATACTTCTGGACGCCGGAGTTAGTCCCAAATAGAAAAACCTAACTTGTGTTTTCTGATCGAACCCATGTTGATGACACTTCCGTAGCATGCTCTTGAATCTGTTCCACGCTTCATCGAACGACTCAGTATCATTTTGGCTAAATATGGATATGTCGTGCCTCATTCTTGCCACCTTGGCTGGTGGGAAGTATTTGGTACAGAATTTGTGAGCCAAGTCATTCCACGTAGTCACACTTGCATCCGGGAGTGAATCGAGCCATTCAAGTGCTTTATCCCGGAGAGTGAGCGGGAACAATCTCAGTCTGATTGCATCTTCTGATATCCCTGGGTACTTGAAATGTTGACACATATCCAAGAAACGGGATACATGTGTATGTGGATTCTCGTTGACTGTCCCGTAGAATTGCTGTCCATTCTGAAAGAGCTGAATGACATTCGTCTTTAACTGAAAATTCGGCTGCTCAAAAGCTGGGTAGACAATGCTAG
The DNA here is from genome assembly GCA_019097785.1 of Fraxinus excelsior. Taxonomy (NCBI): domain Eukaryota; kingdom Viridiplantae; phylum Streptophyta; class Magnoliopsida; order Lamiales; family Oleaceae; genus Fraxinus; species Fraxinus excelsior. The sequence continues at coordinate 7,778,098 of CM032636.1, forward strand.
ATTAGTTTTGAACAACAAACGGTGATAGGAAATCCCCAAGCAAGGCATCCCCATCATCGAGTGCTTCATCATTGGCTAGAGCTGCAGGTGCAACCATCGGTGGTAGTTGTTGATTAGCCATTTGGATTATTTCCTGGCTTTCCTGTTGTGCTGCTCTTGCTATTCTCTGTCTTCGATGAAAGGTACGTTCAATTTCCAAATCAGTTGGGAGTAATTCACCGCCAACTGACCTTCGCATACAAGACCTGAAGAAGTGAATAGAGTTAATAGCACTAAGTTCAGCCTGTGTAAATAAACTTAATAGCATAAAATAAAATAAAATGCAACGAGGGTGAAAATAAAATACGTTCGAATTAGTGTCTAAATAATAAAAATCAAGTTAATACTCAATCCCCGGCAACGGCGCCAAAAACTTGTTCACGAAAATATGTTTCGGATTTAAATCAGCAAGTGCACGGTTCGTTGACAAATAATAAAGTGGAAATCCTAAAATTTCGAGTATCATTCCCACGAGGATTGATTTAACGTAATTATTATTATCTCAACCTTAACCGAATCTATTAAGGTGTGGATGATTGTTCTAGATTTTATGATTAAACTATGACTAACATGTAAATTAAAATAAAATTACGAATAAATGCAAGAGCGATGGTTAAATGCAAAAGTTGAAGAAATTGATGTATGAAAAAGCGTACTAGGATCCCGAATCACCAAGCAAGTTCACTTTTAACTCCTATTTCACAATTTGACAACACGATGAATTGGTTGAAGAATCAATGTTTCTAACTTATTCAATAATCTCTTTCGAGTAGAATTGAACCTATTCTAGCATACCATTTGACTATATTTCTATGACAAATGCAATATACAAGAATGCATAACGTTTTGTAAACACTTAGAGATTCACATAAAGCATAGCGGTATATTTCTATCCCCTATCGGACCTTACGATGATTTATACCTTGTAGAATCTATTTCCCTTCTTTCGAATGCATAAAATAATCGCCCAAACTCATACAACCATTGCACATATAATTGTAGAGACAAGAAAGTGTATATAAATCATTCAACATCCATCAAACGTGTTTAAATATCAAATTGCAAAATAGAAATTAAAAGTTCACAATACGAGGTTCATCGTTCACCTAGTACAATTAAAAACCTAGCCTAACATGGATAAATTAAAATAACAAAGAAAAGTATCAAGAGAAGACATCACCAAAAGAAAACTAGAATTTAGGCTTGAATCTCGAATCTTGAAGTGAAAACCTTGTTCTTGCCCTTCTCCTTGCACTTCAATGGTGTTTTTCTCTTTAGGAATGCATAACCCTAGTTTCTGGACGTATTTTAGCTTTTATAGTTGCCCTAGAATCATTACCATACGTGTTGGAGTCGAATAACGAAACCAGAAAATTCGCGCCGAATTTCTTCTTTGCGGCCGCAAGGACAAATTCCTTGCACCCGCAAGGAGTAACCTTTTTTCCAAAAAATTTCCCTGCATCCTTGCTTGCGGCCGCATGGAAGATTACACCTTGCGGCCGCAAGGTATAAACAACTATCACATATCTTCATTTTGGTCCTCCAACTTCATTATTCTCTTGTTTTGACCTATTTTGTTCATTCTTGTCCTCCAATCATCCCATGCATTCATCAATGTATGATTAAGCTTATGTCCGCTCTTGAGTTGGCATCGGGTCATGTTTTGATTATTTGTATTTTGGTCCCTGAACTTTTTTTTCTTTCGTTTTGGCCCATTTTCTCTACTTTTCTTCTGATTTCCACCATAATCTTCATTGTTGCCCTACAAACACAATTCACACAAATTAAGCTCTATTCCGAATGTTTATCGACAATTATTCATGTTTGTGAACCAAAATAAACGTATAAAAAATGCCCTTATCACCGGCCCATTTCCCACTAACTAGGCCAACACCTCGCCTCAAAACAAACAATAACTACTTCGATTTTTTCCCAATCGGTAAGCTGATTAACACTGAAATAACACTCCACTCAGAAGATACAAGCATCGGCACCTCTCCATTGAAGACCGGCATTTCCAATTGGCGAATCCGGTTGTCCATCCTAGCAATCCCCTCATGATGTGTTTGATCCCCTTGAATTCCGCTTAACTCTTAAGATTTGTTCGGCACTTCAGAACTCAAAGTCGTCACTGCAGATTCAGATGAACTCCCTTTCTCCTTCCTATCTCTTTCCTGTTCGCCCCACTTCACCATTACCAAATCAAATTTCTCCATCAACACTGCAATGTCTCTCTGTAATTCTGATTTCATCACCCCCACCTCCCCTTGCAATCCGTCAAACCTCGACTCCAACTGCCCCACTCGTTCCGCGATCGTCATGCTCTGATACCAAAATGGTTCGGATCCTAGCTATTGATTCCCAATCTTTGTCGAGCCTGCGGATGTCCGAACGCTTCCAATGGAGTTTAGAAACGTGTTGACGGGAATTTGATAAGATCTCTGTTATGGAAAGGAAGTTTAGACAACAAGCTAGACTGATGATTTGTATATAGCACGGATGAACATGAAGAAACAAATGATTATATTGTAGAAGAATTGATGAACTGAAAAGGATAACAAATTCCAAGGTTATTAGAGAAGCCCGGTCTCTCCCCCTCATTACAACAGATTTAGTAAATTCCATGATCATCTCAGTTGCCTTCCCTCCTCATTTATTCACATTTCCTTCCACTACTCTTTCACTATTTTACCCCCAACTAACTACTGCTAATGAACTGGTAACCCTTTCTTCCTTCGTGCATAAGTGAACCGGATTGGGGGCCTATCAGGTTTGTGTAGAAACGATAGGCTTTTGGTGGGAAACTGATTGCCTATCTCCATTCTTTATACTTGATGGATTGTAATATTCAAGTTCGGTTTTATCAAAATTTGTGAAGAGTGTGTTCTTGTTAACGTATTATGAGAGGCCTCTCTAGAAGAATGGACAGAAAAGAATTCATATAGCCGATCTTAAGTTTGTTGCTTAAACTATAAACAAATTCCACAATTATATACTAATGAAGTAATGAAATAATTTAAGGATGAAAGGAAATTTCTAATTATTTGATTAATTGAATTAGCAAATGCCAACTTTCTTCTCGAGTAAAAACTAACACAGTGACTAATTTATCCTTCAAAAAAAAAAAACTGACTTTCCAGCTTACGAGGTAAGTCGATCGACCCTCGACTCAACTGCACAAGATACTATTTCACCATTTTATGAGCAAACTGAAGGAGGACAGAACTGCGGCGACCTTTTCTTAGTGAAGAAAGGAAATGAAGGTCTAATTTGCTTTGTTTATAAAGATACCGGGCTCGGGTTCATACTATCTTTCCGTTCTGCCTTCGTTGCCAGCCAAACACTCCCGTAAAGCACAGTTAAGATATGAAAGATCTATAGTAAACAAGCATATGAAAGGAAAAAACAGCAATATAAAAACCAAAGAGAAGGAAAAATCAGCGGAAAGAACTACCGTTTAACGGTAACATAGCAATCCAAACATAAGATTCTTGTTCACCCAAAGAAAGAAGACAAGAACCATGCGAAAAAACTAGACTTCTAACTCTTGCATTACAGGTTTCAAGACACAGCATAAACATTAAACATTATTATAACACGAAAGGAGAAGGATTAACAACTATGTGCCTCATCGGGTTTTCCACATTGCCACCACCAGCATGCTCGACAAATTCAGTTGGCGAGTAGAAGTTACCATGACAAACACATACAATTCTCACCTCGTCCCTCTTCTTGTAACGGTATAAAAATCCTTGAACCCTAGTACCATTCGGGCCAGTTGCTCTTGTCGAGACAAGAGGCATATCCAGCATGACATTCTTGAGCGCTGCCTCATTTGCATCATCAGTAACGGCAGTTCCTACTATTGTTCTCTGGGGAATCTGATTTGGTAAAGATGGGACACTAGATGCGCGCTTCAACTCAGCGGTCCGTTGTGTTACTCCTGCAGAACAGTGATATAAATGAACAAAATAAACAAAAATAACAAGTTAGTTTCAGCAAAAGCTCGGTTCATCAAATTTATATTGCCAAAGATGGTTTTCAAAGTTATTTGTTTACCAATAAAACTTACTTTACCAGCTAGAAAGTGACTTTAAGCACAGCAAACCTGCATGCTCTAAATTCCGAATATTATCCAGGCAACTCCGAGAAGAAAATCAATTGAATGGACATATTTTCAACTGCTATAAATTGAAATATGACATGGAATGGGATAGAATAGCAATTTAAGACAACCATATTATCCAATATAATAACAATCAAGACAACCATATACTCCACCCATTACAACTTATGTTTTTCAGTGGAGAAACAAGTTCGACAACATTTAACTCGCCTGAATGTCATCACTCTAGCCGTTTAATCACATCCTTATAGTTGATGACAATAACCCAGTAGCAAGTTATCTATATACACACATTTTCCAGACACAGAGAGACTTTTCATGCTAAAACAAACTTGATAACTGCCAAAAAAAAAAAAAGGGCCCACAAATTTATAACAATTAACTAGGGAGCCCTTTATCATCTTGCAAAACCTAAGTCGATCAGGCATTGTGCATTATTATTCCATATCACTTTATGCTAGAGTATTATATAACAGAAGAGAGACTCAAAACTAGCAAAAGTGGATTAATAACAACTCCAAATAATAATCTTCAAAACTGAATTTACGTGATGAGATATAGTGCTTAAATCTTTCTGTTTATGAATTAAGACGTTGCACTTAAACCAGAAAGGGCAATTGAGAGGAGAAAAAACATGAAAGTTGTCAAGAGTCAAAACACTGAGTTCAGCAATATACTAAGAAGTTAAAGATGAACGAGCTGCAGATATGGATCAACATATCAAACCTTCTTGAGGAATGATTTTTCTCTTTTTCCTAGTAGAGATGTGAGAAGGAAACCAATATTTTTCAGAAGGCCTATTTTTCAAGGTCAAGATTAAAAATTACCCTGTTTCAAATATTTTTGACAAAATAATCGTCTGGTTATACCTAATCTCTCTACTAGAACCTTGGTTGAGCTAATGCGAACTACAATTTTTCTTCTTCTCTTTCTTCTATGCCATCATATATATACAAAACCTCTGAATAGAACGCCAGAACCAGTTTCTTACATTCGCTCCTTCCAAGATGTCCGGTCAGAATACATGTTTTATACAGAAAGCTGAAATACAGAGGGTAGTTTTCATATTTGAAGGGAGGGACACTTAGATTATGAAAAATTATTTAAGAATCATATTAAAAAGTTCTCCAATAAAGGCTATTAGTTTTATTTACACTCAAAAGTCTAGTATTTATCAAGAAATTCCCTGAACAGCAAACAAACTACCAAGTAGGTCAAACTCTTGCGCATTAAATTTCGTTACTGCCAATAACATGCTAAAGTGGGGAGATATTAGTACCATACACCATTATTCTCAATCAATCTCACAAGTGACAAGTAATTCTCAAAATTACTATGCACACATCACCATCCGTACAAGGTGCCTAAAAGCCAGTTTTCCAATTACTCCTAGTTCTGAAAAGACAAAAAATTGCCAACCCTCTTGAACAATAAAAAGGGATGACATAATGAAGTTTGGGAAAAGGGGATCGACAGTGTAAAATATCTGTAAACTACTCTCAAGTTAAAAAAGGAAAAACTGAGATTTTGTTAATTAACCGTGCCATTTAGCTTAATTAATTCAGATGTATTCAGTTAATTAATGGGTTAAAAACCTACTCATGCTCGCAGATGGTTAAAATGTCAATATTTAGTCATTAAACATTGAATTGTTTACCCTCTTAGTCACAAAAGTCAATTTCATTTCACAAGTCCAAACTAACGGCGAGATCTGATCATTTGTGTGCCTATACGTTCAAGGATGTACCAGGTCTAATCATGGTGTTGATGTCCTTATTCTTGTTCTATTGCCTTTTCCCTTGAAATTAATATCTTCGATAGTGTGAGGGCATTGACAAATTACACAATGAATTGCTTCGTTCTGCATGGATTTTGTTGTTTGCGTCTAACCTAGAGAACCTATCTTCACAATAAAATTATTATATGCTATCTATAGTGGATTATTATGAGTGGAAAATTTGAGTAAGAATTATGAGAGAAAATGAATAATGTACAATGGAGCATGTGATTGAATTAGCACTACAAACATGCCAAAATACACTTATTTGTAATATAGAATTAAGAAGTGGATAGTGATTTATTTGATTTGAATTCTTTCAACATCAATTCTTTCACTCTTTGAGTTCAATCATGTGATAGCTTCTAGTTCCAGGAATATGCGTAAAGACTTTAAGGTGCTTAGAAGGACAAGCTATCATCCACACACACCGACGCCCATCTTTTGCATTGGGACAAGAAAAAAAATTGCTCTTTTCTTTCTCTAAGCCAACTTCACTGTGAAGTTTAAAACCAATTACTTCCGTATTTTATTGATATAACCAATGATTGTAAGGGATATAGGCCGATAAATAAGTTCCACAACAAGGTTTTAGTTTTCGCTTCGTTGACAAGAGTTGAGCATTGACCATAACTTGATAAGCATTCATCACACCATTCATGACATCATAAAACTTATACTTCGAGAAAGGGGTGTCAATTTGACTTACCGACTTGGGCGGCCAGTGACTCAGCCCAAGAAAAGCCCAAGTCGACCCGAATCACAGCTTAGTAGAACCGAGTCGAGGCTCTGGTTGAGCCCCATTTTGGGGCATCGACCCAAGCCCCGTGCCAATCCAAACGAGCATAGCCAAGCCTTAAAAAAAAAAAAAAAAATCGGGTAGCTACACGTAGCTATCTGCAAGGCAGCGTGCTGCCAGTGTTAAAATTTTAAATTGACGTACTGCCTATGTTAAAAAATTTAAATTTGACACACGTTACATCACATCAAATTCAAATTTCAAATTTGAATTTCAAATTTAAATTTGGTTGAAACAAATATAATTTATTAACTTTAAATATCAATATGAGGTAAAATTTTGAGTTTCACAATTTACTTCAATTTGAGTTCATATCAATTTATTCTAGAGATGGAAAAACAATAAATATCATCTTTCGTATTAGAACATCAATAGTCCGTGATTTAAAAGGTAAATAATGATATCCACTTTCTTAATTCTCCGAAAGTTCCCCGTCATTTAGGTGGGAAAGAGAAGTTACGGATCTTATGTTGCTAGACAATGGCGATAGTTCATGATTTGACAATAACCATATGAAATATAGTATTTTCTGATCATGGTGATAAGGTTACAATGGTGGGCCTTATGTCAAGGTGGTGGGCTTACGCTTGCAATCAATTTGTGCTAGTAATGCACTAATAGCAATGGTGACCTTGCATAGATGGTAAGAGATTGGCTTGGGGATAATGGAGTTTACGGTGAAGAAACATAATGTGTCACATCAACGAGTTTGTGTGGATAGTGCATGGAAGCATACAAAAGTTCCAAAATGGAAGGAGAGGGGGCGAGGAAATTCTGAGAACTTAAAAAGGGAAAATATTAAAGGTAGACGAAAAGAAGTGCCTAAATAGGTGATTTCATCCAGGGACAATGAGTTCGGTTGTTGGCTAACTCTCAAAAATAGTGAGCTCGTAGGTGGGGAGCTTGCTCTGGGGTGGTAGGGTTTATGGGAAATAAAGCATTCTTCCTTTCTTCTCTATTCTCTCTCTCTCTTTTTTTTTTTTTTTGTTAAAAAAAGAAAGGCATTCTTTCAATTATGTTCTATTCCTTCCTTTTTTTTTTGTTTATATAAAAATTCATAGAGCTTTTAGACAACTTCCATCGAAAAGGACCAACTCTACAAGTGTTCTCCATGTTGCCACTTTAGTAAAAATAAAAATTAAAAAAAATAATAATAGTGAATTGGAGATTCTTCACCACAAACTTGCTTACCAATGATGTTTGAAGCTCCAAACCATGTTGAGAATTCCTCTAGAATATGCGGGCTAGCTTTTCAATGATAATTTGAAATATGGATCATATTGCAAATGTAAAATGATGCTCCAAATTCTCCTAGGCTTCTAACTTGAGGTGCTAGAGAATGAATTGCACCCAACTTGAGGTACTACAAGATAAGTTGCGCCGAAGGATAATTGACTATAGGAAATTTCGAACTTTTATTTATTTTCAACGTTAGGAGCAGGGGCGGACCCACATAGGGTCATGTGGGGTCAGATGACCCCACAAAAAAGAATTTTTTTTTTTTTTAACCAAAATATTTTCGAAATCTCATTTTTGACCCCACAAAATTTGTGTCTCGGTCCGTCCCTGGTTAGGAGTGGTTTCATGATTTTCATACTTCCATGCGAATGAACGTTTTTATGAGTTTCCATATAGACGTCCACATGTAATTGACACATCTTCAATTAAATAGAGCTATTGGACGTCATATGTGACAAAATTGGTGATAAATTTTGTAGAAGAATCCCCTCAATTCATGCATTATATACCCTACATACTTTTATGCCTATGTCAGCATGTCTGAAATGGTAAGACGAATAGATTCAAGTTTCTAAAATTTTCTCTAAAGAAAAATATTAAATTTGTATTATTATCTTTAAGCGTCATTGCTCTAATAAACAATAATGACTTTTGTAACCAATCTTTGGGATACAATCATATCTTTCTACGAGGTATAAGAAATACTGAAGGGTGGTGCGAGCAGAGTTGAAGATCTACACTTTGAAAATAAGAAACCTAACGGAATTAGAGCATTCCTCATTATGTATTATCACTAAATCGCAAACCCCTCCTCCAAAAGAATCAAAATAACTAATTACAATAATCTCAATGAAAAAGCATTACGCATCCATTTACTCTAATAACTAATAGTGGCTTTTGTATACAATATATGGAAGATTCAAACATATTTTTCCATAGGGTCAAGAAGCTGAAATATTGAAGGATGGTGTGAAAGGAATTAAAGATCCACACTTCCTAAAAATCAAGAATGCGGACGAAATTGAAGGATTCCTCATGTATTCTCTCAAAGACTCTGGCGAACTCCTCCTTCAAATGAAATCCAATCGAATTAATTTGAAGTGGCTTGTGTATTTATCTTGTGAAGATTCTAAAGGATCTTCTTGGCAAGGTCAAGCAAAATATTCACAATTCTCCAAACCGAAGACATAATAGGATTCCTTCTTAAGTTTTTCCTTAGAACTTCTGGTAGAACTCCAACGAGATCTATAAAGAGAGGCATAACTCACACGACATTCCCCAGCGCTTCTGACAGCATAACTCACACGACATTCATCCTCGATGAGAAATCCAATCGATCCATAGATAGTTTTTCTGGACCTAATCTTCAAAACATGTAAGGGCCTAGAAATATTGAAGGGTAATGTGCGCCTTCTGAAATTTGGCACTTTTTCCAAACCAAATAGCGGCAAAAATAATAAGAATTCTTCTTAGGCATTTCTTTGAAGCTTCTACAACATTCTTTCTCCTAATGAAGTCCAATAGGATCCACAAAGAGCAACATTTTGTTTATCCATAAATCCAATTGTATCCATTGGATTTCAGTGCCCAATTTGACCTTTAAAGGAGAGCCCGTTCCACCATGCCAGAGGAAATGGGATTCAAATATATGAGATTTTATGCAGAGAGAGAGAGAGGTTCTTTTCTTTTGTTGATTTCGAAACCTCTGGGTGGATGTAATTGGTAAAATCAATGGAAAGTAGGGATGTATAATTATTAAAGAGGTTAAGTTAGACTATAATGAAAAAGATGGATTCAAGAGGCTATAATGGAAATTAGGATCTCTGGCAAATCAAGAGGTGTAGTTAGACTGTGAGGGAAAATAGGATCTTTTCGTGTTCGAATGCCGCAACTCTTTCCAACTAGACAAAAAAAAAAAAAAAAACTCCTTAAAAACCAAGCTTCGACTGATCCATGACTACATGGAAATGCAGTCTAAAAAAGCAACAAGTTACGAAATGGATTTAACATTCAAGCTAGAAACAGTAAAAAAAATACATTTGATATCTGAAAAAGCAATAAGCCAAGAAACCATAATATCACTCAAGGAAGACACAATAGAGAAGCATTCGGTTCAAGCTCAGAGCTGATGACGAAAGTCGAAAGCCATCCAAATACACGTTAGTAAGCAAACCAGTCCAAAATAAGTACAAGTCCTCCCCTCTACCCCACAAAAATAAAGAACATTTTCATTTAAGACAATCTGCATAATATAAATAAAAAATTCACAGCCGAAAAGAAAAAAAAAAAAAAGAAAGGTCGGATATACCTTCTGCATGTTGACTCTGAAACTCCGGAATTCCCGAAGAAACTCTCTCCTTTGATCCAATTACAACTCCTTGTGATCGATTACACCCATTTTCTTCAATAGAATTCTCTTTATCTTTGCCAATTCTCACATTCTTCAACTTCTCCATTCTCTTTTTCCTTGCCTCCATCCGTCTCATAGTCTGCAACTCCTTCCTGCGCCACCACTCCTCGGGTGGATCCGCCGGCAGGGAGCTCGTCCTCATCAGCGTGCCGTGCGGCTGAAAGGCCACACTTGCTCCATTAACCCCGGAGCCACCAGCATCAGCTGCAAAAATCAAGTTTGAAATGGAAGACGCGCGCTTCGGCTTTTTGGCATCCTTATTGGGGTCCATTCCAAATCTTCCATTCGATGATAGATCCAAACTCAACTCTATTTCTTCATCAGCTTCCGGCTCTCGTCCATTCACCAAAAACCGATTAACATGAAAAGAAAGATTGAGATTTCCTTGAGCTCCCGCCATCATTCAGAATTATGATTGAAAAATTTTCAGTTTTTAACGAAACCCGGATAAAAAATAAAAAAAAATAAAAAAAAACTTCAGTTTGAAGTGAAATTAAAGTTTGGTTTCGTTTTTCCCCAGAAATCAGAAAAAAGAAGTAAAACGTTTATGAGAATAAAAAGCGCTCAAACGCTTGAGTTTCAAAACATTTTCTTCTTATAATCCGTTAATGCTGTAGAATTTCGAATCCCATTCTGAATTATATATGGAGAAGAAAAGTGGCTAGGAGTAGAGAGCGCAACATGAGAGAGAGACAGAGAGGCGGTGGGGGGGAGGGGGGGAGGAAGTTATGCTGAAAAGAGAGTGAAATGACGAAAAGGACCTTGATCGTGTAACGCTAGACAATTGTAAATTGACACGTGGTGCCATGAAGAGGAATTGGGGGCTACGTGCTTGAGACACCTGGATTTCGATGTGTACTCACAAAACAGGCGTCTTCTCCTCGTACGTCCTCTCACTCATGCACGTTTAAAATTGAATATAAATTGATATTTTTAAAATTACTTTTCAAAATTCCATTTACATTTTGTTGGATTTAAATCCAAATTTTACTGGAAATATTTAAATTCATTTTTTGTTTCTTGTACATCTTTTTTTACAATTTCGTAAAAAAAAAATTGTACTTCGCATCTCTCATTGAAGAGGTATTCGAGCACTTTAAAAATTTGAATAACAATTTAGATTTATTTAATATAACCGATGAAAATGATCAACCGGCATATTTGATACATAAATCATATCATCCCAATATGTAAAATTATTTTATATTTTTTACTATTGTTATTTGTTAGTATTAACAGTGTCAGCACCAGTTTGGATGACAGTGGATAGTGAGAGATGAAGGTAAAGACCAATGTCCTAACTTCTATCATTAAAGCTAATAAAGGCACGCTTGAAAAGAGTTTTTTTAGTACTACCTTAGGGCTGTAAGCAAAAATCGTCAAATCGAAAAATCGAATCAAAATCGCATTTTAGAAACCGTCGGTTTGGTGCCACGTAGACCCGTCAACGAAATGGTTTTGAACCAAACCAAACCGGTCAAAAACGGTTTGATTTAGGTTTGAGAATTTTAATTGCGGTTTAAAACCAAATCGGACCGGTGAAAAAATATAAAAATTAAAAAAAAATAATGATTTTTTTAAAAAAAAAAAATCATCCAAATATGCAAAAATTCAATAGTTTTATCATTTGTGTGTATTTTTGTCAATTTATAATTTTCTATAACATATGTATATTATTATTACCAAATAATCCTAATTTATATCTAATAATCTCAAGACCAACATAATTTATCAAAAACTCTTTTCCTCTTTAGAATTCAAATTTCTGCAATTGTTTTTGAGTTTGCATTCTCAAATGGAGGTCAGATACTTGATTCTTTTAGGAGTTTATTAGGTGCAAAGATTGTTAAGGCTTGTATATGCGGAAAGAATTGGTTGCAAATTAAGAATGAAAATATAGTGTTGTGCAAATATTTAGATGAAGTGAAAGCATTTGATGATTCAATGAAAGTTGTGGCAGGTAATTTATATTTTCTATTACCATATTTTTAAAGATTCTCTTATCTATTTAGTATCCAATATTATGATGATATAATGAATGCATTTGTTTGACAATGGAGACACCGAATCATGTGTGACAACAATTGGTGTTTGAATATATGTGAGAAACTGAATTCGTAACAAAATACAACGGTAAACTTGTGTAATTATTATATTTAGATATTATAAACAATTGATTTATTATTATGGTTGGTTATTCTCTTTGTCTAATCAGTAGTTTTATTTTTCAGATATGATGATTACGAGGTCTTGTTGAATATCATTATATTTTTTGGGCTTTATATTTAGTTTAGTAGACTTGTATTGTAACGTTATCGTTACATCTTAGTCTAAAATGACAAACAAAAAACTATATTTTAGTTTATTGTGATTTCACTTTGATTTAGTTGGTATTTAAATTTGTAGTAGATATATTTAGTTTATTTTAGATTTATTGCTAGTAAGATATAAATATATATTGAATTCAATGAATTAATGTCATAAAAGTAAATAGACAAAAAAAATATACGGTGAAACCGGACCAAACCGTTAGGTTTAGGTTTGAGTTTTTTTCAAACCGTTCAAAATGATTTGGTTTAGGTTTGGATTTTTCTCAAACCGGTTTAAACGGTTTGATTTGAAAATTTGTCAAAAACCTCAAAAATCGGACCGCTTACACTCCTATACTACCTTATATGGAGTACTCGTTACTCCGTGTCACTATTTAATAAAAATGTATTTTCAATCCCTATTTGAACTCCATTTTTTAAAAATTTATTTTTCTGAATTTTATTTTTAATCATATTTTATAATAAAATAATGTTACACGTAAATTCAAAACTATTCATTATTTTTAATCGCACATTTTTTTTAAAAAAAAAATCTCAATTTCAAAACACATTTTTGCCAAAAATATCATTTTAATGGATTCCAAACAAGGTCTAAATAATTTAGACACAATTTAATTAGGATGAATCAACTAAATAGTAGTAGAAAATATTTAATTTCCATACTATGGGATGATTAACATTAAGTTAGGTGACAATAGCCAATATGAAGTAGATTAGGAAGGAAGGGGTAGATGCCCTATCCCGTATGCTTGTTTGAAAGAAATTATGGGATCATAATGAATGAAGTTATTGTCCCATGAAATGTGTGAATTATTAAATGCGTAATAATATTAATGTATAATTGAAATTAATGTTTGATTTTGTCGTAAATTTTAATGAAGTACGTGGATCTTCTTGTATAAATTATGTAAAATTTAATTCAAAATTTTAAATAATGCTATGATATCAATGATACTTAACGCATATCTATATTCTTTGAACATTACAGGAGGGAAACAGAGCTAGTGCCCTTCTCCTCTCATTAATGCTCGTAAAGGGCTTGTTCAGTACATCAGTATTTTTGTCTGAATATGCAATTTTAATTTAATTTTTTGAATAATGCTATGTATATCGTGGTGTTCATCATTAATTTTGATGACAATCGACGTCGACTAAGAGAGGATGCGATCGGTGTCCTATCGTGACTCAATAATGCTCATAAGAACATGTTTGATACATGGATATACTCATTTAAAAATGTAAACTTTAAACTTTCAATAATTTGTGTATGTTCTTAGTACCAACCTAGTTGACAGCTGGTAACGACGAGAGAAGATGGGTGCCATTGCCAATAATGCTCATAAGAACATGTTTGATACATGGATATACTCATTTAAAAATGTAAACTTTAAACTTTCAATAATTTGTGTATGTTCTTAGTACCAACCTAGTTGACAGCTGGTAACGACGAGAGAAGATGGGTGCCATTGCCAATGCCCTATCTCCTCTCATTACTTGTAAAGACATGTTTCAAAAATGGTATTATTGTTTAAAAATTTAAATTTAATTTAAAATTTCAAGTAATGTTATGTATACCATTGATACTTAGCACTAATCTAGTTGACGATGAAAAGTGCATTGGAGGGAGGTGGGGCCATCGAGGGCATTGGCACCCATTTAAGTGACAAAATCTTCATCCACAATAATTTCCTTGTACAATACACATGAGACGAACCAATGCTTCAAATTATTTATTTTCGAGAAGTAAATTGTATTAAAGAAAATTAAAATTCCGTAGTACGATTAAAAGATTCTAAATTAAACTTCACCACGCGCCAAAAAGAAATAAACAGATTGTCGGGATATATGACAAGAGGGACACGCGTCACTTCCTGGTTAATTTTGAATTCTAGAATTCGATAGTCTTACATGTGGCATAGGAACTCCTTGCCACGACGTGGTTATCATCCGGGTCTTTTCTCTTTGCTACTCTCTCTGTCTAGAAACAGAGCCAATAGTAGTTCTACAGAGAGAAAGGACGTGGAGAGCAGTACACTCGAGTAAGGCGCTATTCGTACTCTCGGAACAGACTAAAATGCTCACACTTCACTCGCTTAAATCGAAAGTTCGAGAGATTTGTTACCGTTCAATTTATTATTCATCGAATTAATTACTGACATATTATTTTTAAACTAACATTTTATCTTAAATTTATCTTCATTAACTTCACCTTTAACCCACCAAATTGATGATATGTTAATTAAAAGTGATGTGTTAATAATTAATTGGATGGACAACAGATCTCAACTCGAAATGACTCCTTTTTGTAACTTGCATGCATTGCGCGAGGGTCCGAATAGAGCAATTTATTTTTTTTACAAATAGGGGACCCTACCCCCCACCCCCACATCTGCCCTAGCCTTCGTCATTTCTTAGGCTTATGTTTGGATTCATAGCATATCCCTATTTGATAAGGATTAAAATCAGATTTTTAGTAAATTTTGATAAAAGTTGATGAAATGTGTTGTTGAAAAGTATATAGTTAAAATTAATTGTTGAGTTTGAATTAAATTAAAATCTAAATTTTAATTGGTACCAAACAGGACCATATTTTGCTAAAATCTTACTTTTTAAGAAATGAATTGACGAGAAATGGGCAATATTTATGAATCTTATGGGATGGGATATTTTACTTTAAAAGTAGAATTTTAAGAAAAAAATGAATACAAACAGAAGCTATTCAAACATATCAACAAATGAGGTGGCAATGGATCCTATCAATGGAACACTTTGCAAACCATGTAATCTCAACGTTTAAGATCAATTTAGATATCATCATGCATCGAATAGTACTATAAACAAGTCATGGGGAACTACACGGGCACTTTCACCAATTTGCTTAACACCAATTGAGTTGACGATGAATCCCACCATTTCATTGAAACATGGTCCATTGTAATCTAAATTTCATACAATTTAATTTAGAAAGAAAACAAAAAGAAGAATAATAATAATATCTAATTTCAATATATGTAATATTTGAGTAAAAAAAAAAAAAAGAGGCAAAATTAGACTTGTCAAATGTTCCACGATCCTAGGGGATTCACGAGTCGAGCTACAAGCTGAAACTCGGAGCTTAGGCTCGACTCCAGTAAAAATAGTTTGAGCTTTTTTTAGTCCAAACCGAGCAAAAGTTCGGTCAAAAAATTTAGCTTCGACCCAAGCTTTCAACTCGAGCCTTAACAAGTCGAGACGACTCGATTTTTTTTAAAATTCGTATAAATCTATTTTTTATGAATTTAAAATTTGTGCAATTTATACGTATTATAAATAATGACTTAATATTAACATATACAAAAAAATACAGCTAAAATTGAAAAACTTAAAAAAAATTACAAAAAGAGTTGCCTGCAACAAGCAACTACAATTTTAGCTGCCTACGTTTGTATTTTGCTTTATTTAAAAAAAAAAAAGAAAAAATTTATAATCCGCTCATGGGCCGGTGACGAGCCACGAGCAGGTCCGACTCGAATTTTTTTCACGCAGAGTTCGAACCGTCCTAGCCATCGAGCCATTTTACCAGCCGTACAAGATCCATCATGAGAGAAGCAACATTTTCTTAAGAATAATTTAACGAAGTAAACAATTCGTGCAAGTCGATGACCCAAGTTATAAGCAAATTGGTAGTGAAGATGTCAATTCCCATAATAAAATGAAAACAACATTAAAAACCCACATTAGACATGTTTAATCTCTCTCAATATATATTTATTTTACATATAATAAAGGCTAGCACAGTTGGTATCAATGGATTGTCTCATGAGCAAGTTATCATAAATATTTCATTATATTTGCATAAATAATTCATAAAATCTCCATACCACAAGAAAATGTCCTGCTCAGCTGAAATTCAAGCTAAGAATGAAATATAGCATATGTTTGGTTCCCATTTTTCCAATAACTTATTTTTTCTAAACTCATTTTTAGCCCGCATAGAATAATTTTGCGCCTAACACTTTTTTCAGAAAAATCATTATTCTATAATACATTTTCTTACAATAATGGAGCTCATATTTTCATCAAAAAGTCTACTTGAACATCAACTTTTGTACATCGAGGTGTAAACCTCCCTCACATGGGGGGTGGGATCCACTGCATAAATTATTTTTTTATTTAAGCGGGTCCCACTTCCATGTGAGGAGAGTGTACACCCCGATGTACACTTTGATGTACCGATAGCAAAACCGAATTTTCATAGTCATTCCTGTCGGTGAAGGCTGATGCCTGATTGTATAATAATTATAAAAAAAAAAAAAAAAATCAAAGATTAATTTGTTTAATTATAGATATTATCCATTTTTGCAATTTATTATTTTGTGGATCAAAGTTCATTACAAATGTCGTAAAAGAAATCTTCCAACTGCACACAATACAAAGAAACAAAATCAGAAGTTGAGCTTGTCAAATAGGTGGGTGTTTGACACGTGGAAAGTTGTTAGTAAATAAACACGTGTCAATCTGTCCGCAAAATCAACATGCATGCAACTTGCTGAAGTTGACGACATGTTCAGTTTACTGATTTGTCATTTGAGTCTGAAGAATCAGATTTCTATTTTAGGCAAATGTAGGCGGAGAACTCGATAAGTAATATAATGGTTTTAAATAAATAAATTAATTTTTTTATAAATTCAATATTTTATAAACTAAACGACCTTTGAAATAGTACATTAAAATTATTATTATTTTTAATTCAAATTAATATAATAAGTTCTCTTTTAAATGAGACAAACCATAATATATATAATCCTCATCTAACTAATGTGATGAAATCTTGAATATCAATATATGTGATTAAGCCTTCAACCCTGGAAGTGTGCTTCACATATGACTTTGGTCAACTAGTCAGCCCCTAGCATATGTGTCATATTTCAAAAAAAAAAAAAAAAATTGTACAAGTAGCAATTGTTTCCACTTTCCACTTTGATTCGATGCAAATGTTTCTAGTACATATGAGCAGCCCTAGTGCATCATGCCCACCACAGTTCATTGCTTCTCAACTCCACGTTCTACCTGGAAAAAAAAAAGGGTTAGCATATATTCCAAAAATGTAATCATAATTGAAACTCAACTAACCTACATCAATATTTAAGAGACTCAAATTAATTTCTCTTAAAGTCAACACTTTGATTCCCATGTCCATAGGATTTAACTGGGAGGGACATTACAAACATTACACTTTTGTAGCGTTTTTTAAACATTGCAAACATTGCGATAGACATTACACTTTTGTAGCGTTTTTTAAACATTGCGATAGACCGTTTTACAGCGTTTTTTTCAACGTCGTTATAGATTTTTTTTTTTTTTTTTTTTTTTTTACAGTTATATATGATAATTGACCAACACGATTGAAAAAGAAACTTTGTGAATAAATTTTGAAATTGCAAAAAAATTGGTAATTTCATTACAAATTTTTGAATCAATATAAGATTAGAATGTGATACAATACAATATTTGGATTTCTTGAGCATAGCTGATAAAATTTGATCTTTTTGTTCCAAATCCTTTCGCATTTTTACAAGCTCCAAGGATAACTTTTGGGTCATCAAAATACTGCTCATTCTGCTCGAGTATTGAATCAAACTCTTGTTTTGCACTTCAACTTGCCTAAGAGCCCGTCCCATCTCTACTTTAAGGTGTCATTGCTTTGATACAATCTTGATAAATGCAGTGTTGTGCTTTGAGATCTCATTCGAGTGTCGTTGAGCTTCACGCTTGACAGTTTCTTTTAATTCCTCCACCAGGTTTTCAACCTTCTTTAGTTTTTTCTCAAGTTCCCTTCTCCTAGCCTCCTCTTCCTCAATGGATTTATCCTTCGACTACATTTAGAGTTTTCATCCTTAATCATAGAAGAATCAATCTCCTTCCCGTCAGCAAATTCATTATTACCAAGATGAAGAATCGCTACATTTAACTAAAAAATTCTATACAGATCACCAAATTCAGCACCTTGTCAGCATTTAACTGGAAGTATTAAGATAATTCTTTTGCACAGTACATAGAACTCCGAAACTGAACTTATTTTCATCATTATAAAAAACCATAGCAAAACAAAAGAAGGAATCAAGGGCCTGTTCTCTTTGCCATTTTCAACCCGTTTTCTGTTTTCGATTTTTCAAAACAGTGAAAATGTGTTCTCTTTCCAATTTTCGAAAACTCGTTTTGAAAAATGGAAAAAACGTTTGTACTAAAAACACAAAATGACCAAAACCACGTTTTGGAAATTTTGGGGTCAAAACACGGTATTTTTAGAAAACACGGGAAATGACCTCGCCTTATCTTCTCCCTCTCTCTCTCTGCTATTCCATTTCCATTTCCATTTCCCATCTCACAAACCCACGATCCAAAGCTTCCACTGCCATTTTCGGAAGTGCAGAGGAAGAAGAGGATGCCGTTGATGAGTGATTGGGGGTGGTTAAATCTTTCCCACTATCCACCACAAACCCTTTCAGACTATTCCATCTTTCGTTTGAGGAATCCTTACGAGGGCGGTCGAGGGATTTGTACAATGGCCAAACGAGCTTAAGAATCGAAGGGATTGATGGGCAGTTCGAATTTATCTGTGAAACGCTGGGATTCTCTGGAATTGAGGATTGATGGGCAGTTCGAATTTTAAGAATCCAGTCTTGAGGTACCCATTCTCTCTATTGGTAGAATTTCTTTTATTTTTCTTCTATTTAACTATTTATACAGACATTCTTCTCTTGCATAACTACTTAAAAATTAATTTTGCTTTTGCATCTTCTAGAGAAGTTCTTATTCCAGAATTTTAAAATTAGTAATGAGCTGCAATTTGTGGGTTTCATTTGTTTCTTTGTGATTTTAAAACAAAAATTAATCGAGCAAGATGAATGAATTGTGCAGGGAATGAAAGAAAAAGTTTTTTCTGTAATTCATTGATTATATTACAAACTGGAAGTGTACTTATATAATTGAAAGAAAGAATATTTCTAACAAACTCTGCACTAGCTATACAACCGATTTCAAAAAAATAATTGCTCCATTCATAACAGAATTGGGAGCCCACAGATTCCCCCAGCTGATCCTTCTAGAATTAGATGCGTAGCTGGCATTTGATGATTGTGTTAGCTCTGCTGGTAGTCTTCAGCTTTGCTGGAATTTATGCTGGCAATGAACTTTCTTCTTGCCATATTTTAACAGATTTATGTAAATTGAGGGGGTAGTTAATTGAATTTTTAATTTAAGCTTTTCTTTTGTTCAATGAAGTATATGGATAGGATAAAGATGAATACCAAATGACATAAGTGATAATACATAACTATTTGAGATTGAATTTTAGATTTTGAAGTCACAAGGATGAAAAGAAGTTCTTCACATTTTCTGTTGATGAATGTTATCTTATGAAATAACACTAGCATCTTAGGACATCTATTTAATTTATGTGTTAGGATTATAATTTTTTTTCTTACAGCTGAAGGGAATTAAAATAGTAGGAGATTTTGTGTTACTTATAGAACAAAAAGAGTAGTAATTGATTTTTTTCTTCATCAATTGTGTTGTTGGATGATACCTTGTCCTCTTGAAGGATGTAATTTTTTATGTTAATGATAAATTACTTTTCTGATTAAAAAAGACTAAGATGGACAAGAGAATAGAAATATGAATAAAATAACAAGGTGGTGAAGGGGTGTGTGGTCGTATTATTGGTCTTCTATTTCAAGGGATGTGATGGAATGGTTAGAGAGATCCTTTGAGTTGGACTTGGAGGAAATCAAGGTGGTCATTTTGAGAGTGGTACAGAGAATGTTCTGGTCGAAATGGTGTATCTTTTTTGGAGGTTTTATTGGAGGTTTTATTGGGTGTGTATGAGGATGTGTGTAGCCTTGCTACGTTTATAGATGAGACCATAGAATAAATAGTATGTAAATCATTTTTGTTGTTCACTTTCATTTGTCAGTATTTAGAATCCAAATGTCAAGTAGACTACCATCTCCTTAACTTATAATGATTTATTCCATAAGATTAGAAAATGAAATTCCAACTTACCTAAATATAATAACAGACCTAACCAATGCAATTTTCTGGTGTTCACTTTTTCTCATTCATCTGAATGGGTTTGTCCTAGTCCTTCAGACAAATTTGGTTCCTAAGAAAAGTCGGATGAACAATCTGAAAGAATACATTTTTGAGTTTAATTTACAAAATACATGGTTCACTAATGAATGCTTCAATTCATCAGTTCTAACTTTTTAATCAGATTATATGTCGAAAATCTGTTTGCTTTCCTACTTCTATAAATAGCTTCCTTGTTAGGTGACCATGTTTGTGTTTAATTGCAGATTGGAGGTTGAAAGAGTTTGGAAGAATCAGTTACATATTGAGAATAAAGGAATTGTTGTATTTCTATTATGTATAGGTTTTGCATTCTTAGCTCTTCTAAGGATGTTGACAGATATGATTTTCAGTGTTTATGGTACCCAAAATTCCAGGAAATTTTGTTCCAACGGGTCTTCCTGGTTTTACCTATTAGTGAGCAGTAGTGTTACCATGATCATCCTATCTTTATAAACCTTCCAATTTATTAATTCTTTTGCGTATTGCAAATCTTTTTCTTAATTTTTTCAGTATGTTATTGTGATCAACTTTCTTCCATATTGCTTCCCGACTTTTTGTTCAATTTCTGCGTTATTTTCTCGAGTGGCATTTAAGTATGTTGTTTTTTGAGTTATAACAAGGTTGTGGCCGGGGGTGGACATGAGTTGTGTTGGGTTGTGTCGATTTTTGCTTCAACCCAAACACAATCCAACGTGATCGGTTTGATCAAAATTAAACTCAATCCAATCCGTGTAAATGTTGAAACTCAACCCAATCCAACCCAATCAAGTATCTACGAGACATCTTATAATTGTTGTATAACTCCACAATATAATGTCAAATATATAATCAAAGAAATATAAAAAAAAATATCTACGAGACATCTTATAAATGTTTCAAATGCAGAGGTCATATTTTGTTGTTCCAACAAGGAATAAAACACCAGCATGATCAGAGAATACATATTCTTAGAGGCAGAATGACTGAGTGCAGGAATACAATGGTAAACCTACTAGAAACATCATCAACTTTCTATGTACAACTTATTATGACCTTTAATTCTAGTGTTATCAATCGATAAAAAGACGACCTTCTTCACTAAATGAACAAAAACGAGAAGTTACTTATTATTATTTTTTAAAGTAGATGAGTCGGGTTGGGCGGGTTTATTCGATTTTTTGGAGAATATGTGGTTGAGAGATGAAATTTTTTTTTGAGTTTACATGTAAAATATTTTATTGTGTTAATGACTTATTGTAATTGAAAATGAGTCTCTAGAAAAAAAAAGTTTTCAAATAATGACCATGGACTTAATTTATTTCAACTTTAAATATTGTAAAACTTAAAACTAAAATAAAACAAAAGGCACATGACTTCGTGGATTTATTTTGTATGTTGTTCAGTATTTGTTTATTTTGTCATGACACTAAACTTCTAATCGTATCGATTGAACTATTTCATCAAATGTAATTTAGGTTGTGTTTTTAATATCTTGAAAATAAAATTGACATTTCACCAATTTCAACGTTTATATGTTATTTAACACCATATTAACATTAAACCATTTAAATTTATTGAATAATCAGATTTTTTTGAATAAAATATTATTAAAAAAAATTCTCAAAATTTCAAAGTAAACGCGTTTTCCATTTTTATGTTTTCGGAAACAGTTTTTCAAAATGGCAAAGAGAACGCGTTTCAGAAATTTCAAAACAGACACTCAAAACACAAAATACAAAACGAATTCAAAACTCAAAACACAAAACTGAAACACAAAGAGAACAGCCCCTAAGCCTTTCTACATATGCAATTTCTGAAAATTTTCATCATTCAACTTACAATAGTTGGACCAGAGCTGTAGTCAAATTCTTCTGAGATAGGTTTCTGCATAGTTGAGGCCGAAGTAAGGGTATGCATCTTCAAATCATCAATCACCTGAACATAAATATGCTTGTTGGAGCAGAAAACACACAATATGGTCTTTCTGGTGTTCCTTCAACCTGAGAAGTCAAGAAATCGATGATGTTGAGTCATCATTGAGACACAAGATAGAAAGAAACTAGTCTAAAGAAAGGAATGAAATCCAAGTTCTATCACAGACGGTAAAATATATAAAATTACATCAATCTGATGAACAAGATGCCATCACACAAAAATGGTCAAATCAAGAAAAGAGCATCAATCGAAACTTTAATTTTGATTTAAGTACCAAAAGAACACATGATGTATAGATAGTTCTAACATTCTCTTTTTATTATCTTGATAAAGATGCATTATGTGGGAGGTTTCCCATGAGAAATATGGACAATTTAATCATTCATCTGAAAATGGGGTGCTCAATATATTCATTTTCGTCTCCTATTAAAAAAAAACATAAAAAAGGAAACACTTGTTCACCACCCAAGTCATGTTTCATGAACTAAATTATCAGAAAATTAAATTTCAGAAAAATGGGTGACAACAAGAGTTACTATACAAACTCCCATTCCGAATTTTACTACAGAAATTGAAAACACCTCTCTTCCATGCTCCACAACTACATCCCTTGATTTCTTAATTGCAAGAACCCTTTAATTTCACATATTTAGCAATGCAATTGTTCAAAATTCAAATTCAAAAATGAGATTAAAAAAAAACGGTTATGTGCCTTCTTACGAATACGAATATGACGGATAGTCTTGTCTTCTCTTCTTGTTTTGGTTTTGGCTTCAATAACAAGAAGCCAAGGCCGATAGGTCACTGCTGCAACTGAACTGAGGCGGCAGCCATGGCTAAGCTGATGTTGTTTAGTATTGACCTAAGAGTGTTAGATTTGGAAAGGTAATATTATGATATGATTGATTTGGGAGAAATCTGAATTCTATATTCAATCTCTTTGATTTTGAATGTCTATTATAGTACAAGGAACTCTCCATATTTATACAGCTAAAATGGAATCTTATCCTAACAAACTCACCAACAAAATTACACGCCAATAAGTAAAGGAAAAACAAATCTGTACAAAGAAAAAAACAACCTAACAAACTTCCTTCTAGATTATTCCATTGCTGTCTTATCATCAGTTCCGATTGGCATTTCTTCTTGCTGATTGAGCTTCAGCTGGTTCATATCTTCTTGCTGACCAAGCTGCAGTTGGTCTCCATCTTCTAGTTGCTTTAATAGTCCCCCGCAAGATGGAGAGTAAATATTCATTACTCCCATCTTGGATAAACAAGAATAGAAACTTTGAGAATTCAAGGCCTTAGTTAGGATATCTGCAATCTGGTATGCGCTAGGAACGTGTTGAGTAATAATTCTCCCATCCTGTATTTTGTCTCGAACCAAATGGAAATCAAGCTCAATGTGCTTGGTTCTTTCATGGAATACCGGATTTGTGGCTATATGGATGGCAGATTTATTGTCACAATTCAGAATAGCTGGTTGGGAATGTTCAATGTTTAGATCCTTAAGTAGATATCCAAGCCAGGTAAGCTCACAACAAAGGTTTGCCATTGATCTGTATTCTGCTTCTGCCGAGGATCGAGACACCACATGTTGTTTCTTTAATTTCCATGATATTAAAGCTTTCCCAAATAACACACAATACCCAGTCACTGATCTCCTACTGTCAATACATGCTCCCCAATCTGAATCACAGTATCCTTTCAGCTGCAGTCTTGATTCTGTAGGATAAAATAGCCCCTGTCCAGGTGCCCTTTTTATGTACCTCAGGAGCTTGTGGGCGGTATGTAGATGTGGAATTCTAGGGCTTCCCATGAATTGACTTAATAATTGAACTGAGTATGTAAGATCAGGTCTAGTAATTGTCAAGTATAATAATCTTCCTATCAGTCTTCTGTAGAGAGATGGATCAGGTAATAGCTCACATTTATCTTTGCTGAGTTTAATGTTCTGATCGAGATGGATCTTAGCAGGGGTTGAACCTATAGTTCCTGAATCTGCCAAGATATCTAAGGCATATTTCCTTTGACATATGTGTATCCCATCTTTGGACCTTGCTACCTCGATTCCCAGAAAATACTTCAACTTTCCAAGATCTTTGATTTTGAATTTCTCATTGAGAGAAGCTTTGAGTTTGCTGATTGAATCATGACAATTGCCTGCCACTATTATATCATCGACATAAACTAAGATAGCAGTAAAAACATCCCCAGTTAGCTTAGTAAATAGGCTGTAATAAGCCTTTGATTGAGTGTGTCCCTGCTGAACAATAAAGCCAGATAGTTTTGAACACCATTGGCGTGAAGCTTGCTTTAACCCATACAAGTTCTTGCGTAACTTACATACTTTGTTGCTACAATTATTAGAGTAACCAGGGGGCAACTCCATGTAGACATCTTCATCCAAATCACCATGCAAAAATGCATTGTTGACATCAAATTGGCACATATTCCATCCCTTCATTGCTGCCACTGCCAATAAAGTTCTGATGGTAGTTAACTTTGCCACAGGAGAGAAGGTCTCGTGATAGTCAAGCCCTTCTAATCGAGTGTAGCCCTTTGCTACTAAGCGTGCTTTGAACCTTTCAACACTACCATTAGCTTTGAACTTGATCTTATATACCCACTTACATCCTATGGCCTCCTTACCAGGTGGTAGATTAGTTAGAAACCAAGTGTCATTAAGTTCAAAGGCCTCAATCTCAGCTTTCATTGCGGCACACCATTCATGCGAGGTTATGGCTTCTTGGTAAGTTCTAGGTTCTGAGTAATTTGTTATAGAAGTTGCGAAAACACAATGAGGAATGGATAATTTTTCATAAGAAATGCTGTTATTTAGAGGATATTTACTGCCTGAGATGCCAAAGTCCTTTCTGTTGTAGAACCTTTGGAATGGGAGAGGTGAAGAAACCTGTTGGCATAGGAAGTCTTGCAGGTGAGGAGGAGTCCTTCGAATTCTGTTGGACCTGCGTGGTAAGTGAGTAATAATAGGGTGATCTGACTCAAAAGGCTCAGTGGCTGTGTTACAAGATTCCGTGATATCAAGATCAGTGCTTTTAGGGGATTCTACATATGATGAATTTTTTGAAGTGTTATACTCATTATCAATTGAGGAGATGACATGATGGTCATCGGAGATGACAGGATTCTGTGTAAAACTTAGAAGGTTAAAATCAGTCAAGGAGGTACTCTCATTCAAATTCATGTTTTTGAATGGAAAAATCTCTTCATGAAAAATAACATTTCTTGAGATAAATACTTGTTTTGTTCTCAAGTCAAGTAGCCTATACCCCTTTACCCCCAAAAGGATATTCGATGAACACACATTCCCTAGACCTTCTATCAAATTTTCGCCTACCATTGACAAGAGTGGATGCATAAGCCAATCATCCAAAGACCTTAAGGTGAGTATAGTTAGGTCTGACCTGGAACAGAACTTCAAAAGGAGTCTTGTGATTTAAGATAGGTGTTGGTGTTCTATTAATAAGATATACAGCTGTTAGTATAAAATCATTCCAGTATTTTAAGGGAAGTCCACTTTGAAACTTTAAAGCTCTTGCCACATTCAAAATATGTTGATGTTTTCTTTCTACGATCGCATTTTGTTCAGGTGTCTCAACACACGTCTTTTGGTGCATTATACCATTCTTTTTGTAAAAATTTGTCATGTTGAACTCCCCGCCGTTATCCATTCTGATGGTTTTAATCTTTGTTTCAAATTGAGTTTCTACCATAGCACAAAAATTTTCTAAGGCAGCGGAGGCATCAGACTTAAAATTCAGCATATAGGCCCATGTACATCTATTAAAATCATCAACGATGGATAGAAAATACTTAGAATTATCTCTGCTGAATTCATTACAAGGCCCCCAAATGTCACAGTGAATTAATTCAAAGCATTTCTCTGTTTTGTGACGACTGGCATTAAAGGGCAGTCTATGTTGCTTTGCTAAGGGACAATTGGGGCAATGACTGATGCTAGATGATGCAGGGACAAAAGTGTTTTCATTAGGACTGAAATTAGAGTATGAAGAGTGACCTAATCTGTAATGCCATAGACTAGGCTCTTTATTATTTTTGATAACAGATGCAAAAGAAGTAGGTAGGTGCTTGAACTGATAGATAGTTTCTGTCATGGCTGAAGGAGAGACTTCCTTTCTCACCATGTGATATAGTCCATTCTTCACTTCACCCATTCCAATCATTCTCCATGTTGAAAGGTCCTGGACATAACAACAGTTGGAGAAGAAAACAAGACAACAGTTAAGAGTTTGAGTGAGTTTCTTTGCTGAAATTAAATTGAAGGTAAAACTAGGAATGCAAAGCACATTATGCAAAGTAATATTTTCTGAAATTTTGACAGTCCCCATATGTGTGGCTGGGACACTTTCTCCATTTGGTAAGGTCACAGAATGTGTCACTTTAGATTGAATGGATGTAAAAAATGAAATAGAACAGGCCATGTGATCTGTTGCTCCCGTGTCAAGAATCCATGGAGTTTCAAGATCATTTTCATGATTGTTCTGATGAAATGTGGTTAAACTTAAAGGGTTACCAGACAATTTGTGACTGAAGTCATCTGATAAGGAATGATTTGTGGAAGTTTGGACATTGTTTGAAGAAGTAGACTGTTGATGATTTGTTGTTGGCTTGAAGAGTGCCATTAGTTGAGAATATTGCTCTTGACTTAATAACATTTGGCCGTTGCCTTTCACCACCTCCTGATTAGAAACCACATTTGCAGCAGATTTTCCCTTATCACTCAGCCTCTACCCCCGTGGGAATCCATGAAGTTTATAGCACTTGTCGACTGAATGCCCAGGGATCTGACAATAAGAGCATAATGGTCTGTTTGGATTTGCCTTGAAACATCTTTCAAGGGAATGGCCTGTGATTCGGCAATGAGAGCAATAGTACATGTCCCTGTCTTTCTTTTGCAAAGAAAAACTTTGGTTTCCTGCCTCTTTGAAGTTTCTTTTGCTTAGAAAAACCATAGGATCTGAATTGATTGAACCGGTGTTTGATATTTCTCGCCTCTTTTCCTCTTGTTGGATTAAGAAATTACCTCATTCAAACTAGGAAATGGCTTGATCAGTAGAACCTGAGCCTTGATTTCTTTATAGGACTCATTCAACCCCATTAAAAACTTCGTGACCCAGTCCCTTTGCTGGTTTTCGATTACTATCTTCAGGCCCCCACAGCTGCAGCTAGGGATACTCTCATAGTTAAGTAACTCGTCCAGTAAGATCTTGAGTTTGGAGTAGTAAATACTCACAGTGTCTTGGTTTTGCATCAGGGTAGTAATGTCCTTCTTAACTTCAAAAATGCGTGGAGCATTTTGTTGGGAGAAACGCTGCTCAAGGTCAATCCAAAGGAGATGAGCCGTTTCAGCATAGATGGTGCTGCTCTTGATATCAACCGCCATAGCGTTTTGCATCCAAGTGATGACAATGTCATTGCATCTTAACCAATGTTCCATTAATGGATCATTAGGATCTTCCGGTTCACATAGAGTGCCATCAATAAATCCTAGTTTGTTTTTGATTCTCAGAGCTCTTTTCATCGACCGAGCCCATGAATAATAGTTATTGGATTCCAAAATGTGCGTTACCAGCATAAGGGCTCCTCCATCATTGCTGCCAATGAAGTAAGGGCTGTTGGGATGAGTTGGGTTATGAGGAAGGGCCACTGAATTTCTGTCATTAGCTGGCTGGGGATTTTGAGTTGGATTTGTGCTTGAATCAGTGGGTGAATTTAATCCTTCCATTTCAATCTCAGATACCATGTTAGATTTGGAAAGGTAATATTATGATATGATTGATTTGGGAGAAATCTGAATTCTATATTCAATCTCTTTGATTTTGAATGTCTATTATAGTACAAGGAACTCTCCATATTTATACAGCTAAAATGGAATCTTATCCTAACAAACTCACCAACAAAATTACACGCCAATAAGTAAAGGAAAAACAAATCTGTACAAAGAAAAAAACAACCTAACAAACTTCCTTATAGATTATTCCATTGTTGCCTTATCATCAGTCCCGGTTGGCATTTCTTCTTGCTGATTGAGCTCCAGCTGGTTCATATCTTCTTGCTGACCAAGGATGCAGTTGGTCTCCATCTTCTAGTTGCTTTAATAAAGAGGTCTGTAGGAAGGATAATGCCACTGAATTACAAGACATTTCTTCTTCGATTCTCTCGTGTGAAAATGCTTGAGCAAGAAAAGAAACAATTTTCAAGAAAGCCACATAAACTTACAGTAGGTTATAGAGGCGAATCAGCTGGTCTAGGGCTCAAAGTCACCGGCACAGAGGCGAAGCACCAGCACTTCCTTCTTGTTCCTCAATAGCTTCAACGCCGTCTGGCTTCATCCGATTTCAATTTAACCTCAATTTGTTTTACAGAAAACCACCCACCTGGAGATGATAGAGAGTAGGGAGAAGAAGAGAGGAGAGACGGAGACGAGAGGAGGAAAAGTTACGATTAATGTTAAAGTGATTTGATTTAGAGGGTTGTGGGACTTTTTGCAACGTTTTCAAAAACGTTGCAAAAGACGCAAAACTTTGTCTTCCGCAACGTTTAAAAAATGTTGTGAAAAAAAAATCGCAACATTAAAAAAAACGTTGCAAAAAGGCAATAGTAACAACATTCACTTAAAAAAATGTTGCCAAAGATCAATTTTGTTATGTAGTGGCAACATTCATGTATTAGAATGTTGCGATAGACCTCTTTAACAATATTTAACTATCGAATGTTACCTTTTATGTGTTGCAAATGATCATTTTTTACATAGTAAAAGATTAATCGGACTACTAAAGATAATATATATAAGAAAATGCAATGTTAAATCAATTTGTTTAGTAAGTTCATAAAACACTAGGTTCTTGTATAAATGCATGGCAGACTCATTGATGCTTAAAGGGATTCTTGACAAATGGTTTGAAGGATTTATCAAGCTTTGAAAAAGAATAAACACTTAATCACTATTTTAATTCTTTCAGAACTCAAGAACACAAAAAACTAGAATTTTGAATATGAAAGAAGGGAGTTTTTGATATTTTCTCTTTTTGGTATGGAATATGATATCTCAAAAATTGGTTTTTAATTTTTTTTTTATTGATTATTAGACATCTATTTATAGATATCAATCAATACTACACGAAATGGTACTAAACATGATGAAGAGTGACGATTTTCCATAAAAAATTGCACCAGATTTTAGTTTGAAAAAACCAGTCATTCTATGCGGCCACATAGAACAAACCTATGCGACCGCATAGGCCAAATTCTTGGTCCACAATTCCATTTTTTTTTCACGCACTTTTTATTGATTTTGAACAACAATTTCAACAATCATTCACTTGTTCAATATTCAATAAAATCTCATATTCGAAATATACAATACTTATGCATAAGGATTAGATACCTTTCGATTTAAATTCAATCATAGTGTAAATCAAAACAAAGTAAAGTCGAAATTAAAGGCATCGTAAAAGCTTTGAACCAATTATTCCTTGTGACAATACCGGGAAAAACACACACACAAGTATTACGTGTTTTCAAGTTCCTCGCTCTCGCTTAGCACTAATATAGCCTTGTGCTTATCCTATTCAATAGACTCTTAAGAGAAAAATTTCAACTCTTTATTGAAGCGGTACCACCTCGAAATTCATCTAGGTGAAATTCTTCCAGTAACTTTGTTACTTTTAGAGATACTTGTACTTTGTTATTGAATTTCATTAGGAACTTAAAGCTCAACCCTCATTCAAGTAACAACCAACATTATATTATTAAGATAAGGTTATCACAAATTTTATAATGTTGAAACTATTTACATATCGAACGACTTGTTGTTACCTTTTGAACCAGTGAATTTAATTTTTAAGTAATGGCATGTAGAGTTGTCATTGTTGGTGAATATTTTATTTTAAAAGTTTCAACCCTATCCTACTCGAAGTTGATATTACTAATTCTCTATTTAGAAATTTAGTTAAGGGATCCGCTAGATTTTCAATTGATTTAACATAATTTAGGGAAATTATTCCATTATTGATTAATTTCCTTATGTAGTTATGTCTTAGACTCATATGTCTAGATTTTTCATTGTATACCTCATTGTATGCCTTTGCTAATGTAACTTGACTATCATACACGATAATTATTGAAGATATATTTTTCGGTACCAAAGGTATCTCATAAAGAAGATTCTTAAGTCACCCAACTTCTTTCACGACATCTAATAACGCTACAATTTAGATTACATAGTTCAATGTGTAATACATGTTTTTCAAGATACAACACCTCATTCAAGAGTAAACACCCAAACCGAAGTCGATTTACTTTCACCCGTGCTAGAAATCCAACTAGTATCGATAAATCCTTCTAATATAGCAGAAGATTTAGAATATTGTAGACATAAGTTCTTGGTTTTTTTTAAATATCCAAGAACTCTTTTAATGGCCTTCCAGTGTTCCTTACTCAAATTATTAGTAAACCTAATAAGTTTATTAATTGCAAATGTTATGTATGGTCTTGTGCATTGAATTGCATACATAAAACTTCCTATAACACTTGCATACTCCAAATGAGCAATTTCTCTTCCATCATTCTTTATTAGTTTTACACTTGGATCAAGAGGGGATTCTTTTATGTTCAAATCTTTGAACTTATTAATTACATTCTCAATATAATGTGATTGACTCAAATAGAACCTCCAATAGTTTTTGTAACTTTAATACCCAATATGATATCCACCTGTTGAAAATCTTTCATCTTGAATGTGGAACATGGAGACCTCTTCGTTTCTTTGATTCCATCCATGTGATTACTCATAATCAACATGTTATCAACATACAAGCAAATAAGGACTATGCATTTATCACATACTTTAGAATATAAATATTTATCTATACTATTATTTATGAAACCAAAAGAATTAATAGCTAAGTCAAATTTTTCATGTCATTTCTTAGGTGCTTATTTTAAACTGTATAACGACTCCACTATTTTATACACCTTATGTTCATTTTCGGGTAGAACAAATCATTCGAGTTGTTCCATATAAATCTCCTCATTGAGATCCCAATTTGAATGCCGTCTTGACATCTATTTGATATGCAAGTCATGTATCGAAACTAATGCGAATAAAATCCTAATTGAAGTTATTCTTGTTACCGGTGCATATGTGTCAAAATAATCTATTCATTCATTTTGTCGACCCTTTACCTACTAATCTAGCTTTAAATGTATTGAGAGAACAATCAATATTGTATTTTCTCCTAAACATCCATTTGCATCCAATATGTTTGGATCCGAGTGGTAAATCAACAAGTTCCCATGTATTATCAGACATAATTGAATCCATTTCATCTTTTCAAAATATACTATCACTAGAAGCCATAGCTTCTATATAAGTTTTAGAATCGATCTCCACTTTTAGAACGAAAGGAATTGTTCTTACAACATTCTTCTTATTTCCTTCTACTAGGTAAAACGAAATAAATTGAGAGTCAATTTCATCCGGACATAAAGATTTCTCAATTTGAGTTCTTTTGCTTCTTTGTGGTTCATAAGATTCATGAACATCTTTAAAAAATGTTTCATCTTCTGTTCCACCTGAGCTAGAGATCTTAGGGTCCGTTTGATAGCTTAGAAAATGAGTGGAAAAGGAGAATATTTTCTAACTTTAGCTAATTAAGGGTGTTTGATAGCACAAATTTTCTTGACAAAATATTTTCCACCTTTTTCTAAATACAATCCTTTGATGCACAAGAGCTTGATTTTGTTTTCCCACATATTTGGTGGGAAAACATTTTCCACTTTTTTTTTTGCAATGGGAACAAATTCTAGATACAATGGTAAAAATATTTTTCACTTTTATTGACAACTTCCATGCAAAATAAAGTTAAACGAATGATATTCGATATGGTAATTTTTTTTTCAATTTTTTTTTACAATTGGAACAAATTTTAGACCAAATGGTAGAAAAATTATGACTTTAATGGACAAATTTCATAAAAAAAAAAGAATCCAAATGGACACCAAACTTTCAACATTTTCCATGAAAAATTATATCAATCAAACACGATTAATTACAATTCCCAGTAAAACATTTTCTAAGAAAATCAATTCCCTGTAAAACATTTTCTTTCCATCCATTTTCTACCATTGCAATCAAACGGACCCTTATTGTAAGTATCCCTTAATTCATTGCTAGAGGATTGTGAATTCTCAAAGAATTCAACATCACTTCATTTAACAGCGTATATGGTATGCTATTACTAGCATAACCAACAAAGACACATTTAATACCTCTTGGACCCAACTAGTTCTATTATGGTTCGTGTTCTTACAATATGTAAGATACCCCCACATTTTGAAGTATTCAATATTAGGTTTTCTTCCTTTCCACAATTTATAAGGAGAAACCTTTATATATTTCGAAGGAATTTTATTTAATATCCTACATGCCCTCAACAATGCTTCACCCTATAAATTAAATGACAATTTAGCATAAGTCAACATTGTATTTATCATTTCAACTAAAGTTCTATTTTTTCTTTCAGCTAATCCATTTTGTTCAGGTGTCCTAAGTGTAAAACATTGATGAATTATACCTTGTTGTTCACAATACGAGTTAAAATCATTAGAAAACTATTCACCTCCTCTATCACTTTTTTGAGTTTTTATTTTCTTATTTAAATGATTTTCTACTTCGTTTTTATATGGTTTAAATATATCAAAAGCTTCATATTTATGTTTTATTAAGGGTGTGTTTGAACTACATTATTTTGGAAGAATGTATTCTGGAATAGTAGATTGATGGAGAATGTGTGGTTGAAAAAGAAGGAAAAGTTATTGATGTGATATAAAATATTTTTTTATTGAAAAATGTGTGATTGAAAATGAGTAGAAGAATGATAATAAAATTTTTAATGTGTACCAAATATAAGCTAAATAAATATAAGTATATCTATAGTAATCATCTATAAATGTAATAAAATACATATTCCCACATCTAGTTAATATACATTTTAATTCACATATGTCCGTATGAATTACTTCTAAAATATTAGAAGTCATATCTACACTTTGATAAGGCTTCTTAGTCATTTTAGATCTACACATGTTTCACATTTAAATGCATCATTTTTATTATATGATATTAAGTCACATTTCCGCATTTTTTTTCATGGTACTCTTACCTATGTGACCTAATATAGTATGCCAAAAGTAATTGAATTTATTATTATTTAACTTCTCAACGGTACAAAATTTGATCATTCCTTCACTAGAATAATATTTTTTAACAAATTTCCCATTTATGGATAGTACAAGTTTACCGGACCCATAAACATTTTTTCTGTTCGATTTTCTTAAGAGATTACCACTAACTACGTTCCTATTTATTTCAGGAACATTTAGTACATTTGTTAAAGTAACGGTTTTCCCAAAAGTGAGGATGATTTATACATTTCCTCTTCCAATTACTTTGGATCGGCCTTCGTTACCCATTTGAATCTCTTGATCTCCATCCACTTTATAATAAGTCTTGAATAAAGACTTATCATATGATACATGTACAATTTCACATGTATCATACCACCAACCAACAACTTTTCCCTTAATTGCATTTATCTTGCTTACGGTGGTCACAATATTGCCTTCTTTGATATAGTTCACTTTTCTTTCCGAGTTGTTTTACTTTCAGTGTCGACATTTCTTTGCATAATGTCCGGGTTTCCCACATACAAAGCAACATCCCTTGGACTTCTTCTTGAATTTGTTAACATTTTTAGAAGGCTTTCTCTTGTTGGATTTATTTGAAGGTTCGGTATTCTCTACGACATTGGCTTTTGAATTGCCTTCATAAAAATTGTCATTCTTATATCTTGCCATTGATTCTTCTTCAATTCAAAGATGTTTTTGCACTTGTTCCAACGAATAATTTTCGGAACTATGCATTATTTTCTTCCGATATCATTTCCAAGTCCCCGGGAGTTTTGCAATAATTGCTCCCACTTGAAAAGATTCCAAAATTTCAATTTTGACCGCCTTCAACTTGTTGACAAGAACTTGTAACTCATGTACTTGGGGAAGGAGGGGAATGTTATTAAGGAATTTAAAATCAAAATACCTTGATATTAAGAATTTCTTTGTACCTTCTTCTTCCACTTTATAATTGTTTTCCAAAACATTCCATATTTCTCTTGCGGATGATGTATACGTGTAGAGATCATACAATTGGTCTGATAACGCATTGAGAATATGACTGCGGCATATGAGTTCATCCTCTTGACGATTTTGTCTCACCATTCTTAGAGCTTCGATATCTTCATCTATTCGATCTGCAAGTGGTGCCACTTATGGATCAAGAATGTAGAAGATCTTCAACACCGTTAGAAGAAACTTCAATTTGTCTTGCCACCTTGTAAAATTCGTTCCATCAAAACGATCCAAACGAACAAAATCTTGATTCACGAACTTGATCATAACCATGAGGGTTTCATTCACTATTGCAGAAATATCGTTTGAGAATGTTGAAATTAATGCTTGTACACAAGGGGTTAGAGAAAAAACAAAATAATATAATCAAGAAAAATCAGAATAAAATTTGAAAGCTCAAACACATAATTGTTGTCCTCAAATGATATTTACCCCCTTCTTGGATTGAATTTGATGCTTAAAGGGACTATTGACAAATGGTTTAAAGTATTTATCAAGCCTTGAAAAAGAATAAACACTTAACCACTAGTGTAATTCTTTCAAAACTTAAGAACAGGGGCGAATCTAGGATTTTAAGTCAGCACGGGCGAGCGGGGCGGCCGTTGATCATCGGTAGCAATAAAATATTAAGAGCCCATTCGATGCCTATTTTTTGCAAAAAAAAAAAAATGCATTTTAGAATATTGATTTGATGAAGAATATGTGTTTAAAAATAAGAAAAAGTTTTGAATTTGTGTATAATATTATTTTATTGAAAAATGTGTTTGAAAAGAAGAAAGAAAAAATGTATTTTGAAAAAAAAAATGGGAATCAAAACCTAAAATTTAAATATAACAATTATTTTATTCAAACTAAATATATATAATTTTGTTATATGAGTTCACAATATTCACCAAATGACATTATAGTTAAGTTATAATTCAAAGGAAGAGCGAGTTCGAATTTTTACAATTGCATTAACACCACTAAAACTTAACATATATTATTTTGTTTCATTTTAGTAACAAATTCGTCAGTAGCCATATTGGTAAACCTCTCAATAATCCAAAGAAAGGTCCAAGGTTCGAACCTCTACTCCTGTTCTATTAATTTTGGTAAAAACTAAAAATTGTAGAGTTAAAACTATTACATAATAGATTGGTTGGAAGGAGACTTGAACTCAAGACCTATAAAATGAAAATGTTAGTTCTAACCAAATGAGCTGAGTGAGATGTTTGAACATAAAATGAATCATTAGCCATATATTCTAAATATTTATCTATTGTCAACAACAAAAAAAATTGTTCTTGGCGGATCCAGCACGGGCGGCCGCGGGGGCTGGCCGGGTGCTGGATCCGCCCCTGCTTAAGAACACAAAAAACTAGAATTTTGAATATGAAATATAGAGTTTTTGATCTTTTCTCTTTTTGGTATGGAATATGATATCTCAAAAATTGGTTTTCAATTGTTTTATATTGATTATTAGACATCTATTTATAGATCTCAATCAATACTACACGAAATGGTGCAAAACATGATGAAGAGTGGCGATTTTCCATAAACAAATGCACCAGATTTTAGTTTGAAAAAACCAGCTAACGACTGGTTTTTACTGTAAAGTCCCAATATTAATAATAATATAGTAGAATTAATTATTCTATGTGCTATATATTTTATATTTTGAAAAAGTTAGGAAGACTAAAATGATACATTTATTAAATTCAATTTTATTTGGGTCAAATATTTAAATATTGATAGGGTAATGATAAATATGTCAATATTGGGCTTGTTGGATAGCTCGTAATGAATTATATATAGTTTTTGGGCGGTTTTCGGGTTTTAGGTTGGGGGTCGGGTAGCGGGTTGACACTCTAAACGCGACCCAACCCAACCCGAAAAAAAAAATGATGTTAAATAGAAAAAACAAAACCATAAACTAAAAGTCATCGCCTCCACTCCAACCTAAGCACTAAGCAGCCTTCATTCACGCTCTCTCCACCATCCTTCAGACCTTTTACGCTTGCCACTTCGCCTGAGCTCCTCAGCCATCTAGAGTCCCAGACAGTTAACTTCTCTCAAATCTCCAATTCTCCGACATAGATCTTCCGACTTTTATTCTGAGTGGTAATTTCTTGCAAATTTGTTCTGTTCAATTATTTTCTTTTTTTTTTCACTTTAGTTCCGATTTAACTTCGTCGTATATTTTTCCTAATAGTCGATCAATTTTAAGGATAAATTCTGATGCACTCTAGCCTTGTATTTTGAATTTTGATGTTTCTTTTTTCGAGCTATAGTTTTTACCTGTTTTCAGAATATTAGTTTGTGTCTGAATATTAGTTTGTGGGTATTCCCTTTCTGTCATTTGATGAATAAATGTTCTGATGCCTTGTATAAAAAATTGTAAGTGTTTACAATGATCCCTTATTTATTATCGGAATGAAAGTGATTATTTTCACATATTCAGATTCGTTTCTCCTGTTCAAAAGCAGGTGCAAACCAGTTCATTTGATTAGTTGAGCAATTGAGTATCATCCTAAATTCCTAATCTTCCTTGAGCCCAGAAAGGAGAGCAAGATCTTATTAATGTTTAATATTTCAGTTTAATCATGCCTTTTGAGTAATTGAGTTGTAACTTTATTTGTTCAACATGTTGATACTTATTGGTGTATAACAGATTAACACGGATATTATGCTTGGTTGTTGTTGTTATTATTATTATTATTATTATTATTATTATTATTATTATGGATAGTGAGTTATACAATTGTGCACTAAACGAATGACAATATCTTTAGGTAAATAGTTTTAAGAACAATTTTAGTTATTCCTTTATGTATGGTGTATGGTTAATACTTTAGAATTCCATCCAATACATATAATCCGGCCAAATATTGCTTTTGGCTACAAAGATTTAAAGATAGTTTTTGACAACACGACCAACCCAACCCAACTCGACCGGCACTTGATTGGGTTGGGTTTTGGGTTGGGTTGGGGTATTTACACAGGTTGGGTTGGGGCAAAAACCAACTCAGCCCAACCCACACCCACCCCTACCAAAATCTGCTTTTAGGACTCGTTACGGACATTATGAATTCACTGTCATGCCATTTGGTTTGACCAATGATCCAACTGTATTTATGGATCTAATAAATCGGGTGTTTCATCAGTACTTAGACCAGTTCGTTAAAGTATTTATTGACGACATACTCGTGTACTCTAAAGATAAAAAACAATATGAGGAACAACTTCGGGTAGTGCTCGAAACTTTGAAGAAAGAGGAATTATATGCCAAATTCAAGAGATGTAAATTTTGGCTTGATCAAGTGGCTTTCCTTGGTCATGTAGTTACCGTCCAAGGAATCGAGGTAGACCCACTTAAAGTGAAAGTAGTAACTAATTGGCCTAGACCGACCAATGTTGGTGAAGTTCGTAGTTTCTTAGGGTTGGCTAGATATTATCGGAGATTTATTGAGGGTTTTTCAAAAATAGAAGGTCCGATGACATAGTTGACTAGAAAGGGTGTGAAGTTTCAGTGGATAGAAAAGTGTGAAAATGTTTTCAAGAACTGAAGCAAAGATTAGTTTCGGCTCTTGTATTGACGATACTTGAAAGTTCGGATGGGTTTGTAATTTATAGCGATGCCTCCAAGTAGGGTTTGGGTTGTGTTCTGATGCAACATGGAAATGTGATTGCTTCTGCCTCAAGACAATTGAAGCAATATCAATAGAATTATCCTACGCAAGACTTGGAACTTGCAGTAGTAGTTCACGCTTTAAAAATATGCCGTCATTATTTGTATGGAGGGAAGTGTGAATTCAATATGGACCATAAGAGTCTCAAATACTTTTTCACACAAAAGGAACTGAATATGAGACAGAGAAGATGTTTGGAGTTAGTAAAAGATTATGAATGTAAATTCTTTACCATTTGGGTAAGGCTAACGTAGTCGCAGATGCCTCAAGTAGGAAGACGAGATCGCAGTTAGCACTTTTACCTACAGTGTATGAACACTTGGTAAAGGACTTTGAGAAACTGAGATTGGAAGTCATCACACCGCCAACCAATGCTATAGTGAGAATAAAAGAATTTATGATTCAACCTACTCTTTGGGATCGAATCAAGGAAGCACAGGATAAGATCCATTCCTACAAAAAATTAAGGATAATGTTAGTTCAAATAAACGTATAAGGTTTAAAGTATCTACAGATAACGCGCTGACTTTTAGAGGAAGGTTATGTGTACCTAGAGATGAATGTATAAGAAACGAAATATTGGAAAAGGGTCATTTCACCCAGTATGCTGCACATCCTGGTAGTACGAAAATGTATCAAGATCTCTGAGATACATTTTGGTGGAGAAATACTAAGAGAAGAATTGGTATGTTTATAGAGAAATGTATTGTCTGTTAGAATGTCAAGGCAGAACATCAAAGGCCATTAAGGCTACTGAAACCGTTTGATATTCTAGAATGGAAATGGAAAAACATTGCGATGGACTTTGTGGTGGGTTTTCTGATATCAGCAAGAGGTCACAATGCTATTTGGGTAGTGATTGATCATTTAACGAAGTCTGCCCATTTTCTGCCAATCAAAGTAAATTTTAATATTGAACAACTCGTATAGTTATATATATCAGAGAGATAGTCAGATTGCATGGAGTTCCAGTCACCATTGTTTCAAATACATACCCGCAGTTCACATCGAAATTTTGAAAAAGCTTCCAATGAGCCATGGGGACGAAATTGAATTTTAGTACTGCTTATCATCCACAGATGGATGGACAATCAGAAAGAACCATTCAAACTCTTAATGATATGTTGAGGGCATGTGTCTTGGATCTTGGCGGTAGTTGGGAAACACATCTAACATTAGTGGAGTTTGCTTACAACAATAGCTTTCAGGCCACTATAGGCATGACTCCATATGAATCTCTTTATGGTAGGAAGTGTAGATCTCCTATCCATTGGGATGAGGTTGGAGAAAATAGAATTTTGGGTCCTAAGACTATTGAACGAACAGTTGAGGCAGTTGATAAGATTAGAGCAAGAATAAAGACAACGCAAAACCAACAAAAAA
This sequence comes from Fraxinus excelsior, assembly GCA_019097785.1. NCBI lineage: Eukaryota > Viridiplantae > Streptophyta > Magnoliopsida > Lamiales > Oleaceae > Fraxinus > Fraxinus excelsior. The sequence continues at coordinate 7,818,131 of CM032636.1, forward strand.
GTTATGTTGATTGTAAAAGAAAGGATTTGAAGTTTCAAGTGGGTGATAAAGTTTTTCTGAAAGTAGTACCATGAAGGGAGTATTGAGATTTGGTAAGAAGGAAAAGTTGAGACCATGATATATTGGACCTTTTGAAATTCTTGAAAGGATTGGCTTTGTGGCTTATCGACGTGCCTTACCACCTGAACTTGAAGTAGTGCATAATGTGTTTCATATTTTCGATGCTTAAAAAATATGTTCATGATCCCAATCATGTCGTAAGTTACCTAACTTTGGAAGTACAAAATGTCATACGAAGAAATCATGGCGATGATTTGGATAGGAAAGTGCATCAACTCAGAAATAGAGAAGTTCCTCTGGTCAAGGTTCAATGGCGAAATCATGAACTGGACGAGTCAACTTGGGAGAAGGAAGATGAGCTTAAAACCAAGTATCAAGGACTTTTTGATTGACCAAGATAATTTTCGAGGACAAAAATATTTAAGGAGGACAGATTGTAAAGTCCCAATATTAATAATAACAATAACAATAACAATATAGTAGGATTAATTATTCTACGTGCTATATATTATATATTTTGAAAACATTGGGGACTAAAATGATACATTTATTAAATTCAATTTTATTTGGGTCAAATATTTAAATATGAATAGAGTAATGATAAATATATCAATATTGAGCTCGTTGGATAGCTCGTAATTAATTATGTATAATAGGCTCGAGAAAAAATTAATTCGGATAAACGAGGCTCAAGTTATCGAGGTCGAAATATATCGTCTTAAATTGTTAATTTATTAAGTTTATGAGTTAGGAGAGGGGTGACACATGTAGAGTAGGCGATTGTTAAATTATTAATTGAGTTTTATTAAATAAAGATTTTGTAGTTAAAAAAAAAGAAAAAAAATTATATGTAGCCACCTGTGTAGATTTTGGAAAGGTTGTCAATTAATTTTATTTTACTATCATTGATTTGTCTTATTTTGGAGAGTTGATAGGGATAAGTTTCCATTTGTATGTTGGATGGGAAACGAAGTAACTTTTGTTTGCATAGATTACTGGGAATGAGAATTCTTTTGGGAGTAAAACACGACATCTTACATATTTTAGCCCTATCAAAAGTTCAATTACCTCTTTCCACCTTAAGTATCATGTAAAAAAAATCATTATCTACCCAAAAGAGGAGAAGAAAATAAGAAGAAGAAGAAAACATAGATACGTATTATGGGCAGCAAGTAGGAATTGAAGTTTTGGAATGTGATCGTGGTTTTACTTTTCAAATTTATTTGATCTAACGAGGTAGGACTACGAGGTGTAAGTGATGTGATTCAGTTTAAATTATTTATTTTCATGTTGATAAATGTTATGATAATGAAAGTTATGATATGATATATTATGATATGAAATGACCATCTGGTATCAAAGATATGATTTGTTATGACTATTACCGATTTTTATGATATGACAATATGATATTTTTTACGCATGAATTAAATATTTTATTTGGGATTGCACCATTAATTCATGTGCTATTGAATATTCCTATATACTCACCCATTTCATTTTCCCATACATCACAGATTAGAACGGGGCTTTGGTTGGCTGGCGATGAGATGCAGTCGTAATGCCAGAATTTATGGGACACATTATAATAATCCGATGTAACAAGACATTTTTTTGTTAATTTCAGCAATTTTTTAGTTTTATTGATTTTTACTTCTAAATTTGAAACATTTTTTATTAGGTTATAAATTTAAAACTATAAGTTATGCTTTATAAGTAGAATTAACAATTTTTTATTTATCAAATAAATACGATATGCATGTTCTTTTTAGTATTTATTGGTTATGAGTTTTTTTTTTCTTTTTTATTCATTTAAAATGTGCTTGTTAAATTTCATATATTTATAATGTTAAAGTTAATAGTTTTGGTAGCGATTTGAAAATTTAAATTTTGGATCGTTACATTAACTCTATGCGGCAGCACAGAACAAACCTATGCCCACGTAGGTTGTTCGAAGGCAAGGCGTACAATCCCTACAAGTCAACATGCGTCCGCATGCCTCCATGGTCTATGTGATCGCATAGGCCAAAGTTTTGACCCTCAATTCCATTTTTTGTTCCACATTTTTATTGATTTTTGAACAACAATTTTAACATTTGTATAAACTCTGACTTATCAACAATCTATGTGATAGTGGATCATTGGAACACTTTGCAAAAAATTGTGAGTTTTACTAACAATATAACTCAAATGCTTAACACCAATTCAGGTGATGGTAAATCTCATCATGCATCGAAGAGTATTCCAATGAAGTCACGGGGAACTAATCTTGCACTTTCACCAATTTGCTTAGCACCAATTGAGGTGACGATGAAGCCCACCATTTCATTGAAGCATGGCCCATTGTCATCTAAATTTCGCCCTAATCAATTTAGAAAAAGAAGAATAATAATATCTAACACCAATATATGCAATATTTGAGTAAAAGAATAGGCAAAATTGGACAAAGTTGTCATATGTTCCATGACCCATCATGAGAGAAGCAACATTTTCTCAAGAAAAATTTAACGAAGTAAACAATTCATCCAAGTTGATGACCTAAGTTATAAGCAAATTGGTAGTGAAGATGTTAATTTTCATAATAAAATGAAAACAACATTAAAAACCCACATTTCTGTCATTTTTCAAGGTAGAACCACTTGTTTAATCTCTCTCAATAAATATACTTACATATAATAAAGATGTATACACGTATACATGCATGTAAAGGTCTAAAAAAATATTCGTGTGTTTTGGTAGGTCCATTTATGATCAAGTTTGGCTAAGTCTAAAATTATTAGTTTAGGGCTAAGAAAAAAAAAAAATCACAAATTACTTAATTATCACAACATTTAACCATGACGTAGCACTATTAACACTTAATATCAATCTATATGACAGTGAAGTCTATCTGTCCAATAAATAAAAATAAAACGTCATTTTCCGCCGCTAAACTGGTACTAAGACTAACTTAAATGAGGTGATTAATGTCTTTTTCGGTAAGATAATTGCATAATAATTAACCATGTAAATTAAAAATAAAATAAAATAGACGGTCGAAGTTATTCAATGTTCCATCCATATATACTAGGTAACACCGAAAAGGTTTTTTTTTTAAAAAAAATTGCACAATTGGTATCAATGTATTGACACGTGAGCAAGTGATCATATATATTTCATTATATTTATACAACTAATTTATAAAATCTATAGAAACAAAATCAAAAGATGGAGAAAGAAAGTGGGTCCCAAGCGTTTCTGGTTGAGTGTATCAAATAGGGACACGTGGAAAGCTGTTACTAAAGAAACACGTGTCAATGTGTCCGCAAAATCAACAGCTAAGCTGCATGCAACTTGTTGAAGTTGACGTGTTCAGTAACTGACTTGTCATTTGAGTGTTAATAATCAGATTTTTATTCGAAAAAATTCATTTGTACGATCATTATTTTTTGTTGTAAATTATAAAACCCACTCATATTAGTGTGGAGCCCACTGCACTCGATAAGTGATATAATGGTTTTAAATAAATACATTTGTTTTTTTAATATTTTATTAATGTCTACCTAAAATGTTCTAATTCTCCATTAAATTATTTCACACCTTAGTAAAAACATATATAACTTAACAACCAGGGGCGGACCTACATGAGGTTCAGTGGGGGCAGCCGCCCCCACTCAATTTTCAAGAATTTTTTTTTTTATTATGGAATAGATTGTCAACAGTCTTGTAATATCTTTCATAATGAACATGCAACAACTTCAAAACACTAAAAAAAATTAACGCTTGCCACCATCGCCTCCAAGTTTAGGAGTTAGGACCCTTGCGCACGTTGCTCTTGGAGGCCTTTTGCGACTTGGACATCAACTGAGCATTTCTTCGCCTTCTTCTCATCCTTGATCTTCTTTATTCTCTCATTTTTGTATTTTTTTACCCTTCTAAAATAGATGTGAAATATTCTGCAATATAGAGATTCCAACAAGGTCAAAGAATTTTTGAATAAAAAGATGCATTTTTCTTTAAATTGAACTAACTTCCAGCATTTTATGATGGCAAATGGAGGGTAAAGCAGTTAATGCAGTCAAGTTCAGCGTCAAAGGTCTGAATCTGTTCAACGGACTGCTAACGATTGTGGCCTCCTTCAAGATTTCTTCAAAATCAGTTAATATTACGTGCTATTTATTTTTCAGAATTTTGAGTATCAAAGTACTTTCAAAGGCTAATCAATTTTAGGCTTCTTCTAAATGCTGCTGCTATTAATCTGTTTTTTTTTTTCTTGTATTAGCTAAATATCTCCATAAATTTCTAAATTTTGTGTCCTCTATTTGCGCGTGGCGATGTCAATAAATTTTGTTAATAATGTATCCAAAAAAAAAAAAAAATTTGGGGCTCTGCCCCCCGAACCCTCCACCCCTTCACTTCTAGAACCCTTCTAGTCCGACAAGCTCCGTCACTGGTTTTGCCCCCACTGAACTTCTTTTCTAAGTCCGCCCCTATTAACAAGTATCAAATAGTGATTCAAGTTGAAAAAACAAGTTCAACTTTAGAGTGAACAAATAAATATTACGTGACGATTACTAAAAAACCAAGTAATATTTATTTATTTATTATTTTTTTTTTTTACTATTCTCAAGATCTACTCGCCATGACAAGTCAAGCACCAATGTTGTAATTTTTGTCAAGAAATTTAGACAAAGTCCCCACAATTTTATACATCGCGAACTTTTTAGTTTTTAGCATGGCCAACAAATTTTAATTTCAATTTAGTGAACTATATTTGTTTTAAAGAAGTATATAAAACCTTTGAAATAGTACATTTAAATTTTTTTATTCAAATTAAAATAATAAGTTCTCTTTCTTGCAGATTACAATTTTTTGCTAGAAGAAAAATCTAAATTAAAATTCGACTAAAAAACTTCAAAATTACGAATATCTATATAAAATATAGAAAATGAAGTTGTAAACCAGAAAATGAATTAATAAAAACATTCAACATAAGATACATTCGTCTTAATCGTGTTAGGTCATGTTCACAGAAATGGTTAATCTCTGTCGAATGTCCAAAATAAAATAAATTTGCCTCTAATGCACTAGGAAACAATTTCTATAGTCCGGTTATAACTCTCTATTAATTCATCAACAGACTCTGTAATTCTTTGTCTCTCATCTAACAAATATGATGAAATCTTGAATATCAATGTATGCGATCATGCTTTCAATCCCAGAAGCGTGTTTCTCATCATAAAACGTATGGCTTTTGTCATCAAGCCAGCCCTTAGCACGAAAATATGTATAATAAAATTTAAATGACGTAAGTTTGATTCTTCGGTTATAATCGACATTATTTTCTGGAAGAATTAATCATGATATCATGATATATGTCATAACTGGATAAATGTGCATATTTATATTTTTATTTCACATTACAAAATTGCTTTATTGAATTGCATGATATCTAATTAATTTGTGATTTGTTATGAATGCTAAGGTCACTAGAATTAGTGAGATTCTTATTTAGACCTATTGATTGTTATTTGAGTGATAGCTCAAAGATTAAAAGAGTTAGAGAGAATTTCACTTAGAACTATTTGATTACTAATTGAGTGAGAGTTCTCAAGTTGGAAGAATTAATGTTATTCTTGCTTAGAACCCATCGAGTTTTGTGTTGTGATATTAAGTATATGACAACAAAACTATATGATTGTGAATGATGATTGGGAATATAGTGAACTTTGACTCTATCATATACGCTAATTTGCATTAATACAAAATGGTATATATGCATAAATGAGAAATGATTGAGAATAAAATGTCTTTAAAATATGATAGATCATGACATCAAAATCTATAGTTATTGACCTTAATAAAGGTGATAAGCTAATACGATAACATCTGACATTATAAGATTTTGAGTGTACTAGAAGAACATAATGTTTTAGAGACCATCAACTACGTAATAGAAGACCTGACGTGGGCCCACTATAGATAATATAGATTAAAACTTTATCTAATATGGGAAAAAATAGATTCTGGTGCTTGAGCATCTGAATTGTTAAGTTCTGTTAAAGATAATCTTTTTTTCTCGAATATGGCTTAGTTGAGATGGTTAACATAGTGTTGACATTTTTGCTGGTTATATATTTTTTAGATGAGTAAGAAGCTCAAACTAGTCTCTTCTTAATATATGGGAACTTTGAAGGTCATTGTAACTTCCAAATTGAATTGTCAATTTTCTCTATGGCACTATCCACTCTGTAAGTTAAAAGACGTGTAACTTGATGTTGCTAAGTCTCAAACACATGCTTGTATAGCAATATTCTAGTTTGCATAAGACTTCGAATCTTAAGTTGTAAAAGAGCTAAAAAAAATACGGGATAGATGAGAAGACAAGAAAATGGACCAAGAAGAACATATCGAATAAAGTACATGAAAGTGGTATTGGTAGATGACAAATATTATAAAAGTTCAAATGTTTCAACCATAGGGTTTGAATCCCTTAACTTGAAAGTAGTTAAGATAAAGAATATTGCACTTGAATATGTTCCTCTTAGTGTTGTTTACATTTTAACATTGTACATATTAGATCTTATCTTGTGTGGATCATGGATTCAATAATTTGAAACCCACTCAATATGCGATCAAGAAGTGTCTTTAGTCTATTGTCGAGTCTTTGTCTTGATACAAAATAGATATATACATATAATGAACATGGAGTAAAGGTTTATATGAATTGTATTGTTGTACATGCAACTTATTGCTGCAAAGTGGAGAAATTGACCTCCTATTTGATATTAAGATAGTATCAAAGATATCAAAGACTCCACTAAATCTGATCTTCGCTCTTGTTCTTCTAAGAGTGGTTTTTTACTTGAACTTATACGTCATAATTTTGTTTGTACTCATAATGGTGATGTTTAATTATGGTTCTGGATATTTGTACAATGGTTTGAGGTTTAGGAGAGAATTCAAAAATGTAAGAGCTAAACTTCCATATCGTATATCCATACGAATTTCTTTGTGAGATAGGGATGAACTTTCATATTTACATTATGTTTATAGATAGATTCATGTATTTCAGTTGTGTCTTTAATTTTTATAAGTTGAAGATGTTGTGTTGATGTAGACTTTATTGAAAGTGAGTAGAAATCAGATTATGGAAGTGAATATTTTGATAACTGTTTGAGAGTTTGAATTTCTATCACAAGAAATCAATGGTCTAGGTAATAATAAATAAATTCTTATTAAATTGACTATTCCTTGTTCACCAAAAAATATATGGCGTATTGGATAGAATGAAAGGAGTACTCCTGAATATGATGAAACTTAAGATAATGAAGTCCAATTTACGTGTTTTGTTTTTGGAAAGAGTGTTGGTTAACTGCAATCTATCACTTAATGGAGTTCTCTCCAATTTAGAGTTATATTAAATAAATTCACTGACTATATTTTTATTCTCAATTGAGACTTGATTAAAGAGATCCACGTAAATGGACTTGTAGATTCATGTTAAAGGCCTTTTAGTATTGTAGTAACTTTATAGTTACACTGATGGCCTAATACAGTCATTTTGATAGTGATACTTGAGTTTTTAATAGGGTTTAAATCTCATACAAATCTCGTCATGTAGATGAAGATCACTATATTTATGTAAAAATCTAATAGTATGTTATAATTCTAATTTTGATGTTGATGACATTATTTTAGCTTAACATTAGAAGTAGTGTATTGAGACCATTTTAAAATGATTGTCCTCAATCTTTGAGACAAATGATATAGGTTTAGCAAATTGTATATTTTATGTGAAAAAAGATTATTCTAGTATTCTCTCTCTATCACAAAAGTTGTACACTATAAAGATTCTAGAATATTTTTAATTATAGAATTGCTCCGTGTTAGCACTCCTATATCGGAAGGCAATCATGTGAGTATTCATAAACATCCAATGAGTGCATAAGTACACAAAGAAATATCTAAAAACCCGTGTTTAATACAGTTATGTGTTAGGAGTTAAAAGTGTGCTATGATGTATACTTGTCCTAACATTTGTCATGCCATGAATCTAGTAGTAGGTATCAACGTTATCCTTAGAAAGAGTATTGTGATACCAGAAGGGCGTTGCTGTCACTTATTCTATTTGTTATCAAAGGAAGGACTTATGATTGGAATATATATACAAATATTGACTAAGGAAGAAAGTTAGTCGAACACAAATAGTATTAGACTTGTGCAATCTTACTATATAGAGTAGCAAGAAACATATCTTGTAGTATATATTTTGGCAGCTGAAAAAATTGTTTGGTATAGATGTATTGGACATCTGATACTAGTTGAGATTATGAGATCCATGATAGTTATGTAATTATCTCATATGTTAAGAATTTCAAGTATCATGATGAAATCAAACACTCGACAGTATTTCTGTGAGAGATATTTGCAACGAAAGTGTCTTTGCTATAAATCTATGTAAATGATGATATGTATTTATCATATTCTGAAGATGTCTAGTGATATACTTATTGATAATGTCGAATATGTAGAATTACGTAGAATATGATACTTAATATATCAAAAAAGTCTTGATTTGAGTAATCTATTGTTGGGATTACGAGATAGGATTTACATGTACATATAAAGTATGTTGAACGGGGTTGAGATTAGCTCACTCAAACGAGCAATTGTCTCAGATATTCTGGGGTGTGTTGAAATGAGACATGGTGATTATGTTGTGTATATGAGCCAGTCGGCTTGATGAGATATTAAAATGAGATTACAACAAGTAGTCGATATGGTTATTGCTATCCATTAAACATATTTGGTAGTTAGATCGAGTTTTCGATTTGAGATTACCTAAAGGAATGAATGTAACGAGAACTCAAGCTAGGTATTGAGAAATACATGAATTAGGAGCTATGCGGTGTTACTTATTTATAAATAATATGACATACACCCTAAGAAATGGAGAAAACACTATAGCACGTGTTTCATACTACTTGCGATTTTACGATCAATATTGGATAAATAAATGAATGGATCCCTACTTCTTCATTGTGTGAGACCTTGATTTATATAACATCATATATACCCTTATAACTTTCGAATGTTTCTTGAGATTTTATTTTAGTGTTGCTTCTTTAGTATGTTATCAATGATTATGATTGATTTGGTTTGATGAGAAATGTCCAGGAAAGCAGTTGATTTAAAGTTGAAGGATTCCTGCAGGAAAAGAAAACTATTTTAACCAACATTTATGTTTGAATTCACCGATCGATCAATTGTGTTTAACCATTTACGGTATAAAACACAATTGTGAATACAATGGAATGATGTGGGATTCAAGTATATTCCAAAATATTCGAAGGTGATTAGTGTAATTAACTGATTAAATAAATAGCTTTAAATCGTAGTTTTTGGCATGTTCTTGAGCACTTATGGACATTTTAATATGTGTTTTGATATTGTGATATAGATTGATGAAATTGAAGGAAATAAGCAAAAATTGACAAATTGGAGAAAAATGCTAAATTGTAAGAGATCCAAAGTTCGGGGACTAAAATGCAAATACTCAAAAGTTGTGTCAGGCCTCAAAATGAAGATTCAAGAATATTAGGAGTCAATTGGATGAAGAAAGAAGTCAAATGGATCAAATATAATCAAAGTATGATCATATATCAATTTCCAACCGAGAAAGTTATGCTCCGATTTGTAGTCTCATATTGAGACACGTTTTTGACATAGAAAACGTTTGAATTGGAAAATTATATCTGAAACAAAGTTGTAGCTCTTTCAGTTATCTTTTCAAAGTATCTTAAATTGCCTCAATCGGATATCGGGAGCAAATGTTATAATAAAAATATTGAAAGACGCGTATGACAGTTTTTCAACCGACGATGGGTGTTGCGGCACCGCCGTTGTTGAAAAAAAAAACAGAATCATGGGCACCGAGGCGCCGTTGTGCGAGAAAAAAGGTTTTTGATTTTTTTTCGACTCTTTTCTTGGCCCAACACGACTCCAACCCTTCCAAAACTTCAAAATACTATAAATACAATGTTTAAAACCTAATTCTAGGGAGGAAAAGACGGTTTAGAAGAGAATACAAAGGAGAATTAATTTAGAGCTAAAACGACAATGATTTGGAGGAGAATTCAAGCGGAAAAAGAGCTTTTCTTCCTTTTCTCTTTATGTTTTTAATTATAAATTGTGTTGATTTCATAAATTTCATTATGAACTAAACACTTTATCTATGGTTTGATGTAACCAACTTAAGATTATGAGTCGATGATTTTATAATTATTTCTATTTGATTTTCTCGCTTATATTAAATTGTATCTTGATTATAATGCTTTCAATTATCTGATCAATATTGAATGAATAGATGCTAGTCAATTCTGGGACTCCAGAGAGGGGAATTTAGGCGTGATCATAGGATTGACACAATGTAGGTTTTATGGATTTCGAAAGAAAGTGTAAAATCTATGAACCTTACTTTACAAAAAAATCGGGACTTGATAAATTCTTGATTTTAATTTGGAATAGAGATGTTTGGATTAAATTCTAGGGTTAATTTCTAGTTGGCACTCGAGAGATGAGATATAAATAATTTAGGATTCTTACTTTTGAATATGAGAAAATCAATTGGCATAATTGGATATCATTGAATCATAATTGAAAGATAGGTGAAATCATTTATTAGGCTTTCTCAACTTGGTTATTTGCATTCCTCGTATTGTTAACCAATCTCATTAGATTAATTTAAAATCATTCATTCAAATATTCATTGTCTAAATAAAATAAAAAGTTACATAATTATAGTACTTAGTGGAATTAAATTACAATCCATGTGGGTTCGACACTCTAACTGTTTTACTATATTACAAAACTTGACACCGTACACTGCGATATAATTCACGTTGCATAAAACACGTGACAAAATGATTGAAAATACTTAAATTGATGTTGGAAAATGAGTTTTAGGAATAACGAGATATAATGTCCCTCTAACAGAGCTACTATATATATATATATCCCTAAAAGGTTTATAGTACCGTGAGCTATAATATGTACTCGCTGATTGCACGATCTATTTTGTCATATGAATATTTGTGAGACAGGTTTTGAGAAGAATCTAATGTATTACTTTCGTTGTCACCTGTGGTTCGGGTTAAGCCCATTATGTATGAGTGAGAGATGTAAGAAAATATGGGTTGTGAATTGCTCATGTGAGGTGACCCGACCCACAAAATATTAAAAGGGTCGGAGAGAGTGGTTTGAACTTGAAATTCAAACCTACAATTCCCTATAATCCCTCTTAACTTACATACAACCTCTAATGATTATTACATAATAGAGAGAAAATATGGTATGAGAATGGTGAAATTTGTACATGAAAATACATCAAAATTGGAAAAGTCCTAAAATCACTATTTTGGCATGAAAACTCACAAAATAAGACGTTTAGACTATGAATAATAATTCACTTTCCATTGTGACGGGATTGTGACTATTTTAGAACATGAAAATGCGGGTTTTGGAATTTTGAGATGCAAGGTGATTCAATCACATATCTTGGAATTCATTCTTTCAAATAATGATTCTTGACCCGTAATTTATGATTATGAATGCTGCAAATTCTTATAAAATGTTTGAGGTTTTCACGCAAAAATGAAAAGTTTGGGACCATATATCCTATCACTTTTTTTTTGAAAGGTTTGGAATATCAGGCACAATTTTAAATTTCCCCTTCATGCAGTTGTCGTCATTAATAATCATGTTTCAGTTTTGGGAGGCTCATTATGCAGAGGACAGAGAGAAATGTGAGGTGGGCTCGAAAATGGCGGGAAATCCTTAGGTATGATAATTAGCCATCGGAATTATTTTGAGAAAATTGCTCATATATTTAGTGATGATCGCGATGTAGATAATTGTCAGTTTATATCATTAATATTTGTTAGATAATCATTTTGATAACTGAATCGAAATCTTTTGTTTGCAAATATTTTGCCTCAATTTATTTTTCATTTCTGCAAATTGTGATTTGTCTCGGCTTTAGAATGTTTGAAGTCTGCCGAGAATAAAACTTTGCTATATCATGTGCGTATGTGTAATTTACTAAGCTTAAATAATGTTCATTCATTAAGCATCAACGAATTGTGCCATTAATGAATATAGCAGCATGATGCAGTGATTCAGGGCATTGATTTAATTTGAATTTATAGAAAAAAGTTGTTTGTTTTTCTAGTTCATAGTGGTGAAGAGCTCGAAAGTGGAGCTGTTCCCTATTCCAGTTTTTCTTTATCCTAAATAGTTTATTGGGCTTGACAATCTTAATTTTCTGTCTGATGATTAAACGTAAAATTGAACCAGAAAAATGATGCGTATCTTGCTTGGAATTAAAAGCCTTAATATGGTGTTTGTGATGCTCTTTTTCATAATAAGTATTGTTATTCTGTGAATAATACGAAAATGATTATGGTTGAATAGTTTCTGACGACTTGAACAATAGGTGGAGGAAAGGATTATGTAGATCTTGATGTGATAAAAATATGCAGTATTAACTATAGAAGAGATATTACTATATGTATCATATCATATGTTAAATGTTGCCTTTACACTAGGAGGAACAGTATGCATATCCAAAGAGAGAAACAGTCAGAACTACTTGGTAAACAGTTTCCTGCAATGCCTCTGCGGCCAATCATGCAGACCATTAACTTTAATCGAGGTTACCTCATCAATCAGGTCTTTAAAGATTAGGCGCTCAATGTCTAACACCAAAGCTGGAATCTCACCAATGTAATTTTCCCAATCTGCTGATCGATGCATCATATCTGCAGTTATGATTCTGTCCAATCCATCAAACTCATCATCAAGGCTGCAACCTGGCTTCCTCTGCAGACGGTCCACCTCTATTTGTACTTCTTTTAGAAGCTCCTGTTGGTTTGGCCTTTTTCTTCCTGACATAATTAATCCCTCTGAAGAAAAATTGCGGACGAGTATTTCATTGACAGTATCGAAAACAATTCTCCTGTGCATTTTCTGGTTTATGTTTAACCAAGTATTCACTTCATTGAATTCTTCATCTGCCATCTCTATCCTTTCCTCTGTTTGTTCTAGGACATGGAACAAATTTGGGTTGATCACATTGTATGGTGAATGGAGCTGGTTGGCTATTGGAATGTAACTTACATCTCTCAGGAGTCCTGATGCCAGTAATATCTTAGTAATATATTGCTGATCTGGATTGGAGTTCCCATTGACGGATGGAGTGTGATATGTAGCAACACCATCAGGAGTGGTGTTCAATAATCTAAGAATATAAGCTAAGTGCTCAATATCTTCTAATTTCCTGTGACTGTGCTTGTTACTGGATCTTGAGCCGTATGGTAAATGGTTAGAAATCTCAAGATGCCATTCTTCTTCATCAGGACTTGGACCGTCATCCTCTGTGCAGGTGGAAACAAAACAAAGGATACTATCCGTTAGTAGAATGATGAAACTTGCAATCTTATCAAATGTAAGAGAACACCATGTTTGCACTGTACTTGGAAGCATGCATTCTCCTTTGAATGGGTGTGTCATTCTTTTTGCAATGTTGTTTTAAATTTGAACACTTCTAGGTTCACTCTGGTCCGAATTACTTTTTCTACCTGGAGATAATCCCTCTTTTTCCTTGTTGACCTTTTCTTGACCAAATTGATTTCATATGATTTCGATCTTGAATCATTTTTATGTGACGTTTCAATCTTAATCATGAAAAACTGCTGTATGCTATTTCCCTTTTTTTGAATTGCTAGAAAAACTAAGATGAGAAAGGATAGCTATTTAAGTTGCGAGAGATGTCGTTCTAGAATGTTTAATCTTGATAAGTGTATTTCATCGCGTGAAGCATCTTTTTCTGAATTTACTGTCTGCTATGTTCATATTAATTTTCGTTTCCATTCAATGTACCTAGCTCATTTTACCTTTCTTGTTTAATTAATCTGAGTTTTGATACTCAAGACAGATGAACTCATAGCAAGAGCAATACCTTTAAAAGTGGTCGATATCTTCTTCACGGGAGATGGTGATTCGTCTCCATAAAATGTTGCATCAAGAACTGAGACCGGACTTGGTTGTTCCAGTGTAGTTGCTGCGAGTTCAACTCTTGGTGGCATGCATTCTTCAAACCTTGCTTCAGGATTCTGAAGGCAAAAAACTAAACGTTAGCTAGTGAGGTTGAACAATGAGACATGGACCAAGAGAAGGTCACTTACTCTAAGTTTAGGTTCCTTGTGTTGTTCGTCATTCATCTCAATCAATTGAACCAAGCTTGTAACTTCTGTTTCGATCTGTGAATCCAGGCTATTGTTGCTTTCTGACTTTACTGAAGCTGTATCACCTTGGTACAAATTGGTTGATTTTGGTTTGAGTTTTCTATTTGAGTAGCCTAATCCTTTGAATTGCTTACCGCATGGGTTTCTGACCCTGCCTGAATCTGAAGATGGAGTGGTGGAATGAGATTGTCGACCTGTTCCGTGCTTCTTCTGTTGTGATCGTGGGCTCAACATTCCTAAACTCCTTCCAGAAGTACTGATATTTTCGACCTTAATCTGAGGAGCTGATTTTGAGGTCTGATCTACTTCTAGACCTCTTGAATTATTCTTCTGGTCAATTGATGGAAGAACCCGACTATGGTCTTTGAGATTTTTTCCCCTCCGCATAAGATCTTTAGTTGTTTGTTTGCGAACTAAATTCTCTCTGTTAAGTGTAGAGTCTCGCTGTCGGAGTGTTTGCAAATGTGATATTCCCATAGTGGAGACTGAAGAGGATCTTGAAATCCTGACTTTGTCAATCACTTTAGCTGGTTTCATGGTCTCCATTGAAGATTCTGATCTCTTTATCGGAATAGTCCCTCTTCTGGTTGGGAATTGGCGAACATTCTGTTGATCCTTCCACATTGACAATCTAGAATCTTGATTGGAGCTTCTAATTTCCAAACTAGATATGCTGGTTTGAGATGCAAATTCACTCTCGTCATTTTGGTTCTCCAATCTATGTCTAGTTTTCTGCATAGCTTCAAGTATCCGTTTGAGAGCTCTGAGATCCTTCCCGGACTTCTTGAATTCAAGTTCTGTTATCCTTTTCTCAATTTCACTGTAAACAGAAGATGACATATTTGATATATCTGTATCTGTGGAAGCTTTCCTACCTTTCGGAGCTCTTTTTTCAGAACCTCGACTGGTATCTTGTTCCTTCCATGGAGCTGCTTCCAGTGGAAACCTTGGTTTCGAAATTGATTTGTTAGCGGGATTGGCAATCCCCAATCGGGGCGAGGCAGGTTCCTTTCGAGACACATCTGGTAAACAGGAAATTTTACTTGGCTGACCTTCGTTAGCTGCTTTTGATGATCTTTGGACACTACCATCGATAAGACACGACTTAATCTTTATCATCGTACTCTCATCAGCCGACGTGGTATTCGGAAAAGCTTCCAAACCCATTAGCTTCGCCACAACATTGGACAGTCTTTTGTTACTTCCCTCTTCGTGGTTCAAGACTAGGCTGGACTTCTCATTTTCCACATGCAGATGCTGTGAAGGAAAATTACATCTTGGCTCCAAGGATGAACTCTTGATAGAACTTGCTTTACTGTCCAACGATAACCTTGGGAATTCTCTTAGATTAAGTTTAGACTTCAATGCATCTCGTGATTCTCTTTCATCATAAGAAAGGCGAGGAAGTGCCAGCCTCTCATTCTTAGAACTTTTTGTTCCTTCTTGGAGCCCGCTAAGACTATGCAAAGGTCTTGGAGAGTCAATGTGCTTCACTTTATGGCCTCTTCTTCTATCTTTAACTTCAGATTTTATGGACAAGCCGCGGGCTTCTCTGTACATTGAGTCCTTCACAATGTCTGGAAATGAAGTTTTCTGTTCCTTCATTATGATGGTTTCAGATGGAGTTTCAAGAATATCGCTTTGATTGGATGAAACTGCTTTCTGTTGAGCTGTTTTATTACATCCGTTGAATGAACCAGAGGAAAATGAATCGGATGCCTGGTATAATTTGTTGGAGACTCTTGGTTTCTCTTTTGGCACCGTCTTCAAATTTTTTTCCTGAAAATACAAGTCTTCTTAAATTACCTCTGATCAATAACCAATGCTAGCGGAAAATATAACAAATGAGCCTCATTTTTCACTTGTTTCCCAAAAGAACAATGAAATTGTTCAGAATCTTACTTTTTCCGTTTTCGTTGTGTATTTGAGGTCCATGTCGTGGCTGGCACCTTGACAAACACAAAAATGTAGTACTGTCAGATAATGGTGATTTTGATGCTATGGTTCAACTTGTTCAAGACAGGATAGAGAAAGAGGCAAAAACAGAATACTCTACATAGTAGTTTAGATCAAAAATTCAATCTAATTGATCATATTGCTTTTGTCACACGATTTGATAACAGTAATTATATAACTATGTGATTTCGAGATCAGAAGTTAAAAGGATACGGTATCAATTACGCATGTAAATTAGCAGGATGAAAAAACTAGCTTCATGTATGCCATTTGACTTATCCTATATAAAGATCCTGCAGTTTAGTTAAATCCTTGGTTCTATGTTCTATCTGGAAGTAAAATAAGATCTGCATCGATACTCTTACAGAACACATATGTAAAGTCCCACTCAAGAACTATGATCATGTATCCCTGGCAATCTAATGCTTAAGAAGCATACATAATATTAGATCGAAATGCAGCATCATGGTAAGTAATGACTGGCACCTTGACAAACACAAAAATGTAGTACTGTCAGATAATGGTGATTTTGATGCTATGGTTCAACTTGTTCAAGACAGGATAGAGAAAGAGGCAAAAACAGAATACTCTACATAGTAGTTTAGATCAAAAATTCAATCTAATTGATCATATTGCTTTTGTCACACGATTTGATAACAGTAATTATATAACTATGTGATTTCGAGATCAGAAGTTAAAAGGATACGGTATCAATTACGCATGTAAATTAGCAGGATGAAAAAACTAGCTTCATGTATGCCATTTGACTTATCCTATATAAAGATCCTGCAGTTTAGTTAAATCCTTGGTTCTATGTTCTATCTGGAAGTAAAATAAGATCTGCATCGATACTCTTACAGAACACATATGTAAAGTCCCACTCAAGAACTATGATCATGTATCCCTGGCAATCTAATGCTTAAGAAGCATACATAATATTAGATCGAAATGCAGCATCATGGTAAGTAATGACTGCTTCTAAGCCTCTTATCCCACCTGTAAGGCCTGCCTTGTGAGCACCACAGACGATGCAGGACTCAGAAATAGTCATTAATCCTGCCGTTCCTATAGCTAACCATTGCATGATACTCTTTTAAGTGTTAAAAATCTCTGAACTAAAGTAAAACAGTAACTATGCGCGTAAAAAGACCTTAGCTAAAGTTTTTAGTTGATACGAGTTTCATTTTTGAAGTTTCTGGTTTCATAAAGTGAAAAATAGAACATTAGAATACCTTGAAGTAGCCTTTTGTGATTGTGGCTGCTCATTCGCCGGCTGGCTAGGAAATGGTGGCGATCAAAGAGGTGAAATATCCCCTTCATGCACCCGATTTGCTTCCGCAGATCTGGGTTCTCGTCCGTTAAAGAAGATATGAACTTTGCAGACATCTCTGTTTCTTTCCTTGAAGCTGAAAGACAAGAAAGCTGAAATCTCTCTGTTCGACCTTTGTGAATTCACCAGTTTGTGCCTTCAAAACTTTCGCGGAGTTTCCTTGTGAATGAAGCCGTGGAATTAGATTGTACGTTCTATTTCCCGGGGGAATGGAGAACTCGTCGTCCCTCTATTGAGGGATAGAAAACAGAAGAGAAGATATGAAACAGAGGTCTAGAAAATCATTTGCTTGATGACTGATGTGCGTTGGTATAAGATGTTAAACTTTTTTGGATTCCAGTGATCAAGGCAGACAGTGTATACTATTGAGGGTCATAAGAAATGAAAAAGAGACTAGAATGGACCCATAACCCAATGCCCACCTTTCTGTGTATCAAATAACTAGAGTACGAAAAATCTACAGAGCTAAGAAGAGATGTTTTTTTGGGTTTTCTCTAGAGCAAAGAAACTAGTTTATTCTTTGTCTTTTGGCGTTCTCAAGGAAAGGCTGCTGGAAAATGGAGACTAGAGTTTTTGGAGGGGCTGTGGTGTTACGTATATAAAGGCAATATTTTGTTTATTTGCTGAAAGAGAGAATGTGGGTCAGATCTGGTGTGAATATTGGATTGGGGTGGGAGGGCATGCTTGTACTGGCCATTTTTTATTTTTTATTTTTAGCGTGGACAATGTTACGTGAGGTGGGTGGGGGTGGGGTTCTGGAACTCTTTACATGGCATGTGGAGTTTGTCAGTTGATGTAAGAAAATGGAATTGTGTGCTGGCAATCCCCCCCTTAGTCTAAAGCCATTTCTTACCTGTCTTTTCTGCCAATAAAACCATAAAAAAAAAGGATAAAATTAAATTCACAAAATTTGGCCAGCGTATTGATTAACTGGATTTGCAACCCATCAGCTTCCAATTTTCAAATCCCATTACTGTCATGACTTGTTTTGTAATGTACACCGCGCAATAATCTAAAAACAAGCAAAATCTTGTTCATTGTCGAGTAGTGGTGGCAATCAAGTCGAACGGGCTCGTTGGCTTGACCACTCGGCTCATATTGTAGCGACCCACAAGCCATTTGGGCTCGTTCTTTGACGAGCCCAAGCATGAGCCGAGCAAGCCGGCTCGGCTGTCCCTTTTTTTTATATAGAGAGAAGGATAGTTAAAAAAAATAAAAAAATTCAAAAAAGGCGAGTCACAAGCCGAGCAGCTCAGCTCGACTCGCGAGAGACAAGCTAGTGGCTCGTTTGCCACCCCTATTGTCGAGTCCGGTCTAATCTCGTCCACGACCAAGCTTGATGTTGTTGAAGCCCTTTATTGTTTTCGAGGGCAACAAGTTATTCAAAGGTCACTCTCCAATATACTATCAAATTATGGCTCAACATTAAAGGCTGGCATAGTGGTGTCAATCAAGCCGAGCGGCTCAATGGCTCGACCGCTCGGCTCGTGAAAAAATGAGCTGCTCGGACTCGTCAAAAGACGAGCCCGAGCCGAGCACTAGGTGAGCGTTCGCCGAGCTCATTTCTCGCCTATTGAATATTTTTAAAAAAAAAACACCAGTGACCAGAACGGTCATTGAACAAAATTCAGTGATCGTTCTGAAACGATCATTGAATTCTTTTTTCAATTCCATTTTTTCCCTATAAATACTCTCCTGTTAATCTTTTTTTTTTTTCCACCCAACTATTAATCTCTCATTCTTTACTCTCTAAATTTCTAATATCTTGATTCTCTTCTATATTTTACATTATTGAGTTACAATCTTAATTTACAATCTATTTTTTACACTACTACATAATCTACATTCATTTCTCAATTCTACTTCAACATTCAATTTCAATTATTCAATATCAATTATCTAATTACAAATTTTCAATTCACAAATGGATCCACGCTCATTTGTTGAAAACTTGTTCGATGTCGAAGGCGAATCACCGTCACGCCCCACAGTCAATTTCGGAATGAATTCACCGATCTAAATGAATTACCTTTTCCATAAAATATTTCGGATTTCGATGCTCGTGGAAGTAGTAATCCAATTGATTTGGATGACGTTGATGTTTTAAAGGCGGAACGAAATGATGAACCTGTATTAGATATTCCCGATGCAAGAGGAAAGAGAAAATGGAAAAAGCATGCAAAATGTTGTGACTATTTTAAATTGGTTCAAACTGGTCGTGTGGTCGATTGAGTTCCAGATTCCAAAGCAGTATGTAAATACTGTCAACAACGATTGACATGACAAAAAGGCATTGGAACCATCCACCTCAACCGTCACTACAAAACATGTACGGCCAAACATGGGCTTCTTCAAATGCAACTACAATTTGGTAGTCCAGGCATCGGTGCTACTACTACGTCACGTTCTACGTAGATATATTCGGAGGAGAAAGCTCGAATGGGAATGATGAAGTTCGTTGTCACAACTGAGTTGCCACTATCAATTGCGGATAACCAACATTTTGTTTCCTACGTGAAAGAATATCTTTAACCGAGGTACGTTGGGGTAAGTCAAAATACTCTTCGATCTGATACAATAAAATATTTCCTTCAGTCAAAGAAACTATTAGTTGCCGATTTAGAAAAATATAGGGGTGTGATATCTTTAACTTCGGATATATATATGAGAAGTAATTAATAAAAGAGGTTATATAGTTGCAACTGCACACTACATAGACCCACTTTGATGTATGTATAACAAATTATAGCTTTTAAAATTATTGAGTTCACTCACAATGCTAATAACATATTTAATGCTATTATGAACATTGTTAAAGAATATCGTTGTGAGAGTAAAATTCGTTCGTTTACGTTCGACAACGCTAGTGTAAACAAGGTAGTTATCGATAATTGTACAAAGTACTGCAACCCAATTTCAGTGGTTATTTGTTTCATATTCGATATGTATGCCATATTTTAAATTTAGCAGTACAAAACAGTTTAAAACATATTAAGGATGAAACTCAATGAATTAGGAATGCACTAGTGTATATCACGATTTTACTAAGTAGAAAACAAGCATTTGAGAAATTTTGTGTCCCAGTTAGAGTGATACATACAAAAACATTTATTTGTGACGTAAGACATATATAGAAATCTACTTACTTATTATTAAAATTGTATGAAGGTTTTGAACATTTAATAACTGAATTTTATAACAATAGACATATTAGAGACGAAAAAAATACTATTTTGAATGAGTCTGATTAGATTTTAGCTTTTAAAATAAAAAAAAAAATTGACAAATTAATCCAATCAAATTAATTTTTTGTAACTTTGTTATCCCAATATTTGAGCCTTATTATTAAATCTTTTTAGTTAAACAATTTTTAGTTTATTTGTATTTGTTAATTGCGTTTTTTCAATTATACTTGTAGAGTTTCTTACTATGACAAGTTAACTAATTGATAATTAAATCAAATAGTTAGTAAGTATTACCAATACTTAAAAAATAGTTTGTTTTGATAAACTTTAATTTATATTTCATTTTCTTTATGCAGGCTGCTTAAAGCAAAGAAATTATTAATATGGATCATCGATATTTTAATATTAGTATCTACTTTTTGGTATTTGTGTTAATTGAATTAATCTTGTTGGACAACTTATTATTTATGTGTTTTTAAACTATGCTAGTTAATTTGTAAAAGTTACGAATGAAGATGTCATTAGTTGTATTTATGTAGTATTGTTGTAAATGTTAAAAAATTTAATTATGGTACGGAACCGAATAGAATCGAACGGAATCGAACCCGAACGGTTTCATAATTATATTTGGACTCGACGGTTCCATTTATTAAATACCCGAAAATTTTGGGTCAATTCGATTCTCTTCAGAACCGAACCGAATCGACTCGACTCATGTCCAACCATACTACGAAACATCCATATGGGTTGCAATAGTAATTACTGGTTAGTTGTACATTGTTTAATTTCAGTACTATGTTGTTGAAATTATTCAATGTTTCGTTAATTTCCTCATAAGTTCATTTAGAGCATGTTTAGCTAAACTTAAAAATGTTCACTTGTACGTAAATAAGAGTTACATGGAAGTACTTTTTTTAAGAGTAAAAGAAAATAGCAACTTATCCAAGTATCTTTTGAAACAGAAACAACTTTTTCTTATATCTAAGCACAGGCTATCATTCTTGTAAGAGATTAATAATTTCTCTTTTTCCTTTCCTAATTAACAGCCCAATTTTTTTTAATTTTTTTTTAAAGCTGGATGGATTTTTTTTTTCGATGAACTTTTCACATGTTTTCAGGCATTTATTCTACGACCCTGATTTCAGTTTGGCATCCATTGTCAGCAAGATCTTTGTCAGTCAAGCCATAACTAATTGATTTGAAAGTGTAAATTTAGTACTCATAACTCAAAGCTTTAGATGATGATTAAGGATATCATATGGCTTGTTTTGGCTCTTCCCTGCAGTGCTTATGGGAAAGTTTGCATTATTCTCACACCAAACTGTCTCTAGAATTGCCTGCCTCTTGCCCTTCGTTATTAAATGCTTTGTGGGTTCTTCTTGAAATGGATTCACCAATATAGCACACATAGATTTATGGTTTTTAACATCATATGTGAGAGTTACGTCCACTTGCGTGCATGTTTTCACTGTAATAACTTGGGAAGGTGACTCCATAATAAATTTTCCTTATATATATATTAGGTATATTTGGTTGATTCCTGATCCCAGAGAAAGTTTACAACTTGATCATGACACCAGTCACTCTAGCCAATGACAAGAAGGCTTAACCCAAATATAAGTCGTGTCAATCTTTTACTAACGCTTTGTTTTATGTTCGATAAAAATTTCTTTCAACTCCCTGTGGCCATCTTTCTTCTCAATTTCCAACATTTTTCTTTAGTATTTGACAGCCTAACTAACAATTTAGCCTCCGTTTGACCCCATTATTCCACATTAAATTACAATTCATTTTTTTCTCCATTTTGTATCAATCACACATTCTTTAATAAAATAATATTACATGTAAACCAAAGTTTTTTTTCATTTTTATAAACCAGACATTTTTCAAAAAATTATTATTCCTCTAATTATAATGTGAAGTGATGGAGACCAAATAGGCGCTTAGTAACATGAATGCATGTTCTTTGATTTGGGAAATGAACGTAACAAGTCAAGATGCATTTAAAGCCAGTTTTCTCTAGCTGACATGTTATGCAATTTCTAGTATTAAGTTTTGTGTGAGCCAACTATGACAACAAATTCTTGTCACCAAAGTTTGAAGCAAATATTGTAGTTAGAATTGCTTCGTGTAGTATTGTTTAAAAACTTGAGTTATTAGAAAGTCAACAAACTTTAAATTTGAACTTTTAAATATGGTGGTTTAACGTGGTATCGAAGTCGATAAAGATCTTGAGTTCAAGTATTGTGTATATTGTCCATTTACGAAAATTTTGAACAATAGTTATATTTGACTTGCATGTGAAAGGACATCTTAAATAAAATTTTAATTGTCTAACATTTTAATCAGTTTGAGATAGTTCGATGATGACTTCCTTTGTATAAAAAATTATTTATATATAACACAATTTATCTCATATGTAAATGTTAGATATGTTCGAATATAAACTTAGCCTTGATATTCAAGGTGTCTCTTATCATGTTATTTGACTTAAAATACTTCTATAATTGAATATGAAATGATTTGATGGTTTGGGAATATAAGAAGTTGAGAAAAAGGTTGCATGATCACGTGGATAAAGTAAAGAGATCACATGAGGGTTGCCTGAATTGCACTAGGCTAGAACCAACTAAACCTTTGTTAATTATTCCTACTATTTTACGTTTCAAGAACCCTACCCCATGAGTCCACCATGATTTGGCACATGAGCCCCCACCTCGTCCCCATCCCGCCCCATCCCATCCCATCCCATCCCATCCTATCACATATCCTCCTATCCCCATTCAACCTGCTTAAACATTACTACTTGTAACACTAAGGTTCCCAAACAATGCTACTTGAAGGTCATGTTGGCGTTGGAGGTGACGATTATGGGAGGTGGTGGTAGAGCCGAGAGTGGGTTTGGGTCCGTTATTTGTTATTTTCATTTTCCTTTTTTACTAAGTTTTAAGAAATATAGTGAATTGATAGAAATATCATTACATAAAGATGCATGTGCTAGATACATGACTGTTTATCAGATTTTGAATTATTCTTGTCCAAAAAGACCTAATTATATTGAAAAACTGTGGATTTGAAAATTTAAAAATTAAATGAATTAGAAAGTCAAGTGCTACAAGATATAACTATTTGTAATCTTCACTGCAAATTTTTCTTATTTTTAATCATATTATGTTTGAAGAAACCGACCCCAAGAATCCACTATGATTATCACATGAACCCCACCACCACCACCACAAACCTCCATGTGCATTGATGTATAAATTATTGGGATTTTTTGGGTAGTCAAAAATGATCATATCCTAATTCTTTATGTAATCATGTGGATTAAATAATTTGTTATGATTTTAAAGATGAGTCATCTTAATTTTTTATGTAATCAATCATGTGGATTAAATATTTAATTATGATTTTGGAAAGGGCATTAAGAAAATAGTTTCACATTCTATAATAATTGAGCAATAAAGGTTTCAAGAAAGAGTGACCATCAAACAAACAAGGTGGCTTTGAGGTTTTCAAATGTTAGATGAATCAATCAAGATTCCAACCCATTTTCTATATAAAAAAATATGAGATGGGAACAAGCAAGAAAGATCATAGATCCAATCTTGGAGGTTAAGAATGCTTTTTTTTTTTATAGTATTTAATGCATTAATAAAGTTGATTTCATGAATCAAAGTAAGTGTATTGAATATTTGGCTGGCTCATCGTTGGCGTGTCCTATAGAAGGAGAGTCATCTTCACTGTAAAATTCATTTTACATAAGATTTTAATACCACAAATTCTATATTATTACCGAAGATTTGTGATATTGTTCAATCAATCCAAAAAATTAGTATTATGGGATAATAGTACCTGCAAGAAAATTTGTTTTTGATGCTGAGAGAACATTGAGGCTTTGTTAGAGCCATATTTTTGTGAAAAATGAATTTTGTAATAGTAATTTTTTTGGGAAATGTGTGGTTAAAATGTATGATTTTTTTAAAAAAAATTTACGTGTAAAATTATTTTATTGAAAGAATGTATGATTAGAAATGAGTTTGAAAAAAATGAATTTTTAGTGAATGAAACTCAAACAAAGGTTTGAAAAATTAAGGGCCTGTTCTTCTTACTAGTTTCAAGCCGTTTTCTATTTTCGATTTTCCAAAACAGTGAAAACGTGTTCTCTTTCATGTTTTCGAAAACACGTTTTTAAAAACAAGTTAAAAATTTACAAAGAAAACCCAAAATAACAAATTTGTCGTTTTGAGTATTTTCAATTATAATCAAGTCAAAATTTTCAAAATGTATTTTGTGTGTTTTCAAATAATTTTTCAAAATATCAAAAAGAATATATTTTCAATAATTTCAAAATGGACACTCAAAACACAAAATTCAAAATGAATTCAAAATACAAAGAGAACAGCTCCCAATTGTCCTTGAAACTAAATTAAAACTTCAACAATGAATTAAAAAAGGGAATGCCAAATCATTGAAATGAAACTTTGCTTAAAATTGAGCGCCAAGAAATTGGCAAGATGAAATAATATTGCTTAGAAGAATTAAGAAAACCAAGTTGTCAGGCATTGAATAAAAAGTCTTATCTATTTTGCACATGCCAAGTTGGTAGAACCACCCGCCATCCCTTTTTCTATTTCCTGCCCTGTAATCCATTGGGATCTGAAAAGAAAAAAAAAATGTTGATTACAAATCCACATTGTGTCAGATTTAATTATTTACCCACAAAAAGAAAATGAAAAAGAAACTACTGGCTTGTTTCACATCTCCAAGATTATGTTATTTTTCCTCCTTTGAGTAAATATCTTGTGGTATCTGAATCGTATTAAGCTCCTCTGCCAGGCCTGTAAAAGGCCTGGCAGAGCCGGCCTCTCACATGAGGCGGGTCCCATGTGTGTGTTCGGTAGGGGTTCTGCCATCTACACCAAGAGGGGCTCATCTGAATCACCCTTGAAAAGAAATAAAATCGTTATCTACTAACAGGTTACAGATATATAAACAATCATATGAGATCTGCATCAAGTAATTACTGATATGGCCAACTTACATTACATAAGGAATGTGGTCATCATATAGCATGTAAAATCATGGATGGTCTTCTGAGTTGCCATATCCAATCTTTAATAATTAATACTCTTCTTTATGCTATTATTATAAATAGGTCTTGACAGATCTGATTTCAGGATTTTTGTTAAGTTTGATATTATTTTGGATCATCTTTTTTAGTTTATGAAATTATTATTTAGTTTATTATTGTGCAAAGTCAGTATGTAGATCGACATCTGCAATGAAATTGTAATGGAGGTTGGAATGAAGCTCTAAAAGGGTGAGGGGAACTAAAACCAAAACTAAAATTAATTTGGACGGTTTACGAATTTCACATAAGTAATATCGTTTTGTTCTAATTTGTCTTATAAATATGAGCTGTCATTAAAATTTATAATTATTATAAAAAATAAAATAAAAATAAAAAGAGCTAGAGAAGATAGGGGTGTGCAATTTTTTATTGTAAACTTATTTTCTTCATAGTGAATTACCGTCGTGGTAAAAGACGAACCTCTATAAATTTTGTATTTTTATGTTTCTTTCTACAAAATAATTGCTCTTGGTGAAATAAAATTACGATTTTTAATTCTCACTAGTTACATATGAGAAATATATATCATATATTTTACTAGAAATATTTAGTTGTTAGATTTGCTAACACTAAATTTAAATAAATGGATGTACTAAAGGCCTTAGGTTTTTATTGTTTTCAAGTTAATTGGTTTAGTATGATATTAGAGTAGGCCACAGGTTGGAAATTGGTTATTTTATGTTGGTAATTTTGACAAATTATTTAAGTGGGATTCATTAGTTAAATATTCTTAGGCCGAACATGTTAATATTCTGTGAGTACATCGTCGTGGTATAATTACTTTCTCAAATTAATTTCAAGTGAACTAAATATTAAAAGTCTGTTTGGACCTGATTAAAATCTGATTTTAATCTAAATCAAAGTCAAACAATTAATATTAACCACATCTTTCATGGGTCCCACATCTTTTCAACCACACATTTCAAAAACTTCTATCACAATTCACTTAAAATCTGATTTTATTCTACATCTTGAAAGAGAGCAGTTGAAGAGTTCGAAAATGAAATTGGATAAATAGTAGGAAATAGAGAACTGTCTCTCACTTGGACTGTGCTAGTTAGCTTGGGTCAATGAGAGCTCTTTCCATCTCACTTTTGGAGACGAAGGAACATTTAACTACTTTATAAAATCCACATATAACATTGGGTCTCATGGGATTCCAATGATCTTTGGAATGGGGAGAACATATGTGTTGGTGAATACGAGCTACAATCGACACGAACATCGCTCGCTGTGCTTGGGAGATAGGTTTGGGCTATGCCCAAGTTAATATATTTTTTTTTTTTTTTATCTTTTTAGAAATAATTTTAGGTTGGACAAAACTCTCGAACCGGACATGATTAAATTTGAATCCGACGGTTTCATTTATTAAATACTCGAAAATTCGAGTTTGGTTCGGTCCGATTCGAATCATATCCAACCCTAGTAAATATTCCTTCCAAAATTCAGATGAATAGTATTGACCACGTCTCAGTAGCTTCTAGAATTTGTTTGTTTAGGATATATGGCCTCTACTTCGAGATATCGTTCATTCAAAATCTCATATGTATAATAGCCATACATTTTCTTGCACTATTATGTATTTTGCATTTCAGTCCCAAAAATTCTAGTCTACATATTTTTAGTCCATCTTCTTTCTAGAGAGTTTAACAAGCAAGTAGATTCATTGGTCTTGTAATTTGGAATGATATTATTACAATGTAAGGTCTTGTATTTTGAGAGACAAGTGCTAAATATTGTCATACTAGTGCGGCTATTATATTCTTAAGAAAGAAGAGTCCAACTCTGTGCCCCGGGGCACATCCGAGATGGCAAAGACAGTGCAAGGCTGGGCTTGCAACCCCAGGGTGCGGAGTTCGAATCACGGAAAGAGCAGCCAAGTGTTGTAATACCCAAACCATGTGGTGGAGCAGCTTGGTGTTGTAATAACCGGTTGTAGAAGGGCTCCCTTGGGGCCAGGAGTATAAAGCTTGTATGGACACTGCTTGATTGTGCATAATCCGCGATTTACCTCCGCCCAGAGTTGAGGCACCGGTGATGGGCGGTCCAGGAAATAATCTAGTGTTAGTTGGGATACCTGGGTATAAAAAAAAAACAAAAAAAAGGAAGAGTCCAACTCTTGTCTCTACTGTTTTCGAAATCTTTTTAGTTCATATATTTCTTCTACGTTTCTCTTTATTTATATCATTTGGATAAATGGAAACTCTCTTCGTTTATTTGCACGAAAAAAATGAGTTGGACTACCTTATGACTCAGGGACTGGCATGTCAGTCCTGGCTCTCAAGGCTCATTTGGACCTTTTTATAAATGGCCTTTTTTTTTTTTGGGAAGAATTCACAAATAACCCCTAAATAAAAAATAAAATAAAATGGGCCTAATTATATTATGCTTCACTTTTAAGCCGAAGAAAATAATGGTCCATTACAAAATGAGAAAATGGAGAAAACTAGAAGTTTTTCATTTTCAAAAATCAAATGATACTTTTTTATACACAAATTAGGTATTTATTATAAGAAAATGATTTAAATATAATTTTTAGTATGCGATTTTCCATTTTCATGAATCCCTTTCATTTAGATATTGTTTACCTTAAGTTTATTATTTGAATTTACTAATCTCCGATGTTTTGAAAAATAGTTTTATATTGACAAAGAAAATGAAGAGGGTGAAGGATTAGAAGGTTGAATCGAAGTCGAACTTGGGTCAACCCAATTACTAAAATAATTAAATATTTTTTTAAAATATATATATATATGCTACAAAAAAAAAATAAATAAATAAAATTACGAGTGTTTTAAGGCTCATCACTTGATATTTGTTGATTATTTAATAATCATTCATCAAATAAAATTTCAATGGGGTCAAAAAATGTTACAAACCTTCATATAAAATTAAAATAATTGTGCTCTCAATAAGGATATAACCCTACATACATCCGGTCATATACATTTTAACATTTATGGATGGTCTTACCCTTGTAAATGGAACTAGGTGAGCCTTAGACAAGTTGGAAAAGCACGACTGGCAGACTGCTTTACCATGCTTCTTCTCCATGTTTTTTCTTTAAACGAACAAAAAACACTCAATAAAATTGCATCCGGATCACCAGTTTCTAGTCGAACCGATTGGATTATTGGGTTTTCACCGGTTTTGATTTTTCTATTCCCTAGGGTACAAATGAACTGGTTCTCGAATTTTTTATGTCGAAGCGATCGAGCGGATTTGATTTTCATAATATTGCTACTTTCATATACCTTTCCTTCTTTACTCTCTTGTGGAGAGAGAAACTTCAACCCTTACCACATCTAATCTGGTTTGGTGAGTAAAATTTCATTCTTATTATTAGGAATTTCATTTATATTCTCCTTCGTCATTATGAATATAGTGCAAGATCTCTATTTATCTCTCCTTTTGAAGGAAAGGAAGTCACAAAGTCCCATTCTTCGCATAATCGTCACAACTTTCAGATTCAAAAACCACAAAGACAAGAACGTAACAACACATAACATTATACAATTTGAAATAACGAAGTTCAACCAACTAACACATGGGGGATGAATATGTGAATAATGCAGAATTTAAGTTTACCAATTATTACGAGCAACAAGTCACAAATAATAATTAATTTAGATGAATTCACATGCAAGTCTAAAATATGTTGAATTTACACAATTTATAATTTGTATAAAGTAAATAACACAATAATTGATCGCGAAGAAAAAGCCATTTGCAAATGATCAAAAAACTCCATGCTCAAACTAGTAAAATCCACTATAGACAAATTGACTTATAGTATAATCTAACTCAACTAACTCCTAATACCCTTTGACCTACTTCATGCAATCACTAAGGCCCTTCGGATTGCGTACTACTGTACTAGCTCCTGATCTTCTAGAATCGTGTAACTCCCGTGGATAATCAAGAATTCCTCGTTCTTGTCCTACGGAACTCCAATTTCTTTCTTCGATCTTCAAAACTCTGACAAATTATATGGAAGTGGGTGGTTTGGTGTTTTGAGAATTTGGATTAATGTTTTCCAAAGTGTGGTTGAAAGATCTCAAGATCTCAAGGTATAGAATTGATGAAAGATCTTCAAAAGATGTTTTCTAGGAAGAATAAAATGATCAACCACCAGTATGTACAAAGTATAACTTGGGTATATATAGTAAAAGGTGTTTCGGTTTGTTTAGGACTCAAAAAACTATTTAAATCGCACGAAATAGATTTACTCAGATAACACCACCGCTTGAGAGCTAGGCTCGCTCCAAGCGAAGAGTGACTCTGCCGCTCAAATGGTGAGCTAGCGCCAAGCGAGCGATGATGATTTTATTAATTTTTCTACGGTGGCGCTCGAGTGCTGAAGGGGCTTCCATCTAGCATTATTCTGGCTACTTTTTCTCCTTATTTCATGCTCGAATCCATAGTCTCTTAATTAACTTATACAACCTCCTAAATAACTCTTTAACTTTTATATCTCTTTTATAACTTTAATTTTGTTTAAAGAATAGCCAATTATGATAAAACCTAAAACAATTGATGTCACAAATATAGATGACAATTGTATAATCTTGGTCAAAATCATTTGAAGTGGATTTTTATATACATTTGACACGACTTCAATGAATTTGATGTTGTTTTGGAAAAGCACATTGATCGTGCGAAACCCACAAGTGTATTTGATCGTTGACAAGTAATAAAATTGATGAGTTAATATTATCGTCCCACGTAAAATAAATTCAATTCAACTTTATTATTTTTGTATGGAATTCAAATTATGTAAGCAAAAAAGATTTTGATTTTGTGATTATTCTAAATTGATCTAGTAAAGCAGTAAAAAGTGTTCGTATCAAATTGTGGATGATTGTATTGAATTCCGAATTTGCCTATTACTATTTATTTTAATTCTTGATTTATAATCTAATTTCGTTCATGTGTTTATATACATTTGACATGATTTCAATGGAGTGACATTCATGCTATTTTTGAAAAGCACATTGTTTGTGAGAAACTCACAAGCGTACATGATCGTTGACAAGTAATAGAATTGATGAGTTAATATTATCGTCCCACATGAAATAAATTCAATTCAACTTTATTATTTTTGTATGAAATTCAAATTATGTAAGCAAATTTTTTTTTGATTTTGTGATCATTCTAAATTGATCTAGTAAAGCGGTAAGAAGTGTTTGTACCAAATTGTGGATGATTGTATTGAATTTCGTTCATGCATTCTTAATAATCAATAAAGCTATGATCTATAATTTTCATTTCCAATACTAATTAAATATATCTTAACCACGACCTGAATCTATTCCTGAACCGAATTCGAATGTTTAGAATGCATTAAAGTTTACTTTATCTATATGATTGCATACGTGATAAATGTTATTCCTAACATCTACTGCACATATGTTAATTTTGTTGTGTCTTAAATTTATTGTAAGTCTCTCAACACTATAATAAGTAACTAATTATTTAAGGGGAATTTGGCCATTTAGCCTAGTTGGACAATGTATTTGGTGAAATGGCCTTTGACCAATAATAAAAATAAAAAAATAAAGCAAAATATTTTAGTTGGCAAAATGACAAAATTCTCCTTCAATTATCAACTCAAAACCCCCAATTTCCCACCTTTCATCCCGTCATTTCTTCTCTCAAACTGTACATGAAGACTCTCTCTCTCAATTTTACTACATTACATGAAAACTCACACTCTCTAAAAATTCAATCTTGAAGGTAGGAATTGCTCAACTATAACAAGGTTTGAATTTCGATTCAGTAGAGAAAAAATCTGAGTGAATTCCAATAAAATCGGCTTGAATGGCGTTGTCGAAGGTGATGGCATCAACATCACCACCCAATCCGGATCGGCCACATTAAACCTCTCCTTCTTTACTTTTAGTTACTGACCAGATTCGAAAGTTTGAGTCTATGAGTATGGAGGAAGTATTGAAGAATATTTATTCTGATTCTGTTGCTCAAAAAGGTTCGCAAGCGTAACGTAAAACGACACTACAGTCGTTATCTGCAATGTAAAACGACACCACAGTCGTTATCTGCAACGTAAAACGACACTACAGTTGTTATCTACTGTAATTTGATTTTTTCAACGAAGTGACCTCTAATAATGGAAAAGAAGCAAAAAATATTGGAGAAATCAACAAAAAGTATTGGTGAAAATACGGGGAGTGGAGGGCGGAGCCCCCGAATTTTTTTTTAACTAAGAGGATTGAAGACGACGATTTTGCGTACCAAAATAGGCAAGTTAGATTGACTAACCAAAAAGACAATCAGTTTGTCGACCTATTTAAGTTAGGGGGTCCAATGCTTGACGTCACTCCGCTGGGAAAGTAGCAAAATATTGGAGAAATCAGCAGAACGACAAAAGTGTCGTTACTGCTTCGAGAATGACAGAACTGTCGTTTTGCAACTAAAATCGATTTTGAAGAGCCACGACATGTCGATCCACGATAATGATAAGTTGAACTCATTTAAGTTGCATGTTGAATATGTCACTTACAACATTCGAAATTTATGCTCATTACTTAATCTAGAGGCAAAAGAAAACGACACAACTGTCGTTACTGTTTTGAAAACGGCACAAGTGTCGTTCTGGCTCTAAAATCAATTTTGAAGAGCCGCGCCCCATCCCAACCACGATAATCGATAAACTGAATTCATTTAAGTTGTAGGCTCAACACGCGGCTTACAAAATTCTTGAGATATACCCATTACTTTGTACTTCCAAATGAATCTAGACTAAGATTTGTGTTTTCACCGTTTTATACCTATATTCTCTATCAGAAAATATGGGGGTTGGGCCCTCCGCCCCCGAAATTTTTTTTTTTTAACTAAGAGGATTGAAAACGACAATTTTGAGTACAAAAATAGGTAAGTTAGATTGACTAACCAAAAAGACAATCAGTTTGTCGAACTTTTTAAGTTAGGGGATCCAATGTTTGACGTCGTTCCGCTGAAAAAGTAGCAAAATATGGAGAAATCAACAGAACGACAAAAGTGTTGTTACTTCTTTGAGAACGTCTATTAGAACGACAAAACTGTCGTTATATTTGTAAATAAAAGTCCAAGAAAACGACACTTGTCGTTCAGCCTCTACGCGACACCTTAAGGTCTTTCCTATGAAAAGTAACAAAATATTGGAAAAATCAAAAGAACGGTACTAGTGTCGTTCTACCTCTAAACATGAGTACGAAGAGCCACGAAAATTGATAATCGTTTAACAGCACAAGTGTCATTCTGCCTCTAAAATCGATTTTGAAGAGCCGCGACCCGTCCAACCACGATAATGATGAGTTGGACTCATTTAAGTTACAGGCTGAACACATCACTTACAACATTCGAAATTTATGCTCATTACTTAATCAAGAGGAAAAAAGAAAACGACACAATTGTCGTTACTGTTTTGAAAACGACACAAGTGTCGTTCTGCCTCTAAACACGATTTTGAAGAGCCACGACATGTCCGAACCACGATAATCGATAAACCGAGCTCATTTAAGTAGCTGGCTAGACACGCCGCTTACGAAATTCTTGAGATATGTTCATTCTTTGTACTTTCAAACGAATATAGACTAAGACTTGTACTTTCACCGTTTCATACCTTATATTCTATGGCATTCCATCTCTAGTTGTCACACAATCAATATTTTCGTCCTTCTTAGGTTGGTGGGTCCAATTCTCGATGTCATTGCCTTGAAAAGTAGCAAAATATTGAAAAAATCAACAGAACGACACAAGTGTCGTTCTATCAATAAATACGATTTTGAAGAGCCACGACCGGTCTGGGCCGCGATATTCGATAAACGAAACCCATTTAAGTTGCGGGCTAAACACGCCGCATACAAAATTCTTAAGATATGCCCATTCCTTGTACTTTCAACTAAATCTAGAGTAAGATTTGTGCTTTCACAATTTCATACCTTATATTTTATATCAATTTCACCTCTAGTTGTCACACAATTAATATTTTCGTCCTTCTTAGGTTGGGGGTCCAATCCTTGATGACATTGCCTTGAAAAGTAGCAAAATATTTGAAAAATCAACAGAACGACACAAGTGTCGTTCTGTCAATAAATTCGATTTTGAAGAGTCGTGACCCGTTCGAGCCACGATATTTGATCAACGAAACCCATTTAAGTTACGGGCTGAACACGCCGCTTACAAAATTCTTGAGATATGCCTATTCCTTGTACTTTCAATTGAATCTAGACTAAGACTTGTGCTTTCACCATTTCATACCTTATATACTATATCAATTCCACCGTTAGTTGTCACACAATCAATATTTTCGTCATTCTTAGGTTGGAGGTTCCAATCCTTGATGTCCTTACCTTGAAAAGTAGTAAAATATTGGAAAAATCAACAGAACGACACAAGTGTCGTTCTACTAATAAATACGATTTTGAAGAGCCGCAACCTGTCCGAGCCACGATATTCGATAAACGAAACTTATTTAAGTTGCGGGCTGAACACGCCGCTTACAAAATTCTTGAGATATGCCCACTCCTTGTACTTTCAACCGAATCTAAACTAAGACTTGTGATTTCACCGTTTTATACCGTATATTCTATATCAATCCTACCGCTAGTTGTCACACAATCAATATTTCCGTCCTTCTTAGGTTGGGGGGTCCAATCCTTGATGACCTTGCCTTGAAAAGTAGCAAAATATTGAAAAAATCAACAGAAGGACACAAATGTCGTTTCATGACACAAGTATCGTTCTGCTAATAAATACGATTTTGAAGAGCCACGACCTGTCCGAGCCACAATATTCGATAAACGAAACTCATTTAAGTTACGAGCTGAACACGCCGTTTACAAAATTCTTGAGATATGCCCACTCCTTGTACTTTCAACCGAATCTAGACTAAGACTTGTGCTTTCACCGTTTCATACCTTATATTCTATATCAATTCCACCATTAGTTGTCATACAATCAATATTTTCGTCCTTCTTAGGTTGGGGGGGTCCAATCCTTGATGCTCTTGCCTTGAAAAGTTGCAAAATATTGGAAAAATCAACAGAACGACACTAGTGTTGTTTCACGACACCTGTGTCGTTCTGCCAATAAAATCGGTTTTGAAGAGCCGTGACCCATCCGAGCCACGATAATCGATAAACGGAACTCGTCTAAGTTGCAGGCTGAACACGTCCCTTACAAAATACTTAAGATATGCCAATTCCTTGTATTTTCAACCGGATCTAGACCAAGACTTGTGCGTTCACCGTTTCATGTCTTATATTCTATATCAATTCCACCATTAGTTGTCACACAATCAATATTTTCATCCTTCTTAGGTTGGGGGGTCCAATTCTTGATGTTTTTGCCTTGAAAAGTTGCAAAATATTGGAAAAATCAACAGAACGACACTAGTGTCATTTCACGACACCCGTGTCGTTCTGCCAATAAAATCGGTTTTGAATAGACGCGACCCGTCCGAGCCACGATAATCGATAAACGAAACCCGTTTAAGTTGCAAGCTGAACACGCCCTTTACAAAATACTTGAGATATGTCAATTCCTTATTCCTTTAATTGGATCTAGGCCAAGACTTGTGCGTTCACCGTTTCATGCCTTATATTCTATATCAATTCCACCATTAGTTGTCACACAATCAGTATTTTCATCCTTCTTAGGTTGGGGGGTCCAATCCTTGATGTCTTTGCCTTGAGAAGTTGCAAAATATTTGAAAAATCAACAGAACGACACATGTGTCGTTCTGCCAATAAAATCGGTTTTGAAGAGCCGCGACCCGTCCGAGCCACGATAATCGATAAACGGAACCCGTTTAAGTTGCAGGCTGAACCCGCCCCTTATAACATTCGGGATTTATGCTCATTACTTAACCGAGAGGAAAAAGAAAACGACACAACCGCCGTTACTGTTTTGAAAACGACACAAGTGTCGTTCTTCCAATAAAATCGATTTTGAAGAGCCGTGACCCGTTTGAGCCACAATAATGATAAGCTGAACTTATTAAATCACAGACTGAACACGCCCCTTACAACATTTGGGATTTATGCTCATTACGTAATCGACATGAAAAGGAAAATGACACAACTGCCGTTACTGTTTTGAAAACGACACAAGTGTCGTTCTGCCTCTACAAAGAAAACTACTCAACTGCTGTTATACAGTATAACTGTCATTATGGCTTCATCGAGCATAAGACAATTACATAATCCCTCTTTCCAAACATTTATACATAGTTTGATTTTCAAAATGACAAAAGTAGTACATCGTAACATAACACCTGAACACCACCATTATTTTTCAATATTACAAAAGGAGTGCGTCGTAACACTACAAAAGCCACATATGTGCCTTCTTGTCTTCATTGTTCATATCTCTCGCTGAGTGGTACACGATCAACAAAATAACATACTTGTACTTATATCATTTCTACAGAATCCATAGCTGCAAATAAAATAAAAAAGTTAAATAGTTTACTCAAGTATATATCAAAGTAATATAAAAATAGCTATTATATTTAACTTATCAAAATAAAAACATTGTATTATCAAGAATGGACAGACTACAACAGATACTGTTCGTATTGTCATTTTACATGGATGATAAAGACTGTACTGTCGTTCTGAAGTACTTAAAACGACTGGAGTGTCGTTCTGTACTGTAGACCATCCAAAATTTACACCCAGTATAGAAATACACCAACTGTAGAACATAAATCAGCTAACATATCATTTCATACTATATTCAACAATAAAAAGACCAATGTACATGAAATTACCAAAAATACCTTTCTTTTTTCTTCAAATATTTAGAGATTACAATGTAGATAATTTAGAAACCAAAATCCTTGTTCAAATACTCAGAATGAAGGCAAAAATAGGTGAGTAATACAATAAATAACAAGATTTTGTAGAGGAAGCAAGCACATGAGACGGTAAGCTCGTTAATTGGATTGGATATGAATTGAAAAATTTAATTGGATTGAAAGGATATTTTGGTCTTTTCATGATAGGGATATTTTAGACATTTTAAACCATTTATTTACTCTATTTTTTAATGGGGGCCATTTTACCAAGAAACATTGAGAAAATACTTTTTGTGCAAATACATTCTTTGACTAGGCTTTTTAACAAACTCTCCCATTATTTAATTGGTGGGCAATCAATTAAATAATGCATTGGGCATTCAAAATTAATTCAAAAAACACAAGAAATAAATTTAACTACTAGTCTCGAATTAAAACAAATAAAAATAGGATTCATCTTCATCCAATACAAAAACGATCTAGCCAGCATGCTAATATATAAATTACAAGAAAAATAATAGAAAAATATCACTTGGATCATGAAATAATTCAAAAGATGTTGATCTTCAAGTCCAATGTTAAGTTTATCAAAATTCTGATGTAATTGACCTTCAATTCATTGCATAGGTTTGATCTGTTCTATCAAAATATAGTAATTCAGCCATTATTCTTGATGAATTTGATGATACTATTGTTTATGAAGAGGCAAGAGAGGGCTTTCCATTTTTAACTCCTATTTTTATTTAAAAGTGCAATAAAATTGGTTAAAATCGTGTCTAATTTGTGTTTCAAAAGAGTTTGAATCAAGAAAGAAAATTGCCGATTCATCTACGAAAAAAGTGTGAACGCACACAAGAAAAACCACTATGGGCGCGCCATTGATCCAAATGGCTTTCGGGTCAAAATTGTGGTGTCATGTGTGCGTGCCAAAATTGTTCCTCCCACGTGTTCTCGTTTTGTTCGCTTCGTCCCTAAGAAATCTTCGATATTTTGGTCATAACTTTCTCTCACAAAATGCAATTGAGGTTATTCAAAGTGCATTGGAAATATAAGAAGTACAATTTTTCTAATTTTAACATATTCTATCCAAAAAATGTGTTTCAATTTGAGGCTAAAATTTTCGGAGCATAACTTCTTTGACTTAAAATTAATTTATGAAAATATTTCAACTATATTTCAATCCATTGACCTCCAATTGATCCTATATGATCTTTAATCAGCATTTTGTGGCTCGAATCAACTATTGAATGTTTAGACTTTGGTTCCCTAAAATTTGGATTTCCTTCATTTTTGCCCTTTTTCGTTCATTTCTTCCAATTCCACCAATTTGCATTAAGTTCAACCTAACAAACATAATTAACACAAACCCCCTATTTGAAACCCATTTTTTCATCCAAATTCTATTTCTCCTACAGCGACTGTCCAATTTCTTTCCAATCACAATTCCAAAGTGGTGGGACCCACATACTTAACAAGACAATTTATTCTGACAATGTTCCTAGAAAAGTTGCTATAATTGACTTTTCTTATCCACTTTAACTTTTTTTTCCAATATTGCCCTCCAAGGGTTAGGAGAAATAAGTGAAATGCAAGGACAAATGGGGGCAAAATCGGAAATAATTTACAACGGGTATAATGACTCAAAAATTGGGTTTCTGACACAATAATTGACGTTGGGTAGTGAAGTCTGAAAACACTGTAGTAGAATTAATTTTTTGGCCAAAAGAAAGAGTTTCAAATAGGGGTAAAATTAAGCGATACTTAATCAAAATTGCTAACGAATACTCTAATTTAATAACCTAAATAAGTGTAAAAAATACACTTACGATACATACAACAGACTATATCAACTTTTTACATATTCGTCGTTACAACTTTTGGGGTAAAACGAAGTCACGGATAAAGTGACATCGTATAACATAATTCCAAACATTTGATGTAATTTGGTGCTATATGATATAAATAGTAGACTATGTTGACCAACCAAGTGAAGGCAACTTCTGCTATGCTAGATGACTTCCATTATGCTAGACGACTTCCACTATGCTAAGCGACTTTTGCTATGCTAGGCAACTTCTCCTATGCTAGATGACTTCCGCTATGCTAGGCAACTTCCGCTATGCTAGTTTGTCTACCGCTATGCTAACTTGACTAACACTATGATAGACCGATCACAATAAGTTCTACTTTCTGAACATCCTTTTAATTGATTGAAAATGCCTGTTTGTTGTCACAGTTCACTTTTAACAACTTAGTCGATGTAGGTTATACACTATGTACGTAAGCAAAAATGTACAATGAGTGGACTATTTTCACTAGACACGAGGACAAAAATCGCCTAGCGGTTACATGGTGCTAAATGCCTATAAATACTCCTAAGGCGTGTAGGGTAACAATATCTTTTTTTTACAATACATTTTTTGACTTCCTCTCTTTTTTCCTAAGTCGCTACATTCGAAATCCCTTGACTAATTCTCACGTCGGAGGTATAACGGGAGAGAAAACCCCATCCTCTTTTTGTAGTTGTTCATTTGTTCATCGGAATAGCGTCGGCCGCCTTACTTCTCTAAGGAAGTCTAAAGGTCGTTGCCATATTATTTCATTGGTGCCTTCTGTGGGAAGTCTTTTGAACATATAAGCTATGTAAAAATGGCGAACTAAGAGTGACATACATTTGATCGAAAATACGGCTTAGTCGAAGTCTGTTGCTCAGGGTCAAAACCTGCCACCACAGCCTCAATATGTAACACAAAGTTCATTTAGCATCCTATAAACTAAGTTGGCTACCATAATGATTATTTTGCAAAGTCGACACAAAGAATGGCCGGTTCGTCCAATAATCCATCAGAAGTTCTACCATAGGATACACGTGGACAACCGCCCCAAGTGGCACAAACGGTTGCCCCCCATTTATTCAGGGTTACAGACCAACGGTCCCATGAAGTCATACATCCGCAAGTTCTACATGTTTGCAGACTTGGAACGCAAGATGGAGGAAATGATAGCTTAAAAGATTGATGACTCATTGTTAAAAAGAAATGATAGATGCATGTAGATGGTCTTGGAAGAAGACTCATTCGCTTCAAAGATCATGTCAGTCCCTCTGGCAAAAAAATTCAAATAGTCGATGATAGAGGCGTATGATGGAGTCAAAGATCCATTCGATCACCTATGAAATTTTGTAGATTTGATGAGTTGCATGCGGCCCTAGATGCACTGATGTGTCGGTCATTTTCGCCGATGCTAAGGAGAGTGGCTAGAGATTGGGTAGCTACTCTAGTATTCCAATCTATCAGAAATTTTGATGAACTCTCTAGTAGTTTCATGGCATATTTCTTGAATAGTAAGAGAAAAAGAAAGTCAACTAGTAGATTGATACCAGTTGTCCAGGAGAAAGATGAGCATTTACAAGGGCAAAGTTCAGTATGGTTACATTTAGCATAAATGACATTCAAATGCGTGCCTTGGTAACCTCATTAATGAATGACACTAGGAACTGGGCATTTAATATGTCACTATCTAAAACCCCAGAAATCATGCATGACTTGTTGAAGAAGGGAGACATATGTAGATGCAGAGGAAGCGGAAAAGGTCACGAAAAACCTTTGAGAAGGGTAAGAGCCAAAAACTCATAAGTGAAAATTACATGATGAGAGAATATCTATTGATAGAAATAAGCTGAAAAATGAGCACATGAGTAAAATTGTTGAGCACGATCGGTCAACCAGGCAAAGGTGAGAAGATAAGGTCTCCACTCCTTTAAATATCCCATGTACTAAGTTGCTAATGAAGATACGAGACATGAAAGAACACGATTAGCTAAAACCAATGGTCGCATCAGCTAGTAAAAAATATATGAAAATTTACATAGTTTACTAACTAAGTTCGACCTTACGTGCGGAATCATGCTAATTAAAGCAACAAGTCACTTTTAATTAGTTTCTACATGGTTAAATAAACAATTCAATTATCTTAAGTTGAATTACCGTAGTTTGTAATAAGAAAGCAGTAAATAACATAAAATTTGATGACGGAGAAACTCAACTGGGTAAAAACTCCGGGACCAAGTCAGTTACCACCACTATAGACAATATGGATTATAGTCCGTTCCCAACCTAACAAATCCCACTAGTTCCCGCTGTTGTAATTTATGTAATCTCCAAGAGCCACTGTTCCTCCAAACTCATGATCTGCTACCGTAGATACTATCTAGTCAACCTACTAGATCTCCCGATCTACATCCTGTAACTTCCAAGATCTACTGTAAATTTCAGACTCTTGACCTTCTTCAATTGTCTCTTCCAAGTGGATACCCAGGAATCACATATCCATGTTCTTCTTCATGCGCTTGTAGTCCAACCTCTCTCAACCTCTAGAAATTTCTGAAATCTAACTAAAAAAGTACCTTCCTCGAAGTGTTAAGAAAATCAGGTGTTTTGGATTTTTCAATTTGATATTTTCCCAAAACTTGGTTGTCGAATCTCAAGAATGAATAATTTCACCAATGAATTATGATCTTGGATTTCTTAAAAAATGAGTTTTTAGATTTCTTAAAAAATGATATGAATATAAGGCACAATAAGACAACCAACAATTTTCGTACAAGAGCATCTGTATTTATAGTTGAAAGTGTATGAGTAGTATGGACCGTGTAAAACTCTCCAAAATCACGAACTAGGTTTAGTCGCATAAATATGTCACTTAAGTGAGGGAGCTTTTCGCTCGAGCAAAGGGTCTGTTGCTTGAGCGACTCCTCGGTGATGAACGAGTGACAATGATTTTGTTTATGTCGCTCGAGCGATGGCCAAATGTGAAGCTAGCGAAACTTCGACATCATTTGTTCTTTGTTTCCAAACTCGAACTCAAGCCCTAGTTTACCTAACTCAACTATACAAAATTGCACTTTACTCCTTGGCTTTTACACATGTTCAATTAAGTCTTTTTTGTTCACAGAATTGCTAATTACAAAAATAAACCTAACAATCTCCCCATTTGACATTCTATGACAAAACTATATTAATTAAGTCAATGTAGTAAAATGAACCAACCTATCAAATTAAACTACCAAAGTAACTCAAGCTCATCTACTTCTTGCATTCTTTGATATGCATGTTTCTTGAAATCAAAAACTCAGTTCTCAGTGTAAAATCACGTGACGCATGAAATCAAAAACTCATGAACACAAATAAACATGCTCGTTTGAGATGTGACATTAATATCAATCAAAACACCAACCGAAACATTAACATCCAAAACATGAAAACTCAAACAGCTATGCATATGATATGCAATGCACATGCTCTCCCTTACTGCAAACTTTCAATATTTTTATACAGTAGACAAATGTATCTATGTCTCTCCCAAACGACCCCTCAGATATAAAATGCAAATGTCAATGCATTCAATTTCAATCTTTTCACCCCTTGTGTAACCACTCTTCCTTAGTTTTGTCACAAATGGCGAATGTATAAAAAAAACTTATAACAATACATAAAATCACTCACCATGCAGTTATTAGCATGTATAATTATAATCAATGTCAGTAAATCTTCCCACATACTCAGTTCAAGTTATCATGGAATAAATTGTATAAGTAACCTCACATGGTGCAAGTCATGACTGATCAACCCGTTAAGTAAATTTTACATCGACTTGAAACTTTTGGGAGGTTATTGAAGTAAGTAATCGAGTTAAGTGAGTTCGACATTGAGTTTAAGCCAAGGACGAGTATTAAGGCGCAAGCTCTGGAAAATTTTATCGCTGAGCTTACAACCCTGCTTGACTAGCCAGTGGATAGGAGGAATATTAGAAAATCTTCGTAGGTGGGTCCTCACATGGTGAAGGATTCGAAACATTCATTATTATGATAGGACCAAAATATGAAAAGTTGGAGTATTCATTGCATTTTGAATTCTGACTACAGATATGACATTGAATATGAGACAATAATCACGAGCTGGAGCTTGCAGCTAGATTGGGGATGACATCGGTCAAACTTTGCAATGACTTTCAGTTGATAATTGGGTAGGTCATAGAAGAATTCGAAGCAAGAGACGAGAAAATGACGACCTATTTGATGAACGTTAACAACCTATTTGATGAACGTTAGGGACTTGTAAATATGATTTACAAGTTTTAAGATAACCAAAGTCCCTCATAGAGACAATAAATGGCATATGCTTTATACAACCGAGTGTTCTACATATGATCGACATTGTGAACATAAACCATGGGAAAATTTGGATAGACCCATTGGCCGATTATCTTGTAGAGAATAAATTGTCGGAAAATGTTTCTAAGGCGAATAGGCTGAAAGTTTGAGCAGCCTGTTACCATTATTGATAGACAACTTTTCTAGCACAGTTTCTTCATTCCATACTTGAAGTTGTTCCCAACTGAGGCACATGAATTATTATTCGATGTACATGCAAAAATTTGTGTAATCATCAAGAATCTGCTACCCTCATATTCAAAACTCTGCGAGAAGGGTTCTATTGGCCTACTATAAAGGAAGATGCCAAAGAGTTTGTGAGAAAGTGGAATGTATGTCAATGCCATAGGAATCTTATTTATATCCCAACCGAGCAATAATCTACCATCTTTAGTTATGTCATTTCTTTCGGTAGAGATTGTATATTTTGGAGCCTTTGCCTATGGCTAAAAGGGCAGAGAAAGTTCTTACTAGTCACCATTGATTATTTTACCAAGTGGGAGGAAGCAGAACCATTGACCACAATCACGATGGTTAAGGAATAGAGTTTTACGTGGAAGGATATTATATGTAGGTTCGGCACACCAAGAGTCGTCATTATCGACAATGGTAGACAATTCGACAACCATAATTTCAAAGCTTTCTTTGCAAGTTGTCACATAGATCATAGACTCACTTTCGTTGCTTACCCTCAGTCGAATGGTCGGGTGGAAGTAACAAACTGGACGATATTGTGGGATTTAAAACAAGATTGGAAAAAAAATGAGAAGGTGTTTTGGGCACACAAATTGCCTAATGTGTTATGAACATATCACATGACCCCACGAGAACTAGTGGGAGAAACACTCCTAAGGCGTGTCAGGTAATAGTATCTTCTTTTTTCACAATAGATTTTCTAGGTTCTTCTCTTTTCCTAAGTCATTACATTCGAAATCCATCTACTAATTCTCACGTTGGAGGTACAACGGGGTAGAAAACCCAACATCTTTTTACAAGTGTTCATTTGTTCATTGAAATACCATCGACATGCTTGCTCCACTAAAGAAGTCCAAAGGTTATTGCCATATTATTTCACAGTATGTTGGTTGTAACTAGAAATCATTTGATTATGTTTGTTAACCTCTAACAGTTTGATGCAGAACATTTATTATGACAGGAAAATAGTTAAATAAAATTTTATCAAAAAGTCACAATTCTTTTCTATCTGTCTTCACATATGGTCATATGGATGAATATGGATCTATCTTAATGAATTTTAAGGCAAATGCATTTTATGATGTAAACAGCAAAAAATGGCAAGTTTCACTTTCATATATATAACACACACACACACACACACACACACACACACACTCACCCACCGTGCATAACTATTTTAATGACTTGAGAGAATATACTTCAAGTAAAATGAATGGTTGAATAAGTACAGCCACATGAAAGAATCATCTGGCAAAATAAGAAGAAAACTACAACTATCGACAGTGACAGATCCAAGATCTTGACTCAGCACGGACGATCGTTGACCGTCGACCATTGACAGCAATAAAATAGTAAGACCCATGTTTGATGCCCGTTTTTGCAAAAAAAAAAATCATTTTTGAATAGTGATTTGATGGAGAATGTGTTGTTAAAAATAAGGAAAAATTTTGAATTTGCATATAATATTATTTTATTGAAAAACGTGTAATTTAAAGAAAAGAGAAAAATGAATTTTGAAAAATAATAATCAAACAAGGTCTAAAATTTAAATATAACAATTATTCTGTTCAAACTGAACATATATAATTATGTTGTACAAATTAGTAATATTC
Source organism: Fraxinus excelsior (assembly GCA_019097785.1). Lineage (NCBI taxonomy): Eukaryota > Viridiplantae > Streptophyta > Magnoliopsida > Lamiales > Oleaceae > Fraxinus > Fraxinus excelsior. The sequence goes on from CM032636.1 coordinate 7,862,904, forward strand.
ACTAAATGATATTGTGGTCAAGTTTTGTATGATTCAAAGGAAGAGCACATGTTCAAATTTTTACAATTGCATTAAAACTGCTAAAATGTAACATATATTATTCTGATAAATTTAGTGTCAAAAATCAATGTGTCATAATGGTCAACATTTCAATAATTCTAAGGAGTGTTCACATGTTCAAATTCCATCCCTATTGCATTAATTTTGGTAAAAATTATAGAACTAAAAATATTTCACAACAAACTGGTTGAGAATGGATTCAAAACCGAGACTTCCAATATAAATATGCAAATTCTAACCAGCTTAGTTACAAGAAATATTTGAAAATAAAATAATTACCAATTATATAACCTAAAAAAGTTATTTGTTGTCAACAGAAAAAACTGTTTCCGACGGATCCATCACGCACAACCACTGGGCTTATCGGGTGATGCATCCGCTACTAACTACATGGAAGTAAAGCATTAATAAATAAACGTAATTCTAAATGGAGAAACCTCACTAATGCTTCTAATAAAACTACTACTTCTAGGTTACAAGGAGAAACCTTGCCAAAATATGGTAAGAGAAGTCTTTAAAGAAGCGACCATACATAGAAAAACCTTTGAATAAAGAGGGACTTTTGAAAAAAAAAAGGTCATGAAATGAAAGACCCATTAAAAGGGCCTCTAAATAAAGGGTTGGGAATAGAAGAACCCCTAAAAAGTGGAGGCATTTGAAGAAAAGAACATGAATAGAAGAGCCCCTTAAAAGGGGGAGACCACTAAAGGAATAGGTCGTGAATAGAAGAACCCATGAAAAATGGGAAACCTTTGGAGTAAAGGTCATGAGTCGAAAACCCCTGGGGAAAATCTCTGAGAGAAGAGGACAAAAATAGAAGAACCCGTGGAAAAAGAGGAGGCATTTGAAGAAGAGGCCACGAATGGAAGACCCCTAAAAAGAAGAGGCGTTTAAAGAAGAGGCCATACATAAAAGAACCCCTAAAAAGGGAGAGGCATATGAAAAAGAGGCCATACATAGAAGAACCCTTGAAAATGGAGAAGCATGTAAAGAAAAAGGTCATGAATGGAAGACCTCCGAAGATGGAAAGGCCTCGAAAAAATAGGTTATGAAGAGAAGACCCATAAAGAATAGGTTATATTTGAAGAATGAGGAGGCCTCTTTGCCTCTACACAAATGTCTCATATGCTTTTAAAGGCTTCATCCTTTGAAGATAAAACTCCAACTATGCAATGATTTTCGTAAGTCTAAGAGCCTCATCTTTGCTTAAGAATCAGGTCTTCGCCATGCAAGACCTTATTATTGTCTATGCAACATCGCTTCTGTCATGTACCTATGCATCTCGACTGTGCAAAGGTCTCATCCTTGCCTATGCACCTTGGCCATGGATGACCTTATCCTTGCCTATGCGTCTCAACCATGTAAGACCTCATCCTTGCATATCTACCTTGGCCATGCAAGGGATTTATCCTTGCTTATGCATCGACACTTCTGCAATGCAAGGTATCATCCATGCCTATGCAAATTGACCACGAAAGACCTCATCTTTGCCTATACACCTCGACTATGCAAATGCCCCATCCTGGCTTAAGCATCAACCCTTTGGCCTATGAAAGCCTCATTCTTGCTTATGCACATCGACCATGCAAAGGACTCATCCTTGCCTATACACCTTGGCCATGCAATGCCTCATCCTTGGCTATGTACATCAGCCATGCGAGGCATCATCCCTGCCTATGCATTAGCACTGCAGTCATGCAAGGCATCATCCTTGCCAATGCATTAATATTTTAGCCATGCAAGGCGTCATTATCCTCCAATAGAAAAACCATCCACCATGGAGGAAGCCCTTGGCAGGGACGCATATGCCCTATCCAAAGATGTCGACTTTGAACGGAGAAGTGCAAGACACTTCCACATGGGGTTACCTCGAATTCCTCCAAAGATTATGCTTTTTATAGATGAACCATCCAACATAGAGGAAGCCCTTGACAGGGACGTTCAACCTCTATAAGGATGTCCACTTCGTACGAAGAGGTACGAGACACCCTACAAGGGGTCGCCTCGAATTCCTTTAAAAATGATTTTTTTAGGGATAAACCATACATGGTGGAGGAACCCTTGACAGGGGCATTCCATGGATAAACCATCCACCATGGAGGAAACCCTTGACAAGGGCGCATCGTACTATGGAAGTCCACTTCGAAAAAAAGAAATATGAGACACCTTCATATAGAGTTACCTCGAATTCTTTAGAAATGATACATTTCTTGGATGAATAATCCACCATGGAAGAAGCTCTTGACATGGGCATATAAGTCCCATGCAATGATGTCCACTTCGAATGGAGTGCGAGAAATCCCCGCATGGGTTCACCTCGAATTCCTTGGAAGATAATATCTTCCATAGGTAAACCATCTTCCATGGAAGAAGTTCTTGACATGAATGAATCATCCCAATGCAAGAAAGATAAATAACATCAATAGGAGAGATGCGAAGCATTTCAAAAGGAACCCAACTTTATCAAACTGCCTGTCTTTCAGAGCCTCGTCTTCAAATAAGGACATCGCCTCCGTCATCTCTTGCATAGCTATCATAGAGGTATTCCAATTCACTTTTTGAATTCCACTCATTATATAAATATCCATGCCTGGACTTGGGGAGACTGTTGTATTGTTTTCAAATGCACAACTACATGGCAAAACATAAGTAAGATGATCCACGCCACGTATCCCTCGACAATGAGTTCACCTCTAACTATACTCTGAAAGTCTATGCAATATATAAATATACATATATGAACCTGGGGGAATATTGTTACGCTTCTTCTGAAGATGCCCCAAGTCATCACCAATGTGGCAGCCAACTAAGCAAATCAACAAGGCCAACACTCCATGCTATTTTTTACTTGGCCGAGGTGAGGCCACCTACAAGATAGATGAGGTGATTCTTCATTTCAGCTAAGTTATCATGTCGAGGCCAACCTCTATAGCCTAGGCAAAATGTCACGCGTGGTATAGGGAAGAAGTACGAGGTATTTATCCTCCACATTGATAAAATGAACCTCCTACATCACTTCTTCCAAAGAGATCTCTCTTACTTTTCTTAGTCCTTTAACATCAACAAAAAAAGCCCTCTAAAAATGATTCTAGGGAGAATCAAACTCATTCTTCAAGTTAGAAAGAATTTTTTAGAAAAAATAATTTGATCATTGGGAAAAATCAATATACTTTTAATGTTAAATCAGGATCAACCAGGACAAAAATAAAGTATTGGGTCGAACTACAAATTTGCAAGCTAATCCTAAGTAATCATTGTTACTCATTGAATTACAGAGGAACTACTTCGTCGGGGTTGGAGAATTACTGTGATTCTCCCGTCAAGAGTCACTTTGAAAGTATTACTTAACTTCTTCCGAATGAACATAATAAAGCCTATAAAACAACAAAAATTCACTTACTATCGATTGATGTGACATCTCTATAGTAGACACCTAAAATGTCAAATCATCAGTCTATATTTCAAAAGTCAACTAGGCTTATGCTTGTAAAAAGCATTAAATGCCTGCCAGTCTTGGATTGATGGAGTGACATGTGGGAGAAAACCTCAGCGTCAGATGAGACCACTTAACAATCTATCCAATAGTTATCATTTCTCTTGTACTATTATAAAAGCTCATACATTGTGTTATTTGAAGGTAGTTCAACTTTATGCTCTCAATGTATAACTTTTGCAATCTTTGTTCACCCTCTATAATATCCATATCTGAACCCCTTTTACTTAAGTGGCTCACATCTTAAGAACGTCCTATACATAAATATTTACTCTTACAAAAACTTAACTTCATCATCAGAGTGTGCGCAACCACCTCCCAATTTGAAGAAGGCCATGTATGACTTACAATTTGTCTAAATGTACAGGACAAATGCTTACGTGGACTCTAGAGGACCCGAGATCTATTAGCTACATCGTCCCTACAAAAAATGAAATCAACGTGGGTGATTTATTGAATTGTACTTTTCATTTAATGTTACATTGGTGGAACCTAAATTGGTATTTAAACACTAATGGTGCTAAATAGTATTAGTCCTTTGCAATAGAATAATGTTATCTAATATTAGTGGTCGAATACCAGTTTACATGACCACATTTAACAGGTTCAATTATATGAATTATGTGACATTGCATTTAAAGCGAATCTATCATTTAATATTATGATGTTGCCACATAAACTGGTGTTCAACATTAGTGATGTTAAATAACATTATTATTTGTAATATTAATTTTTAGAGAATATGCGATTAAAAATAAGAAATTTTTTTGATTTACTTATAAAATTATTTTATTTGAAGAATGTTTGGTTAAAAATAAATTTCGGAAAAATAATATAAACAAAGGCTTAAATGACGGGATTATCCTAGAAGGATATATATATATATATATATTTTTTAATTTTTTTGTTTTTGTTTTAAGTGCTAGTCAAAAGAGTAAGTTCTAACACGTAATGCATATATAGCAAGTTTCTTATGTTGCATTAAACAATACAAAGTAATATTTAAGGAAAATTTAATTAATATTTTACCAGAAGTATCATTTAGTATTATCAAATGTGCACTTAAGATATATTCAGTGTATTGTATCTGAAAATATTAAATATAATTAAAATCTATATTGATTATACAGATAAAGGTTGCCCACTGTTTAGCCTAGAAGGATTCCACCTCCCTCGAGCCTTCTTTAGAGAAACAAAAATTAAGGGGCACTAAAGAAACACAAACATTAACAACCAACTTTTCATAATAGTATAGCTCAAAAAGCAAATGGACCGGTCATCCAAACTTATTTTTAGAATTATTCTATTTGTACATAATTTTGTACAACCTTTTTGACAAAATGGCCAAGTGGTGGTTCCCTATTAGGGGGGCGCCTGCTACACCAATAGGGGCCCGCTACTTGGCCATTTTGTCAAGAAAATTGTAAATTTTTTTGTACAAGTAGCACTACTCTTTAACAAAATGTGTACCGGTCATCCAAATTTATTTTTAGGTCTAAAAATAAATTTGGATGACCGGTACACATTTTGTTAAAGAGTAGTGCTACTTGTACAAAAAAATTTACAATTTTCTTGACAAAATGGCCAAGTAGCGGCCCCCTATTGGGGGCGCCTGTTGCGGCGGGCACCTCTTGGGGGCCACCACTTGACCATTTTGTCAAGAAAGTTGTAATTTTTTTGTACAAGTAGTACTACTCTTATTTTTACTAGTTACACTTTCTCTTCTAAAAGTTATGTTTAATAGGTTAGCGATTTAGAATCCCACTTTTAAAAATCACGATACCGTTTTCACACTATTTAAAAAGTTGAGGAGCTCAGTCTTAATTTTTTTCGTTGTGTTTAAAAGCGTTATAAAATCTCAATGTTTTCGAATTTCTTTCCAAACAAAATAAAAATAAAAAATAAATCGAATCCGAAATGTTTTTTCCGATCGAGTTTTTGCTGGACTTCTTATCCATGTTAAGTCGACATATGGTGGTAAAGTCCAAAAGAAAAGCCCATAAAGTATTTTAAAAGCATGGAGTTTGTAATCTAATGCATAATAATCAATGAATTTCGATGCTCCAAAAGATTCTTGTACATGTTATAAGCCCATACCCATTAAAACAAGTGTTTTTTTTTTTTTTTTATTAAAAGGGAAAATAAGTTTTTGAATAATGATTGATTGAATAATGTGTGATTAAAAAGTAGAAAAATTTTACGTTCATGTGTAAAATATTTTATAACGAGAATGTGTAATTAGAATTGATTTTTTATTAAAAAAATGTGTTTTTAGAGAATGGTAAACAAACAAGGGTTAAGTCAATATATGATGTTGGCTTTTCAAATGTACCAAATTTCTCATGAGATTTATGGCGTTTTTGATAATTAGTATTAGTCGTTGTTGATTACTAAAATTGACGTGGTAATTATAGATCAATTTAAAGAACTTTTATAAAATAAATATGTTGAATTGCATAAATATTGTAAAGGGAAGAGAAATTTTCACTAAGAAGTTTTTAGTAGTTTATTATAAAAGAAATGCTTAGCTCGATCTTTCGTAGGGGATCATTGCCTCTTTATATAGGCATTTCTATAGAAATTTGTCATCTTGTCAAGCTACAATGTTTAATATTGATTAGGCTTTTCAAGAGATTTGATTGGTTGATGATTTCAGCCAGCCAAGTAGGACAATTATAACATCCGAATGTGGTTTAAATCATAATTACTTACAGTGTGATCAGTCTTTGCTTTTTTTTTTTTTTCTCATTGGTGGACATGGCAATGTTGATACTAGAAATGACACCTTATCTTGTAAAATATTGAGCTGGAGGTGAATGGAGAAGAAGATATTTTGGAGGGAAAAATAATTATCCCAATTTTCACTAATCAATATGGTAAGTTGTACAAGTATATATATACAAAATTAAAGGGATGAAATGACTAAACTATCCTTCTACAATTAACAAATTATTCAAGACTCCCCCTCAAGATGGGATATGCACATTCAAGATTCCCATCTTGGCAATCAATTGTCTAAATTGAACACCTCCTAATGATTTAGTTAAAACGTCTGCTAACTGATCTTGGGACCTCACATGAATCATTTTAACTTCTCCAGCTTAAACCTTGTCTCTCACAATATGGCAATCAATTTCTATATGTTTTGTCCTCTCATGAAAGACCGGGTTACTAGTGATATGAATTGTTGATTTACTGTCACAGAATAGAAGTGTTGCTCTGTCATGATTAACACCAAGATCCCCAAGAATATTCTTTAGCCAGCTCAATTCGCAAACAGCTGCAGCCATGGACCTGTACTCCGATTCAGCAGATGATCTGGATACAGTAGATTGTTTCTTTGATTTCCAAGACACTAGTGAATTTCCCAGAAAAACACAATAACCTGTGATAGATCTCCTAGTATCTGAACACGCAGCCCAGTCAGCGTCACAAAAAATTTTAAGAACAAGGTCTGACTTTCTTTCAAACATCAGGCCTTGAGCTGGTGTTCCCTTCAGATACCTTAACACATGGTGGACAGCTTCTAAGTGTGGCTGCCTTGGCAATTGAAGGAATTGGCTAAGTACTTGTACAACATAGGATAAATCCGGTCTGGTTATAGTCAGATATAAGATCCTGCCTATCAACCTTCTGTAAACACTTGCATCTTTAACAGGTTCTCCTTCATCCTGACTTAATTTTAAATTCTGAGGCAAAGGGTGTTTTGCAGGCTTAGCACCAAGATATCTAACATCTGATAACACATCCAATGCATACTTTCTTTGATTGACAGAAATTCCTTTCGATGTTCTTGCTATTTCCAACCCCAGAAAATACTGCAAGATTCCCAAATCTTTCAATTTGAATTGTTCATTTAACTCTTTCTTGAACTTTTCAATGTATACCAGATCATTACCTCCTATTATTATATCATCCACGTAAATAAGTAAAACAGTGAACGATCCATTTTCCTGCTTGGTGAATAAAGAATGGTCTGATTTTGACTGCTTAAAACCTTGTGAAACAATGTAAGAAGTGAGCTTTGTTTCCACTGCCTAGATGCCTGTTTCAACCCATAAATGGACTTGTTTAATCTGCGTACCAATTGTTCTCCACACTCCCCCTGCTGCTCATAACCTTTAGGCATCCACATGTAAACCTCCTCATCAAGTTCCCTATGTAGGAATGCATTGTTTATATCCAATTGATGAATGTGCCAGCACTTATGAGCAGCAATAGCCAACAAAGTCTTCACAGTAACCAGTTTTGCAACAGGGGAAAAAGTTTCTTCATAATCAAGGCCAGCTTGTTGTATGAATCCCTTGGCAACGAGCCTGGCTTTCTTTCTCTCCTCTGTCCCATCAGAATTTAGTTTGACTTTAAAAACCCATTTGCAAGCTGCGGGTCTTTTGAGTTCAGGCAGAGGAGTTACAATCCAAGTATTATTAGAAACCAATGCCTGATATTCATTCTCCATAGCCTTACACCAATCTGGATATTAAGCAGTCTCTTCATATGTTATGGGCTCATATATAGTAGATAAGGCAAATGAATACCTTTTGTATGTAGGTGACAACCGACCATAGTCCGATAATCAACAATAGGATATTGCTTACCAGTCTTCTAATCTTTCACCATGGACTTCGAATGTGAAGTAGGCACTTGAGACAGACTATAGTGATAGTCTTGAAGGTAGGCTGGGGCTCTTTTGGGTCTATTTGAATGTCTGATGGGAATAGTAGGAGTTAGAACAGATGTAGAGGTAGAATGATGGGTTTCTGTATGAGTAGATTCATATGGATTTGAGACAGAGTTGATAGGAGAGGTAACAATGGTAGAATTAGAATTATTTTCTGGGTTTAGAATAGGTGTGTTATCTGAAGAATCACAACCTTGAACAGGAAAAAGAGATGAATCAAAGGACAGACTCAAATCAGATTTGATAATGACTCAAGAGACTTTGGATGATGAAATGGAAATATATTTTCATGGAATACAACATCCCTAGAAGCAAACACGAAATTGTTAAGAAGATTGTATAATTTGAATGCCTTTATACCATAAGGGTAACTAATGAAGATGCATGGAATAGCTCTAGGATCACATTTAGTACGATTTCTCTTTATGCTTCAAGCATAACAAAGACATCCAAAAACTTTAAGGTGAATGTACGATGGTACAATTTTATAAATCAATTCATAAGGTGTTTTATTTCCAAGGATGAGAGTTGGGGTTCTGTTGAACAAATATGTGGCAGCAAGTATGGCTTCTCCCTAAAATTTATGAGGTAGATTAGCTTGGAATTTTATGGCTCTGGCTATGTTTAGAAGATGCTGATGTTTCCTCTCAATGACCCCATTTTGTTGAGGGGTTTCAACACAGCTGAGTTGGTGAAGAACACCATTTGACTGGAAAAAATCATTCATGTGGAACTCAGAACCATTATCAGTTCTGATAATTTGAATTTTGCATTCAAAATGGGTAAGAATCATGTGATGAAAAGAGTAGATGATGGACCTAGTTTGTGATTTTTCTCTCATCAAGTAGGTCCAAGTCGTTCTAAAGTAATCATCGACAATAGTTAAGAAATATCTAGAGCCATCTAACGAAGGAATTGAGTAAGGTCCCCATATATCGCAGTGAATGATATCAAATTGTTTTGAAGCTCTAGTTTCACTTCTGGGAAAAGAAAGCCTATGTTGTTTAGCTATGGGACATATGGTACAATGTAAATGCTTATTGAAAGTGATGGCTAGAACAGAATTATGCAAAACAGATAGTTTGGTAACATGAATGTGTCCTATACGACAATGCCATAGATCAATCTCCATGTTTACATCGAGATTACTTATTGAATTACAAGAAAAATATCTTGTTTTATTACAATGTAAACTGAGATCAGAACTGCAATTGGAATTAAGGGAAATAGGAAAGCTAATTTTATGAACATCAGTATGATGAAGTCAGAATTGAGTTGATGAACAGGCCGTTGGAACATATACAGTCCATCTTCAAGTTTGCCCATTCCAATCGTCCTCCATGTTGAAAGATCCTGGACAAAATAACGTTGATGCAAAAATATCAGGAAGCAATTATGTTTGAGAGTTAATTTGCTGGCTGAAATCAAATTAAACTTGAAACAAGGCACCACCAAGACTTTAGTTAAAATTAAAACATTAGACAACTTCACAGTCCCAACATGAGTAGCCTCAATCGTATCACCATTTGGTAGTCTAATTTCAGCCTTAATCTCATGAGATACAGATGTTAAGTGCTAAGTAGAACATACCATATGTTCTGAGGTACCAGTGTCCATGATCCACTTGGCAACACCAATTTTAGTGTGAGAACAAGAGTAGTTACCTGAGAATGCAAATACATTTGGTGCTGAATAACTATTTGTGGGTGCATCTTGAGTCTGTGACTATGCTTGTGTTCGAGAAACATTTGTTGTATGTCCTTTCAGCCGAGGCATCAACATTGCCAGAACTTGCTTGCATTGATCTGGAGTAATGGTTAAATTGGATAAGGAATTTATAACTCCAATTTGATTATCATCGGTAGATGATTGCCTCACAGCATTTGCCATTACAGCTCTTCCTCTAGTAAATCGATGTCTAGGAGGATATCCTACTATTTTGAAGCATTTTGCCTTTATATGTCCAGGCAATCCACATAAGCTGCAAATAAGTTTGTCTTTTCTTTGATTTTGAATGAATCTACCATTTCTCTGATTCACATTAGATCCTTGAGCAACATTGTTTGCAAAAACAGATACTTCAAAACTCTGTTGCTTCTTTGTTACAAGCTCATTCTGCCTCTCATCTTGCAAAATCAGTGCAAAGACTTTATTAAGTGGGGGCAGGGGATCTATCAACAAAATTTGAACCCTTACCGCAGAATAATGCTCATCTAATCCCATTAGAAACTGCATTACCTGATCCTCTTGTTTGTAATCAGATCCAGTAATGTTAGGTCTATGGTTATCAAGTTCTTCCCATAATCCTTTAAATCGATTGAAATATGAGTTAACTGATTTATTTTCCTGCGAAAAAATCGAGATCTGTTTCTTCAATTCATAAATTCTAGGACCATTGCGCTGACTATAGCGATCCTTCAGCTCGATCCATATCTCCTCAGCTGAATCCTTGTGCATTACACTAGGATAGAGTTACTTTGGAATGGAATTAATGATCCACGAAGACACCACGTGGTTGCATCTTCTCCAGGCACTGTACATAGGATCATCAGTACCTAGTTCAATTATGGATCCATCTATGAATCCTTCCTCATTCTTCACACTGAGTGCCATGATAACGGCGCGACTCCATGTCGCGTAATTGTCCTCTCCAAGCATAATAGATATGAGTTGCATACATGTACTGTCACCATAATGGAGGCAATACGGACTACTTGGATCCGTAATCGCACGACTGGTAATTGTATTCGTTTATTCTCCAGTTGAATCTCCAACTAGATCTCCTACAGACGAACCTTGCGACACCATTGTAGAGGACTTCAATTTCGCTCTGATACCATGTAAAATATTGAGCTGGAGGTGAATGGAGAAGACGATATTTTGGAGGGAAAAATGATTATCCCAATTTTCACTAATCAATACGGTAAGTTGTACAAGTATATATATACAAAATTAAAGGGATGAAATGACTAAACTATCCTTCTACAATTAACAAATTATTCAAGATAACTCTTGATGATGTGCTGGCCCTATCGAGGAACAATCCTTCAATTTACTCATGATGATGTTTTCCGAATATTGACGACCTTTGACCCTCTAATTGGCTATATTTTCTGTTCTGACTTCTCCTAGTAAAAGATTTGACAGTTACACTTCGTTAATTACCCTGCAGGAGGTCCAAATTCCTACTCGAGGTGTTCCTTAAGTTTGGACTCCAACAGACTTGGTAGAACAAGTTATATTTTTTTCTTTTCATTAATTGGAAAAATATGTTTTGAACTCGTCAGCCTCATGAATACCAGAAAGGCGTATCATTATAATTGCTTAATAATCGTATATTCCTATACCTAGATTATAAGAAAAGTCTCTTATTACTTCCTTATAGTAAAAATTGGATAAGCTATTATTTGGAAGTACATCTTTATTTATCTTTCTCATCATAGTGATTATGGCAAGTATCGATATTTTTTAATATTTTATTATTTATAACTAAAAATATTTTATTATTTTTATTTTAATCTTTAATTGATTATTTCATTATTTCTTATTTTAATTGTTAATTGAATATTTTATTATTTATTTAAATTGTTCATTCAATATTAAATTATTTATTTAACATTAAAGTGGCCCAACTAGGCATTTTGGCCCTGTATCTGGGCTACTGACGGTCTGGGCCTAGGGCGTCAGGGCCCAGATGCCCAGTTAACTAGGCCATTTTTGATGATCTCCTCCCCTAAATCACAATAAAATACATAATTTCATGCATAATTTATTGATTTACACCAATTTCTACAAAGATTATTCCACAAGTTTAACAACATGCTTTATTTATTCAAATAACATAGAACATGCTTTGTAAAATACATATAATAGTTCCAAAACCCGCATTCAAGGTAAGTGTTTTTCTCAAGTTCATTCTAATGGAGATAATCTACCATATGCTTGCATATCTTCTCATTCGCCACCACTTATATCACATGCTTTACAAGAATCATAAGGTTTTTTCAAGGGTTGTAACGTGACTTAGGGTCAATGTGAGAAATATTTAGGTATGTAACTCAAGAGCCATCGAACTAGTGGAGCAAAGATGAATAAACTTAGCTCAAATATATTCATAAAATATGTAAAATCAACTACTCCACACAATGATTCATTTACTTTGCATATATCCCACACAAACCAAACACTTTCTTAAAATGTACGAGGAATTATGAATATAAATATTTTGTAACATTGACATCACTCTCCTCCATCACTTATTTTTTTTCTTCTATCATTCATTTTTTTCGTTTTTGATTTATTTTAAATATAAACTCCAAATGTTACACCATAATGGAACTTATGAATTGAAATTGAAATATGTTCCCTTTCCACAAATCATAGCACTACAAAAAATTTTGACACCCTCACACTTATTTTTTTGCACACCCACACATATCATGATAATGAACAATACTCCACTAACTCTAAGGCTTGGGTAAAGACGTTATTTTTTTTTTATGTTTAAGGCTTGTAACGTGGGTTTATACAAAGAAAATGTAAAATGCTCAAAGAGGTTCACCAAAGGAAATTTAATCACAGGGTAGGCTATTTGGCTAATGTAACAAAGATGACCTTAATCGTGTTCGTGCATTTATGTTTAAATGTGATCTTGAAGAGAATCAAGACAAGTTCTAGAGACAAAAACCATGGAAGAATATCACACATGAAAGAAACAATACGACTGTTATGGATATGTCAATCTAAAAGCTCAAAATCTCACCAACTTTTTGTCTACATAATTTAGTTACTATCATCCTTAAACAAAATAACTCAACCAATTAACTCTAAGTTGTAAGATTATTTATTCAATCAAGTTATTAATTCTTCAAAAGCCTAATTAATTATAACAAATAGCATACACAACCAAAAATATTTTAACCTCAACCCCTCTTCTTGAGAAATCATGAAAAAAAAATTTCAAGATTTTTTAAATCTAAATTCAATCTAAATGTAACATAAATCTAATTCCCCTTTACCACGCTTAAAAATTAAATTCTCCCTAATGTAAGGTACAATTCAAAGAAAATGACAAAGATAGCTAAAAAAAGAATGCAAAAAAAAAACAAAAAAAAAATAAATAAATAAATAAAGTAATGAACTCCCCTTAGGTTGCTTCCTAAGTAGTGCCTTTATTTATTGTCTTTGGCTAGACTCAACGTTTCCTTATTTAGCCCGGGTCTATCATTGTTGACTTCAATCTTCCTTGTGGTGTATCAAGTCCAATGAGAATGATAAATGGCAATGTTCCTCTACCTCCAAGGACTATATAATTGTAGTGATTGGGGTGAGGCTTCAAATCTAGAATGGAAGTCTGCAAAATAGAAAGTAGAGGCTTTTCATTATAAACTAGTAATACAAAAGAAGAACTGTTACCTGATTGCTGTAGCTTTGGAAGATTGTTCAATATTGCAACAGTTTCTTGCAACTCAGCGTTCAAAGCCAACTTCTGATTCTTTTTCCCAAAATGCTCATTAATGATAACTTCCCATTCATTTTTAGCACCAAACTCTAAACATCTTGTGCTAAATGATCAATCACATCAATAAAATGAACATGATTATTATTATACAGATATTTAATGGAATCATAGATATTAAGTTTGATGATTTTATCATCAAATTCCATGGTCAATGTGCCATTATAAAAATCTATTTTAGTTTTGGATATCCTTAAAAACAGTATTCCTAACAAAATAGAGATAGTTAGATTACTACTGCCCATGTCAAGCACATAAAAACCAACAGGAAAAACAAATCATTAACTTTTACGAGAACATCCTCAACTACCCCTTTAGGATAAACATTAGATTTATCCACTAGTTGAATTATCAAAGCAATTTTATTTAAAGGTCCAAATTTTAAGGAAGTGTATACAAAATATGGCATGACATTAATAAATTCTTCTGAATCTAGCATGGCCTTTTCAAATTTAGTGTCGCCTATCATGCAAGGGATAGTGAACATACCTAGATCTGTGCATTTTGCTGGAAGTTTCTTTTGTATAATTACAGATACCCGGTTTCCAACTTTTACCCCTCAATCCCATCCAGTTTCTTTTTCCTTTTACTTGTGCACAATTGTTTCAATAATTTAGCATAACGAGGTACTTGTTTAATAATATCTAAAAGTGGAATATTTACCCGACATTTATTGAAAATTTCATGCAGCTCATCATGATCTCGTTCATATTTCCTAGATCCTATTAAAGCTTGATAGAAATAGGGTACGGGTTTATAATCGGAAAGAGGAGGAAACTTACGCTTACTTACTTTGGTATTGTTGGGGTACTTTTTTCTACTGTGATATATTCCTCATTTTCTTCCTTCAATAATGTAGGAGCTACCTTCACTGGAGCTTCAATTTCCGTGCCACTCCTCAACATGATTGTATTTACATTTTCTTTTGCATTCACCACTATTTGAGATGACAATTTTTCCAAATTTTGTGACTCCAACCGATAGACCGTATTAGCCATTTAACGCATTTGATTCTCCAAATATTGAATGCTAGCCCTGGTCTCCTATTGAAATTGCAAAGTGTTAATGACAAAGGATTTAACACTATCTTCTAAAGACGTACCAAACTTAGAAGTTTGGTTGCGTTCTTGTCTATGAGGGTATGGTTGATTATATTGTTGGAAATTCTGCCGATTTTGATTCATAGGTTGATTCATTTGTCAATTCACATAACTAAGATTTGGATGATCCCTTCATCCTGGGTTGTACATGTTTGAGTAGGGATTATAATTCCTCTGTGATTGTCTAGGAAATCTATCAGCTGCACTTAAGTGTTCAATGAATTCTTCTTGAAGTATTGGGCACTTATTGATTGGATGGCTTATCAATGAACAAATTTCACATGCCTTCGGGGTTTGCATAGTACCTGCAGCCATTTGACGAACAAGAGTGGTTAGACTCGCCAGTTGTTGTTCAATGGATGAAACATTTACCTCACTAACATGTTTAGATGGGGTGTCAAGTCTAGCGCCAAATTGCTGAGAGTTAGCTGCCATATTTACAATCAAGTTCTTTATAGACTCGAGAGTTTTATCTACCAACGCTCCTTCACTTGCAGCATCAATTATACTCGTATATGTGGGTTGAAGGCCTTTATAAAAGTATTGAATAAGGAGCTACTCACTGATTTGGTGATGGGGGCAACTTGCACACAATTTCTTGAACAGCTCCCAGTGTCATGTAATGACTCTCTGTTGTCCTATCTTATGCCACATATTTCCTTTCGAATGTTAGCTGCTCTTGAAACTGGGAAGTATTTCTCCAAAAATAATCTTCTCATCCCATCGCATGTAGTAACACTTCCGGAAGGTAGATAATAGAGCCAATCATTTATCGAATCTTTCAAAGAGAATGTGAAGGCTCTCAGTTTGGTTTGTTCTTTAGTGACTCCTATAGGTTTCATGCTTGTGTAAACCACATGGAATTCCTTTAGATGCTCATGTGGATCCTCACCTGGAAGACCATGAAAAGTGGGCAAAAGATGAATTAGTTCATATTTTAATTCGAAAGTAGTAGCAGCATCTAAATTAGGAAAAGTAATGCATAGAGGTTGTTGATTCAAGTTAGGTGATTCAAGTTAGGGACTGCAAGCTCCTTTATAGTTCGATTGTCCTCAGCCATGACTTCCTTTTCTTTTGATTCAAAATCACTAGGGAATAGGGTCTCGGGATACAAAAATGTTCACTATAAATTCCACTGATTGCCACTTCTTAACCTGCACAAGGTTTTTTCCAATTCTGAATCATACTACAATTCACCTTGATTAGAAGATCGAGTTGGGGGCATAAACAAATGTAAAACGAATTAAAGAGACGTTAGGGTAAGAAAACAAATAAAATTCTATGCTAAAATTGCTAAAAACAATAAATTGCCTAAAAATCTAGAAAACTATGAGTTTTTTTTTTTGAAAAATAAACAACTAAAGTAGCACAAAAATAAATTAGCACCACTCCCCGAAAATGGTGCCAAAATTTGGTGTGTGCTGTCGCAGGCACCAAAAGGTAATACCTTAACCTCTAAAATTAATGTAGTAGTAGAAGTAATGGTCAATCTTTAAAAGTATGTAATTCAATATTTTATACTTCGTATGATGATAGAGGGTTTTGGTATGCAAACAATTGTGAGGAACGCAATTAATAATAATGAAAATTAAATTAACAAAAATAATCAAAAGACTAACCTTGATCTAAGTCTACATCAACTGTCGAAATTCCACAATTGATCACAGATGCAAGGATAATTCAATTCATATTTCTAATATTCACCATTGGAATAATTTTTCTATCTCTCCTTAATTTTAGTTAGTTAGAAACCAGCGTTCTAATTAACCTTAATTATTAAATAACGTCAGACCAGCGCTCAAAATTCAATTTAATAACAACTTTACATAATAGAGAAATTGCTGAACTAGATAACACAAACACCAATGTTTGCATACAATCTATTTAAACATTCTTTTTAAGGTTCAATAACCTTTATCGCAGAAAATCATCAAATCATAGTACTTCACAAGTTAAAAGAATCAAACAATTACGAATTTGATATTTAACTTGGAGATAGATTGTAACGAATAACAAACTTGTAGGCCTGCTAGCAATTCAACATAACAATCATAGAAATAAGTGTAGAAGTATATTCAATACGCAAAATAAGAATTAAATAATAAGAAAAACTATTTAGATCTCAAAATATGTGGTTCCGAGGCTTCAATTTCCTTCGATCAAGTGTAAAAGTTTAGTTATAATTCATGAATCTAAAAGCAAAATAATGAAGAATGAAGATGTGAGGCGTTCTCCCTGTTGCAAATTACGTATTTATAGTTGTTTCCATCGGCAGTTGACTTAAATTCGGAAATCAGAAAACTTTTCTGGATTTGACCTAAGCGAGTGCTGAGTAGAAAATGGGGCGGCCGCCCAGGCATAAAAATTGGCTTCTGTATTTGAGTTCTAGGGTCGGGCGGCCGCTTGACCAATATAACTGAGTGACGTTTAGTATTTTGGTCATATCTTCCTCTCCCAATATCCGATTGAGGTAATTTAAGATGTGTTGGAAACCTAACTCAAAGAGCTACAACTTTGTTGCAGATAACATCTTCCAACTTGATTGTTTACCATGTTAAAAATGGGTCTTAAATTGAGATTGGAAATTCGATGCATAACATATTCGGCTAGGAGTTGATATGTGATAATACTTTGATTGTACTTCATCCCTTTGACTTCTTTCTTCATCCAATTTACCTCTAACACCCTTAAATCTTCATAGTCAGGTTTCACATATTTTTAAAGTATTTTCATTTCAGTCCCCCAAACTTTGTTTTCTTTCATTTTGGTCATTCTTTGCTTATTTCTTTCAAATTACGTCATATCCATATAATTACAACCTAAATCAAAATATGAACGTAATGAGTACATTTTAGCACTGATTAATCATACAAGCACATAAAATAAGGAAGGAAAATTGTGCATTTTACATTCCTATCAGTATTTGACTTTTAATGTCTAAATATTGGATGAAGAATTAGTCTCAAATTTATAATTGTATTTTATTCTCACACTCCATTATAGTGTTCCCATTCGGAAGAAAATGAGGATCCGAACAAATTGATGAAATGGAAGGAATTCGAGTGAATGAAAAGGTCGTCTAGAAGTGTGTACAAAAAAATCCAATTTATTTGTTTATTGAAATAGGGTTATCCACCTTTTTTCTGGTTGTTAATTTTCCTGACTTGTGTCATTTCAATAATTATATTAGTCTTTATAGGACAATGAGGTTAAGATGCATATATTTACTATGGGTGAACACGGTTCGATTTGAATGGTTTATGACAAATTTGCAAACCAAATTACTTAAAGCGACTTGAAATTTTTCAAACCAAACCAAACTACTTCGATTTCTAAACCAAATTAATGCAAACCACTTTTAAGGTTTGGTTCGATTTAAAATCACAGTTTAACAATATATATATATATATATATATATATATATATATATATATATATATATATATATATATTTCAACAATTGTAATACATGATTCATTATCTCCATAAATATAAAAATATAGTATATGAATTCATTGATTATGGTCCACAAGTATTTTCATTTCTGGTGGTAATATTGAGCAAAAAGCAGAGTTATTCCATGTCATATTTGGATACATAGATTTTAACATGTTTATATGTACAATAAGAAAATAAAACATAAAAAAGCTCGTATGGCAAATGGAGTTATTGGAGTCAGGTCTGGTGGATTGTGAACATAAGTATGCATAAGAGAGTCAAAATACATAATGAAATTCTCAAATAAATATTGAAAGATCCACATGATGATTTCTTTGAAAATATTTGTAGTTAATATATGTTCATTAAAAGAAAGAAAATTACTAGGTTAATGTTAAAATGGCACAAATGAAGGTGGAGAAGATAAAATGGGTAGAGGTTTTTAGTGGTGTTTTATATGTTGAGAGATGAGTGTAGTCAAATTTCAATGCTGGCTGGAAACTCTTTAAAGAGATTTTTTCAAAAGGAAGTAGAACACAAATGATAAAAGTTGAAATTGGGTAGAGAAGAAATTCCTACCAAATAAACTTCAATGATAATGCATATAGTGTATATTTGTATAAAGATTTTAATGCAAGCCCACATAGTAAATAACAACTACGTAACCCACACAAGATTGATTCAATCTAAGAAAGCCAAGAGATCGATGTTTAAGCTTGATTCAAAAATATTGAACCTAAGGAATCAACACAATCGCAAACAATACGTTGACCCCGTGATTACAAGACTTAAGAATCTCACTTGATTTATTTGAACGCCACAAGAAAATAATTTTGATAAGTTCAAAATTAATTGGATGAAGAACAAGAAGAAAGCAATAATGCCTTGCAATAATCTCTCAATAATTGTATTTTTTATAATGAATAGAATGATTCCTATTTATTGGGAACCCATAACATCTAGCTAGAAAATAGAATTAAGCAAAAAAAAAAAAAAAAAGATATCTCAAAATAGAGTTTTAACTAAAATATAAGATTACGCGAAATTTGAAAAATTCGCTGTTGAAAATCAATTATGCGACCACATAATATAAGTCTATATGGTTGCATAAACCAAATAAAATTCTTCTCTTTGGCTTTTGTAAAGGGGCATGCGATTGCATGCCCTGGACAACTATGTCGCCCCCTCCAGTTTCTCCGTCCATTACTTGAATCAAGTTGCTCCACTTCGTTTCAACTTCCATGCCCAACATGAAACTTGTACATTTGCTTGTTGTGATCAATGTTTCATCCACTGTAATTTGAGCAAGCAATCCCATAGCGTCATTAACCTTCTTTGCCTGAGACCTCGTCATTGGTCCTTTCTCAACGACAAATGGATCCTTACTCGAACTTGCCCTCATATCATGGATCACATCATCATCTTCCTCTTCGAAAGGATTCGACCTTGAATCTATACCTACATGAAAGAGAGAAAGATCAGATATGTTAAAAGTAGTGAAACATTATACACACATGGAAGATCTAATTTGTAGGCATTGTCATTTATCTTTTCAAGGACTTGGAATGGACTATCTCCCTGTGGTTGCAATTTCAACTTTCTTTGTTCTAAAAAGTGATATTTCCTCAATATACCCAAACCCAATCTCCTGGTTCAAATGTAACATGTTTCATTCTCTATTTACTTGAGAAGCATAATGCTCATTTTTCTTCTCAATTTGCAACCTTACCTTTTTATGGATTGATTTCACCATGTCGGCCTTCTTTTTTTCATCTAAGCTATCCCTTTCATTTAAAGGTTAATGAATTAACTTCAAATGTGTTAGTGGATTAAAACCATATACAATCTTAAGGTGAGTAAGAAGTAGTAGAATGTGTGACCCTAATGTATGCAAATTCTATGAATGGTAAACACTCCTCCCAACTATTCATATTCTTATTAACTATAGTGCGTAACAATTGTATCATAGTCGAGTGAATTGTCCAAATAGTCACTGAACTTTACGCTATGCTTCTAATGGGTGACCGAACTTTAAAAATCACCCAAGTCATCACTGAACTTTAAAAATCACTCCATCCATTACTAAACTTTGCAAAAGTTTTCTAAGGGATCACTAAACTTTGCAAAATGTTTCCTAGGAGATCACTGAATTAATGATCCCTGGGAAACCTTTTACAAAGTTCAGTGATGAATGAAGTGATTTTTAAAGTTCAGTGACCTCGTGAAAATATTTTGCAAAGTTCAGTGATAACTTGGGTGATTTTGAAAGTTCAGTGACCTCTTGGAAGCATGACGTAAAGTTCAGTGACTATTTGGGCAATTCACTCGTCCTATTACCACCACAGTTTGTCCATCCTTTTGTGGGTGACAAGTAGTAGAAAACAATAGCTTGGTTCTTAATTTATTCCGCAAAATCCTTCAAAAGCGACTAAGGAATTTGACATCCCTATCTGATACCATGCTTCTAAGAATCATATGTAAGCTCACTACTTCCTTAAAGAATAAATCCGCAATATTAGTGGCATCATCAATTTTATGACATAGAATAAAATGAGCCATCTTACTAAATGTATCTACCACCACAAATATAGAATCTCTCCCTTTCTTAGTCCTAGGTAAATCCAACACAAAATCTATAGACAAATCAACCTAAGGTTCACTAGGAACATGTAATGTCGTATATAAACCCTGAGGTAGAACCTTAGATTTAGTCTTTTTACAAGTAATGCATCTACTACAAACCCTGATGAACATTAACTTTCATCTTAGGCGAATAAAAATGTTCACCTAATATCTCTAAGATCTTCTTAACTCCAAAATGACCCATTAGACCTCCATCATGTGCTTTACGTACTATTAATTCTCTCATTAAATATTTAGGAACACATAACTTATTTCCCTAAAATAAATACCCTTCATGCCAAAAAAATAAATAAAATTCTATCCATAGCACCATTATCACATGATTCGTATATATTAGAGAAATCTAAATCATTAGCATACATGTCCTTAACATATTCAAATCCTAGCAATTTGGCATCTAAAGAAGTTAGAAGCACATACCTTTTTTTGATAAACATCTGCTACTATATTTTCTTTACCTTGTTTGTACCGATTAACATAAGGCAATATTTCAATGAACTCTATCCACCTTGCATGTCTCTTGTTTAGCTTGCTTTGAACCCTTAAATATTTCAAAGACTCATGGTCGGTGTGAATCACAAACTCCTTTGGCCATAGATAGTCCGCCATGTCTCCAAACGTCGAACAAGTGCATACAATTCCTGTCATATGTAGGACAGTTGACTGTTGCTTCACTTAGCTTTTCACTAAAATAAGCGATTGGCCTTCAGTCTTACATTAAGACAGCTCCAATAACTATTCCTGAGGCCATCACATTCAATCTCAAAAGTATTGTTAAATCTAGGTAATGATAAAATCGGTGCAGTACATAACCTATCTTTAATAATATTACAAGCATGTTCTTGTTCAACACCTTAATGAAATCCTACACTTCTTTATAATCTCTGTGAGTGGTATGGCAAGTGTGCTAAAGTTTTTAACAAAATGCCTATAAAGGATAACTAACGCATGAAAGTTCCTTACCTCAATCATGCTTTAAGGTGCTGGCCACTCCTTGATGGTTTTGATTTTATCTTTATCCACTTCAATACCCTTAGCACTAATGACATAACCAAGAAAAACAACATTTTCCATGCAAAATGTGCATTTCTTAAAGTTAGCATAAAGTTTTTCTTGTCTTAAGATCACAAGCACACATCTCAAATGCCCTATATGTTCATTTAGATCCTTACTATATAACAAATGCCATCAAAGTAAACTACTACGAATTTAACTATGAATGCACGTAAAATGTGATTTATTAATCTTACAAATATGCTAGGTGTATTAGTAAGTCCAAATGGCATGACTAACCATTCATACAGCCCATATTTAGTTTTACAAGTGGTTTTACATTCATCTCCTATCCTAATCTGATAATAACCACTTTTAAGGTCAATTTTACTAAATATGCTTGATTCGTGTAATTCATCTAACATATCATCTAACCTAGGAATATGATGATGATACTTTACTTAACATATTTTTGATAGCCCACAGTAACCACATACCAGGTTCCATCTTTCTTTGGTAGAAGTAGCACGACACGACACATGGATTCAAAATCTCCCTAACATACCCTTTGCTAATCAAATCTTCCACTTGCTTTTGAAGTTCCTTAGTCTCCTCGGGATTACTGTGATAAGTTGGCTTGTTTGAAACGACAGCTCTAGGTACAAAGTCAATTTGATGTTCAATGCCTCAAATGGGTGGTAGCCCACTAGTCATGTCCTCCGGAACACGTCTTTCAATTCCTATAACAAAGAAGTAGCCAAACTAGGAATGACTCCTTATAAACCAACAAGATCATAGGCCAGTTCTTAATTACTACCATATTCAACCCACTCCCTTTTGCAAAGAAATTCACTTTCGACTTTTCTCTCATCTCACAAGACTCCTTTGCTTTCCTCTCTTGTGGCTCTATTCTTTTTTTCTCACTTTTAGCTACCTCACTATTTTCTCTCTTGCTCTTTTGTTGTGAAAGGTCAATCTTACTCTATTTTTCTCTTAATCTTTTTTCTTCTTCACTTTTCAACTTGATTTGATTTTCATACACTTGTTGTGGTGTCAATGATGCAAGAGTAATAGAATTCTCATCTTTAGTAAAGTTGTGCCTATTTTTATACCCGCCAAGAATCACCTTTCTATCATATTGCCATGGCCTCCCCAACAAAAACAGCCCGACATGCATATGAACTACATCACACATCAGCTCATCATGATATCTTTCAATTGAGAAACTCACCGACACTTTCCTATTTACCTTAACCTTTCCACGTGCATTTAACCCTTGCAATTTGTAAGGTTTAGGATGTTTTAACATAGTTAATCCCAATTTTTCAACAAATGTTGTGCAAGCCACAATGGTATAACTATCCCCATCAATAATCATACTATATACCTTGTTTTTTACGTGTCATCTCGTATAAAATATGTTCTCCATTTGTTGCTCCAAGTCATCTACTTTGATTTGAGCAATAAGAGCTCGCCGTGTAACTAATAGCTCTCCCACTGCATATTTCACTTCCTTAGAATGGTAGCATCTTCCAATTCTGGCATGTCATCATATTAACCATTACCATCACTCATCACTTTTCAATAGTCTCACAAGATCATCGCCCTTTTGTTTGGGCATTGAGAAGCACCGTGTCCCAACCTCAAGCACAACCTGAAGCATTTGATATTTCGATTCCTAAAGGGTTGGGAATCCACCTTGAGTGTAGCTTTACTAGCAACTTCCTTTCTTTCCTTCAGTAGTTTAGTCCTACCTTTTGAAACAACCCCATCACCTTTATTGTTATCCTACTTCAATTTTCAAGAAGAGTTAGAATCTGATGAATATCCAGCTATCCACTTCTTCTTCAATTGCTTTCTACATTCATAGCTACATGTAGCACGTCTTCTAACTTCACATAATATTGCAATTCTACCACATTAGCTATATCCATATTCAAACTATTCAAAAACTGGGGCCATGGTAGCCCCTATCATCCTCAACATTTGCTCTATCATTGCAATTTCCATCTCTTTGTGATAATCCTTCACATTCCTAGAACCTTGGTAGAGGCTTTGCATTTTTTGATGAAACTCCCAATAATAATGATTAGGTACTGATCTCTTCCTTATGCCTTCAATTATTTCCATGTATTAATAGGTCTCTCACGATTTCTCCTCCTAGATGACACTACTTAATCCCACCAAAAGATAGCATAATTTTTAAATTCAAGTACCAAAATCTTTACCTTCTTTTCCTCCGAGTAATTGTGGTTATCAAATACCAACTATAGTTTCTTTTCCCACTCCAAGTATGCATTCGGGTCACTCATTCCTTTGAATGACGAAACTATCATATTCATATTGTCCATACTTCTATCAACATCATCTCCAACAAGGTCTCTGCCCCCCTTTTCATGGCTGACTCCTCTATCTCTCATTCTTCATAACTTGGTACCCACTAATGCATCCTCATTAATATCACTATCATGTTTCTATTCACCATCATAATCCCCTCTATGATCCCGCCTTTCTTGCTTTCTTACGTTAGGAATTTCTTTGGGTTGTTCCCTACGTAAATTAGCAAGCAACGTGTCTTGCCTATCCAATTTGTCTCTCACATCTTCAAATAACCTTTCAAACTATCGTATCACCTCATTCGACATATTGACTTGGTTATTATTCCTACTTGACGTAGAATCATCTCTATCTAACATCCTAAATATAATTTAATATTTGCCTCACGTATATATGCACGTGTGTCACTCAAATTGGATTTTTTCCTCTATTACTGTCACCACTCTATCTTTTTCCACTGAATACTTTCTTGTAAATGCTTCAAAGAACAAATCCGAGCTCAATCAGAATTAATCCTTGTAGAGTTTCAAACAAAGATTTGAGTAAGAAAAAAAAATTGACGCTATATTGACTCAAGAAGTAGGAATTGTAAATTTGAATGAAACACTAAGAGAATATTCAAGAACGTGTTTCTTGAATTTGAATTGAAAACTTTT
Organism: Fraxinus excelsior; assembly: GCA_019097785.1. Taxonomy (NCBI): domain Eukaryota; kingdom Viridiplantae; phylum Streptophyta; class Magnoliopsida; order Lamiales; family Oleaceae; genus Fraxinus; species Fraxinus excelsior. Next base: position 7,887,823 of record CM032636.1, read on the forward strand.
GAATTTAATTTTTTTTACTCAGACAAAATGAAATTGGAAAATGCTAGCAATTTTCAGAATTTTCGTTGTTTTTTTTTTTTTGCTCGAAAACTCAACTAGATACCAACAAAAGAAACAAAAAGTGATTTGGATGCTAGTAATGCATACAAACAAGTTTTGAATTTTTTCTGGTATTTTATGGATTTGAAACTAAAAAAAAAAAAGGACATGTAGAACATGAAGAACGAAAAACAAAAGACTCAAACAAAAAGGACAAATAAATAGGTGATGATATTTTATAGTTGGTAGGAGAAATAAGTAAATTAGATTGGAAATGTTTGGTGGTTTATGTGAAGTATATTTTGAGGATAAAAATAGTAGGGTTTAATTTTAAATTGAACAAGATAATCGGAGGAAAATTTAATTTATTGAAAAATAGAATTTTATAATGGCAGGAGACTTATAATGGCAATGCTTTTAGAATTCTCCACTCAACAATTGAAGTGCAATCCCTATTTACAGCATACAAAAGTTGGGGCTTGCCTCTAGAAAATTCTTATTTTTTCAGCATCGTATTTTTCTTGGTCCTTATGGAATTCTAGAATTTTTCTGATATTTTCATTATTTTATAATTTAATTTTGCTTGCTTTCCAAGAATCTCTAGTGAATTCTAAATGTTTTTTAATCCCTAGACTTTTCTTGTTTCCCAAGTTAGTCTAAAAAATTCTAGAAATATGCAACAATGTTAATACTCATCCTTGGTGCATATTTCGGTAACTCTATTCGTTTCTCGTAATAACTCAAACTTTGCTCATGGTAACGTCTTCGTAAATATATCTACTAATTGTTGTTTGAGCTCTATCTCTTTGTTTGCTTCAGCTTCCCTAATAAAGTGACTCTTGATACCAATGTGTTTGGTTCCACTGTAAAATATGGGATTCTGGGGCCATTGCTATTGCAGACTTGCTGTCACAATAAATCTTTGTAGCTTCATCTTATGGCTCTCTCATATCTTCAAGTATGTACTTTAGCCATATAGTTTAGCTCATTGCCATTGCTGCTACAATATACTCTACTTCAGCTGATGATTGTGCAATCGTTGCCTGTTTCTTTGATGCGCAAGAAAATATTCCTAAACCAAGTGTGAATGCATAGTCTAATTTGCTTTTCATATCATCTACTGATCTTGTCAATTGCTGTTAGTATATCTATGTAGTCTTGAATCAGGCATAGATTGATAACATATTCTATAGTCTTTTGTTCCTTTGAGGTATCTTATTATTCACTTTCCAGCTCCATAGTTAAATTGACTTGGATTCTACATGAATTTTGAAAGTAGGCTAGTTGCATACGTAATGCCTGGCCTATTAGCAGTGAGATAGAGTAAACTGTCAATTAGGCTTCGAAATTGTGATTTGTCTATTTTGGAGTACCGTCTTCTTTTTCGAGTTTTATTGCTATCCAAGGATGTTTCTATTGTCTTGCAACCTTCCATCTTGAACTTCTTTAATGGAATTGTCTACTTCTTCTGGGTAAAGGAGATCCCATATTTAGATTGAGTTATCTCGATTCCAAGAAAACAGTGCATCAGTCCCAGATCAGTTATCTCGAATGTTTTCATCATGTCTTTCTTGAATTTCTCGATCATTCTTTCATTGTTTCCTATATAGATGAGATCATCAACATATAAAGAAATCATAAGTGTATTATTTATATCTCGATTTTTTATGTGTAGAGTTGGTTCACTTTGGCTACTCATGAATCCTTTCTCAATGAAGTAGTTGTCTATTTTGTTGTACCACGCTCATGGTACTTTGATTCGTATATCACCTTCTTTAGTTTGAGAAACTTATCTTCTTTACTTTGTACCACGTACCCTTAAGGTTGCTTAGCATAAATTTCTTCTTCAAGATAGCCATTAAGAAATGTTGATTTGACATCTAGATGGTAAATCTTCCACTTCTTCTGTGCGGTTAGTGTAATCAGCCCCCTTATAGTGTCAAGAAGTGCAACTGGAGCAAATGTTTCAGTGTATTCGATGTCAAACTACTAGGAGTATCCTTTGGTGACTATTCTTGCTTTATGTTTTTGAATTGAGCCATTAGCATTAAGTTTTGTCTTGTAGACCCACTTGACTCCCATGACTTCTTTATCTTGAGGAAGATCTACAAGCTCGCAAGTGTTGCTTTTCTCGATCATTTTTATTTCTTTGTCCATATCTTTTCTACATTCTGGTTGTTTTGAAGTCATTTCATAGCTTTTAGGTTCAATGATCATTAAGTTGCAGTTTTGGTATATTTCTGATAATATTCGTATTTTTCTTTACGATGATTCTGATAAGTCAACTGGTTCTTCTATCGTTGCTTGTGGGGACTCTGGTTGATTGTTCTCCTCAACGTCATCCTTATATTTTTGTGGTTGTGTTAGGATGCTGATAGCTTTTCTATCTATTTGACCAGTCTCCCAATTGTAGGCGACATCTTCATCAAACTCAACATCCCGACCTATAATTAGCTTATTTGTTCTCAAGTTATAGACTTGATAGCCTTTAGATTAAGTGTTATAACCTAGGAAGACTCATTTTTCTGTCTTCCTGTCGAGCTTATCTCTTTTCTCTTGTGGAATATGTGTATAGCAAATGTAGTCGAAAACTCGAAGATGCTTTGCTGATGCTTTTCATCCGCTCCATACTTCAACTGATGTTTTATCTTACACCGCTTTGATCGGACATCGATTTAATAAATAGACAGTAGTGCTAAATGCTTCTTCCTAGAAGGTTTTTGGAAGACCTTTCTCCATTAGCATAGCTCTAGCTACCTCCAATACTGTTCTATTCTTTCTTTCTGACATACCATTTTGTTCAGGCAGGCATCCAACGGTGAGTTGATGCTCCATTCCTTTATCTTCACAAAACTTGCTGAATTCATTTGATGGGTATTCTTTACCTCTATCGCTTTTGATTGTCTTTATATTGTGACTACTTTGCTTTTCGGCATAACTTTTGAACTTTTTGAAAATCTAAAAAACTTTGTATTTCTCTAGCAATAAATGTACTCGTGTCATTCTGGTGTAATCATCTATAAAGGGAATGAAGTACATGTTTCACTCATGTGATGGAGTACGCATCGAACCGTATGCATTTGTATGTATCAGCTTCAACTGCTCTTTAGCACTCCAAGCTTTTTCGGACTGAAATTGTTAACAATGTTTTTTCTTGAGCAAAAGTAGGTCTTCATTTTAATGGACTAGAAATCACAGTTATCTCCATGAAATGTTGGGATAGGAATTGATAAACGGGAAACGTCAGGCATAGTATATGTTTACGCCCAATATCAATCGAACGAAGCTCTAATATCACTGATAATATTTTATAGTTGGTAGGCGAAATAATTAAATTAGATTGGAAACGTTTGGTGATTTATGTGAAGTATATTTTGGGGATAAAAATAGTAGGGAGTAATTATAAATTGGACAAGATAATTGAAGGGAAAATTTTTAATTTATTGAAAAATAGAATTTTACAATGGCAACGCTTTTAGACTTCTACACTCAACAATTAAAGTGGCAACCCCTATTTATAGCATACAAAAGTTGGTAGTTTGCATTTAGAAAATTCTTATTTTTTTCATTATTTTATTTTACTTGGTCCTTAAGGAATTCTAGAATTTTCTGATATTTTCATTATTTTATATTTTAATTTTGCTTGCTTCCATAGAATCTACAGTGAATTCTAAATATCCCTAAACCTTTCTTGTTTCCCAAGTTAATCTAAGAAATTCTAGAAGTATGCAACAATGCTAATAATAGGATATAACTTTAATTTTTGAAACATTGCTCTGATACTAGCTAATGTGAACCTACATAGCAATAACAACTACGAAGCCCACACAAGATTGATTCAACCCAAGAAAGTCAAGAAATCAACGTTTAAGCTTGATTCAAAAATATTGAACCAAGGAACTAACACAATTGCCGATAATATATTGACCCCGTGATTACAAGACTCAATAATCTCAATCAATTTGTTTGAACGCTACAAGAAAATAATCTTGATAAGTTCAAAATTAATTGGATGAAGAATAAGAAAAAAGCAATACTGCCTTGCCATAATCATTCAATAATTGTGTCTTTTACAATGGAATGAGTCCTATTTATAGGGAACCCATAAAATCTAGCTAGAAAATGAAATTAAGTAAAAAAAAAATAGCAAAAGATATCACAAAATAGAGTTTTAACTAAAGTAGAAGATTAAGCGAAGTTTGAAAAATTCACGGCCGGAAATCAACTATACGGTTGCATAGTATAAGTTTATGCAGTCGAATTAACCAAATAAGATTCTCCTCATTGGCTTCGATAAAGTGCATGCTCTGGACAACTATACGGCTGCATAGTTGTCTCATTCAGTTTCTCTATCCATTACTTGAATCAAGTTGCTCCATCTTCCATGCCCAACATGAAACTTGTCCATTTGCTTGTTGTGATAAATGTTTTGTCTATCGTAGTTTGAGCAAGCAACCTCATAGCCTCATTGACCTTCTTTGCCCCATGACCTCGTCAAAGGTCCTTCCTCAATGACCAATGGATCATTAGACGAACTAACCCTCTTATCCTAGATCACATTAGATTTTGAGAGCTAAAAACTAATAGAATATAAATATTTCTATCAGCTAAACTTCTGAAAATTCTTATTAGCAGTATCAAATAGAAGAATGAAGTTTTGGTTCATTTGTAATTGAGACTGTATCGGTGAGCTAATTGGGTGTTGGTCGATATGTTTGGCAATGATTATGGTGATGCTAATTTTTCAGGTCCATTAGTTGCATATTTATCATTCTTCTGCCTTAAAGATCAATAACGTGCTGTAATTCCACCTCCCGTTAACCTGTTCCAATTTTCTCTGAAGCATTATCTCTTGTACGTTTAAAACATCTCGACCTTAAGTGGAATGACAAAAAGAGATTCAGTTAATAGATGCATTTACTTGTGTATGAATAAGAAGCATAACTTGAATGCTTAATAAAGGGGACATAGAATTGCCCTCAGGAATCAAGTCTGGATGGGATTAAACAAGCAAAAAACTATCATATCTCCATTCGTTGCTACTATTTCCTACAGATTGTTCAATTAACAATGGGATATAATTACCGAATAAAGCAAACAAGTATTAGGAAAATCGATAGAATGAAAAAGCTACTTTTCAAGGACTTTTCCCTTATCTTGTTAGGGTTTTACGTGCACTCTGGAGTTGCACACAAATAGGGGTTTCTTTTACCCAAATGAACTTTACAGTCTCCGGCTAGACAAATATAACAAATCTAAGCATAAAACCTACCAAAAAAATAATAATAACTCGATTAGCTTCAAATTACACATTAAGAAAAAAGATCCCCACAAGTCAAGTTTAGATTCTCAACCTGAATCATGAAGCATTTAGAGTTGTTGGTCCCAGATATTATGAATTGATTACTCAATGATTCGAACTGAAAATACCAATATTGATGCTTGCGAACCTTTTGCTAAACCATAATAGCTAAACTGCCGCCTCACCTATGGAACCATTTTTTGGCAACCCACGATCACCTAAAATGCCAGATATTGGTAACGATAGAAAGCTCTCACTATTTTCTTCAAATACCACCCAACATCTCCACCTAACACCATCTGCTATGGCTGGAATAAATGCCCAAATGGGCTGCCTGAAAATCTGAAAATTGCCGAAATCCCCACTTTCGGCTACCCATATGATCGAAGCTCATCACCGATCGCTTGCCCACAACCAAATGACTCTACCCATGCCATCAATTTACCCCAAACGACATCACAGCAAGCTAAATTTAACCTAGAAAATCCGTCAGTCGTGAAGGCAGTTTTGTAGGGTCCGAACTTTAAAGATTCCATCACCGTCCAGTTGACCCATGGTCTTGGAACACATAGGCTGGACTCCTCATCACCCAGTCATGGGTCAGGCCCATTTTGGTCCTGAACGTAAAAAATTCATAGGTACAGTCTCGCGCCTTATGCGAGAAGTTTGGGTTGAAAGACTTTGATGAATCTATGCTACTCCAAATATTTGATTCTACCGCCCAAATTGTAATTAATGATGGAAAAGTCAGAGGTCATCACCCAATTGTGCCAATTATCAAATCGTCATCCGGATTGAACTCGTCCCAAGTCCGCCCGCCCAAGAACATTATGTTGATCCAATAACTGAGTTTGATATTGTTTTTCCCTTCAATTCGACCATCATTACTTTAATTAAGGGCCAAAATATTATGGGTAATATGCCAATTGATAAAGATGAAGAACAATTGAACCCCAATTTGACATCCCAAGTGGCGGCTAGTGAGCCTCTTTCAATTCCAAATTTCGGTGACTACATTTCCTCAGGTGATAAAGTACCACCACCAGTGAATTCTACTCATGCTACTATATCTCCAGTATCTGTGCTTCTTATCAATACCTTGATGAATCTTATTTCCAATTTTGAGCCTCCTCCATGGATTCACCTCCAAACGAACTTTGCGGCTTCTTTTTATGCAAATACACATTAGAATCAAATTTAACAGCCCAAAAATGTTGGGACTAGGTCTGGTCCAACACCGGGTGTTGAGTCAGGGACCACCTTTGCGCCAGCAAGCCATCGGCCTATGGATCTAGCGTTAATAATAGACCAATTGTTACTCAGGCGAAGAAGAGTTAGATGAAATCTTTTGCCAATATTTTGCATGCTCTTCAGGACTTTAGAGATTATAGTTTGGTTTCTAAGGAACCATACATCCATCATGGTGAACCTGCATCTTCTTTGATGAACCGGATGAATAGTTTTTAGCGGAGGCGTACAGGTTTACGCTTGTGGGTAATTTTATTCATTGCTAATCTTCTATGACCAAGGTATGCAAAAATTTTATGTACTTCAGTTTTATTGGTGCTTATGAGATTGACCTTATTGATGATGCACATATTATTATTCATAAGGTACGTGAGGATGATTATTCATGATTATCCGTCAAACCCACTTAGAATATTGATGGTTATCCCATGCGGGGTTTTAAGTGGACCCCTAGTCCTAGTCCTAAGCATAGGGTTCTTATTGCTCCAATTTGGGTTTCATTTTCTTTGCTCCTTATCCATTTTCGGGCTAAGAGCGCATTATTTGCTAAAGCTAAAGCTATTGGGCTCCCACTTTGTATTGATGAAGCAACTTCTAATCTTCGACGACCTAGTGAGGCACAAGTATGTATTGAGGTTGATCTGAAATGTAAACTCCCTGATAGAGTATGTATTGAGAGTGAGAAAATGGGGGATATTGGCAGCTTGTATATGATAAGGTGCCAAACTTTGCTTCCAACACTTCGGACACTCGAATTAAAGTTGTTCTAGTGGTTTGCATCTTGCCCCGATTGTTGTTGATCGAACTTATATGGCCTAATCCAGTTTTATCTAAGGATAATAGTAACGTGAACGAGGTTGTGACTGTACCTTGTTAGAGATGGACACCTATTAAAAGAAATCAAAGGAGACAAGACAGTACATCAGATGTGATTTCTCATTCTACTCATCAGACTATTACCACTATTGCACATATTATCCCCGCCGCTGTAGTTACTACATCACGGACATTTGCTAATCATGTGGCTCCAAGTTTTTATACTATTCCACCTGTTATTAGCAATATTGCTCCACATATAAATAACTACCTCTATACCATCAGATCATTCTATAGTTGCTCCCATTCGGGTGGATACTCAAAGTTCTCTTATTATTACATCAGATCCTCATTTAGCAGTTCAGTTTCTTGGCCTCATTAGCAGTGCCCCTATGATGGTTCATTGTACATATTTTGATCATCTCATGGTGGACATGTTAGAAAGGCAACGGGGTAATATGGAGCTAGATGTTTCTGTTATCTATTCACATTGTCAGCAAAATATGGAGGCTTTTTTTATCTATATATCAGTCAAATTTTGATGTTTTTCTCATATTAACGTTCATCAACAGGTTCATATCGTCAATCTTCTGCTGATGACTTGGCAGGTATGTTTGGTAGGATAAATGAGGATGGTTTTGTCCTAATTGGTCGGAAAAGAAATTTGAAAGTCACTGATACTTCATTTCCTAGGATGGTGACTAGACGTCAGTCACTAGATACCTCTTCACGCACATCTAGATACGTACTATCATATGGAATGTGAGAGGTGTTGCTAATTAACTACTCCCCGATGCTTGAAGAGACTTATACAGTTTCATCAGGTTTATCTCTTGATTATACTGGAGCCATTTGTTCCTCAACATAGATTTACATATATTCAACGCTTTGACCGGGAGGTCAGAATGTGTCGAACAAGATTTGATTTTTTTTTGGAATGAGGGGACTACTGTTATTATTATTGTTGATCATACCCAGTTTCTTCATGTTAGAGTTGAGGATCCCGGACTAGCGTGTACTATCTATCTGACTCATGTCTATGCCTTATGCGACAAAGCTATCAAAAGGATTTGTGAGAGGGTCTTCACCACATTTTCCTCAATATGGACGACCCTTGGTTAGTTAGGGGAGACTTTAACATTATTGCACATAATGGTGAGCGCACTGGTCAGAATACTTGTGATCGAGGCACTACTGATTTCTCTGATATGATGTTAGATTGTAGTTTGGAGGACGCTGGTTTTTTTGGGAATCGGTATACTTGGACCAACGATTGAGTCAGAAAGAGACTGGACAGGGTACTCATTAATTCTACAGCTGCAACATTCTGTCGACAGGTTACAGTGAGGCATTTGAATCAAACTTCATCTAATCATTCACTCTTATTACTTCAATGGGGTTCTGATGATGATTTGTGGCCTAGACCTTTCATATCCCTCAACATTGGAACAAGCATCATGATTTTCTATCCTTTATCACTTAGAAGTGGTCGATCCCTACTCATCTTATGGGAATGGCTGCTTTTTGGGAGAAGTTGTTTAGGTTGAAATAAGGACTGTGTTGGTGGAATCGACATGTGTTTGGAGATGTTTTCCAACAGGTGGAGATGCTAAGGATATGGTGGATGAGGCATAGACAGTATATGATATAGACCTTACACATGAGCATCGTGATCTATTACATCATGTCCAGGCAGTTTTGAACTGGGCCTTATCTATTGAGAATGGTTTTGGAAGCAAAAGGTCAGTTCACGTTGGGTATGTGAATGAGATCACAATATTCGTTATTTCCATGTGATGGTTTAGAGATGTCGGATCAAATCGCGTATTAGTTCCATCAGGATACAGGTAAAGAAAGTCTTAGCTACTCCTACAAACATTCAGACTTCAGCTATTGTATTCTATCAAGATCTTATATTTGCTCTTACACACCCATTGGACCCCATTCGGTCTGATATCTTCTACAAGCTTTTAACGGACGATGATAATTTGGCACTAAATCATATCCATTTGATTCACGAAGTACGGAAGGCGGTGTTTAGTATAGATGCTAACAGTGTTGTCGGATCGGATAGATTCTCATCTCTATTCTTCTAGCATTGTTAGGACATTATTCAGGATGATGTATACATGACAGTTTTGGATTTCTTCGATGGCGGCATCTTCCATGTGGTTTTGCTGCTACTACTATAGTATTGCTCCCTAAGAGGAATGGTGCTTGTAGATAGACCAACTTCAGACCCATCAGCTTATGTACAGTGTTCAATAAGCTTATTACTAAGCTTTTGAACACTAGATTAGTACATTATTACCGTACATTATCTCTCCTCAACAGAGTGGGTTCATACCTTGTCACGTAATTGGGGACAATGTTTTATTGGCTCAAGAGCTTCTCCATAGTTTGGATGATAGAGTGTGAAGGGGTAACATCATGCTAAAGCTAGACATGGCTAAAGTATATGATCGCATGGATTGGAGTTTCATTTATTTTGTATTAGATGTATTTGGATTTGATAAGATTTGGATGGATAGGATCAGATGGTGCATCTCGGGGTGTTGTTTTCCATACTCCTAAATGGTCATCCATGTGGTTTTTTCATCATCGCGAGGGCTAAGACAAGGAGACCCTAACTCGCCATCCTTATTCATCATAGTTGCAGATTACTTCTCACGCTTGCTCACTCAAAGGTTTCAAGAGTATCCCAGTATGTGTTATCAACATGGAGGTAGTACTCTGGTTTCACACATTTCATTTACTCATGATATGATCATATTTGCAAACAGTCAGAAACAGTCTATCAGGAGGATACTTAGTTGTCTGGAGCATTATGAAGGAGTTTCTCGTCAGTTGGTGAACAGGGACAAGAGCGGACTCATACTACCTAGACAGCCATCTATTTTTTGACACCAGTAACAGCCTTTTACTTATCTGGGAGTTCCTTTATTTAAGGGGACCAAGAGGAGTTTCATTTATGATGACCTTATCCAGAAGGTCAAGGACAAGATCTCAAGTTGGGCTTCACGACTTTTATCATACGGGGGCCGTATTACTTTGTTGAGGTCTGTGCTCTCCTCCATACCATTACACATTCTTCAGATCATACAGCCCCATAGGCTATCTTGAAGAAACTTGAGAGCATCTTTGTGCAATTCTTATGGTATTCCAAATAATAGGCACGACATTTATATTGGCGAAGCTGGAAGGAGATGTGTCTTTCTACTAACGAGGGTGGTCTAGGCTTTAGAAGATTACATGATGTGGTGGACACCTTCTCTTTGAAGTTTTGGTGGTTGTTCCGTTCTCAAAGATCTTTTTGGGCCAGTTCTTACGGGGCAAGTATTGTATGGGGACACATCATTTATTCGCATCAGTTCCTTATTCAACTTCTCTTATCTGGAAAAGGCTTAAATTAGTTAAGCCCCAAACAAAGGCACACATTAAATGGCACATTGGAGCAGGTCAAATTTTATCTTAGCATGATTGCGGATAGGTGAGACCACATTGGCATCCATATTCCCACACAGACTGCACACATCTACGATAGTACATAATTTCTATGATGATACTGGATGGGATATTGGACGTTTATTAGAGGTTCTCTCTCCTCTTATGGCGAAACGGATAGGGGCTATACCTTTATGTGCAGATGCCTCAGATTGGATTTTTTGGCGAAATACATTAGATGGTAGCTTCGTTAGCAAATTAGCACGGGAGCTCGTAAGTTTAGGATACCAGTATCAGGATTCGTACCGATTACTATGGAGCTCCATTTTGCCCGTTACTATCTCATTTTTTTTGCTGAAAACTATGGTAGGGCCTCTTTCCAATAGATGTGGTTATTCAAAGAAGGATTGGATGCCAATTGGCTTCTCGCTGCCAGTGTTGTTTCGAGACAGATTATCAGTCATATTTTCACTGACAGTAGCATCTCCAATCAAGTGTGGTAGTATTTTGACGATATTTTTTAAATATCTATGAGTTCAGGAAGTGGAGTCAGACGGAGATTCCAAAGATAGAGGTATTCTGGACAGTATGTTCGTTGTAGATATATTCGCAATATCATTCCTCTACTGATATTTTGGTATCTATGGACCGCGAGAAATGATGCGAAGCATAGATGGATTCACATGGTAGCCAGACATATCATTTGGAAGGTCTATCACATGATCTCTTTTCTTCATATGGGAGGACTGTTTCGAGCTGTACATTGACGAGGGGATTTGACACTTGTACTCATATTAGGTATTTTTATGGACCCCCTTCCACATCTCTCCCTATTCTGGTTTGGTGACGCACTCCATCAGTTGGATCTGTCAAGATCAATAACAATGGATGCGTCAAGGATGGTTGTGCGAGTGAGAGATGTATCAATAGAGATCACGCAGGACACTATATCGTAGCTTTCTCAACTTCGTATGGACCATGCATGATATTAGAGGTAGAACTCCGGGCTATTCTAGATGGGATTTTACTAGCTCAAGGAATGGGTTATTCAGCGATTTAGGTCGAGTCAGATTCTACAGTGGCTACTCACTACATTACTAGAGGAGAAGGACCGTGGGCTATTCAGGACCTATTTAGACGTATCACAAACATTATATCATTCGACAGAGATACAGTCTCTCACATTTACAAAGAAGGAAACCATATTGCAAATACTCTTGCTGTTGAGGGTTGGGATCATCAACGATATTAGGTATATTGACAACTTGACCTACCACGACATATTAGGGCACTAGTACAAGTTGACAGACATAGATTGCCTAGTATCAAAGTTTGAATTTTATTTTAACTTTCAATATTTATTCTTTGTCCTTTTTTTTTACATTAGTTCTTATTGTAAAGAAAATAGTACTTCCTTGTTTACTGCTTTATTTTTCGTCATTTACTTTCATTGTAAGAGAAGTAATACTTCTTTTTTTACTGCTCATCTTATTTTTATGTAACCACGGTATTCCTCCGTTACAAGTGATGACATATTAATAAAATCTCGAAAGTACCACCATCCTTTAACTAAAAAAATGCTTTGAACAAGAAAAAACACAAAGCAAAAAAAAACGAATAAAAATAATTTTTGGCCAAAGGGTCCCCCGTTGAGCATCCATCACCGCCAAAAATAGGCAAAGTTCCGATTACAAGAACACAAAGCTCTATAATCTCTCTCAACTTACAAAAATCCTCTCATGAAAAGTGCAATCTCACATAAGAGAAAACACTATATTTTCTCCCTTACAATCACTCAATATGTACAGAGAAAATCACTCAAAATATATAGAAAAGATAAAAATGAGAGAGAAAGCGAGAAAATCACTCAATATATATATAAAAGATAAAAATGAGAGAGAAAGCTGCTAAGTGTCCAAGTATGAAAACCTTAAAGTCGTCAGCCAGTATTTATATGAAACAAAGCCAATTTATCATCCAAAAGTGCATATTCAACCACATGTCAATCATCCATTAAAAACGTCTTTCCAATTTAAAAACATATTCAACCAGCAACTCCAGATTTTTCCACTTACTGGACCAGCATGTCAAGCCGACAAATTGGGCCATAGTAAAAATCCAACCGACAGCAGATTGGCAGACATTTGGGCAACTTAATCACCTAAATTCATGCACTCTTATTACCTGTTCAAAGAAAAGAAAAATTAGCAAACGTCAAGATTCAATAATCTCAAAGAATCAATGAATTTTCTACGTGGAATTACCTTTGTACCTGCATCAGCAGGATTTACCTTAGTATGAATTTTGATCAAATTAATATCACCTCTATCAAATATATTTCTAATAAAATGAAATTTAAAATCTATATGCTTAAATCTATCATAAAAATCTGGATTTTTGCTTAAGAAAATGACACTTTGATTGTCTAATCAAAGCTCTACCTGATTTTCCGCAAGTCCCAATTCATTTAATAAACCTTTTAACCATAAACCTTCTTTTATAGCTTCAGTTGCAGCTATATATTTAGCCTCAGTTGAAGATAAAGCAACTAGTTTCTGAAGTTGAGACTTCCAGCTAATGCATTATCATTTATCGTATAGAAATATATAATTGTAGATTTTCTATTATCTAAATTCCTAGCAAAATCAAAATCAAAATCAAAATGAACATCAACGTAACCTTCCAATTTAAGACCATCTTTATTACTTTTGAACATAAGTCTTAAGTGACTTATACTTTTCAAATATTTGATCAGATTTTTCAAAGCTTCCGAATAAAGCTTATCTGGATTACTCATGAATCTACTTAACACACTTACAACATAAGCAATATCAAGTCTAGAGCACACCATTACATACATGATAGACCCAACAACATTGGCATATAGTACATTCATCATTCTTTTAAATTCATCTTCAGTTTTAGGTGATTGATCAACATATAATTTCACACTCATGAAGGAAAAATCTTTTAACCACCTTTTAAATATAAGACTTTATGTTGAAAACAAATTTTCATTAATTCTGTCCATTTTTATTTCCATGCCTAAAATCTTTCTAGCAGGTCCTAAATCCTCAATTTCAAATTCAGGTTTTAACTTTTCTTTTATACAGTTGAGAATAATAGAATTATGACTATCAAGTAACATGTCATCAACATATAAAATAAGATATAAAAATTCAGATTGTCCATTCTTTTTGAAATAAGAATAGAGATCATATTCAGATTTCTTGAACTTCAGACTCTGTATAAAAGAATCAAATCTTTTATACCATTGTCTTGGAACTTGTTTTAGGCCATACATGAATTTATTAAGAAGGCACATTATGTTCTTATTTTCCTTTACTTTAAAACCTTTAGGCTAAGTCATATATATGGTTTTATCTAAATAACCGTATATAAAGACAGTCTTGGCATCTATTCTAACTCTAAATCAAATTGATTTACAAGCAGTACTCTAATAGATGTATATTTCACAACAGGTGAAAATATTTCAATATAGTCTATTCACTCTCCTTGTGTGAAACCTTTTGCAACAAGTCTTGCCTTGTATCTTTTATGATTTGACTTTAACTCACCTTCCTTAATTTTGTAAACCCATTTGCGGCAATTAGTTTGCAATCTTTAGGTTTTTCTACTAAATTCCAGGTTTTGTTCTTATGTAAGGAATCTATTTCATCTTTCATAGCTACAATCCACTTAGAAGATTCTTTACAAGATACAGCTTCTTCATAAGAAGTTGGTTCTATATCAAATGGATCGGATTCAACTTGAATAGATACCAAATCTGCAAATTAAATCTAGAAGGAAGTCTTATTTATCTCATATCTCCATCCCTAGCAAGCTGATAATCCTGTAGATCCTGTGTAGGACTCAAGTCTTGATTATCATCCAGATTTTCATCATAAAAAATGATTTGTAGCTCTGTTCGAAGTGGCTTCACATCAAACTGAGACTAATCATGAATATTTTACTTATCCAGATTAATCTGAGTAGTAATGAAATCATTATCAGTTAATTTTTCTTCAATTTTGTCACCAAGACATGGGAAATCATCTTCATTAAAAATCACAAACCTAGTTATTATCATTTTATAACCTCTGACATCCCTCATCCACATTATATAACATTTAACTCCTTCACCATATCTTAAGGAAACACACTTCAAGGATTTTAGATCCTATTTGTAGTCAATATGATGTACATGTGCTGCACATCAAAGGTCCTGAGATAGGAATAATTAAGCATTGATCATGACCAAACCTGTTCAGGAACTTTGTTATTTAGATAGCTGGAGGGACATCTATTTATCAAATAACAAGCAGTTTTAACTGCCTCTCCCCAAAATATCTTTGGAAATCCTAAACTAATCGATGTGCATCTTGTCCTTTCAAGAATGGTTATGTTCATTTTTTCAGAAATTACATTTTGTTGAGGAGTGTAGGTCACATATTTGAGCCTTAAAATTCCAAGTTTGCTGCAATATTGATAAATTCTGTATTGCAGAACTCAAGTCCATTATCAGTTCTTATAGTCTTAATCTTCTTACCAGTTTGATTTTCAATTAGTATATTTCACTCTTTAAAGATTGTAAAAGTATCAAATTTAGACTTTCATAATAAAATCCAAACTTTTCTTGAGTAATCATCTACTATAAGAAGATAGTATATGTAACCAGATATAGTAGATATAGGAGCAGGCCCCCATAAGTTACTATGTATATACTCAAGTACATTTAGAGACTTTCTCCAATACAATGTTCATAAAAGGTTAATTTTTGAATATTGTCCCTTCCAAAAACCCCTTCACATGAAAGGAATTTCAGACCTTTTTTACCAAGATGACCTTATCTCTTGTGCTATAGCACATACTTATCAGTATGTGTCACTAAGTTTACATCACTATTAAGTGAGACTGATTCAACTTTTGTATAGATTCCATTAATTTTTGGTAAGCTAACAATAAGGTTATGTTCTCTGATTAAGTTTGTGAAACCATTCTTAATCTCAATATAGTATTTTTCATCATATAAAATACCGAAAGACATGAGGTTTCTCCTTAGTACTTGTACATATCTATTAAGTTTTAACATTATGTATTGACCTTTTTCCAATTTCAAAACAATATTGCCAATGCATTTAATTTAGTATTACTCATTGTTTCCAAGTTTCACAAAACCTCCATCGAGATTGGAAAAGTCAGAAAACCAATTAATGTTGGGACTCATGTGAAAGGAACAACCTGAATCCGGAACTCAGTTCTGATCAAAACTTTCAATTGAAGATACGTAGACTACGCCAACATTAGCCCTTGATTATTTATAAGAGGCAGCAATGGTTAAAGAACCATTCTCAGCGTTAGATCCATTCTTTTGATCATTAGATTTTTAAAAGTCTTTGATAAAATGACCTATTTTTCCACAGTAATAACATTTTTTTAATTCTTTGCTTTTCCTTTATTGGTCATCTTATCTTTTCCTTTGTTATTACCCCATTTCTTCTTAACAAGATTCTTATCCTTATTGTAATTAGATTGACTAAAATTACTCACACCCTTGACTTAAGGTTTTTGATTGGATGAAACATTCTCAACATGAAAAACCTCTTCATGTTCAGATTTCAATTCTAGTTCTCTATTCAAAAGAGAACTGTGATTGTAATCATATAAGATATAAACAAGAATATATCAAACAGAACAATTTCAAATAAACCAATTACAAGATAAAGAATGTAATCTAAATATGGGCAAGAAGTATTGATAGCCAGTTATACTTACACTAGGTAAGCAATAAATGGAGAAGATTCAATGCAAATAATTTCAAGTTATTCACAATATGCAGTAGTTCAAAACAAGTATATGAATTTAAACCCAATCAAGATATTACAGTACACATAAAGTAGCTGAATATAAATTTTAAGAACCAATAAAACGTTTTTTATTTCCTTAACTAAAGACCTAATTCTCTTGAATTCTAAGGTTCTCTCAGAAACCCCTACACAAAGGTCAATTTAGGGAGGTTTTAGAGATACTTTTTAAAAAAAAAAACTCCAGCCGATTCTTTTAAAGGGAAAAGGGTTAAGTATTCGTTACCAGAACTACGAATATAAAAGAAATACTCAAAAATGCCAAGAATCAGCTCCAGGTTCAAATCGAAGGAAGTTCTTCAAAAATATTAACAGATCGCCTCAGATATGACGTTTACTCTAAAGTAGAAAAGTAAAACAAAAGGCAGATCATGGTTTTTTTAAAGAGAAATTGAAGATGGATAAAAAAAATTCTCACTCTAATACCACTGTTGGCCACAGATATTATGAATTGATTACTCAACGCTTTGAACAAAAAAAAAGCAGAAAAACAGGAAATAAACGAACACAAAGAATTTTCGATTAAAGGCCCGGAGTTCAGCGACCACCTAATCTCTCGTTGAGTATCCGTTAGGATTAAGCTTAAATCCACTAGCACCGCCAAAAATAGGCAAAGTTCCTATAAAAAGAACACAAAGCTCTCTGATCTCTCTTAACTCATCTCAAGCCTCTCAAGAAAAGTGGTATCTCATACAAGAGAAAATACTATATTTTCTCCTTTACAATCACTTAGTGTGCAAAGAAAAAATTGCTCAAATATACAGAGAAGATAAAAACGAGAGAGAAAGTTGTTCGGTTTCCAAGAATGAAAATCCTAAAGTCATCGGTCAGTATTTATATGAAACAAGACCAATTTATCATCCAACGGTGCATATTCAGCCACATGTCAATCATCCATTAAAAAGGCTTTCTAATTTAAAAATGTATTCGACCAGTAACTCCAGATTCTTCCACTTACTGGACCAGCATAATGGGTTCACAAATTATGCCATATTAACAATCCAACCGGCAGTAGATAGGTAGACTTTTGGGCATCACAAAATTCAGCAACCCAACTTTTACAATAGTACATAGTTTCACAAAGAAAGCAATTAAAAATACACAAAACCATATAGAAATTGCAGAAAAATTGCTAAACCACAAGCATGATAAGAGAGGTACTGCTTTCAAACTTTGTCGATACTCATTTATGAAAATTATGCATGCATCGAAATCTTTTCAACAAAAATATAAATCTATTTGTAACCAAGTCAATAAGTGTCCAAAATCAGCCCAAAAATCACAATTGAAGCGCATATTTATACAAACAATTAGAAGGAAGCAAAAATTGATTCAATATATGATCACATCTAGACTGCAATAAGCACACTCAAAAAGAAAGAAAAAGGGGATTCATGTTCTATTCAATTTCTTAATTTTCCACTCATCTTGCAATGAATAGCCCAAAGGTCTCACTTCCAAATTCCCACAATTTGTACTCATTTCTCCAAAGAATTTCAACGTGAAAAGCATATCTAGAAAAAAAAAGTTTCCAATCTAAAAAAAAACAATAGAAGAGGGCAAATGTAACACAACTTCGGGATCTATTACAATCTTTAAATATTCTCAAAACTGTAAGCCATAGTGAAAAAATTGCCACAATTTGAAGCATAGGTGGAATGAACTATAGATATAAATATATAACAAATTGCTAGATTTTAAGCTTATTCGAAAAATAGAACAAATTTCCCACAATTTGTACTCAATTCTCCATAGATTTTAAGAACTGTTTCCATATCTAGAAAGAAATAGAAAAATGGAAGCCACCAAATGAGTATTCTAGAAATAGAAATGAAAAATGAACGTGTATCTCTTGGATGAGAAGATGTCCTATGAAATGCCATTCACTTCCAAGCAGCTCAACTAACTTGGATCCATCTAAAATGACTGAGTCGACCAAACAAATGGCTTGTGAACAACAACAAAACTGCCTCTTTTATATTCACACTCCGTTTGATCTCCATTCTTTCTCCCAAAAAATGCATTCTCACATCACATCAAAGAGGACCTGCTACAGTGAACATATTTTGGGTTAAATGGGATTTATTGCAATTTTACATTTTTCCCTCCTTTCCTCTTTTGATTTTGAAAATTTTTGAAACAAAAAAGTGATTTTAACACATGAAAGGTTGACACTTTTGAAATCACATGAAAGAAAATGTTTGCAACTTCATTGATGTGTACATCTCAGTGCTATGTATGGCTCCCAATTGGATTTAGATAGAAATGAATTTCATTGTACACATGGAAAAGAAAAAAATCAATATATATATCAATTTATTTTTCTACGTTCGTAGAACACTACACATGTGCAAAATGTTGCGTTCCATAAAAATTATGTTGTCATTGTTTCTGTGTCATATAATCGCGAAGTCTATCCAACTCACTTCACTGTTTTTTAGGTACATTCATTTCGGCATGTATTTCGTCTTTAGTGTTAGGGAGCTCTACCTTGAATACATCGTCATCTGTCTCTAGTCTCATAAATGCCTCCTCCACAAATCCAAAACGATGTAAAAAAATATGAATACCTATCATTGCAACGACAACTATAGCTTGAGTTTGAAATGAACAGCTAGGCATACGGTCAAGGATTTGTCATCTTTGTTTCCACACACCAAAGGTACGTTCAATAACGTTTCTGCATGAAGACCGTCTACAGTTAAACCTCTCATGCACATTCCAAAAAATAGAGACGACGACATATTCCATCGTCGTGCAACTCTTGAGAATTGTACAATATATATATCCCGATCAATGAGCAAAATCGGAATCAACCAAATAATACTCACCCCCCTCTAGTAGCGAAAAGTGAATTTCTAGATTATATATAGCACAAGCTAGTATTCGAGCGTCGTGCGTATTCCCGATGGTGCTAGCAAGCACAAACATGAAATATAGATTAAAATCACATGCGGCCAACATATTTTGCGTTGGTACTCTTTTTCGGCCTATAAGATTCAAACGCTCATGACACGGTAGCACAGCTTTCACATGTGTTCCATCAATAGTTTCGATACAATCTTGAAAATAGAGAGTGCTTAGTCGGGTCCAGCCTGTAGGGTTCCTCACCATCGTTATAGTTTGTACTGGGTTGTATGAGATGTGCTGATAATGCAACGACGACACAGAGATTTACCTTTTGGCTACTGCATAAGCCATATTCGTCCGGCAGAATATTTACAAAATATCGTAATAGTTGTTGGTACATTCAGAACTCTTGATAGCACATATGTCTGTTCTCTTCCATTGCTTCCTCCATAAATATGTGACCATTTCTAGAAAATGAAATCTTCGAATATGACGCTGTTGTTTGCGATAGTAGTTCCTCGCATCGTTGTATGCAATTCTACAATACGTAACTCATGTGGTTACATCATCCGTCGATTGGCTAAAAACTCATCATCATCGACTTCTTCTTTCTTGTCGGAGCCTGATAAAAGCACACAATTGAAATTCAGGTCATCCATTGTATAATTCAGGAATAACAATTGGTTTTTTTTTCTTCAACACATGATGAAAAAATTTGGACTACAGAACAAAGTTGTGTTACTAACCTAGAGACTTCATATATAATTATTCCTTGTTCCAAACAACTAATTTATAGAGGAGTATACAAGGTTGGTATGTGTTTTCTTTGATTGACATTTCAACATGCAAGTTGTACCAACTATTCAAAAAAAAAAAGCTGCATTACTATGGACATGTTACACTTTATTCAGCTAGTGTTGAAAGATACCCAAAAGATGTACATTACCTGCAAGAGTTGTCTATTATGCATATACTTTTTGTGGTCAGAAATAAACTAATAAATTTTAAAACAAGCCTAAATAACATAATCACATATGAAAATAGAACATAATGTTAATGTACATGGGTAAAGGTACAGAAATCCGTAATTGTAGCGGGAAAAAACGAATAAAAAAAAAAGAAAAACACACAAATACTAGAGTTGGTAGTGTCACTAGTGGAGTGATTTGTTACGCTCATTAAACTGCCACTCAATCAACTCAAATTTCTCATTTGCGTCTCACATGAAGCCGAACATATCAGGATAGCTCTTTTGTGCTAAAAGCGTACATGCGTAAAAGTACGGAGGGGTTCGTCGCTCGAGCCTTCCAGTTGCAAGCAACTCTTCGACACAGGCAACTCCAGCATTTTCAATCGGTGCCATAATGGTATTTATCTTCGCCGCCACTTCCTTAGTGACATTGTTTGCCTGGTCAATGGAAAATGACAACTCCCAAGCAGAAATTTTATTTTTCTTCCCTTTTGCGAAGTCGTTGCCAATTTCTTTTTTTCGCCACTTCTGAAATATTCATGCTGGAATTACATTTTTCTTTGTCTCACTCATCACTTGGATTAGTACTCTCCCCATCAATAGGGATTGCATCCATGTGGTCTTCAACCGCACTGTCTTCGAACAAATCAATGCCCATTCAACATAACTTTCTTGGGGTCATTGCGTACTTGCCACCGTCATAACTATTGCCGAAAAGTTGAAGATATCGGATGTAGATCTCACCGACATCTTTATCTTTAAAACCCTTGTAGTCTTTGTTCTTCTATAATAACAGTTGCACAATAACACAAATGCAATTGAGTAGGAAATGGAAACGTTATATCGTTACCGACACCACACAAAACATAGATTAATGAAAAATAGTTGTGGCATTCTATTAAAGGGATACAATATTTTGTAATATGGCATTTGATTCGCAACTTCATATGGGGGCCATAATGGTTAATTACAGGTGTTCACGTGATTATAGGAAAATATTGAACTTCTCACTTTCTATGCTATAGTAATGTGCATGTTATGGACAGTACCTGTGGAAGTTAAATCCCTCTGTGAACATAAGAGAAAGACTTGAGCTAAATATGGGCATTTGCTTGACACAAATTGACTATAAAGGCTCCAAGATGGAATAATGATGAGATATTCCTTACAAGTTAAATAAAAACAACACAGGAAGGTTATAAGCATATGAACTGTACAACGTTTAAGGAAACTAGGTACCCCGTGCAAACTACAAAAAACTATCACTTTTAGTCCAAGGAAATTACTATCAAATTTAATAACATACTTATGCCCATTTCTAACTTCATCAATTTTAGGGCACTTAATACATATCACAGTAGCAAGGGAAATGAAATAAGCAACAGACATGAGCATTATAAAGTAAAGCATTTCAAGAAACTAATTTATTGAATCAATCACTACCACTTCTCACAACTTATTGAAGCTAATAAATGTTAGAGGGAGACTTGTATATGGAAAACACCCAGAACACATCAACACACTGCATAATCCCACATTTTTTATAACATAACCCATTCCTAAACTGTAGGGGCTCGGAAAAGCAAGTCTCAACTCAAATCAAAGATTGAAACAACCCCTCCGGCTTTATCTAAATGCAAGTTGTTTTCATAGATACGGTTCAGATTTAGCCAAGGTTACGGAGCACACAAATGCAAGTGAATTAGTCATTATTTATGTACTATGGCAATCTTTGCAACTTCGTACCTTGATTTATCGAGTCCACCATTCTTTGGATGCTATGATTGACCCATCGATAGGTTGTATTCAACCTCAATACAAGCCAATAGCATGGTGTGGCATTTGTGTTCTCGACGCATTGCGTCCCAATGGTTGCGAAGTTGTTTGCTCCAATTGTGGTTAAAGATGGAGTTAAAAAGCGTAATAACACGCTCCCAGCCGTGTTTCATGAAACACTTACCATGTCGATGACCTTCGACAATGGCGGTCTCACATGCAGCAATAAATGTTTTCCTCTCTGCATGGTTCCATCTCGTATATTTTTTGGAGCCCGAGTTGTTCGGGCAGTCATGTGCACTTGAAGAACCATGATCACGAATGTAACCCATCTACAGGAATGGAACATGGAGTTGTAAAAAATAAAATTAGTGAAAATGTATTTCTAGAGCAGGGTCGAACTGTTGACCTTATTGGAGAAAAAATCCATCGATTTTGGATAAGGGATTGAAGAAAAGGCAATACTGTTTACGCTATCAGACTGGCATAGCTTATGTGTGACACCCTTGTCGAGTTCCTGTCGAAATTTTCGATGAGAAATGGAACTTCATCACTGCCTTGAGTGCTTCGTTAAATGGAAACTATAGCAAAGATGATAACAATTGAAGATCATCACTGCCTTGAGTGCTTCGTTAAATGGAAACTATAGCAAAGATGATAACAATTGAAGATCTGTGAACGACAAAGTACAATTTTCGACATGGGAAGTCGCGGCGAACGGTCAACAGCTCTGCACGACAGAGAGAACACTATAGGCTATACTTCTTCGTTTGGGGCTAAGCTAGACAAGAATGGTGGGAAAGTGATTGTGTACTTGGGCAAAGGGTAAATGTGGAATTCGAGTTTTGTATTGTCAAATTTAGCATAGTAGGGATGAATCGTGTTGTCAGATGGCTACTGCTCCAACGTTCTGAATTTTACTACAAATCCAAAAAAAAATTGTCCCAAACAAGTAGTTAGATTTATGTCTCTACATTTTTATTTTATTTTTTTGTCAAATTCTTATATGGAACATTTCATTAATTAGTATATTTTTTCCTTGATAATGATTTTTGTTATTTTATTTGTGTGCTTTAAAATGAGGAAAATATTGTCTCTCTTTTACATTAATTGCCTTTTTAAATATTATGGACAATAAGTCATTTTATGTCCTTCAAACAATTTTTTTAGACAAAAATCATCTAATCTAATCTAACTATATATAAAAGAGGGAGATGTATTTTACTGTTCACAAGCCTGAGCCGAGCTGAATGGTTTTTTTGGCTCGACTCGGCTTGGCTACCGCCTGAGCTGTTTTTATTTTTATTTTTTAATGTTTAATTCAATATTTTAGGTTACCGATATGATTTTTAAGCAATTTAATATTTGTTGGAAATATTGAAATGCGGCGATGATAAATATATGGTAGATAAATTTTAAATATCAAAAATAATTTTACATTAATTGTGAAACGTAAAGTCGTAATTGTTTATGTTTCTTTTCAATCTCAACCTCATTTCAATGTCCTTTTTTGGAACTTTATTTTTCTACAACGTTTGATTCGATATTTCGCAATATAAATATCCATTTGGATCGATTTAATTTTTTATAAAAAAACTTACAATGTGATAATAATAAATATATTGTCGATTAAGTTTAAATATAAAAATTATTTTAAATTATTAAACGTAAAATCATAATTGTTAATTTTTCTTTTCTATCCACCCTCAACCCTCATACCCACACTAATTTCTCTCAATTGCAATATTCTTCAGTTTTTATCTTAAATTAAATCGAATATTTGTACGTTTAATTCAGTATTTTAAGTTACAAATATGTGTTTTAAGAAAGTTAAAATTTGTTGGAAATCTTGAAGTGCGGCCATGATAAATATATGGTCGATAAATTTTATATATCAAAAATAATTTTACATTAATTGTGAAACGTAAAGTCATGATTGTTTATGTTTCTTTTCAATCCCAACCTCATTCCAATATTTTTTTTTCAAACTTTATTTTTCCTACAACATTTGATTCAATATTTCATGATATGAATATCGATTTAGATTGATTTAAATTTTTTTGAAAAAGCTTAAAATGTGATAATAATAAATATATTGTCAATTAAGTTTAAATATACAAATTATCTTAAATTATTAAACGTAAAATCATAATCGTTAATTTTCCTTTTCTACCCACCCTCAACCCATATACTTACACTAATTTCTCTCAATTTCATTTTTCTTTATTTTTTATCTTAAATTATTAAACGTAAAATCATAATCATTAATTTTTTTTTTCTATCCACCCTCAACTCCCATACTCACACCAATTTATCTCAATTTCATTTTTCTTTAGTTTTTACAGTTAAAAATGGTAAATTTATGATGTCAAAATAGATATGGAAGGAGCTCAATGAGTTATTATTATTTTTTGGTGAATTTTGTGTTTAGATTTGTTACATTTGTCCACCCGGAGTCTGTGAAGCTTAGGTACAAATCTCAAAATTAAAATTTTCTACATACTTTTTTTTTATTTTTCCTCTTAAATATACAATTAACTACTTTTGATAAACATTCCAATAGGAACATATAGAGAACAACTCTACAATTCAGACATCAATTGCACATGAACACGTCTTATACAAAAAAAAAACAAATATTTTAAAAATCGACCCGTAAAAGAGTAAAGGTCAAAGGTCAAAAGATCGACCAGGGATCCACCTATTTTTTTTTAAAATAATTTTACAAAAAATATCAAATGAAAGCAAGTTTTTTGAAATCACGTGAAGTCAAAAACTATAACAGTAATTTATTCATACAATTAACATAAATAATTAAACACAATCAACAAATCAATGTCTCGCTCAATCCAATTACGTAATGTAAAATAAGTTCATAATTTTAAGTAATTAACTATATTAGCTTGAAAACTTAAATGGATAAAATTTAAAAGTTTCACATCCGGTTGTTCTCCAATAAAAAAATGTCATGTTATAATTAAATTCAAAATTTCAACATTATTAATTACACTGCATCACCCATTACACGTGCAACACGCATTCACTAGTTATTATATAAGAGGTGTTAATTAATAGAATATTGAGAGTAAAAATGTGTCAAAAAAATCAAGAATACAAGCCACTACTTGAGCTTCATTATCTAAAAATTCATTTTAATCCAAATTAATTTTTAATCACATTTTCTCAATAAAATAATTTGAACCTAAAAACAAATTTTTTCTTTACTTTTTAATCACATATTTTCCAAAAAAATTACATTAAAAAACTCTTTCTTTGTGGAAAATGGCTCAAACATGGGGCTAAGTATCACTATAAATAAAGATGGAAGATTATAAGTGCAATTAATAAAACAATGGTGCAAATATTCTCCATGGTCAAAAAGTAAACTTTGAAAAAGACCACTATACCCATTATTTTTCATTAAATTAAAAGTAAAATGAACATAGATCTTATTTAGTGGGGAATAAAATCAAATGTTTTAACAAATTTTGATAAAAATCGATAAAATATTTGGTTGAAAAATTTGTGGATGTTATGAAATATATAATTAAAATTAATGTTTTGAATTTGAATTAGATTAAAATATTAATTTTAATTTCTACCACAAGGACATAAAAAAAGCAAGGAAAGACTATTTTAGTAATAATTACCAAAAGGGAGATTATTCAAACTAGCATGTTGACTTAGTCTATTTGGGATTTTCGTAGAAAAGTCTATTTTACCCTTAATGAAATATGTTTCTTTATTGCAAGACATATCCTTCTATTTTAAAGTAGGTTTTTGATCTGTTCTATATTTCTTATGTTTTGGTTTTTAAAGTATAAATCCATTCTTTGATCTAATATATTAGCATAATCTGCTATTTTTTGTTCACATTCTTTTATAAGTCTAATATATTCTTCAGATATTTCATCTGTATTTTCTAGTTGGGATATAAGATTTTCTACTTTTTCAAGTATTCTTTTTAACAAATCATTTAATCCTTTAATTGTATATCTTGACATGACTGAATATTATATAAACATTATCATAATGTTATAAAATATAAACATCATAGTAGACAGTAATCCAAACATCATGAATAATCATAAACATTTATAATCACTGCGATTCTCTAAGATCTTAAGAAATTCTTTCAAAATTTAACAAGGAATAGTAGTTCTACCTTAATTTTAATCTGGTTCTTTATTCTTAGAATCGAGTGACCTTCAGGCTCTGAATGTGCAAATTGTTTCCTTCAATGGCCTCCTGCCTTAACGGAATCCTTGCTATTCAACTTCTTGCCTTCACTGTTTCATTTCTAAGGACAAATCCCTAGACTTGGATTAAAGAAAAACTGTTTTTGTTGTTAAAATAAGAAAGAAATTTCTTATTAGATCTATCAAGAATCTATGGAAATGAAAATTTAGAAATTCATTCTTTTATGTAAGAAATGGATTTTCTATTGATATTCTGAAATTGGTACAAAGATTATATCAAAAGACAGAAATGTTTTTCTCGCAATATGAAGGCTCAAGTGTTTTTTCTCAACTCATTCTGCCTCTATCTTAGCTCAAAGGCTTCTATTTATACTACTACATGAGACTCGATTATTGGCCTCTTACATCATCCATTATCTCATACTCCACTAATGGAGTTCTATTATTACAACAGTTTCCCACTACATAATTGTAGCTCTATTATTTCTTCCAGCTGTCCACCTTTCTTTCACACCTTCTTTTCCTCTATTGTCTTCATATAGAGTTTGTCAAGATTCTCCATAGTGGCGGGGCCTCTTTTCATTTGGATAGCATGTGGACACTCCCTCAACTGGCATGATTCTTGTATGGTTGATGGACTTCCATGGATTTGATGGATATCAAACTTTTGGATATATTCTTTTAAAATTGTAGACTTATCCTTTCCATTATTTGTCATAAGTGTCCATCCTTCATATTGGCATAAGCATTGAAATTTTTTATCGTATAAATTTTTTGCCATGTTGTAGAGAACTTTCATCCCTAAGACTCTTCGGGATCTCATCCATGATCTGTTAATGTTTGGCAATGACTTTCTATTTTGGCCTACTTCAATTTGGAAATTTCGGCCTACATATCCGACTGTAATAATATGTTCTGCAGGATAATATATCCTTCCATCAATTTCTGGACTGATTGAGTAAAATTTAAGATATATTGGTCTTCCTTTGGCGAATTTTGAAACTTCTCCTCGGAAGATATCATCAAATTTCTCAATTTCTTTTAAATCTTTTCCTGGATAAATTAAATCCAAGAAATCCATAATCTGCCGCCATTTTAACCATGTTAGGGTCTCCATCGTTTGTAATGATCATTCTTGGGTAAATATGTTCTCCTGGGGAGATGAAATATGATTCATCATCTTGTAGTTCATAGACAAGTTTTGCAAAAGCTTTATATTCTTCTTCTCTTGGTGTTAAAGGGGTTTCATCATCTTCATCTGCTCTGATTTTGATCACCCTTGTATGTTTATCATCATTTTTTATTGTCACCTTTCGGGGACTTTCCATGATTGTATCTCTTTTTATTTGACTGGGTCCACCGCTGCTTCCACTTGGTGTACCTGTTTGTATTCCCTGTTTGGTATTTTGAGATTGTGCTAAAGCATCAATCCCTGTATTTTTGGTATTTGTAGACTCTAATTGTGCTTCAAGAGCATCAATTCGGTCTTTTAATTCATTGGTAACTTTGGTATGGGACGTACTGATCTCAAGTAATAATTTGACATTATAACTTAAAGTTTCAACTAATGCCTCCATTCCAACTTTTATATCATCAGCTTCATCTTTGACAAATGCTGCCGCAGATTTTATTTCTGATATCTCCTGCTTGATATTATCCATCTCCAAACTCGATATTCCTGCTTGATATTATCCATCTCCAAACTCGATATTCCTGCTTAAAAAATCAGCAAGATAATTGTTTATACCTTTAATATGAATAATATCGAAGTTATAGAATGACAAATATGCTTACCATCTGTGCAATCTCCTATATTGAGGCTCCATTGGCAACTTATTTTTAATTAATCCTGTAACATTAGAATTGTCAGTTTCAACAATAAACTTCTTAGATAATAGGAATAATGAAAACTTTTTTATTCCTCTAATAATTGCTAACAATTCTTTTTCATGAGTGGTATAATTTATTTCTGTTTGGTTAAAAGTTCCACTTGAATACCTGCAGATTTCATTTAAATCTGTTTTTAATATGGCTGCCCAATATTTATCAGAAGCATCTGTATTAACAACCAAATTATCCTTTTCATCTGGCAATCTTAATTTTGGTAAATTTTTGCATTCTTCTTTTAATAATTTAACAGCTTCTGTATGTTCTTCACTCCATCCTTTAGTATTTGTTTTTCTAAGTAAAACTTGTATTTTATGTCTCTTTTTTGAAAGATTTTCAATAAATCCTTCTGCATAATTTAGACATCCTAAGAACTTTTGTATTTGATCTTTTGATTCTAATCTATTTGGAAAACTTTCTATCTTTTTAGATATATGAGTTTGTAATTTTATTCATTTTTTATCTATTGATAATCCCAAGAAAATCAATTTCTTGTTTTTCTACTATAGCTTTCTTTTTTGAAAGAACAATTCTTCTTTTTTACATTCATTTATAAATTTTATCAAATGATTTCTATGTTCTTCTTTAGTATTAGAATATATTAATATATCATCAATATATACTATTAAAAATTCATCAAACTTTCTAAATATATTATCCATTTTTCTTTGATATATTTGTGGTGCATTTTTTAAACCAAAATGCATTACTAACCATTCATATTTACCTTGAGGTGTACTAAATGCAGTATATTATATACTATCTTCTTCCATTTTAACTTGCCAAAAGCCTGATTTACAATCAAACTTGGAATAATATTGTTTTCCTTTTGCAAGATTTATTAGGACTTCTTTATTTGGTAAAAAGTATCCATCAAATTTAGTATATTTGTTTAATTCTTTATAATTGATTACCATTCTAGCATTTCCTCTAACTTGCTCAGAATGTTTCATGACCATAAAGGCTGGACTACTATGAGGTCCATTACTTGGTCTAATAAGTTTTTGTTCTAATAATTCTTTTATTTGGGGTTTTAAATTCTTGTGTATCTTGTATAGTATACATCATTGGTCTGACTCTAATTATAACATTTTCTATTAGTTCTATTTTAGCTTTAGGATGGTATGGTTTCCAAAATAATAATGGATTTTCTCCACATGTTTTTTCTAATTGTTCTATAATTTTTTCTATACTTATCCCTATTTCTGCTTTTAGCACTTTTTTGTATAGAATTTTTGTGTTTATGTCTTTATTTATTATTGGTTTTTTCTCCCATTTATCACCACGCTGGGCTGGTTGAACTCTATAGGGTCTAAATTCTCTTGGAATTTTTAATAAGTGTGCACATGGTGTTTGTAACATTATCATATAATTATTTTGTTTATAATATTGAAATTGTTGGATAAAGTCATTTCCTAATAGTATGTCACAATCTAATTTATTATAACTATATATTTTATTTATTATTACTTGTTTACTTCCAAGTATTATACTGACTTTATCAGCACTATTAATTATTTGTGTACTCTCTCATGTTACTCCTGTTATTTTTATTTTACTATTTTCATTCCATGATTTTATTAAGAAGTTTTTAAATATTGTTATATCACTTCCTGTATCTATTAAGGCACATGTTGTTATGTTTGTTTCTACTATAGTAACTTGTATATATACGGCTAATGGAAAACTTATTTGATTATTCATTTATCTTTTTTCGCATAATATAGTTTGATCATTATGTGTTATATATAATCCTTCTCTTTTTATACTATAGTTTTTTAATACATTTAGAAAATTTATTCCTAATAATATATGAGGATCTGTATTCATACTATTATCCATGTAACATGGTACTACCATTTTAATTCCTCCTATTTTTATTGGTACTTTGACTTCTAATTCTGTAGTATGTATTTGTCCATCAAAATTTACATATCTATATGGTTCAATCTTATGAGTTATTAATCCTTTATTTCTAATTGAAGCTATATGACATTCACTTGCTCCTGTATCGATTAGTATATTTGGTCCTTCAATATATTCTCTTCCATTGTAATATTCTCCTTCTATTTTCAGGTTTCCACCATTTCTATGAAGTTTGATTTCTTTTATATTACTAGTTCCTTCTAAATATTTTTTAGGTAATTTAAGACTTGTTGACCTCTTAATTAATCTTCCATCTCTAAACATTATTTTATCAGAATAATCATCTTCTTTATCTTCTGTTATTTCAGGTTTATCTTTGAGTATACTAAATTCATATTCTTTAGGAATTAAACTTATTTGTTTGTTTGGTTCTATTATTTTACTAATATCCTTGCATTCCTTATGAACCTCTATGTATGATTTTTTAGAGTATATATTTCCATAGTTGGAGTTAGTAAATGTGTACAAAGCTCTATATTCTATAGTCATAATCTTGTCTCCTGGTTCCATTATATCATTTCTATGTAACTTAAAATGTAGTCCTAAGACTTCATTGAAGTTCTTATCTGTAATTGAGACACAATATTTTGGGTAACAAGTAAATATTAATTTTTGGTATGCTAAGTTTCCTTCTATAGTTCCTAAATGACTATCTTTTAAATTTATTATTCTTCCATCATGTAAACTTACGGTTAAAGGTGAATCTATTCCTTCTCTAAATAAGGATTTAAACATTATTTGTATTCCTGCTAAATAGACATATTGAATTTTTTCTCCTTGTTTTTTACTAATCTTTGTTAATAATTCATCTACTGTATTTCTTGTTAAAAGATTTAATTTATGTGTTCCTTGAGTTGTTCTAACATTTATAGCTTTTTCAATTTTATGATACTCATTTATTGCTATTCTTTCTCTTTTCCATATTCTATCTAAGGCTTCCCATTTTCCTATTTTTAAATCTAAAGATAATTTTCTCATTTTCTTGAATTTGTTATTATCAAATGTTACTTTTAATCCATAACCTTCTATTCCTTCATATTCTTGTTTATCTATATTATCTTTTTCTATTTCTTCAATTTCTTTATTCAGATTCTGACTCATTATCTTTTTCTGAATCTGATTCGCTTATATATACTTCTTGATCATAATATTGTTCAATATCTGATATTTCACTTAATTCACTTTCTATTTCTAAATATTCTTTTTGTAATATTTTAACCTTTTTCTTTTTACAATCAGGGCTTATATGTCCTATTTCTCCACAATTTCAACATTTGCATTGACTTTTATCTTTTCTATAAGGTCTGTTTTTCTGTTGTCTATTCGGATTATATTTCCTTTTATAATATCTTCTTCTAGGCTTTATATATTTTTTCTTAAATTTCTAAATTTTCTAAATTTTTTATTTTTGAATTTTCTCTTAATATTTTTTCTTTCAGGATTACATCCCCATTGTGTAGGTTTTTTCATATCTTCACAACATATCTTGGTTAATTTTCCTGATTTTTTCATTAATTGTCTTTGTTGACATATGTATGCAAGTCTTTCAAATAAAAATTTTATTCTTGATCCTCAAAATCTGGGTGCTTCAGGATTTTCTTTGATATACTTTTCAAATTCTATTTTAAAATATATTCCCCATGTTCCTGGTAACTTATTATAGTACATATCTTTATACACATCTTGATTTTCATTACTATAAAATTGGGTATAATAATATTCCTTAAATTCACATGTATATTCTTTGATTTTACACATATCACATATTGTTAGGTTTATTAATTTTATCCTAGCATTTTCTTGTTCTTTTATTGCTTCTCCATCAAAATTTCTTATCCAATCTTCTCCTAAGAATTCATCTGAAATATAGTTTACTAATCTTTCTATACCTTCTCTATCTGATTTTATTATTTCTGTTTGTACATTTCTTCTTATTAGTGTCTTTGTATCATTATTTATTCCATCCCACCAATTTCTAACATTTCCTTCAAAAGATGCTACTAAAAAGTCTATCCTTCTTTCAGTACTTTCCCATGTATCATCTTTGTTATATAAAAAGAATAATATCATTGAATCTGCCCAAGTTACTAAGGCTTTTTTAATATCTATTTTACAATCTAAGTCTAATTTTGCTCCTCCATGATTGACAGGTTTATCATAATTATCATTTAGTTCAAATTTATTACTGTATTTGTTTCCTCTTGGTGGTTGTCTATTTCTTATTGTTTCATAATATTGTCTATATGGTTTAATGTATATAGGTGCATAACTTTCATCTGGGTCTAATATTTCTTGTTTATTAGAAGATTCTGTTTTATTTGGTCCTCCTCCAGTATTCATTAGGATTTGATATTCATCTAAATTTTCTAAACTTAATTGATCAAAATTTTCTATAAGTAAATCTAATTCTTCATTCATCTTTATCTTCTATATCATCTTGATTTTCTTTAATTTCTAATTTTCCTATTGCTTTTTCTTTAGATTTTTCCATTTTTTCCTCTTCTTCTATTATTTTTGGTAAAATCTTTTTCCTAAATTCATCATCCATACTTCCTGCTTCTATTCTTATATTTTCTTGTTCAGTATATTTTTTCCCTATTCTAGACATTTCTTTTTCTATTAGTTTTTTGTCTATTGTTTTTTCTTTTCCTTTACTATTTTCTTTTATTTTTCTTACTTCAATTTTTAGAATATTAATATCATTTCTTACTTCTTTTATTTCATTATTTATGTTCTGAACATCATCTATTAATATTTTTATTAGTGTTTTTAATTCTTCTATATACTCACCAATTGACATTTATCTTTTCTTTGATTGACATAAGTAATATGTTCTACATTCAGTATCTTTACAATCTTTTATTACTTTATCACATCTTTGCTTTACATAATTATTATTTGTTAATTCTTTCATTTTTTCGTAATAATTTGCTCTTATTTTATACCTTTCTTGTTTTAATTTTAATATTTGTTTTTGTTGTGAGCTTGTTATATTTCCAGGTTTCAAAAGTTAATCTTGTATTTGTAGATTTATTTCTCTTACTCTTACTAATTTTTTATCTAAAATTTCTTTTATTTCCATTAATTACATTAACAGTTTTTACAAATCATTTGATTCATATTTTTCTTTATAATATAAATTGATTTCTTCTTTCTCAAAAGTTTCTATTATTTTCTCATATATATATCCTTCTTTTATTGATTCTATAATTAGTTTGTGTAATATTTGTGCTTTAATTTCCATAGGTAATTTTCTAATTATTCTTAATGTTATTATTTTTAGCTTATCGGGTATAGGTTTTAAAAATATATAACTTCCTCTTTCTGTTTCTAATTTATAATAATTATTTATTTTTATAATTCTATTACTCATAATTTTTGCAATATAACATAATTTCTTCTTTTTCAAGTTGAATAATAATTTTTTCATATATATATTCATCTTTTAATGTTCCTATTATAAGGTTATCTATAATTTGTTCTTTTATTTCTTGAGGTAAGTCTTTAATTATTATTAACGTTATTGTTTTTATTTTCTTAGGAATATGTTCTAAAAATATATTATTTCCTTTACTTTCTTCTATTTTGTAATACCAATCTGTTTTTGTAATTGTAATGTCCATGACCTCTATGGCTCTGATACCATTCACTTGGGGGGCTACTTAGAGCGAACAAAAATCAAATAATACTTAAAATCTAAAATCTAATTAATCTTTAAATAGTCGTATATTCTATATATTCTTTTAATTTATCAAATTCTAATCTATTATTAGTTATAGATATATAAAATCTCAGGGTTAAATTAAACATTAATTTCTTATATTCTTGTGGTAATCTATTTGTGATAGGTTTCCTCATCTATAGGTTTTTAATTTAATCTTCAAAGTCTAATAATGTTTGAGAATTCATAATATCAAGGTCTGTTATTATATCTATATTTGATTCAAGAGGTATATTATATTTTGAGATATTCTTTTTCATTTTTTTCTAATTTATCTATTATATCTTGTATATCTTTTACAATTATAGATCTAACAATTCCTCTGGCAAAATTTTCTATTAAATTTTCTTTAAAACATTTTAATATTTCTTGAGCAGCATATAATTGTTCTTGATATCCTATTTTATCGATTTCATTTTCAAATTCAATTTCTTTTTTATTTTTTATAATAATTTTAATTTTATATGGACCTCTTTTAGATCTAGGTCTTTTCATTTTATAATTATTAGTCATAATTTAGTTAGTTTTTTGACAAGAAATTATTATTTCAAGATTATAATAAATCTTCTAGGACTAAATTGTTACTTTCTTTATATTATGATTACTTTGGTTGTAAATCTTATATTTAGGGGTATTTTTGGTAGTTTACTACCTTTGAATAGTCAAAGGGTATTTTGCAAAGGCTATCATCAAATTTGGGGTATTTTCAATAATTTCCCAGGTATTACCTTGGGCACGTTGTTTTATTTTTTTAGCATAACTTGGCGTTTTACTCAAGAACTATAAATAATAATAAAAGCATTCCTGACAAATTATTACTCAATTTCTTTTCTTCTTTTTTCTCAAGCAAAAAACAATCTTGACACTAAAAAATATGTTTTTTTTCCGTATGTTTGACACTCATTTTTTTTCGATTCTCGTTTTCATTCTTTTTATTCATTTCAACCCAACGTCCTATTAATAAAATAATATTACACGTAAATAAAGAAACAAATGAAAAAATATATAAATAATAATATAAAAAAAGAAAAAAATATATTATAAATAAAAGAATAAAATAAAAAATAATAAAAAATAAAATAAAAAAAGAACATAAATATAAAAAATATAAATAAAGGTATATAATAAATAAAAAAAAAATATTAAATAATAAGAATAATAAAAAAAAATAATGATATAAAAAAAAAAAAAGAAATTACAAAATATAATTAGAAATAATAAAAAAAAAATTAGAAAAAAAAATTATAAAAAATTAGAGATTATAAAAAAAAAAAGAAAAATATAAAATATATATATTATAAAAAAGAGAAAAAAAGATTTTTTAAAATATATATTAAATGAAAATAATGATAAATATATAAGAAATATAAAATAATATAGAATAAGAATATAAAAATAAAAATAAAAAAAAATAAAAAAAGAATAATAAAAATAAGAAAAATAAAAGAATAAAAAAGATAAATTCAAATTAAGAAAAAAAATTATTAATAATGAAAAAAATATAAATTAGAAAAAAAAAAAAGATAAAATAATATAATAATAAAAAAAAATAAAATAAAAAAAAATAATAAAATTAAAAAAATAAAAATAATTATATAAAAATAAAAATAGAGTAAAAAATAAAAAATAGAAAATAAAATAATATAAAAAATTAAAATTAAAAGATAAATAAAAAAAAATAAAAGAATAATATTAAATATATAGAAATTTATGTAAATAAATCAAAAAAAGAAAATATAATAAAATTATAAGAATAGAATAAATAATAAATAAAAAAAACAAAAAAAAATAATAAAGAAAAAAAAATTAATAAAAATATTATACACATTAAAATATAAAAAAAAAAAAATGAAAATAAATAATAATAAAAAAAAAAAAAAAGATAAAAAAATAATAAAAAATAAAAAAATAAAAAAAATACTAAATATAAAAAATAATAAAGAAAAATAAAATAAAAAAGAAAAAATATTATAAAAAAAATAAAATAAAAAAAATTGTTATTATAAAATAATAAAAAAAAAAAAAAAAAAGTAAATTTAATAAATAAACATACATATAAAAAAAAGAAAAATATAAAAAAAATAAACAATATAAGAAAATAAATAATAAAAATAATATATATATAAACAATTACATAAAAAATAAAACTAAAAAATAAAGAAATAAAAATAAGAATATTAAAGAAGAAAAAAAAAAAAAAATATAAAAGAGTTTTTTTTAAAAAAAGATATAAAATAAATAAAAAAAAATATAAATTCATAAAAAAAAAAAAAAAAAATATAAAAATATGAATAAAAAATAAAATTAAGGAAAAATAAATAAAATAAAAAAAAAAAAAAAAAAATAGATAAAAAAATAAATAATATTAGATAAATTATAAAAAAAGAAAAATGAAAAAATATAATAAAAATATAAAAAATAAAAAAAAAAAAGAGATACAAAATAAAAATAAAAATAATTAATAGAATAATAAGAAGTAAATACAAATAAAAAAGAAAATATAACATTAAATTCAAAAAAATTATCAAAGAAAAAAAAATAAAAATAAAAGAATTAGAAAAAATAAAAATAAAAATATTAAAAAGAAAAATATAAAAAAAAAAGTATAAATAATAAATAAATAAATAATTAATAGATAAATTAAAAAAAAATAAAAAAATTATATAAAAAATATTAAAATATAAAAATAAATAAAAAAAAAAAAAAAATATATATAAAAAAGTAATAGAAAAAATAATAGAAAAATAAACAACTAATTAAGAAAAAAAAAAATAATAAAAATTAAAAAAAAATAAAAAAAAAATACAAAATTTAAAAAAAAAAAATATAAAAAACAATAATAAAAAGTAAAAGAAAAAAATAAAAAAAGAAAATCAATAATAAAAATACATTATAATAATAAATAATATGCATAATAATATAAAAATAAGATTAAATAAATAATATTAAAAATAAAAAAATAAAAAAAAAAAAAGATAAAAAAAAATAAAAATATATATTTAAAAATAAATAAATAAAAATTATAAAAAAATAAAAATATAATAAAATAAAAAAAAATATAAAATAATAATAATAAAAATTAAAATATAAAAAATCAAAAATATATTTAGATAAAAAAAAAGATAGAAAAAAAAGAAAAGAGAAAGTATAAAAAAATAAAAATATAAAATTTAAATTTTTTTTTTTTTAATAATAAATATATAAGAATGAATATATTAAAAATGAAAAAAAAAAAAAAGAAATAAAAAAAAAAAAAATATAATAAATGAATATATAAATAATAAAAAAATATTAAATATTAATAAAATAAAAAAAATACGATTAAAAAATAATAAAAAATAAAAACAAAGACAAAAAAAAAAAATTATATAAAATTATAAAAAATTAAATAAATAAAAATATAAATATAAAAAAAGAAAGAAATAAAAAATAAAAAAATATAATAAAAAAAAAAAAAGAATAAAAAAATATAAATAAAAAAAAAATACAAAAATAAAAATAATTAAATTTTATAAACAAATATTAAAATTAAATGAATAAAAAAATATAAAATATTCAAGAAAAAAAGATAAAAAATGAAAGAAAAAATAAACATATTAATTGAAAAATAATATGCAAAAAAATAAAAAAAAAAAGATATAAAAATATCAATAATAAATAATTAAATAATTAAACAATTAATTAATAAAATAAAAAATAAAAAAGAAAAAAAGAGAAAAAAAAAAAGAAAAAGAAAAAAAAATTATAATATAAAAGAAATTAAAAATAGAACAACGAATGATACAAAAATATGATATAAAAAATTTTTTTTTATAAATTAAAGAAATATAAAAAAAAAGAAATTTTTTTTTGAAAATTAAAAAATAAAAAAAATATAAAAAAATAAATAAAAAATAATAAAATAAAATAGAAAAAATAGGAAAAAATTTAAAAATAAAATAAAAAATAAAAAGGAAATGAAAAAAAATATAAAAAGGATATAAATTAAGATAAAAAAAGAATAAAAATATGAAAAAAATAAAAGATAAGAAAAAAAATAAATAATATAATAAAAAAAAATATTATAAATAAAAATAAATGAAAATATAAAAATATTGAATTAAAATATAATAAAAAAAAAAATTAAAAAGAACATAAATAAAAATAATGAAAAAAAATAGACATAAAAAATAAAAGAAAAAAACAAAATAAAAAAAAAAAAAATAAAGTAATAAAAAATTAAAAAAAATATATAAAAAAGCAGAAAGAATATAAATAAATAATTAATAAAAAAAAAAATAAAAAAAAAAATAAATAAAAATATATAAAATATAAATAAGATATATAAGAATATGATAAAGAATTATAAAAAATAAAAAGAAATAAAATAAACATATAAAAATACAAAAAAATAATTTTTTTTTTTTTTTAAATAAAGATATAAATAAAAATAAAAAAATAAAAAAAGAAGATAATAAAATGTTTTCGTAGAAAAGTCTATTTTACCCTTAATGAAATATGTTTCTTTATTGCAAGACATATCCTTCTATTTTAAAGTAGGTTTTTGATCTGTTCTATATTTCTTATGTTTTGGTTTTTAAAGTATAAATCCATTCTTTGATCTAATATATTAGCATAATCTGCTATTTTTTGTTCACATTCTTTTATAAGTCTAATATATTCTTCAGATATTTCATCTGTATTTTCTAGTTGGGATATAAGATTTTCTACTTTTTCAAGTATTCTTTTTAACAAATCATTTAATCCTTTAATTGTATATCTTGGCATGACTGAATATTATATAAACATTATCATAATGTTATAAAATATAAACATCATAGTAGACAGTAATCCAAACATCATGAATAATCATAAACATTTATAATCACTGCGATTCTCTAAGATCTTAAGAAATT
This sequence comes from Fraxinus excelsior, assembly GCA_019097785.1. Lineage (NCBI taxonomy): Eukaryota > Viridiplantae > Streptophyta > Magnoliopsida > Lamiales > Oleaceae > Fraxinus > Fraxinus excelsior. The sequence goes on from CM032636.1 coordinate 7,926,760, forward strand.
CTTTCAAAATTTAACAAGGAATAGTAGTTCTACCTTAATTTTAATCTGGTTCTTTATTCTTAGAATCGAGTGACCTTCAGGCTCTGAATGTGCAAATTGTTTCCTTCAATGGCCTCCTGCCTTAACGGAATCCTTGTTATTCAACTTCTTGCCTTCACTGTTTCATTTCTAAGGACAAATCCCTAGACTTGGATTAAAGAAAAACTGTTTTTGTTGTTAAAATAAGAAAGAATTTCTTATTAGATCTATCAAGAATCTATGGGAATGAAAATTTAGAGACTCATTCTTCTATGTAAGAAATGGATTTTCTATTGATATTCTGAAATTGGTACAAAGATTATATCAAAAGACAGAAATGTTTTTCTCGCAATATGAAGGCTCAAGTGTTTTTTCTCAACTCATTCTGCCTCTATCTTAGCTCAAAGGCTTCTATTTATACTACTACATGAGACTCGATTATTGGCCTCTTACATCATCCATTATCTCATACTCCACTAATGAAGTTCTATTATTACAACAGTTTCCCACTACATAATTGTAGCTCTATTATTTCTTCCAGCTGTCCACCTTTCTTTCACACCTTCTTTTCCTCTATTGTCTTCATATAGAGTTTGTCAAGATTCTCCATAGTGGCGGGGCCTCTTTTCATTTGGATAGCATGTGGGACACTCCCTCAACTGGCATGATTCTTGTATGGTTGATGGACTTCCATGGATTTGATGGATATCAAACTTTTGGATATATTCTTTTAAAATTGTAGACTTATCCTTTCCATTATTTGTCATAAGTGTCCATCCTTCATATTGGCATAAGCATTGAAATTTTTTATCGTATAAATTTTTTGCCATGTTGTAGAGAACTTTCATCCCTAAGACTCTTCGGGATCTCATCCATGATCTGTTAATGTTTGGCAATGACTTTCTATTTTGGCCTACTTCAATTTGGAAATTTCGGCCTACATATCCGACTGTAATAATATGTTCTGCAGGATAATATATCCTTCCATCAATTTCTGGACTGATTGAGTAAAATTTAAGATATATTGGTCTTCCTTTGGCGAATTTTGAAACTTCTCCTCGGAAGATATCATCAAATTTCTCAATTTCTTTTAAATCTTTTCCTGGATAAATTAAATCCAAGAAATCCATAATCTGCCGCCATTTTAACCATGTTAGGGTCTCCATCGTTTGTAATGATCATTCTTGGGTAAATATGTTCTCCTGGGGAGATGAAATATGATTCATCATCTTGTAGTTCATAGACAAGTTTTGCAAAAGCTTTATATTCTTCTTCTCTTGGTGTTAAAGGGGTTTCATCATCTTCATCTGCTCTGATTTTGATCACCCTTGTATGTTTATCATCATTTTTTATTGTCACCTTTCGGGGACTTTCCATGATTGTATCTCTTTTTATTTGACTGGGTCCACCGCTGCTTCCACTTGGTGTACCTGTTTGTATTCCCTGTTTGGTATTTTGAGATTGTGCTAAAGCATCAATCCCTGTATTTTTGGTATTTGTAGACTCTAATTGTGCTTCAAGAGCATCAATTCGGTCTTTTAATTCATTGGTAACTTTGGTATGGGACGTACTGATCTCAAGTAATAATTTGACATTATAACTTAAAGTTTCAACTAATGCCTCCATTCCAACTTTTATATCATCAGCTTCATCTTTGACAAATGCTGCCGCAGATTTTATTTCTGATATCTCCTGCTTGATATTATCCATCTCCAAACTCGATATTCCTGCTTGATATTATCCATCTCCAAACTCGATATTCCTGCTTAAAAAATCAGCAAGATAATTGTTTATACCTTTAATATGAATAATATCGAAGTTATAGAATGACAAATATGCTTACCATCTGTGCAATCTCCTATATTGAGGCTCCATTGGCAACTTATTTTTAATTAATCCTGTAACATTAGAATTGTCAGTTTCAACAATAAACTTCTTAGATAATAGGAATAATGAAAACTTTTTTATTCCTCTAATAATTGCTAACAATTCTTTTTCATGAGTGGTATAATTTATTTCTGTTTGGTTAAAAGTTCCACTTGAATACCTGCAGATTTCATTTAAATCTGTTTTTAATATGGCTGCCCAATATTTATCAGAAGCATCTGTATTAACAACCAAATTATCCTTTTCATCTGGCAATCTTAATTTTGGTAAATTTTTGCATTCTTCTTTTAATAATTTAACAGCTTCTGTATGTTCTTCACTCCATCCTTTAGTATTTGTTTTTCTAAGTAAAACTTGTATTTTATGTCTCTTTTTTGAAAGATTTTCAATAAATCCTTCTGCATAATTTAGACATCCTAAGAACTTTTGTATTTGATCTTTTGATTCTAATCTATTTGGAAAACTTTCTATCTTTTTAGATATATGAGTTTGTAGTTTTACTCATTTTTTATCTATTGATAATCCCAAGAAAATCAATTTCTTGTTTTTCTACTATAGCTTTCTTTTTTGAAAGAACAATTCTTCTTTTTTACATTCATTTATAAATTTTATCAAATGATTTCTATGTTCTTCTTTAGTATTAGAATATATTAATATATCATCAATATATACTATTAAAAATTCATCAAACTTTCTAAATATATTATCCATTTTTCTTTGATATATTTGTGGTGCATTTTTTAAACCAAAATGCATTACTAACCATTCATATTTACCTTGAGGTGTACTAAATGCAGTATATTGTATACTATCTTCTTCCATTTTAACTTGCCAAAAGCCTGATTTACAATCAAACTTGGAATAATATTGTTTTCCTTTTGCAAGATTTATTAGGACTTCTTTATTTGGTAAAAAGTATCCATCAAATTTAGTATATTTGTTTAATTCTTTATAATTGATTACCATTCTAGCATTTCCTCTAACTTGCTCAAAATGTTTCATGACCATAAAGGCTGGACTACTATGAGGTCCATTACTTGGTCTAATAAGTTTTTGTTCTAATAATTCTTTTATTTGGGGTTTTAAATTCTTGTGTATCTTGTATAGTATACATCATTGGTCTGACTCTAATTATAACATTTTCTATTAGTTCTATTTTAGCTTTAGGATGGTATGGTTTCCAAAATAATAATGGATTTTCTCCACATGTTTTTTCTAATTGTTCTATAATTTTTTCTATACTTATCCCTATTTCTGCTTTTAGCACTTTTTTGTATAGAATTTTTGTGTTTATGTCTTTATTTATTATTGGTTTTTTCTCCCATTTATCACCACGCTGGGCTGGTTGAACTCTATAGGGTCTAAATTCTCTTGGAATTTTTAATAAGTGTGCACATGGTGTTTGTAACATTATCATATAATTATTTTGTTTATAATATTGAAATTGTTGGATAAAGTCATTTCCTAATAGTATGTCACAATCTAATTTATTATAACTATATATTTTATTTATTATTACTTGTTTACTTCCAAGTATTATACTGACTTTATCAGCACTATTAATTATTTGTGTACTCTCTCCTGTTACTCCTGTTATTTTTATTTTACTATTTTCATTCCATGATTTTATTAAGAAGTTTTTAAATATTGTTATATCACTTCCTGTATCTATTAAGGCACATGTTGTTATGTTTGTTTCTACTATAGTAACTTGTATATATACGGCTAATGGAAAACTTATTTGATTATTCATTTATCTTTTTTCGCATAATATAGTTTGATCATTATGTGTTATATATAATCCTTCTCTTTTTATACTATAGTTTTTTAATCCATTTAGAAAACTTATTCCTAATAATATATGAGGATCTGTATTCATACTATTATCCATGTAACATGGTACTACCATTTTAATTCCTCCTATTTTTATTGGTACTTTGACTTCTAATTCTGTAGTATGTATTTGTCCATCAAAATTTACATATCTATATGGTTCAATCTTATGAGTTATTAATCCTTTATTTCTAATTGAAGCTATATGACATTCACTTGCTCCTGTATCGATTAGTATATTTGGTCCTTCAATATATTCTCTTCCATTGTAATATTCTCCTTCTATTTTCAGGTTTCCAGCATTTCTATGAAGTTTGATTTCTTTTATATTACTAGTTCCTTCTAAATATTTTTTAGGTAATTTAAGACTTGTTGACCTCTTAATTAATCTTCCATCTCTAAACATTATTTTATCAGAATAATCATCTTCTTTATCTTCTGTTATTTCAGGTTTATCTTTGAGTATACTAAATTCATATTCTTTAGGAATTAAACTTATTTGTTTGTTTGGTTCTATTATTTTACTAATATCCTTGCATTCCTTATGAACCTCTATGTATGATTTTTTAGAGTATATATTTCCATAGTTGGAGTTAGTAAATGTGTACAAAGCTCTATATTCTATAGTCATAATCTTGTCTCCTGGTTCCATTATATCATTTCTATGTAACTTAAAATGTAGTCCTAAGACTTCATTGAAGTTCTTATCTGTAATTGAGACACAATATTTTGGGTAACAAGTAAATATTAATTTTTGGTATGCTAAGTTTCCTTCTATAGTTCCTAAATGACTATCTTTTAAATTTATTATTCTTCCATCATGTAAACTTACGGTTAAAGGTGAATCTATTCCTTCTCTAAATAAGGATTTAAACATTATTTGTATTCCTGCTAAATAGACATATTGAATTTTTTCTCCTTGTTTTTTACTAATCTTTGTTAATAATTCATCTACTGTATTTCTTGTTAAAAGATTTAATTTATGTGTTCCTTGAGTTGTTCTAACATTTATAGCTTTTTCAATTTTATGATACTCATTTATTGCTATTCTTTCTCTTTTCCATATTCTATCTAAGGCTTCCCATTTTCCTATTTTTAAATCTAAAGATAATTTTCTCATTTTCTTGAATTTGTTATTATCAAATGTTACTTTTAATCCATAACCTTCTATTCCTTCATATTCTTGTTTATCTATATTATCTTTTTCTATTTCTTCAATTTCTTTATTCAGATTCTGACTCATTATCTTTTTCTGAATCTGATTCGCTTATATATACTTCTTGATCATAATATTGTTCAATATCTGATATTTCACTTAATTCACTTTCTATTTCTAAATATTCTTTTTGTAATATTTTAACCTTTTTCTTTTTACAATCAGGGCTTATATGTCATATTTCTCCACAATTCCAACATTTGCATTGGCTTTTATCTTTTCTATAAGGTCTGTTTTTCTGTTGTCTATTCGGATTATATTTCCTTTTATAATATCTTTTTCTAGGCTTTATATATTTTTTCTTATAATTTCTAAATTTTCTAAATTTTTTATTTTTGAATTTTCTCTTAATATTTTTTCTTTCAGGATTACATCCCCATTGTGTAGGTTTTTCCATATCTTCACAACATATCTTGGTTAATCTTCCTGATTTTTTCATTAATTGTCTTTGTTGACATATGTATGCAAGTCTTTCAAATAAAAATTTTATTCTTGATCCTCAAAATCTGGGTGCTTCAGGATTTTCTTTGATATACTTTTCAAATTCTATTTTAAAATATATTCCCCATGTTCCTGGTAACTTATTATAGTACATATCTTTATACACATCTTGATTTTCATTACTATAAAATTGGGTATAATAATATTCCTTAAATTCACATGTATATTCTTTGATTTTACACATATCACATATTGTTAGGTTTATTAATTTTATCCTAGCATTTTCTTTTTCTTTTATTGCTTCTCCATCAAAATTTCTTATCCAATCTTCTCCTAAGAATTCATCTGAAATATAGCTTACTAATCTTTCTATACCTTCTCTATCTGATTTTATTATTTCTGTTTGTACATTTCTTCTTATTAGTGTCTTTGTATCATTATTTATTCCATCCCACCAATTTCTAACATTTCCTTCAAAAGATGCTACTAAAAAGTCTATCCTTCTTTCAGTACTTTCCCATGTATCATCTTTGTTATATAAAAAGAATAATATCATTGAATCTGCCCAAGTTACTAAGGCTTTTTTAATATCTATTTTACAATCTAAGTCTAATTTTGCTCCTCCATGATTGACAGGTTTATCATAATTATCATTTAGTTCAAATCTATTACTGTATTTGTTTCCTTTTGGTGATTGTCTATTTCTTATTGTTTCATAATATTGTCTATATGGTTTAATGTATATAGGTGCATAACTTTCATCTGGGTCTAATATTTCTTGTTTATTAGAAGATTCTGCTTTATTTGGTCCTCCTCCAGTATTCATTAGGATTTGATATTCATCTAAATTTTCTAAACTTAATTGATCAAAATTTTCTATAAGTAAATCTAATTCTTCATTCATCTTTATCTTCTATATTATCTTGATTTTCTTTAATTTCTAATTTTCATATTGCTTTTTCTTTAGATTTTTCCATTTTTTCCTCTTCTTCTATTATTTTTGGTAAAATCTTTTTCCTAAATTCATCATCCATACTTCCTGCTTCTATTCTTATATTTTCTTGTTCAGTATATTTTTTCCCTATTCTAGACATTTCTTTTTCTATTAGTTTTTTGTCTATTGTTTTTTCTTTTCCTTTACTATTTTCTTTTATTTTTCTTACTTCAATTTTTAGAATATTAATATCATTTCTTACTTCTTTTATTTCATTATTTATGTTTTGAACATCATCTATTAATATTTTTATTAGTGTTTTTAATTCTTCTATATACTCACCAATTGACATTTATCTTTTCTTTGATTGACATAAGTAATATGTTCTACATTCAGTATCTTTACAATCTTTTATTACTTTATCACATCTTTGCTTTACATAATTATTATTTGTTAATTCTTTCATTTTTTCGTAATAACTTGCTCTTATTTTATACCTTTCTTGTTTTAATTTTAATATTTGTTTTTGTTGTGAGTTTGTTATATTTCCAGGTTTTAAAAGTTCATCTTGTATTTGTAGATTTATTTCTCTTATTCTTACTAATTTTTTATCTAGAATTTCTTTTATTTCCATTAATTCCATTAATAGTTTTTACAATTCATCTGATTCATATTTTTCTTTATAATATAAATTGATTTCTTCTTTCTCAAAAGTTTCTATTATTTTCTCATATATATATATATCTTTCTTTTATTGATTCTATAATTAGTTTGTGTAATATTTGTGTTTTAATTTCCATAGGTAATTTTCTAATTATTCTTAATGTTATTATTTTTAACTTATTGGGTATAGGTTCTAAAAATATACAACTTCCTCTTTCTGTTTCTAATGTGTAATAATTATCTATTTTTATAATTTTATTACTCATAATCTTTGCAATATAACATCATTTCTTCTTTTTCAAGTTCAATAATAATTTTTTCATATATATATTCATCTTTTAATGTTCCTATTATAAGGTTATCTATAATTTGTTCTTTTATTTCTTGAGGTAACTCCTTAATTATTATTAACGTTATTGTTTTTATTTTCTTAGGAATGTGTTCTAAAAATATATTACTTTCTTTACTATCTTCTATTTTGTAATACCAATCTGCTTTCGTAATTGTAATGTCCATGATCTCTATGGCTCTGATACCATTAATTAGGGGGCTACTTAGAGCGAACAAAAATCAAATAATATTTAAAATCTAAAATCTAGTTAATCTTTGAATAGTCGTATACTCTATGTATTCTTTTAATTTATCAAATTCTAATCTATTATTAGTTATAGATATATAAAATCTCAAAGTTAAATTAAACCTTAATTTCTTATATTCTTGTGGTAATCTATTTGTGATAGGTTTCCTCATCTATAGGTTTTTAATTAAATCTTCAAAGTCTAATAATGTTTGAGAATTTATAATATCAAGATCTGTTATTATATCTATATTTGATTCAAGAGGTATGTTATACTTTGAAATATTCTTTTTCATTTTCTCTAATTTATCTATTATATCTTGTATATTTTTTATAATTATAGATCTAACAATTCCTCTAGCAAAATTTTCTATTAAATTTTCTTTAAAACATTTTAATATTTCTTGAGCAGCATATAATTGTTCTTGATATCCTATTTTATCAATTTCATTTTCAAATTCAATTTCTTTTTTATTTTCTACAATCGTTTTAATTTTATATGGACCTCTTTTAGATCTAGGCCTTTTCATCTTATTATTAGTCATAGTTTTAGTTAGTTTTTTGAAAAGAAATTATTGTTTTAAGATTAAAATAAATCTTTTAGGACTAAATTGTTATTTTCTTCATATTATAATTACTTTGGTTGTAAATCTTATATTTAGGGGTATTTTTGGTAGTTTGCTACCTTTAAATGGTCAAAGGGTATTTTGCAAAGGCTATCATCAAATTTGGGGTATTTTCAATAATTTCACTTACCAAAACCATGCCCAGCTTCTTAGTCCCTGTTCCCACCCTTTAGCTTCATCGTCCCTCCTCATCCCTTCCCGTGACACAGCATATACATACACATATACGTATATATATTCTCCATCTCTCTATATATATTTACTCACACAGTTCTATTAACTATATTTGCATGTAAAGATCGAATAACAATCAAATTCAGAATGGGATTGTGCTTGTCACGCGATAATAAATCAAAAGTGAAGAAGAGACCGCCGTCAAAACGGATAACGAACCACTCGGCGGCAGCTTCTGGTGGTCGAGGAGGTGGAGGTGGAGGCGGGAGCACGAGGATTCGGTCTTCTAGGAAAGAGGAGAACCTAATTCATGAGCAAGCGGTGGCGGCGGCGATACTTTTTCAGCAGCAGTTGCACAATGGCGGCGCTTCTACATTTGATCGGTCCACTTCCTTGAGGTATCCGAGTGGGAACTCTAAGAGGAATGAGGCGTTGAATCGGTGCTCAAGCTCTCGGACTCGGTCCCTCACCGATCCTCTGCTTCAACCTCACCAACTCATCAATCAGGTGAATCTAGATTGCATTTCCTTTTTTGATTTTATTTAGTTATTACTCTATTTTCCTGATTAATTTTATAGCTTTGGAATGCTAATTAATCTTAATTTTAGTTCGTTCTATTAGATTGGTGATGGTTTTGTATTGTGAAATGTTGGTTTGTATGTGAACAATTGATAAGCTGAGCTTGAGTTGGTAAAGTTTCCAAACTAGTGGTCAAATTCGAGAAATCGTGATATGAACTCTACGACGACTGGTCCTTATACAATAATCATGTCAGCTGTAAAGTTGTAAAGTAGAAAGCTTTATTGGAGTTTGTGTTCAGATATTAGGCTGGTGGAGAAAGTGACGACTGACTGTCAATATTGTTTATCTTTACCATTGGTTTATTACCTATTGGTGTAATTTTCCCTTTTTACCAATTTGAATAGTTTCCGTCTTGCTCTGCACTTTTGTATGATTCTGACACAAAAGTTTGTAAATAATAGAGTAAATATGATTTTGATTCTTGATTCTTATTTACACATTCTTATTCTTTTTTTTCCTCGCCTCAGAGAGCCAAGTTTGTCACCCTTCCTCCTACCAGAGCATCCAAAGTTATTCTCTATGATTCAAATTGTTTATATCGTTTATTTATGAAAACAAACAACACCCTTTCAAGCTTTGGACTATCAAATATCAATTATCTATTCAGCAATTCAAGCTAGAAAAGTTTTAATATCTTGGTATTTTGTTAGCGAAAACTCACTTAGCAATTGTTGCAACTGACAAATTATCCTCAAAACGTAGACTGTACGGACCATTAAGGTGTCATAGACAAAAGAGGGTTCAACCCTTTTCCTACTTATTATGTCTGTATGAGTTGTTAAATGGCTAATGTTTTACTCCAGTTGGCAGGAATGGGTGGTGTTTTCCCTTTTTTGAATGTTTTGCCATTATGCGTGGTGGCAAGAAACCATTATTCACATGGTAAATTAAGATGATTTGTACTGATTTTTCATGTTCAAAATGATTCTAAGTTTATGACTTTTCCTGTGTTTCTGGTCTCTCACTTAGATGGGATTCGAAGTCTTTCTAATCTTCTGTTACCTTATATTCAGCATGGTGCCATGAAAGCTAAATATGATTTTGTCTTGCTGAATTTCGTGAATTTAATTCGAGAAATTTATTTGCTTGTGTTACCTTCTGCATCATCCTTATAACAAAATTTTCTATTTGACAGGATATCAAGCTTGATAATATAGAGACCAACCATTTTGTCCTTGTCCATGGTGGTGGTTTTGGGGCCTGGTGCTGGTATAAAACAATTGCTCTGTTAGAAGAAGGTGGATATAAAGTTACTGCAATAGATTTGACTGGTTCTGGGATTCATTCATTTGATACAAATAGCATTACAAGTATTTCCCAATATGTGAAGCCACTTACTGATTTCTTCGAAAAGCTTGCTGATGGGGAAAAGGTTATATATTTAGACCATTTCTTTAGTGTGTTTCCATCTACATTGATATTTCAGATTTCCTTTTTTCTGTAGTTGGAGGGGCGGACAGGACACAATTAGAATAGTAGAAGTAGAAAGGAATAATATTGTACGTGGGGAAATAGATTTCATGTGTTCAATAAATCATTTCATTAAGATTCTAATTCTCTCTCAAATCTTTTATCGTAAACCAACAACTCTGATATGGATCAACAAATTGTCATTTTTTAATAAACTTCTGTGGCTAAACTATATTAAAGAGACTGAACACTTCTATGAAGGATATTTGTCAGCTATTTCCCACTTTGACATTCTGACGGTTGGTGAAGTGGTAAAGATCCACATATTTTCTTACAGTAAGTTATTTTTTCTAAGGGCTTTGTTCTTGCTATTTTTTAACTGTATATATCATATATGCTATTTGAGACTTCCTCTCTGTAGCTGCAAACCTTGGTTTTGGACTTTTGAGGATTTGTGAAATATTGCATTGTCTTCAAGGCTGCAGAAGTATCATGTGTAGTAGCGAATTTAACACTACAAACAATTGGCTTCTAAGTATTTCTGGGTGCTCAAAACTGACCTTGAACTTACTCCATTAACATAAAACAATATAATTTTTGTCTAGATATTTGTGTATTCATTTTATCTACAAAGAATTTCTCTATGCAGTTACATGCATATTGAGTTTTACAGGAACAAGTGTGCTTTGTTCTCAATTATCTCCTCCTTACATGCAGGCGATTTTAGTAGGACATGATTTTGGGGGGGCATGTATATCATATGCAATGGAGTTGTTTCCATCTAAAGTTTCCAAAGCTGTTTTTATTGCTGCTGCTATGTTGACTAGTGGGCAAAGCACTCTTGAGATGTTCTCTGAAAAGGTTCGTTTAGATAATATACAATTCTAAATAACCTTCCGCTGTACTAAACTGATTACTTATTAAATTTTACCTTGTCCGGGGGTCAGATACTGTGTTTAAATGGACGAGTGACTGATTAAGACATAATCAAAAGCACTTTCGCTTGCCTTTCAAGAATTTCTTTTTTTAAGTACCAAATAGTGATGACTAGCAGTCTAGCACATTCAGAAAACCTTCGACTACTGAAACTTATCAACTACTGATGTGAAGCTAAGATTCTGTAAGCACAAGGGATTGAATAAGTCAATGCTAGCTTGACCCGCTCTTAGTCATCAAAAGAAGGAAGCCAAAGGGAGATGAGATGTTTTCATTATATTTTTTGCCTCAAAACCAATCACACACTGGTTATTTCAACCAAAATCTGAGAAATTAGGTTCTTCTGCAATAAAAGAAAAAAAAAAAAAATCATTCTTTAAAAAATTAGTTCACCGTTATTAACCTATGCATAGCTTTCAGTTGTGGCATACAGGCTTAGTATGTGTTCAGTCTTTTTGCTGAAGCACCGGTACATCTTTTATCTGTTCAGAGGTTGTGATTTATTTTACTGCATTGAACGTTGACTTTCTACCATTGATTTAATTTAAGTGACATATGATTAATTTGCAGGTGGATTCAAATGATTTAATGCGACAGGCTCAGATATTTCATTATGCTAATGGGAACAATCAGCCTCCAACTGCTATTGACTTCGACAAATCTCTCTTAAAGGAATTATTATTCAACCGAAGTCCTGCCAAGGTATGGTCTGCTGAAAGTAAATTGTTTTCACTTTGATATATAAGCAACCATCAAGCATTACTGTATGTATTCACTGAATACATAATGGAAGGCTGAAAACATGACTGAAAATGTTGATTCTAGATGTTATACACATCACGGACATGTCCATGCGTCTAGCCTTGTCAGCCATATAATATAATAAATTTCGTGCCACACTGAAATCTCATGATCATGAAAATAATAATCATAAACTTCTTGGACATACTATGTATTTGCATTATAGTTCAAAATGCTGAAATCTTTTCCAACAATATTAGGCCCTTTTACGTTTAGTTACCTCCCTCTTCTAAACAGGAGCGTCTTTCCACCTAAGTATCGTAGACTGCCAACTCATCATCATCTTGTTGAATATATTTATATATTCCTAGATGGCTGAAAACAAGCTTTCACTAAATGTTAAATACCTCACTAGGCTCATGTTTTACAGTTGATCTTGGAAACATGAGAATACTGAACTTTAGCAAGTTGAAATTGTTGAGCTGAAGGCAAGACTGCAGCCAGATGGTGCAAACCAAGTGAAAGGAATTACGTATTAATTGCCTCCTTTGGAGGTTCATTATAAATTTCACACTATAACAACCCATGTGGTACAATTAAAGATATTGCGAAAATGTCCTGTTTAGAGGACCTAAATGTCATCATTTAGTGTCGTAAATTTGCAAATTCTGATGCATTGGACTATTTACTCCTTTCTAATTCCTTATTCTTTTCATTTCGCAGGATGTTGCATTAGCTTCAGTATCGATGAGGCCAATCCCTTTTTCACCAGTTTTGGAGAAGCTCTCTCTTTCTGAGACGAAATATGGCTCTGTGAGACGTTTTTATATCGAAACCCCAGAAGACAATGCTATACCTATTGCTGTACAGGAAAGTATGATATACAAAAGTCCCCCAGAGAGTGTATTCCATCTTAAAGGTGCTGATCACTCCCCTTTTTTCTCAAAACCTCAAGCATTGAATAAACTTCTGGTGGAAATCTCAAAGATCCCATGAATTTAGTTTCCTCTGACTAATCATTTCCCTATAGAGTTTTACTGATACGATTCAAGCATCATTATCTGCCTCCATCCCAACCTCGATCCAGATGTGCTATTGCAGAGTCAGCACACATTTGAGCTGACATGTAGATGCATCTCATTCCCCTCCATTATTAGAATCTCTAAATTATATGACTAGGATAAAAATCACTAGATCTGCAAGATTATTTAAATTATATGGATAATTCCATTTTTAGAATCTCCTAATTATATGAACAGGGTAAAAAAAAAACACTAGATCTGCAAGATTATTTTAGCTGTCGAATGTATGATTTCGTTTTTCTTTTCTTGTGTCCTCACGTTGAAAGTACGAATTCAGTCGTATGTTTTCTAACTCAACTTTGGTCGAGTTGGAGTGAATCAATTCGAATCTTATTCTTTTGACTCGAGGAAAATTTGTACTTTTCGTCCCTAATATTTGTGAAACATGACAAATGTACTTTCAACCTTTTTTTAGGATAATTCATCCCCACCCTTTAATTATGTAGCAAAACTCACAATTCCCTCCCTTTTGGCCATTAAATAATAGACCTGCCCTTGTTTTTAATTAAACTCAAAAAAAGAAAATGTAAAACAATCAAAAATAGGGGAAAATTGCATTTGGAGTCCTATAACTTTTTAAAATACAAACTAATCTCACTTTCAACAATTAAATATGTATAAACATACAAACAAATTAAAAAATTTTGTCTTCCCCAACCAAGCTCCACCACCCCGTCAACATCTAATGGAGCCAAGATTATCGTTGTCGGTACATTTTGCACTTTTCACACTTAAAACATTACTAAGTTAAATAATATATGGATTTTATTGTTCTTATAGACTTTGCGAGTGTTTTGAGTCATAACAACGTAAATATAGTTATTGTAATACCGAAATGACAATTGAGTTGTTATGATCGTTACTTAAAAAACTTTTTGTACTTTTCACTTTTAAAAACGATATTATTGACGATAATATATCATTTATAATAGAAATTCATTAATTTGGTTTGATGGAAAGGTCAAAATAATGATCGTTATGTGGTTTCAATAGAATAATTAGCAACATATACACCATGAGCAATGAATGAATCAAAATCCAACATTGTAGGAGGGGTTATTCACTTTTCTAACTCATTGAAACAACATTAATAATGCGGAATAATAATTTCCTACGCATTACGTTACCATATCGACATTTCATTATCGTTGTATTGAAACGAGAATGGAGTCATTATTATTGTTACATATATATTTTGTACTTTTTACATGTCGAAACAAGATTAATTAAGGCAGAATAAAACTTACACGTGTGTGTAAATCTCATATGTGCTTGGCTGGCATTTTGATACCGTATTGTGTGTGTGATGACGAGGGAGTCATTTTTGTCACATGCACATTTTGCACTTTTAATGTATTGAAACAACATTATTAAGATAGAATAAAATTTGCATTCGTGTTCCCTAATGTAGTATCAAAACAGTAGTAGAGTTGTTATGATCATCGTGCACATTTTGCACTTTTCACGTCTCAAAATAACGCTACTTAGTAAAAATAACAAATTTTAAAGTAAATTTGTTGATTCGGAACAATGAAAATTCAACATTATTGACATTATGTGGTTTCAGTAAAATGAACAACATAGATACCATTATCATTAAATGACTCGAGATCGTTTGTCTGTCCTTCATCATTGTAGGAGTGTCGTTATTGTTATACTAAAATGATAATAAAATTGTTGTGATGGTCACATGCATGTTCAAGACTTTTTACGTGTTGAAAATTAAGTTCTAAAAATTATTAACATTTCCAGGCACATACATTTCTGACTATGTTCGTGCAAGAGTTTTGAGGTATAGGGTGTGTTTCAGTCACATTATTTTGGAAGAATGTATTTTTAAATAGTAAATTGATGGAGAATGTGTGGTTGAAAAGGAAGGAAAATTATTAATGTGATGAAAAATATTATTTTATTGAAGAATGTACTGTTGAACATGAATAGAAGAATGACAATGATGTTCTTATGATTGTTGCCTACGCGCTTTGAGCCATTTACTTATTGAAACAACATTACTTAGTAAAAGTAACAAATTATAATGGAGATAAGTTGATTTGTTATGCTGTAAAACGTTAACGGTCAGCATTATATATCAATACGCTAAAAAGGTGTATGTATCGCTCAGATCCTTTAACTTTAGGATGTGTAATTAGCACATAACATCCCAACTTTTCATTTTTATTGTAAAAATGTCTATACTTTTTATTTTTTTATATTTTCATCTTTATCTCCACATTTCATTGCGTTAAAGGTTTTTTTTTCACCTATTTTGTCAATTGAAAATTATGAAATGACAAATATATCACTCTCTTTAAATAAAACAAAAAGAACATACCCATCATTTTTTGCCCCAAATATACCCCTCTTTAAATAAGCCAAATAAATTATTAAAAGGGTAATTAGTGCATAATGTCTCAATCTTTCATCGTTATTATCAAAAACGTCATTACCTTTAAATTTTTTGGTATTTTCACCCTTAATTACACATTTGATTGCGTGAACCATCATTTTTATCCATTTTCATCTAATTTCTCAATAAAAAGCTATGAAATGACGAATATACCCTCATATTTACATAAAAAGCTAAAGATTTAATTACAATCATAGTCCCAAATTTTTTTAAAAAGTACAAACAAGTCCCCAATAAATTATTATTTTTTTTAAAAGTGCAAACAAGTCCTAATTAAATTTATTTAAAAATTAAAAAAATGCAAACAAGTCCCAAATAAATTATTAAAGAATTAGAAAATAATTTTTTTTATTTAAATATGATGATATATTCATCATTTCACAGCTTTTTATTGAGAAATTGGATAGAAATGATGGTTTGCGCAATCAAATGTGTAATTAATGATGAAAGTGTCAAAAAAATTAAAGGTAGGAACATTTTTCGTAATAACGGTAGAAAATAGGAACATTATGTATTAATTACCCTTTTAATAATTTGTTTGTGACTTATTTGAACTTTTTTTAAAAAGGGACTGTGGTTGTAATTATTTTTTTCTTTTTGTTTTATTTTTAAAAATGGTATATTCGTCATTTCATAATTTTTAACTGGGAAAATAGGTGAAAATGACATTTTGAGTAATGAAATGTGAAAATATCAAAAAATGAAAGATATGGATGGTTTCCACAATAACAATGAAAGGTGTGGATGTTATGTGCTAATTACCCCTTTAGGATCAATGTCATTTTTTCCTTGTTAAGTAGCTCGTGTTGTATAGCTCAGTTATTTGTCTCTCCTGTTGTTTATGAAATTATTTTCCAGCAGACCATGCTATCAGATTTGATGCATTTTTCGTACAAATCCTTCTTGATTACATATTTCAACTTCGCAAGCAATCTTGATTAGTATCCCCCAAACAAATTCACAACAAGGCTCAAAGACTACATTTCTACGTATTAGAGCAAGACATGAGCAAGACATGGGTCGGTTCGGTTCTGAAGAGAAGCAAACTGACCCGAAATTTTCAGATATTTAATAAATGGAATCGTCGGGTCCAAATATAATTATGGAACCGTTCGGGTTTGGTCATATTCGGTTCGGTTCGATTATGTTCGGTTCCGTACAATAATTAATTTTTTAAAACATTTACAGCAATACTACATAAATATAACTAATGACATGTTCATTTGTAACTTTTATAAATTAACATAGCCAAATTTAAAAACATGTAAATAACAAGCTAGCCAATAAGATTAATTCAATGTATAAAAATGACGAAAAGTAGACTTAATATTAAAACATCGGACTTGGCTAGTTTATTTAATTAATTTGCTAATTTGTTTAAAAAATATTAAAACAATTTAATTAATTCAATATAAAAAATTATTTAAATTCGGTTCTCGAGAACCGACTCAAACACATCGGTTCTCGATTCAGATATCCGTTCGGGTATTTAACTTATGAAGAGCCGCTCGATTCGGTTTGATTCGGGGTCGGGTTCAGTTCGGTCCGGTCCGGTTCGGTTCGATAATTTTTTCCAGCCCAACTACGTACGTATCACAATATGGAGCATCATAGCAGCCCATTGGCACAAAAATGTCTACAACGTACAATGATAAATTTTTCAGAAAATTGTACACAACTTGAAGAATCATTATAATCAATCTACGAACTGATGAAAAGATCTACAAACAAAATTAACCAATCGATTTCAAAACAAAAGGCAAAATTGAACTATATTTTCCAAATCAATAATTCAACAATGAAACCCACATTACAATTGCCATAATGTCATTGTTGAGATTGTTGTTCAAATTAGTAAAATGAGACATAGAATGAAAAATGAAAATATGGGCAAACTGCTGCATGGGCCCGTACTGGGACTAAAGGTCCAGTACAATTTAAGCCATGCGGCCGTATGGGTTTGTACCATGCAACCGCATGGAAGAACGGTTAGCCCTTTTTTTTTACCGTTTTGTTCAAATTCTTGTGGCTTTTGGTAGGTTTTTGGCACCACTTCGTATGTCAATGTATTATTATTATATATAGGTGATTAGTGAGCAACAAAAACAATTGAAAAACATATAGAAATAAATAGCCACACTTGAGATCATTCTTCATTCCAAAAATACATTGAAATTTCATTTCAATTTCATATTCAAAATCTTCTTTGTGTTCTTGAAGTTTTGGTAGACACAACACAAGTGTTTAAGTTTTTTTCTACTACAATGCTTGATAAATCCTACAAACCCTTGCCGGGAAACTCTTTAAATACCAAAATTCATTGAGAGGTGGCAAATATCGTTTGAGGACAACGATCTTCGTGTTTGAGTCTTTCATATTGTTTGGTGTTTTTGTTCGTGGTTTGATTCAGATTGTTGCTGATATTTGGTGTGATTCTTCTTCAACTTTTCTTGATTATTTGTATCGGTTTCTTCCAATCTTTTGTGGAAGATCAAGTGACTACTACAATTGCGAAAACATAAAATAAGTTTATCAATTTCTTTTATTTGTTTCCTTTGTTTAATTTATATTTGATCTTGGTTTCGTTCATCGTGTTTCTAATTTGTTAATTGGTTTCTTCTCCATTTCTTCTCATAGTAAAAGTTTCCCAACAATCTCAAACGATTATTCTGCGATGGAGAATGGAGTCACCAAGGCTTAACGAAGTGATGAAATCCGGTAAAATTAATACCTTGTCTTCTCAACTATTTTGGTAAGTCGAATTCTAATTTCAATTTCATGATTACAAATGGTACGTATTGATATGAATATAATATGCATATTATTGATATGATATCTTCAACATCCTTAAATCGATTTTTGTTTATTGTGCATATATATATATTCTGTTGAAATTGAGATACGTACATAGAGTATCATGTATTGGAATCTATGCATTATAGAGCATATATGATATCTAATGATGAAAATATGTTGATGAAGATCTTGTGTGCATATTGAATTATATTTGCAATAAGAATCATGATATTGCATGAATAAATTTATATCATACTTTTGATGTATCATGAATACGGTAAAATATTCGATTGTAATATTTGAACTAGAAAAATCAAATTTCATCAATTTGTTGAAAAGTGCGTTAAAATAATATTTATGTTCGTGGGTATTGAATTTGTGTATTGTAGTGATTAAATGCACTCAATAGATAGTGACTCTATAACATGGTATATATGTATTGAAGTACATTCGTGGATTGTATTCAATAATTTTATGAGAAATAATTGAATGTTTAGAATTATGAATTCATTTTCACGAAATTTTCATGACTATTTATTATATTGGAGTATGAAATTGACATGGTGAATTAGTTGATTGATTTTATGTCTTTTGAGATGATATTAACTTTAGTTAATAATGATAGCCTCAATAAAATGAGATGATTTATGCATATTATATTTGTATAAGAGTATGGTAAATAGGGTTAAAAAGTACCCATGATTTGACATGAAATAAAACTATCTTGTGAAATGTCATAAATCTGATAATTGCATATATTTGAAGAAATTGTAATTTTGTGAATGAGGATGCTTAGCACTCTTCATTGTACTATACTACATTGCTTGAAATCAATTAAAGTTGGTTTATGATTTAAAAGTTTTATTGGTCTATGAGAAGACCTTGATCAAATTGTGATTAAATTAAATGTAATTGATGTACAATACATTGTGTGCAATTAAAATATATTGAGGATTGATGAAGTACTTAAACTTCCTCGAAGCATTTCATATAGACGTTATCTATTTGATAATGAATTGAAATATGAAAGAGTTGATAAACTCTAAGTTCAAGTATAACCCAAAATGTGGGGGTTAACATTAATGTTTGTGAACTTATATGAGAAAGATCAAAACTTGTGGATACATCTTTACTAGATTGCATATGTATTCCTTATTAAGGAATTGTGGGGGTAACTTAAATTAAAAGTTACATTTTCTTATACCTTATAGTCATAGAAGAATGTCTATGAAGTGAAAAAGTAAGAGAGCCCTTATATAATTATAAGGATGATATACACTAGTTTAAAATGGTTGTGATGGGTTGAAAGCCAATTATGGCATTTGTTTGGGTATGCAAAAGCAACTAGAATACTTGGATAATATTCATAAAGTTGAAATGCATTACGATGTTCAATAAAATATTGAACACTCATGATTCTGAAATACACTAGTAAATATGATTGATTTGCGTAGTGTTTAATAGAAATCATCCAACCATAAGTGAAAATTGATAAAGCTTTACATAAAGCTAATGAGAAGCATGTGGTTTCGTAAAAAGATTTTTTAGTGGGTGACAATTTGTATCTATCAAATGAGTCGATCATTGACTATCTATATTTGATGAGATACTTAGTCATATGTAATGGAAAGTCTGGATATATAAGTCTAAGACATAACTACATAAGGAAAATTAATCAAGAGTGAAATAATTTTCCTAAATTATATGAAAACAATAAAGAACATAGCGGATGCTTAATCTAAATTTTTAAGTAGAGATTTAGTAATATCTATTTCGAGTATGATAGGGTTGAAACTCTTAAAACGAAAGATCCACCAATAATGGCAACTCTACCTGTCATTACTCAAAAGGTAATCCACGAGTTCAAAGGGTAACAACAAGTTATTCGATATGTGAAAAGTTTCAACATTATAAAAATACGCAATAACCTTATCATAATTATATAATGCTGGTTGTTACTGAAGTGAAGTGAGGGTTGAGTTACAAACTCTAATGAAGTTCAGTACGAAATACAAGTATCTCTAAAAAATAACAAAGATACTGGAAGAATTTCACCTAAATAAACTTCAAGATGGTGCCGCCTCGATAGAAAATTAGAGTTTCTCTCTTAAAAGTTTGTTAAAAGGGATGAGGGCAAGGCCATATTAGCACTAAGCAAGTTGAGGAACTTGAGAACGCATAATACTTGTGTGTGTTTTTACCGGTATTGTCATATAAAATAATTGGTTCAAAGCTTTCATACTACCTTTAATTCTGACTTTATTTTGTTTGAATTACACTATGGTTAGATTCAAATCGAAAGATATCTAATTCTTATGCATAAGTATTGTATATTTTGAATATGAGATTTTATTGAATTTTGAACAAGTGGAGGATTGTTGAAATTTTTGTTCAAATCAATAAAATGAGACATTAGAATGAAAAATGAAAATATGGGCAAGCTCATGGCCCATGTGGCCGCATAGACCCATACCGGGACTAAAGGTCCCAGTACAATTTAAGCCATGCAGCCGCATGGAAGAAACGATTAGTCATTTTTTGACCGTTTTGTTCAAATTCTTATGGCTTTTGACAGGTTTTTGGCACCACTTCGTATAGCAATGTTTTATGGCTATATATAGGTAGTTAGTGATCAACAAAAACAATTGAAAAACATATAGAAATAAATAGTCACACTTGAGATCATTCTTCATTCCAAAAATATATTGAAATTTCATTTCAATTTCATATTCAAAATTCCCTTTGTGTTCTTGAAGTTTCGGTAGACAAAACACAAGTGTTTAAGTGTTTTTCTACTACAGTACTTGATAAATCCTACAAACCATTTGTCGGGAAACCCTTTAAGCACCAAAATTCATTGAGAGGGGGCAAATATCGTTTGAAGACAACGATCTTCGTGTTTGAGCCTTTCATGTTGTTTGGTGTTTTTGTTCGTGGTTTGATTCAGATTGTTGCTGATATTTGGTGTGATTCTTCTTCAACTTTCTTGATTATTTGTATCGGTTTCTTCCAATCTTTTGTGGAATTTCAAATGACTACTATAATATGCGAAAACATAAGATAAGTTTATCAATTTTTTTGTTTATTTCCTTCGTTGAATGTAGATTTGATTTTGGTTTCGTTCATCATGTTGCTAATTTGTTAATTGATTTATTCTCCATTTCCTCTCGTAGTAAAAGTTTCCCAATAGCCATTACTATACAACATTCAAATCTTTAAATTGTATTTTAAAAAAATCAAAATAGGATTTTTATGAAACCATAACCCCTGAAAGCAGAAGAAATCATTACACTAACCTCGAAATCTGTGGGAAATGAAGTTGGACAACCGATAAAGGAGAGAGGCATACTTTATAGAGTAGGAAGATTTAGAAGGGCGAACGAGAAAGAGAGAAAATTAGGAGGGAATAAATTTGTTGTGATGAGAACTAAGATGTAACGAGTGTAGCGATAAAAAAATTTCATATTTTAAAAGTAATTGTTGTGTTGAGAACTAAGATGTAATGAGTGTAGCGATCAAAAAATTTCATATTTTAAAAGCAATATTTTTCTCAAATTCTTGTAAGGAAGAAATTCGTGTTGGTTCAAGTTTTCTCCAATATATATATGTGCATTAAGTTGGTCATATAATTAAATATGTAGAGTAGGAAGATTTAGAAGCGGGAACAAGAAGGAGAGAAATTTAGGAGGAAATAAATTTGTTGTGATGAGAACTAAGATGTAACGAGTGTAGCGATAAAAAAAATTTCATATTTTAAAAGTAATTGTTGTGTTGAGAACTAAGATGTAATGAGTGTAGCGATCAAAAAATTTCATATTTTAAAAGCAATATTTTTCTCAAATTCTTGTAAGGAAGAAATTCGTGTTGGTACAAGTTTTCTCCAATATATATATGTGCATTAAGTTGGTCATATAATTAAATATGATCACTTAGTCCAGCCTATCATATTTATGTTTTACTTATGAAAATTTATTTTGCGACATATTATACTTAAGGTTTAAGCTATGTTTTATCGTCAAATTGTATTAGTGTTAGTAGTTATATAAGTTGTTATTCAGTTAACTTCTAGTTTCTATCGAATATTCGATATCAAGAGATATATAGGGATCAAGACGAAGTAGTTAGAAATTTTTAGCTTATCTTATTTTTTGATAAGCCCTACTCACATTTTCAAGAGACCTCAAACATGATAAGAGTCCTAATTACCAGAAATTTAGGGAGGTTAGTGATTAATTTAATTCCAAATTCTAGGACTCCTAGTTGAATTGTAATTCATCTAAACCAAGAAGAAATTTCAACCATTTAGGACTCCATTGTAACCAAACACAAGTACATGCTACGACTATAAGTGAAAGAAAAGGGAGAAGAAATATATTTGAGAAGAGATGAAAGGAAAATAAAGGCATTGCAAGAAATTTCTAGAATTTGTGCTTTTGAAGTCCACGCACATGGTGCTCAAAACTTAAAGACATATTTTGAAGGAGGTAGACTCAAACCCCATTTATTTCAGTTCATGTTATATTTCAACATGTATAAATGCGATTATATGTTATATGTGGCTGCTTATGGGGTTTAAATAAGCGCTGGTGGCGTAGTAATGCACCACAAATGTAAACTTGGTGACTTAGTAGTACACCAAATGTTGGTATGTCACATGATCATCGATATGATTATTAAAAGTTTGAATGATATGAATATATGCTTAAAGTATAATATGTTTTGGATTTAACGTGTGTATGAGTCTATTGAGTGTTTCTATGAAACACCCAACCCCCTAACAATTTCGGATTAAGGCAATCAATGGCTGCGTGGAGGAAAGCGGTGGTGCTTTGATCCAAAAGATATCATTTGAGTCATGTTTTGTTCGAATAATTATTTAAATTTGAAACGTTTTTAAGATAGTATTTGTTGAAATCTTGAAGATTGAATTGTTGATGAAATTGTTTCATAGTTGATAGAATATTTTTATTAAGGTTTATTTAGTTCATTGAGTTGCAACACTAGGGTTTAAATATTTTCAGTTTCTGCCACTAAGTTTAAAAACTCACCCAGACCAAAATACTTGGAATTTTGAGGTGATTCCAGTTGGAGAAGATAGCCATGAGTTATCTATCTCTCAGATTTTGAATCATGAATTTCGATTTTGTAAAACTCAAGTTATGGACCTTTGCCCCAGGGTTGCCAAAATGTACCCCGAGAACATATAGATCCGGTTAAGAAAATAATTTCCCATCTATCGACTTAATTTGTATACAAAATTTTAACTTGTAATTCTCCTGTGTAAGATATCTACAATTTAAATTTTGTAAATTTTGGATTTCACTTAGCTGTGGAACGAAATTTATTTCAGAAAGTTGTACAACCTGAAAATCTAAGGGGTTGTTCTCTTCGTGTTTCAGTTTTGAGTTTTGAATTCATTTTGTGTTTTGAGTGTATGTTTTGAAATTTCTAAAAATGCGTTCTTTTTGACATTCTGAAAAATTGTTTCCAAAAAACATAAAAATGGAAAACGTGTTTACTTTGAAATTTTGAGAATTTTTTTAATAATATTTTATTCAAAAAAAATTTGATTATTCAATAAATTTTAATGGTTTAATGTTAATATAGTATTAAATAACATATAAATTTTGAAGAAAAAAAGATAGCAAAAGCTACCCAACCTACTAGATCCTTTACATAAAAATAAGGGTAAGAAGCAATTTTATCCATCTCTGAATGTACACCCAATGAATTATTGGATCCATATTGATGCAATGCGGCCAGATGAAGAAGACTGGCGCCTCTTACCGCTTGTGGTCGGTCAGAACATCTCTCTCAAAACTTAGATTAGCACTCAGCATTCCCTGCAAAACTCCTTTGAACAGCTGAACGTCCAAACCCGATGAAGGCGAACCTGATCTCCCTTCGGGCACCCTTTCAGGCCCTTTGATTTCGAAAGACTAACCATTGCTGGTCCTCCGCTTTGGTCAAACGTCAAATATTTTTTTCAAGAAATTAAAAACACACCCTAAATTACATTTGATGAAATAGTTCAATCGATATGATTTGACGTTTACGTGTCATGACAAAATAAACAGATACTGAACAATATACAAAATAAATCCACGGAGTCATGTACAACGTCTTGAGTAGTCATTCCACATGTGTGTAGCAATTTGATCTCTAACTTGTCCCATTTAAGCTGTTTGACTAATATCAAAATGTATGACTTCTTGTGCTTGACTTGACTCCGGTATATCTTAGAACACCCTATTCTCCTCTGAATACTCAGCGAACAACCTATCTAAAGCGTGCTCCTGACGAATAAAGTTGTGTATTATGCAACATGCAGTAGGAATTTGGATATCATGTATAACAATTTCCACTGTTTATTGTCCTAAACAAGTTTATCCCAATTCCATTTTAATTATAAAATAATATTGAGGATTAAGTTATCAAATAATTAAATGAAAATCATTTTTGTCATTACACAATTAGTCCATAACTCGTCAAAATAGATTATTTTCATGTCTAACAACTAATCAATTGTCGTTTGGAAATAATTCAGAGTTTTGATTATACTTGCACTCCTTTGACTATGATAAGTGCATTCATGTATGCTCTCTTTCCTTTACTAACAAACTTCATCTGGAAGATTTGTTATCACACTAATATAATTTTGCTGGTAGCATAGCAGCATTACTACAATCACAAATTATGGTCAGACTATACTAATCTAGGAACATCTGTGATTTATAAATGCTTGAATAATAGGTATCTAGTTTAAAAGTTTACAAAAACTCTTGAACTGGAGATCTTAAACCTTTATCTTAAGAGTAAGATTTTGGTCAGTATTTATGATGCGAACCCAGCCAAGAATATATCTTGGGAACCCACAAACAATTTGAAATCAATCCAAGAAAGTCCAAATCCAGGTTGTAGACGATAGAATCTCGACCCGAGCCTCACGATTCAAGAACCTAATGTATATTAAACCTTAAACCTGTTGATATGCGGAAACAAGAACCTCGATTTGCGAACGCCACAAAGGGTGCCTAATCCTTTGATAACGAACAATTTGAAATCAATCCAAGAAAGCCAAATCCAAGTTGTAGACGATAGAATCTCGACTCGAGCCTCACGATTCAAGCATCTAAGGTATATTAAACCTTGAACCCATTGATATGTGGAAACAAGAACCTCGATTTGCGAACACCACAAAGGGTATCTAATCCTTTGATAAGTTCTAGGGTTGAACGTCACAAATATTCAACATATTTGATAAATTCGGGATTGTTCATGAAAAACAAGAAGAGAGAAAATCTCAATATTTCATTATGTCAAAAGCTTCATTACAATGAAAGGAAAATCATATTTATACTGAACCTAGAAAATAAGGTAAAAACGTGCATAATCTCATAAATAAGATAGGAGATTGACTAAACATAGAATTCTAATAAAATAAGGAAATTCGCGAAGAAAGGAAAATCTCGCCCAATTTTTGTTTCTTGCGGGCAAGGAATATTTGGTCGCGGCCGCATGGAACAACCAAAAATCACTTCTGAGTTTTTGGAATATGCCTTCGCAACCGCAGGCTATTATATCTATGCGGCCGCATAGGCATAAATGTCAGCCTCCTTTCTTCAGCCTCAATCCGCATGATCCATTGGACTTTCTACCTCGCCCCCTTCACCAAACTTGTTCCTTGGCATGTTAACTTCAATATTATGGACTCATTTGCTCTAGAACATGTAAATGTATAGTTCTTACCATGTCTTTGAAGTCTTGGACTTGTCTCAAATCTCTCCAACATGCTTCGAATTCTTGATAAAAAATGGCGTACCCCGGATCATATCAATTTATGCTTCTGCATCATCAAAGTTTGTGGTTTTATGTTTCTTTTTGTATAATGTTTATGATATCTTTATCTAGAATTGACACAGTTGTCAAAAAATTGAATCATGGATGCATAGAGCAAGTATTTGATTGATCAAGAGGCAGTTGTTTGTAACTTTATGCTAATGAACTTAGGTTTAACTATTTGACCTCATGTCTTGATTTTAGGAGTTCATAGTTATCAGAGTTAGTTTAAACCTGATGCTTCATCTATTGCCTCAAGTATCAAATACCATGCTGAATTCACACCATTATTTTCTCCTGAACATTTTGAGCTCCCCAAGGCTTTCTATGCTACTGCCCAAAGTGTATGTGATGCATTAATCATCAATTGGAATGCAACATATGATCTTTATGAAAAGATGAATGTAAAACAAGCATACTATTTATCAATAGAATTTCTACAGGTTTGTACTGAGTCCTTCTCAATAGTTTTGATTATTAACATCAGAAGCCCAGCACTACTGCATATGTAGACTTGTATCCTCGACAAAAATCTGCCATGTTGAGCTCTTGGTTAATACTACCATTTACTAAAAGGTCTGCAACTCGATGTAAACCACATAGATCTTACTAGATGAAGTGCCAACAGTGACATCTAACAAAAAATCTATCTAATTTCCACTTGAAATGAATCTAAAAATGACAGCAACAACCAGTTAATGATAGCTCTCCCTGGAAAAGAAAACAACGAGGCTGGAGTAGATTTCTGAGATAAAAGGAATTAAGGGCTATTGATATTATAGTTTTCTATAGGTATGAGAGTCGAGACAGGAAGATAGATGGTACCGATCTTCGTAATTTTTTCCAAATTGATAAATCTCCTACATTCTACCAGTCCGTTTAACAAATGGAACACAACCTGCAATTCCGCCTCGACCACCAAACAGAGACCCCCGAACAACAATAATAGACAAGTAATTGAAGAAACGGCACCCATAAATACACCCAAAAAATTGAAGAATAGAGGCCAAACCTTACCCAGCAAATATGATATAGAATAGAAAGCAAATAACCGCAAGTTTATCACAAGCAAAGATTCAAAACCTTGATTGAAACGGTCGTAGAGAAGCTTTCAATTTGAGAAGACGATCTCAGTATCTTGATTTCAAGATCTCGTAGAGAACCGATTTTGGTTGTGGGTTTGAGAGAGACGAAATTGATTTACCGTCTTCATTACGGGAGAGAGAGAGAGAGAAAGAAAGAGTGAGAAAACGCCGTTTCCCATGTTTTGGCCATTTCCATTGTTTTTTTTTTTTTTGTTAAAATTTTCAAAACGTGGTTTCACTTGTTTTCTATTTTCAGTGTTTTTTTTTTCATTTTCAAAAACGCGTTTTCGAAAATAAGAAAGAGAACGCATTTTCACTGTTCTGAAAAATAAAAAATGGAAAACGACTTGAAAACGACAAAAGAACAGGGCCTAAACTTTTTGAAAGAAAATTTCATTAGTTTTGCAATGGATACTCTGAAGCCTTAATGCTTCTAGTCCAGGATAATTTCTGCATTTTATGAACAATTTACGTAGAATTTTACAAATTTAAGATTTTAGTAATGTCACAAGTCCTTAGAGCTCAGGGTGTTATGGTTTGGTTTCAGAGAGTGCAATTTTACTTTTTTGTAGACTTGCGGTAAAATATTTTTGTTCAAATTTTCAAAACTTCTTGTTGAATCAAAATTTATAATTAATTATGATTCACCAATGTTTTCATCTCAAGCCACGCCAACCGTGAAGTAAAACGAGAATTTGGGTGAATTTCTTTTATGTTTCCGATACTACATCAATTATGTTTTGAAGCTATGATTGTATCTGATATAAGTCATGAAAATTTTCATGTTATGTTAAAGGTATGTTATTTAGCACGTAGTGTGGATTTTTGTACCTAGAAATGTTTGTGTGAGACCAACATAATTAACATTTTAGGTCACACATCAAATTTATGATTAAGAAAAAAATATCAGTAAACCCCCTGGACTTTCATAAATGATATTGCAGACATGGAACCATACCAAGGATATCTAGGCATTACGGTAGCAGCGAGACGAATCTATGAACACTTTTATCACAGACCTTGACTAGAATATAGTCTAGCATTTTAGGGCATATCCATGTAGCAGTAATAGATCTTGATGTACGGGTATCAAACATCAAGTGCACACCCTAATTAGCATTTGGTAAAGACCTTCTACAAGCATGGTCAACCAATTTCTATGGCGATAATGAGGGACATAGCCAGGATTTTTAGTTGGGGGGCAAAAATACGGGGGGTGTCAGGGGTTCGGGGCGGAGTTCCCGAATTTTTTTTAACTAGAAGAGGATTGAGAACGACAGTTTTGAGTACCAAAATAAGCAAGTTAGATTGACGGACAAAAAAGACAATCAGTTTGTCGATACAAAAACAATATGTCCATCTATGTGTGTAACGTTATACAAATTGAAAACATGAAAATCCAACATTGATTTGCATAGTCCAAGATCACGTTCCAGTGAAGATGAATCGAATTCCTCATTCTGAGAAGAAGAATCAACAACATATGGTTCTTGACCAATGTTATCTTCCTGAATAAGAGATTCAAGATAAGCTTCCTCAAAAGGGTTGGAGGAATTAATTATATTACAATTAGGTTGGGTTTTCATTTTTCAAATGGGCTAGAACCAATTTTCTTTTATTTTTAATGCAACAGTGGGTAATAGATTCATAAATGGGTCATTTGCTTTTGGATTGGATTTGGGCTATTTATTTATTTAAATAACTATTGGATCTTTTATTTAAGTCTAAGATTTTTGTAATTAATAGGAAAAAAATAAAATAAAAATTCAAAATTTTGCGGGGGCGAGTCAAAAAAAAATATTTTGGGGGATGGGGGGGGCGAAACTGAAAAATACATTACGAATTAACTAGAAATAGTGGACCGCATACAATGTTGGGGGGGAGGGGGGGCCCCTATCTCCTCCCTCAAAGACCTAAATGAGATCCACCATTCAGAGGTTGAGTATGAAAATTTTATGAGATCCTCATATGGATGGCAAAATGGCTCGCCGATTCAGACTAGGCCTGGAAAAAGCCCGAGCTGGGCCGGCTCGAGGCTCTGTCTGAGCCCCATTTTGGGGCTTTGGCTCGAGCTGGGCTGGCCCGTTAAAAAAAGATCTATTCATTTTTTTGTTTCTAATCCATTAGAAAATCTATTTTTTTTTTTAGATTTCTTAGTTCTCTTGCCTACCACTTTTTTTTTTCATTTTAGATATAATTTTTTTATATGTTAATATTTAGTTATTATTTATAATACGTATAAATTGCACAAATTTAAAATTCTTTAAAACAAATTAGATTTGTCACGAATTTTTTTTAAAAAAAAAAAAAAACCGACCTGGTTCTGGCCCCACTTGGCTAGCTTGCTATGGGGCTCGGGTCTAGCCTAAGTTTTTTGGTCGAGATTTTGCTCAACTTGGCTCGGCTCAAGTAAAAAAAAAGCTCAAAGTATTTTACTCGAGCCGGGCCCGACCAAAAAGTTCCGGCTCACGGTTCGACTCAACTCGTTAACGCCCCTAAGTCCTTACCTTTCATTTGGGTCTAATAAATTGGAAGAGTTAATGTCGAGCTACGTCATTGAAGATTTTATTTTGTTAATTTAAAAGATACGGTGTGATGGTAGAAGTGATGAAGTACAGACATACTTCAGAGATTTCGGAGACTCCAAATTGATTTATTTGAGGTCAAATGATGTTATTACTATCCGTAAAATAAAGCAGTGCAACTGTCTAACGAGTTTCAGTATATAGGTATGAGTTTGAATAGTAATCCTGGGATGTGTGTTTTGAATTTTAGGATAAAAACCAATTAGGATGGATAGTCTGATGAACATTCTACCTCTGAGCTTTGTAATCACGTCGATTGGATGATCGTGGAGTTAGTTACGTGTTTTTTAGCAAAAGATGACAGTGTTAGTGAAACTGTTTTGTTCACTTAAGGAATTTATTTGAAGGCCTTATTCGATGAATTAATCCACAAAATTTTAATATATTTTAGGGTAATATATTATGAGTTTACCCACTAAATTTTAGAATTTAGAATGATCGTTTAGGGTGTCAAGTATTCTCAGAGAAACTTCGTGCACACTAAATATAGGAACTATCTTTATTTCTAACAAGAAAGAATGAAGGATAAATGAGAATTCGTATTTACTACAGGGGCTTGAACCATCTTACAATCAAGAATAAGTAGCCTTTTTCAAGGATAGAAGACATATTCAATCTTTTAAAAGTTGCAAAGGTATTTTTGAAAATCGATCCTGTGATTGGGTTATCACCAACTCAAACAAAATAATGAGATGTCTCTAAGAGTGCATTTAGAACTTGATATGGGCAACTTAAAGTTTCTTTAAATTGAGGAAGTGTACTGCATGCTCTTAGCTTTAGGCTTATAGCTGGAATTTTTGGGAGGAATTAAAGGTTAATGACCTTTAAGAAGAAGAATATAAGAGGACCTCTATCGAGGGTAAGAATATGTGTTATTTGCGCTTAAAAAACTATTAATGAAGCTCATGCAGTATGAGAAACCAGAGGTTTGACAAGCTTTGTTCTACATCTAGTGGACACGTGATAGGCCAAAGTACTTGAGTTTTATTAAATACTATGACAGTGTTTAGAATTTTTATGCAGCGTGAAGTACTAGGAAGGTCTCTGATCAAAGTACTTGAGTAGACCCTTAGCATTGTGGTTATTAAGTCTTTTAGGCTAGAAATTGATAAAAAGTGTTAGAGGTGGTTTGTGACTTTTAGAGATTAAGAATGGAGGTTTTATGAGTCTAAAATTAAATTACTTCCTCGTCTCATTTCAACTATGCAAGCAGAGAAGTTGATAAAGGATGAATCTTGCCAATGAAACAACTACATACCAATAGTACGAGAGCATCTCGATGTATTTTTCGATGATCTACTAGGTACCAGCCTGATAAGCAGGTGGTTTACAATTGACTTGATCCTCATAGTGGCACCTATGTCTAAAGAACATTTGAATGGCTCCTAAGGAGTTTCAAGAGTTGCAGATTCAGTTGGGAAAATTGTGTAGTAAGGGTTTTATATGGCCAAATGTGTCCCATGGGGAGCTTTGTACCGTTTGTTAAAAAAAGGATAGTTCATTGAGAATGCACATAAATTATAAAGAGTTGAATAATTGACGAATAAAAATAAGTATCCACTCCCGATGATTGAAGATTTATTTGATCAATTGAAGGGAGCTATGGTATTTTCGAAGATAGATTTGAGGTCAAGCGACCTTCGGTTGAAGATTAAATAGAGTGATATACCAAAGATAGTGTCTAGAACTCACTACAGGCACTATGAGTTTATAGTTATGTCATTCGACTTAACAAATGTCATGCAATGTTTATGGACTTGATGAATAGAGTATTTCAATAGCGTCTTGATCGGTTTGTCAATGTGTTTATCAATGATAAACTGGTATATTCTACAGATACTTAGCAGTATGAAGAATATCCAAGGATAGTGTTAGAGACTTTACGTGAGGAAAACAATTACTCCAATTCAAAAAAGTGTGAATTTTGGCTAGACCGTGTGGTATTTGCATGTCATGTAGTGACTGTCCATGGAATTGAAGTGGACCAAACCAATGTCGACGTTATAAATAATTGGCCCTGTTGATGTTGGAGATGTGAGGATCTTTCTAGGTTTAGTCAGCTACTATTGACAATTCATATAAGGTTTCTCTAAAATTTGAGAGGGCCTTTGGCACGTGGACTTAGAATAGAGTTAAGTTCGTTTCGGCTGAAAAGTGTGAGAAGATCTTTCAGGAGTTAAAAGGACAAACTAGTTTCTACTCCAGTGTTGGCTATATCAAAAGGTTCGGACAGAATTGTGATTTATAGTAATGCATTCAAGTTTGGTTTGGGGGTGTGTTGATGGAAAATGAGAAGCTTATAGCGTATGTATTGGGGCAATTGAAACAATAAGAACAAAATCATCGAACACGCGATTTGAAACATATAGTTGTAGTTCATGCTCTTAAGATTTGGCATCACTACTTGTATAGGAACAAGAGCGAAATTTACACCGACCAAAAGAGTCTTAGATACTTCTTCACTTAGAAGGAATTAAATAGAAGACACAAATAATGGTTGGAGCTAGTGAAGGACTACGGCTGCACTATCAATTACTATCCTGGTAAGGTTAATGTAGTCGCAGATGCACAAGTAGGAAGAATGATGGCCAGTTATCAGTTTTGAGAATAGAACAAGAACAGTTGATTTAGGATATTGAAAATTTGAAAATTGAGGTGCTAATGCCACCGGCTCGAACAACAGTGAAGTTGGTAACATTGACAATAAAGCCTACACTCAGGGACAAGATAATAGAGGCCTAGAAAGAGGACCCATTCTTGATGAAGATGAGGGCTATAGTCGGAACACAGAACTGGAAATATTTTTAGATAACCAAAGATCGACTCCGTATACCTAAAGATAAAAAAATTCAGAATTAAAATATGATAAAAGCTCACTATGCCCCTTATGTAGCACACCCATGCGGGACCAAAATGTATCGAGGTCTACGTAGTTCATTTTGGTAGAGGAATATGAAAGGAAGAATAGCTCGTTCTGTATCGAAGTGTCTTGTTTATCAGTAGGTTAAAGTCGAGCATCAGAAGCCATTAGGGTTATTGAATCCAATAGGTATACCGGAATGGAGGTAGGGGTGTCAACGAGTCGAGTCGAGTTGAACCTCGAAGTTCGGGCTCAACTCGAGTGAAAATGGTTTAGAATTTTTTTGGCTCGAGCCGAGCAGAGCAAAAGCTTGGCCAAAAAATTTAGGCTCGAGTCTTAGCGAGCTGAGTCGACTCAATTATTTTATATATATATATATATATATAAACAGTAAAACTAGTTGCCTACAACATGCAGGCAAATTACTTTTTTTTAGATTTAACTCGTCACGGGTTGGTTCGGGCTCGAGCCGACGTCCCAAAATAGGGCTCGACCTGAGCCTTAACTTGGTCCTACCGAGCTACGAGCTGGTTCGACTCGAGCTTTTCCTAGACTGAGCCACAAGTCGTCCTAGCCGGCGAACCACATTGACATCTCTAAATGGAGGTGGGAGAAAATAGCATTGGACTTTGTAGTGGGGTTCCCTAGGTCAGCGAAGGGTCATGACACTATCTAGGTGATAATGGATCGTTGACAAAGTCCGCTTACTTTCTTCCAGTCAGAATGAATTTTAATATGAATTAATTTACACGTCTCTATGTTAGAGAGATAGTTAGACTCCATAGAGTACCAGTGTCGATTGTATTAGACAAGGACTCGAGAATTACATTGAGGTTTTGGAAGAGTTTACGAACTACCATGGGAACTAAGTTGACTTTTTGTACTACTTAACATTTCTAGACCGATGGGCAATCGGAACAAACCATCCAGGTTTTGGAGAATACATTGAGAACTTGTATATTAGATTGGGATGAACATTGGGAAAATAGTTGAAGCTATTAAAAATATTAGAATGAGAATTAAAACAGTTCAATACCGTAAAAAAAGTTACATCAACAAAAGAAGGAAAGAATTGACGCTTGTGGTCGAGGATAAAGTTTTTCTAAAGCTGACACTAATGAAGGGTGTATTATGATTCGGAAATAAATGGAAGTTGAGATTGAGATTTATTGATCTATTTGAAATTCTATAAAGAGTTGGAAATGTGGCATATCGCTTGGTATTGCCATTAGAATTATCAATTGTGCACAATGTATTTCTCATCTTTATGTTGAGGAAATATCGTCATAACCCGATTCATGTGATCAAGGATCATTCGGTTAATTTACAATAAGATCTAACGTAAGAGGAATCACGAGCCGATATATTAGAAATGAATGTCCACTTGGTGAGAATTAGAGTAATGCCATTAGTAATGATCTAGTGGGGTAATCATACGATAGAAGAGACAACTATGGATAGAGAAAAAAAGATTAACGACAAGGACAGAGATTTATGATCAAGTTAGCTAAATTTCGAAGGCGAAATTATTTTAAGGGAAGAGGGTTGTAGCGATCGAAAAATTTCATATTTTAGAAGCGATAATTTTCCCAAATTCTTGTAAGGAAAAAATTCGTGTTGGTACAAGTTTTCTCGATTTATATATGTACCTTAAGTTCGTCATTTAATTAAGTATGCTCACTTAGTCTAGCCTATGTTAATTATGTTTAACTTATGAAAACTTATTTTGCGACAAATTATACTTAAGGTTTAAACTATGTCTTATCGTCAAATTGTATTAGAGTTAGTAGTTACATAAGTCGTTATTCAGTTAAAATTCTAGTATCTATCGAATATTCGATATCAAAGATTAAATATTCAATTTTGTAATTGTGAGCATTAGTATTCCAATATTGGGCTCTAATCAAAATTCAAATTATTTCGTGGATAAAGGCCTAAAAAACCTATTTTGATAAGACACTATAGAGAATTAGGCAGCCATGTAGTGCTTTTTGATAGTAATACTTTTCAGGGAAATGAGGAAAAAATAATGAGATAGTTATTAATTGAGATTTTAATTAGATACTACTGCTTCATGCTTCCAATTCTATGGCAGTAGAGCATATTATTTTTATCTTGAGATATTGATGAAGTGTATAAGGAGTTAGAGTTTATGATAATGTGGGATCGCAAAGGGAAAAATGATTTCATGATAACTTTCGGTTTGTCCGTTTTTATCAAATTCCTAGTCTAATTCAATTGGAAACATGCCTATGATCACAACTCGGATTTTAGACATATTCCATTGTTTAAGCTCTCCATTAAGCGTTTTTACCGTTTATGGTGATTTTTATTTTGATAATATATCATTCAATAAAACTCTGATTCGTATTCCGTTTGTTGGAGGACAATCCTGAATCTTAGGAGTTTCCATTTAAATTGTTATCTCGAATTTTTCATTTATGGAAAAATGTCGTTTTTTTATTATTATTTATTTTCCGAATTTTGCTAAGATTTACTATTTAAAGTATTGTAAGCCCTTTGAGGCAACATTTTATTATTGAATTGAATAAAATTTTTGTGAATTCTCTCATTTTTGTGAGGTTGTTCATCTTTTCTATAATCTTCATCTACGCCAGTTAGTATCAAATTCGAAGTCATTCTTTAGACGTCCAGAAGCCTTGGTAGAGGAGGTAAATAGACGTGATAAAATCGCACAACTACGTCAACAAGTGGAGTTGTTGACACAACAAATTGTTGCACTCATGTCACGGCAACATGCGTATGTGGTTCAACCGGTTGAGGATTATAATGATGAGAATCCGTTCGCACAACCTGAGCATCCAATAGATCTGCCAGTTCGACGGAGAGAGGATGGTCAGGATGAGAACAGACATTGGGAATCAAGATTCAAGGTTGATATTCCTGAGTTTCATGGTGGATTAAGTCCAGAAGAGCTATTGGATTGGGTGACTGTAGTGGATGAGGTCTTGGAATTTAAGTTGGTTTCTACTGATAAATGTGTGCCTCTCGTTGCGACGAGATTTCATTGACGAGCAACGGCGTGGTGGCAGCAGACTAAAGTGACGAGATCCAGGTTAAGGAATCGTAAGATAAATTGAAGAAGCATATGAAGTAGTTTCTGCCCTACAATTATGTTTGGACCATGTACCAGCAACTGCAGAATCTGCATTAAGGCGTAAAAACGGTTAGTGACTATACCACAAATTTTACGTGTTGATTACGAGGAATGAGGTGATGGAGACGGAGGAGTAGTTGGTGTCACGATATGTGGGTGGTCTTCGTCCCCAAATACAGGATACACTGAATATGTTTGATCCTGTGACTAGTTTAAGAGGCACATCAGAGGGCAATACAGATAGAGAAGCAACAGTCCAGGAGAAATACAGTTCCTTTCACTGCGGACAGATCTTTCAATAATCCACAGCAGCAGATGACACGTCCTGGTAATCCTACTCAACCTAACCCTCCTAGAACTAATCATGTTCAACAACCAGCACGTTCTGGAGGTGGTATTCATTATTTTGCATGCGGTGATACATGCCATAGATAGTCTAAATGTCCTAAGAATCTGTGCAGAGGACTCTTTGTTGATGAGAGGTATGAAGATTATGAAGGTTTGCTTGTATTTGACAATGAAAACACCGAAGAAGCCAAATAGGGAGAAGAGTTTATAGTTGGTGATGTGGGTCAGGCGTTGGTGGTGAGACGAAGCTTTCTGACTCCCCTGGAGAATAACACTGACTGGCTGCGTAATAATATCTTTTAGTCGACGTGTACTGCTGGAGGAAAGGTCTATAGATTTGTTATTGATTCTGGTAGTTACGAGAATGTATTGGCTGAAGATGTCGTTAAAAAGCTAGGTTTGCAAAGCGAGAAGCATCTCAAACCGTATAAATTGGCTTAGCTTAAGAGGGGTAACGATGTAGAGGTGTCTCAACGTGCTCGAATCAGTTTCTTTATTGGACCTACCTACAAAAATCATGTTTTAAATGATGTGGTAGAGATGGATGCGTGCCACTTACTATTAGGGAGACCATGGTAGTTTGACTGCCATCCGCTGCATGATGGGTATACCAACACATACAGCTTTCTGTTTAGGGGAAAGAAGATTAGGTTACTACTAGATAAGGGTTCAGTAAAAATAGTTGGGGACAATGCCAATTTACTAACTAGGGCGAAGTTTGAAATAGAGATAGAGGAATCTGGGGTAGTGTATGTGCTGGTGGAAAAATCATTTGACAACGAACATGAGGTCCCTCGCTGGGTTCAGCCATTGCTAAAGGAGTTTCATGAGGTCTTCCCAGACAAGGTTCCCGATGGATTGCCACCACTACGAGATATTCAGCATCAGATTGACTTGATGCCTAATGCCTCCCTACCTAACCGAGAGCATTATAGGATGAGCCCCATTGAACATGAGGAGTTGGGCAAACAAGTGGAGGAGCTTCTGGCAAATGGGCACATCATGGAGAGTCTTAGTCTTTGTGATACTCCTGCTCTCCTTACGCTGAAGAAAGATGGGATGTGGTGCATGTGCGTGGATAGTAGGGCGAACAATAAGGTTACGGTGCGTTACTATTTTCCTATTCCTCGCTTATTGGTGCTTTCGTGTTCAACAAGCTAGATTTGAAGAGTAGGTACCATCAGATTTGGATTAGACTTGGGGATGAGTGGAAGACAGCATTTAAGATGAAGGAAGGATTGTACGAATGGTTAGTCATGCATTTTGGCCTTTCCAATGCACCTAGTACATTTATGCGGGTCATAAATCAGGCACTTCACCTATTCATTGGTAAATTTGTTGTCGTCTACTTCGATGACATTCTGATTTACAGTGCTAACGATGATGATCATGTCCAGCACCTTTGGGAGGTTCTTTTAGTTCTTCGTATGGATCACTTTTATGTTGTAGTGAAAAAATGTTTGTTCTTGACTAATCGTGTTGTATTTCTGGGTTATTTAGTGTCGAAGGAATGGTTGGCAATGGACACGACAAAAGTAGAGGAAATAAGCCAGTGGCCACAACCTAAAACTGTTACAGAAGGGCGGAGTTTCCATAGCCTTGCTTCATTTTATCGTAGGTTTAAACCACATTTCAACGGTATCATGGCACCAATTACATATTGTATGAAGGATGAAAAGTTGATTAAGCAAAAGTTAACTACTGCTCTAGTTTTGGTGTTGCCTGACTTTACCCAGTCGTTTGAGCTGCATTGTCAATAATAGCACATTTATTATGTTTTTCACCCATTAATATTTTCGTTTCTATGATTATTTGACGTCTAAATACACTAAGTGCTTCTATATCTTGGTTTAGGTTGAAAATGGGTGAAAACTGTGAAAAAATAGAAGAAACAAGTGAAAAATGAGCAAAATGGAAGAAAGTGAAAGTTCAGGGACTGAAGAGCAAATACTCTAAACTTGTTTCCAACCTTGTGCTAAAGATTTGAGAGCGTTAGAGGTGAATTGGATGAAAAAAGGAGTCAAAAAGATGAAATATAGCCAAAACATGATCACAAATCAATTTTCAAGCTGAAAAGTTTCGCACCGGTTTTGTCCCTCATATTGAGACCAGTTTTTGATATGGAAAACGATTGAATTTGAAGACGGTCTCTGAAGAAAATTTGTCGCTGAATTCTCCATCATATTTAAGCTCCAAAACATTCCAGAACGCCCATAATTCATCTCCTATCAGTTTTCTCTCAAGTTTGGCTCAAGAAATCCATGAAGAATTAAAACCTTGGTGAAGTTAGGGAGGAACTCTTTCGGAATTGGTGATTTCACATCTATTATTCACGTATTTTGGTTTTTTCTTGTTGAACAACTCTAGAATTCATAGTTTCTTTCCATGAATTTTGTAATGAGATTCATTTAACTTTTATTAAATTAATCATAGATTCAATCACGCTTTTTCTATCGACGAATTGAAATATTTGTTGAATTATAATCTCATCAATGTTATTGGTGGATCGTTTACTACTTTATGCTAGATGTATAAAGACGCTCTTCTGATCTTATTCCAATACAAGTATGCATAACTGTGTTATATGGAAACTAGATTCTAGAGTTACAATTGAAATTAAATTGATTTAATGGTTCATTCTTCTCATCTTGAATTGATTTTGAGATTGGCTTAATATTTATTATATTGGTCATATAATTAGTCATGTTGTCTCTATGGATTGATTGAAATAATTACTTAGGTTTTAATCTCAACTGTTCAAGTTTATTGGTATGATTCTCTACTGTTTTATGCTTTACTATATAGTCAATTTTGAATCTGATTTCGATAAACCAAGTGTGAATTTTGCATTAGGAAGATTGACCATTAGGATCAGTTAGAATTAGACTGTGTTTAAACGATATATCTTTCGATTAGAATGATAGGATGAATGCATCTAATTGTATTATAAAACTGGAATAATTGATGTGATTGATCCGATCCGTTTGAGGGAATTTCGACGCTTCACTTCCTCAAATCATTAATTTTAACTTTGCTACTTCAACATTGAATTTACTACAAATTTAAGACGATAACTCATCCATTTTTTAAACCCTTTGAGCATTTTCCCATCTCTCTATGGATACGACACCCCAAAACTGCACTACAACTACCACATTATTCTTTGGGCATAATCAAATTTTGGCGCCGCTTCCGGGGGATGGTACAATAAGCTGAAGAATTTTCTAGCAAAAAGGTGACTTTGTTCCTTTTTTTTCATTTATTTAGTTAGTTTATTTTATTCATTGTTATTTCTTGTTTCCACATATTTCCATTTTTTAAAATCGTGTTTTATGAGCAGGTATCGAGACGAGCAATGAAGATTTGTAGAAACACCTCTCATAGAGTTTGAATATCTCTTTGACCATGTTTCTAATTCTGCATCTGTTAACACGAACACCACATCACAAAACACAATGTCTGATAGTGATCATGATGCACCTTATAGAACTTTGCATGATTACCTGCACCCCATGCGCACATCTACGCCTTCATGTATTATGTTGCAATATGTCACACATAGATTTTAAACGTGGAATTATTCAAATCATTCCCGATTTCCATGGACTTGAAAATGAGAACCTGTA
Organism: Fraxinus excelsior; assembly: GCA_019097785.1. Lineage (NCBI taxonomy): Eukaryota > Viridiplantae > Streptophyta > Magnoliopsida > Lamiales > Oleaceae > Fraxinus > Fraxinus excelsior. The sequence goes on from CM032636.1 coordinate 7,966,544, forward strand.
TGTGCATGTTAGGGAACTCGAGACAGTATTAGCAACTTTCCACAATCAACATGGTACAATGGATGTAATTAGGATTAAATTCTTTCCGTTTTCTCTTCAGAAAAGGGCAAAAAGCTGGTTGTATTCATTGAGACCACGTTCGATTGGAACTTGGGCTGAAATGACCCAAGTGTTCTTTGGCAAATACTTTCCCCCACAAAACAACTGCGTTGAAAAAGCGGGTCTCTTCTTTTATCCAAAAGGAAAGTGAAACTTTATATCAAGGGTGGGAAAGGTATAAAGAACTCCAAACTCTTTGTCCCCACCATTTTTATGAGAGTTGGCATATCTTGAGCTATTTCTATGAAAGGTTAACACCTAGGGAGCGTCAGTTTGTTGAGATAATGTGTAATGACGATTTCCTACAAAAAGATTCAGATGAGGCTATAGGATATTTAGGTGACTTAGCTAAAAAAGCCCTTACTTGGACTAGACCTAGTGCCACTAAGAGTACTAATACGTCACTACCCGCAATTAAGCCCTCTAGCATAGGTATATATCATCTTAGGGAGGAGGATAGTCTTAGAGCAAAAGTAGAAGCCCTAACTAAAGAACTTGAAACCTTACGTGCTAAAAGATCGAAACCTGTACAGAATGTATCTCGTGCCAAGTCTAGTGGAAATTATTTTGTGTGTGGTGAAACTGAACATCTAGTGCAAGAGTGTCGTACTTACGTCGAGATGAGGGGAGTGTATGAGGAACACTGCAATACCTTAGGTACGTATAACAAGCCTTATGCTCCATTTTCTGATACCTATAATCCAGGGTGGCGGAATCACCCCAATTTTAGTTGGAAACTTGAAAACCAACAATCTACCCAACAAAATTGAGCTTACAATGAACCTACACATCAATTCACAACCTCCAAAGATTCCTTAAAAGACACATTACATGCATTTATCGAGGCACAGGGTAAAACGAACCAAAAGTTTGAGACTATGATTAGCCAGATAGTTAAGGAAAACAAGGAGATAAAGAGTCATATGTCTAAATTAACTAATGTCTTGGCTGTGGGGGAACGTGGGAAATTTTCAGGTCAAGCTCAAGCTCAACTAAATCATAAGGGGCAACACATAGAACAAATGTCAGGATTAGGAGAACCTAACTTTAAGGAAGTAAATGCCATAATCACTCATTCAGTGAAGGTCTTAGAACCAACTCTCAAACCTAGGGAAAACGAGGTTGAGTCTAGTGAAACAAATGAGAATAACCTTAGTGAGGAGGTAGTAAAGAATCCAGTCAGAGTGTCATTCCCTCAAGCTCTTAAGTCTACCTCGAAATCTGCTGGCCATCATAGTGAGATCTTAGAGCACCTAAAGCAAGTAAAAATCAATCTGCCACTCTTGTATGTGATTTCACAAGTTCCTACCTATGCTAAAGTCCTTAAGGACTTGTGCATTGTGAAAAAGGAAACACCATGTCAAGAAAATCGCTTTCTTGACTGAACACATGAGTATTATGATTGAGCAAAGGACCCCACCAAAATATAAAGATTCTGGTTGTCCTACTGCTTCGTGCATCATCAGGAACCATGAGATTGGACAAGCCCTTCTTGATCTAAGGGCCAGTGTCAACATCATGTCTTATGTAATTTACTTGTCATTAGGTTTAGGTGAGATGAAACCTACATCTGTAAGTCTACAATTGGCTGATCGTTCCACTATAAAACCAAGAGGTGTAGTTGAAGATGTCTTAGTACAAATCGATAAATTTTACTACCCTGTTGATTTCTTGATTTTAGACTTAAAAGTGGATGTAAAAGTTAATTCTAAGATTCATATCATTCTTAGTAGACCATTCTTTGTTACGGCTAATGCTCTTATAAATTGCAAGAACGGTCTAATGAAGCTATCATTTGGGAATATAACCTTAGAAGTTAACATCTTTCATGTCAGTAGGCAGGCTGAGGAAGATAATACGTGTCACCAAACATATATGATTAATGCACTCACTCAGGAGGTAGCTAATGATATGTTTCTAGGACCTCCGAGAGAAACTCTAGAACTAGATAAACTGGACCCAGTCATCGATGAACATGCCCCCACTCCAAATTTTGAATTTTTCTCTAGTAACCCCGCACATGTACTAGATGGAGGCGGAGGAGCCATACCAATGGTTATATCCAATGAGTTCGGTGCACCACAAGGAAACTTGGGATCGTCTTGGCTAGATGCGGGCTAAAAATGGGAACACTGGGTCGAGCCAACGACAATAAAAAAAGGCGATGCTTGGGAGGCAACACAAGAGAAGCTTTTTCCTTTTATTTTATTTATTTTTGCATTTGCTCTATGGTTATTTTCATTCCACATTTTTAGTTATAGTTTTATTTTACCTCTTTACACCACCATCCATTTGAGTACTTTCAGACTTCTTATGCCTCAAGTTTTTATTGATTCACTGTCATACTCAGGTAACATCTTTCCCTTTTTTTTCTTTGACATTCATGTTTATGCCTTGAGGACAATGCAAAAATTTAGTTGGGGGAGGGTTAATTTGGGTTTTCGTTGAATTGCATGAGAATTTGAAAAAAAAAAATTGTTTGAGTCTCTGATTTGTTGCATGTTTATGCTTTTGAATGACAAAATATACCACTATGAGTTAATTTTGTTTATAATGTTATGATACTTGCTGAATTCTTTTTGTGCACACAAGCTTTATGGTAAGATTGTAGTTTAACACATGTAGCTAGATGAGTCTCTTGCTGAAGTTTTCTTATGAGAGAATTGGTTAGGATTGAGAGCCACTATATACTAAAAATGGCAATAAGCGCTCATTTGAGAGAATTGGTCTTGTGAATTGGAACTCTTTTGAGAATAACACTATATGATTTGTGGTGAGATGGTGGATTACTTGAGAAACGATGAAAGTCAATTTAGGACTTACATTTGAGCCTCAACCTTTCTTTTCAATATCCCTAGTAGCCACTTTGAGACATATACATATATAGTTATTTCTTCATGCACCTATGTTATCCATACTTCTCCACATTGGAGTACAACCTTTTTGTATATTGTTCGACCTTTTTACTTCCAAGTGTGTAATAGGTATTGGATGTTTATTTGTGAAGAACTGGAGGAAGGAAAATGACAAGAGTTGATATGTGCTCAAGTAAGGCGGTCCAAAAAAAGGAAAAAGAAAAAGCATACATATATGTTTGATTTTGGGGCTTGAAATATTGAGGAATGTGTTAATTGAAAAGTGTGATGAATTGAAATGAGTGATATGATACTTAGCTATGTGTTTGGAAGTTTTGAATCATGATATCCTTCTTTTCATATAGCACAACTTGAACTTCATTACAACCTTTTGCATCGACTGTTTTGATCCCAAGTAAGATTGTGGAATGAATAGATGAATTCTCAATTGACGATATACCTATCATGATATCAATGTTTGATTGTTGCTTGTTCATAACTATCTAAGCCTTCAGTTTTGAGCGTACAACTTTCTCAAAAACCCCACACTAAACACTTTGATACCTATGAGATGTGGAGCTAAACCTTTAGCTTGATACATACTTGATGTTACATGTGTTAGAGTTAGCGGTAAGATGGCTATGGTTTGACACACACTCACACATTTGGCATAAGTCTTTGACGTCTTGACAATTGTGACATTATTAATTTCGTGTGGTATTGAGTTTGAAGAGGGCATGGCATGCGGTTAAATTAGAACTTAACAATTAACTTGTGATATAGACCAGTTATTCATTCATCTAACTTTGAATTAAATTGCTAGGGACTAGCAATAAGCAAGTTGGGGGTGTGATAATAGTACATTTATTACGTTTTTCATCCATTAATATTTGTGTTTCTATGATTATTTGACGCCTAAATGTACTAAGTACTTCTATATCTTGGTTTAGGTTGTAAATGGGTGAAAACGAAGGAAAAATGGAAGAAACAAGTGAAAATGAACAAAATGGAATAAAGTGAAAGTTCGGGGACTGAAGAAAAGATACTCTAAACTTGTTTCCAACCTTGTAATGAAGGTTTGAGAGCATTAGAGGTCAACTGGATGAAGAAATGAGTCAAAGAGATGAAATATAGCCAAAACAGGATTACAAATCAACTTTCAAGCTGAAAAGTTTCGTACCGATTTTGAGCCTCATATTTAGACCAGTTTCTGATATGGAAAACAATCGAATTTGAAGACGATCTCTTAAGAAAAGTTGTATCCCTTTGGGTTAGCTTTTTAAGACAACTTGAATCAGCTCAATTAGACATTAGGAGAGAAAGTTATGTCTCAAGCACGCTACAAGGCGCGTGCTCTCGCCTGTAGGGGAGGTGCGCGCCTCACAGCAAGGAAACCTCGACTGCGGCTGCACAATTGCCTAAGGCGCGTGTCCTAGCTTACACTCGGTACGCACCTCAAACCAAAATGTAAAATCTTTCTAGTTTCCTTATTTGATTGAAACACGTATGGAAACCTAATTCTCTACCATATTTAAGCTCCAAAACGTTCCAGAACGCCCATAATTCATCTCCTATCAGTTTGCTCTCAAGTTTGGTTCAAGAAATCCATGAAGAACTAAAACATTGGTGAAGCTAGGGAGGCACTCTTTCGAAATTGGTGATTTCACATCTATTATTCACGTATTTTGGTATTTTCTTGTTGAACAACTCTATAATTTATAGTTTCTTTCCATGAATTTGTAATGAGATTGTAACTTTTATTAAATTAATCATAGATTCAATCACGCTTTTTCTATCGACGAATTAAAATATTTGTTGAATTATAATCTCATGAATGTTATTGGTGGATCGTTTATTACTTTATGCTAGATGTATAAAGCCGCTCTTCTGATCTTATTCCAATACAAGTATGCGTAATTGTGTTATATGAAAATTAGATTCTAGAATTACAATTGAAGTTAAATTGATTTAATGGTTCATTCTTCTCATCTTGAATTAATTTTGAGATTGGCTTAATATTTATTATATTGATCATAGAATTAGTCATGCTCTCTCTATGGATTGATTGAAATAATTACCTAGGTTTAATCTCAATTGTTCAAGTTTATTGGTGTGATTCTCTACTGCTTTATACTTTAGTATATAGTCAATTTTGAATCCGATTTCGATAAACCAAGTGTGAACTTTGTAATAGGAAGATTGACCATTAGGATCACGTTAGAATTAGACTGGGTTTAAATGATATATCTTCCAATTAGGGTGATGGGATGAAAGTCTCTAATTGTGTTATAAAACTGGAATAATTGATGTGATTGATCCGATTCGATTGAGGGAATTCCAATGCTTCACTGCCTCAAATCATTAATTTTAACTTTGCTACTTCAACATTGAATTTACTACAAATTTAAGATGATAACTCATCCCTTTTTAATCATTTGAGCATTTTTCTATCTCCCTGTGAATATGACACCTCAAAGTTGCACTACAACTACCGCGTTATTCTTTGGACGTAATCAATTGTGATGCTTTGAAGGTAGGTATTGGTGGTATGTTAAGTCAAAACAACCGACCTGTTGCATATTTCAGTGATAAGATTTCTAGTACTTATGATGTGGAGTTCTATGCAATAGTCCAGGCAATTCGACATTGTCATCACTATCTATTCTAGAAGGAGTTCATTTTGTATACTGATCCTGATGCCCTCAAGCACCTTGGTACTCAGGATAAGGTATCTGCTTGACATGCCTTTTGGATTGCTTATTTGCAATAGTTTACTTTCGTGATTAAGCACAAAGCAGGTGCCCTTAACAAAGTAACAGATGCATTGAGTATGCGCCAAACTCTCCTATTAGAAATTCGAATAGAGGTTCTAGGTTTTGATAGCCTTTGTGACTTATATGCTACTGATCCATATTTCTCCCATGTTATTCGGAAGTTGCAGGAAGGTGTGCAGTCAGAGTTTGCATGGGTTGATGGTTTTCTTTTTCGTAGCATCCAATTATGTATTCAAGTGGACAATTTGAGGTTGAAGATTGTTCAAGAATTGCACAATGAGGGCTATGTAGGTCGTGACAGAACATTGCAGCTTGTTGCTGCTTCTTACTTTTGGCCATCATTGCGCAAGGATGTCGGTAAGTTTGTGAAGTGTTGTCGGACTTGTCATTTGGCCAAAGACAAGGCGACAAATGTTTGCATGTATATGCCCTTGACTATCCCAACCCAGCCTTAGACAGACGTTAGCATGGATTTCATTGTGGGGCTTCCCAGGACGCAGCGTGGTTTTGATTTTATCTTTATAGTGGTTGATCGGTTCTCCAAGATGGTTTACTTCATCCCCTGAAAGAAAACTACGAATGCGGTCATGTGGCTTTGCTATACTTTCGTGAGGTCTATTGCATGTATGGACTGCCTACATCTATTGTATCTGATTGGGATACTCACTTCATCAGTCACTTCTGAAGCAATTTATGGTGTTCGATCAATACGCAGTTGGACTTCAGCAGTGCATATCATCATCAGACAGATGTTGTTAACCATTCCTTGGGTGATTTACTACGTTGCTTGGTGATCACATCAAGTCTTGGGATCAGAAGTTGTGTCAGGAAGAATTTGCTCATAATCATACTGTCAATCGAAGTACATGTTTTAGTCCATTTCAGGTGGTGTATGGTCTTGTTCCTTGTGGTCCCCTTGACTTGGTCCCAGTTTTTACTTCTATTAGAATGCATGGCAAGGCCAAGGACTTCATTCAACAATTGCAGCAGGTTCACCCACAGGCTCATGATCAATTGTAGGTTCATGTTACTAAGTATAAGCATGATGCAGATCTTAAACGCCAACATGTTGAATTTGAGATAAATGACTTTGTTGGGCGGTGTTAATTAAAGATCGTATTCCTCCTTATAAATACAACAAGCTTACTGCCAGAAATGTTGGTCCATTGGAGATCATTGAGAAGATTAACCCAAATGCTTATCATTTGAAGTTGCCAGTCTTATTCGTACATCTGACGTGTTTAATGTCAAGCATCTGATGTCATTTCGTGGTGATAATTCTGATGATGATGAGGCTTCTTCCACATCAAGTTCGACTGTGAATTTTTCTCACCCTGTGGAGAATGATGAAGTGTATAAGGAGTTAGAGTTTATGATGATGTAGGATCGCAAAGGGAAAAAATGATTTCATGATAACTTCGGGTTTATCCGTTTTGGCGAATTGCTAGTCTAATTTAATTGGAAACGGACCAATGATCACAACTCAGATTTTGGGCAGATTCCATCGTTTAGGCCCTCGATTAAGCGTTTTTGTCGTTTATGGTGATTTTTATTTTGGTAATATATCATTCAATAAAACTCGGATTCGTATTCTGTTTGTTGGAGGACGATCCGGGATCATAGGATTTTCTATTTAAATTGTTATCTGAATTTTTCCATTTATGGAAAAATATCATTTTTTCATAATTATTTATTTTTCGAATTTTGCTAGGGTTTGTAAGCCCTTTGATGCAGCAGTTTATTATTGAATTGAATAAAATTTTTGTGAGTTCTCTCATCTTTGTGAGGTTGTTCATATTTCCTATAATCTTCCACTACGTCAGATATTCTATCACATTTGTTTTGTCGACTCTAGATTCCCTTACTAGAGAGTTTATATTGATGAGAAATTATGCTAAAAGTTTTTGTTTGGCCATGAAAGTTGAGAGAACTCTTCTACAGCATGAGGGATTAATTTCACTTCAAATCATGACATTTCACTAAGCGGCGTGCACTCATGTTTCACGTTGTTTTGTTTCTAGTTCTTTGAGCAGTATGAAAACCACTTGACCTCTGCCAACTATGTGACAAGAAGGCAGTCATTGAAGGTTAGTTATGTGAGATGCTATCTGTTCTACTTGTGATTATTACTTCTATTGACAATTTAACGCTATTGACAATATAAAATCGATGGACTTTAGCTTCTCTCTGAATTTCTTTTGGAGTCTCCAAGTTCCCATACAATGAAGCGCTACGTTGCTGAAGTTCACCACTTGAAAGTCATGATGACATTGCTGAAGGTACTCAGTGCTCTCTTCATGATCTCGGATGCTTGTGGGATTCATGATGTCATGACCAATGTGCAATATTATAATATTTTATGTTATTTTATTTTTACTCATCAATGTGCTTAACAATTGGAAAAAATGATTGACGGCAAGAGAGTGGAAATTGGAAAACGCTTTCCAAGTGAACTAGATTTCTTCCTGAGGTTTTCCTCATCTTTTTCTCTTATATGACTCTCTTAAAGATATAAATGAGAATAATTATAATATTTGGTTTCTTGTTTGTTTGTATAGATATGAATGTTGTGACGACCCAAATTTTTCTATAGAACTAAATATGAATCGTTACCAACACTATTAACTTTAACAGTGTAAATATATGAAATTAACGGACACAATTTAATTGATAAAAACTCATTACCAAATAAATACTAAAAATGCATATCACATTTATTAGATAAAAAAATGTTAATTTCACCAATAATGCATAACATAGTTTTAAATTTAGAACCCAGTAAAACATGTCTTAAATTTGAAATAAAAATCCTTACGAGATAAAACTAAGAAATTGTTGAAATAAAAAAATGCATTGTTACACCAGATTATTTTTATTAAGTTCCATAAATCTTGACACTATGACTGCATCTCATCGCTCACCAACCAACGACTCGTTCTAACCTATGAGGTAAGGGAAAAAGATAGGTGAGTATATGGGAATACTCAATAGGTCACAAAATAATGGTGCAATCCCAAATAAAAATATTAAATCATACGTCAAAAATATCATACCATCATATCATATCTTTGAAAATCGGTAAAAGCTCAAATATATCATATCTTTGGTACTGGATGGTCATTACATATAATAACATAACGTCTCATTTCACTAGCATAATATTTATCAACATGAAAAATAAAATTAAACAGGACTAACAACTTGCACCTCGTAATCCTACCTTGTTGAGTTAAATGAGTTCTTGAAAGATGAAAATCCCAAAATCACATTCCAAAATATTTCATGTCTCTGCTTGTGTGCCGTGCATAAAAGTATGTTTTTCTTGTGTCATACATCTATAAGTATCTAGGCAATAATAACATAAACCCTAAAAAAAAGTTGGTGCATAGTGGAAAACGTGTGGGAGTGGGATAAGGTAATAGGATGGGAATATTTGAAACTAAATTTTAACCAAGTCTTGTCAATTTGGGATTCCCACACATGTCAAATCAACCACAATTGAAAAATATATAATAAAAACAAGCATATATCATACACGTGCTTCCCATAAAATTCACAATTCATTAAAATAACTTAACTAAATTACAATTTAAGGCAAAATCTTTCAACCTCGATAACTTGTGCCTCGCTTATCCGAATTAACTTTTTCTCAAGCCTAAAATGAATAGTTAATTACGAGCTATCCAACAAGCCCAATATTGATACATTTATCATTACTCTATCAATATTTAAATATTTGACTCAAATAAAAATGAAATTTAATATATATAAGTTAGTCCCTAACTTTCCAAGATATTAAAAATATAGTATATAAAATAAATAATTCTATTTTATGAAAAAAAAATTCGGGATTTTACAAATGTGCTACGGAAATGAATAGTGAAATTGAAGCTATCAATGAAAATCTTTCAACAAAATATTTAGAAAAAAGTGTTACGTTTCTTCCTCCATTTCCACAATCATATTTAGGGAAGAGGAAAAATAGGAAATCTTTAAATGTATGGAAACACTTCACTATTATAGGAGATCCCAAAAGATGAAGATGCTAGGTGTACGTGCAACTATTGTGGACAGGATTATGCTTGTATGGCTAGGAAACGTGGGACTAGTACATTAAGGAATTATTTGGTTCTTTATTGTAAGAAGTATCTGGAAAGGATAGAAGATAAAAGGCAAAAAAATTTAGGGTGATGGGAACAATCTTATAGTTGTTGGCTTTAATAAAGAAGAATGTAGACTTACATGTGCTAAGATGATAATAATTGATGAGCTATATTTTAGCTTTGTTGAAGGTCATGGGTTTAGACAATTTTGTTGAGTAGCATGTCCGAATGTTGATCCTCCTTCTTGTATGACTATTATTAGAGATATTTATCAATTGTATTTGGATCAAGAAATGCAATTGAGAAAGATCCTTCAACGTCAAAGAGTTTCTCTTACAAATAATACTTTGAACTATATTCAAAACGTTAACTATACAACTCTTACTGCACACTTTGTTAAATCTGATTGGAAGCTTCGTAAACGAATTTTGAACTTTTGTGTGATTGTTAATCATAAAAGTGAAACCATTGGTAAAGCTATCGAGAATTGTTTGCGTTTATGGGGTATTGAGAAAGTGTTTACAATCACGACTGACAATGTATCTGCAAATAAAACGACCATTTCTTATCTCAAGAAGAAGATGATTGGTAGGAGTAGTGATGGGTGTGTTTTGAATGGAAAATATTTGCACATGAGGTGTTGTGCACATATTGTTAACTTGATTGTATGTGAGGGGTTGAAGGAAGAACATGCATCAATTATTAGGATTCGCAATGCAGTAAAATATGTTAAATCTTCTCCTACTAGAGAACAAAAGTTTGAGTGTATGAGTCAATAAAAAATTGATTATAAATCGCTTGTGTTCTTGGATATACCAACTAGGTGGAATTTCACATATTTGATGTTGGAAGCCATTTTAGAATTTTAAAAAGCATTTGAAAGGTTAGAGGAGGATGATGAACAATATTTTAATTATTTTCAGGAGTATGATGGTGGTAGAAGAAGGAGTGGACCTTCTAAAACTTCTGATTGGGAAAATGCTTCTGTTTTTGTGAAGTTCCTCCAAAACTTTTATTAAGTAAATTTGAAGTTTAGTACTTCATCGCGTGTAAGCTCTAATGTTTATTTTCATGAAGTATGTTCACTTATAAGTGAATTGAAAGAATGGAGTAAAAGTCGTGATTATCTTTTGAGTGATATGACCATTAACATGAATAAAAAATTTGACAAGTATTGGGGAAAAATGGAAAATGTTAACCAGTTGTTGTTGATTGCTACTGTACTTGATCCAAGAAATAAACTGAAGTATGATGATTTTTGTTTTGGTGATATTTATGAGGATAAGGAAGTTGTTCGTAATATGACAAATACTTTGAAAGACAATATGATGTCTATTTACGATTGGTATGTGAGATGTGAAGCAAGTTCTAAAAGTAATCAAGTATCTAGTAGGGCTGTAAGCAAAAACCGCCAAACCGGAAAATCAAACCGAAACCGCATTTTAGAAACCGTCGGTTTGGTGCCACGTGGACCCGTCAACGAAATGGTTTTGAACCAAACCAAACCGGTCAAAAACGGTTTGGTTTAGGTTTGAGAATTTTAATTGCGGTTTAAAACCAAACCGGACCGGCGAAAAAATATAAAAAAAAAAAATTAAAAAATGATTTTTTTTAAAAAATTCATCCAAATATGTAAAATTCAATAGTTTTGTCATTTGTATGTATTTTTGTCAATTTATAGTTTTCTATTACATATATATTATTATTACCAAATAATCATAATTTATATCTAATAATCTCAAGACTAACAAAGTCTATCAAAAACCTCTTTCCTCTTTAGAATTCAAATTTCTATAGTTGCTTCAGTCTGTATTCTCAAATGGAGGTCAGATACTTGATTCATTTAGGAGTTTATTAGGTGCAAGGATGGTTGATATTTGTATATGCGGAAAGAATTAGTTGCAAATTAAAAATGAACATAATGTGCCAATATTTAGATGAAGTGAAAGCATTTGATGATTCAATGAAAGTTGTGGCATGTGGTTTATATTTTCTATTACCATATTTTTAAAGATTCTTTTGTCTATTAGTATCCAATACTATGATGATATAATGAATGTATTCGTTTGACAATGGAGACTATGAATCATGTGTGACAACAATTGGTGTTTGAGTATATATAAAAAACTGAATTCATAACAAAATACAACGGTAAGCTTGTGTAATTGTTATGTTTAGATATTATAAACAATTGATTTATTATTATGGTTGGTTATTCTCTCTGTTTAATCAGTAGTTTTGTTTTTCAGATATGATGATAACGAGATCCTGTTGAATATCATTATATTTTTTGGGCTTTATATTTATTTTAGTAGACTTGTATTATAACGTTATCGTAACGTCTTAGCCTAAAATGGCAAACAAAAAACTATATTTTAATTTATTGTGATTTCACTTTGATTTAGTTGATATTTAAATTTGTAGTAGATATATTTAGTTTGTTTTAGATTTATTGCTAGTAAGATATAAATATATATTGAATTCAATGAATTAATGTCATAAAAGTAGATGTATAAAAAAATATACGGTGAAACCGGCGGTTTAAAACCGGACCAAACCATTAGGTTTAGGTTTGAGTTTTTTTCAAACCGTTCAAAATGGTTTGGTTTAGGTTTGGATTTTTCTCAAACCGGTTTAAACGGTTTGGTTTGAAAATTTGTCAGAAACCGCAAAAATCGAACCGCTTACACCCCTAGTATCTAGTGATATGAATTATTTTAGTGAGATTTCTTCTACTAACGAAAGTCCTACTTCAACGGTCTCTCTTAATCGTGTTTCTAGGTTAAAGAGAAAAAAGGCAGCAAAAGATTTGGTTGAACATAAAAATGATGTTGATAGATACTTGTTGGACGCTTTTGAAGATATATAGGATAGTGATTTCAATGTTCTTAACTGGTGGCGGATTAATGGAAATAAATACGGCACTTTGTCCAAACTCGCATGAGACATTATGGCAATTCAAGTGTCTACAATAGTTTCAAAAAGTGTTTAATACTGGAAGAAGAATTCTTGATCCATTTTGTAGTTCTTTAACCCCTAAGATGGTACAAGTTTTGGTGTTTACCCAAAATTGGCTTAAAGAGTTTTCAATAATTGAGAGATTTTATATGAAAAATGTTGAAGTTTATAAAACAATTGGACGAATGTAATATAATTATAGTTATTCTATGAATTATGTTAAATAAAGGTATTTTATTTAATTTATTGCTATTTTTTTGTAGAGCTTTTGGAATCAGAGAAATTAAATGAAGGCCAAATTCAAGTAATTCGTGCATTTATGTTTTTCAGGTAAATATATAATGTATTCAATGTGCACAACTGACTTTGTCATTATATTATTAATCTTTTTTTCTAAATGTTTATATTATTTTATAGGAATGTTACTTAAAGTTGTGCGAGAATCAGAGATTATAATACTCTACTTTATTATTTAATTTTTTAGAAGTTTGAATTTTGGATGAGTAGTATTTTTCTTTTTATTTATTTATTAAGATTGGATTACTGTATATTTTTAAGTGTTGGTTGACTGTAATATTTTAATATTTACTTTTCGTGCTTAATGATAATTTTTAGTGTATTTGGTTTTATTAGTATGATATTAACTAGCAGAAAAAAATTTATTTGGGATGTAAGCTTTAATTTTGATTTGGGAAAAAATTCAAATTATAGACCTATCCTTGGCAAAAATTTGTGATTTATTCAATTTTAGTTGATTAAATTGTATGAATGACAAATATTATTTCATTGAAAATTTCTTATTGAAATCACAAAAGTATTATTTATATTTAATCCAATTAGTGGATTGGTTCAAATAAATTTAGTGTTGCAATAATAATAATAAAACCGACCCGATCTATTGCCCACCCTTACGTGCTTTGATGTGAACTCCAAAAGACATCATTTGAGTCATATTTTGTCCGAATAATTATTTAAATTTGGAATATTTTAATTTAGAATTTCTTGAAAGCTTGAAGACTGAATTGTTGATGAAATTGTTTCATGGTTGATAGAATATTTTTATTGTGGTTTATTTAGTTCATTTGAGTTGCAACACAAAGGTTTAAATATTTTCAGTTTCTGCCCCTAAGTTCAAAAACTCGTCCAAACCAAATTATTTGGAATTTTGAGGTGATTTCAATTGGAAAGATAGCCATATGAGTTATGTATCTATAGGAATTGGAATCATGAATTTTGGTTGTGTAACACTCAAGTTATGGACGTTTCCCCTAGGGCTGCCAAAATGTACCCTAGTCCAAATAGATCCGATTCTAAAAATAATTTTGAACCATCTATCGATTGAATTTGTATACAAAATCTTAAACTGTAATTCTCCTATTTCTAAGATGTCTACAATTTAAATTTTGTAAATTTTAGATTTCATTTAGTTATCGAACGAAGTTTATTTCAGAAAGTTGTACAAGCTGAAAATCTAAACTTTTCAAAAGAAGATTTATTTGGTTTTGGAATGGATTCTCCGAAGCCTTAATGCTTCTAGTCCAAGTTAATTTCCACATTTCATGAACAATCTAGGTAGAATTTTATAAATTTAAGATTATAGTAATGTCACGAGTTCCTAGAGCTCGAGGCATTACAATGAGGATATGAGAAAATGCTTTTCAGATTTTCATCATTTGTGATATGATTTTTCTTGTAACTTGCATTACGTTTTTGGGGCAACTATTAGGGCATGTTTGATTGAGATTTCTTTTTTATAGAAGATAGAAATTAAATTCTAATTCCATTTTTTTACATGTTTGATTGACTAAATTTTCCATGGAATTGATTTCCACAATTTCTTGATTTTTGAGGAAAAACTTTTCCTGTGGGTTTGGTAGGAAAACTTTTTCTAAGCAACCTTTAAAAAAAAAAATTGGTAATGGAAACAAATTTTATCCTCAATTGTAACAAATTATATCCATTTAATGGACAATTTTCATGAAAAACAAAGTCAAACGAACATTAAAAGATCCAAAATTTCAATATTTTCCGATGGAAGATTATACCAATTAAACACAATTAATTGATAATTCTCAATAAAACAAGTTCTAAACAATTCAATTCCTTAAAATTCATTTTCTTTCCATCAAATTCCACTCTTGCAATCAAATGAAACCTTAGTAAATGTTTTCTTGGAATCTAAATTTCTCTTTTAAGGGGATTTTTTCCTAATATTATAATGAGAGGAAAAATAATTTTTTGGAAAATGTGTGTTAAAAAAGAAGAAAATCCTTTTGGATTTATTGTATATTATTTTATTCAAGAATGTGTAGTTGATAAGAAAATAAAGAAAAATGAATTATAATTTAACGTGAAATAATGGGGCCAAACAAGAACTCGTTTTCAACTACATTCTCACAATAAAATATTTTGCACCCAAACCCAAATTTTTTCCTACTTTTAAACACTACATTTTTCAAAAAATTACTGTTACAATATTCATTTTCATTTTATGTTCTCATAAAAAGCCTAATTAATCATAATGTTTGGTAAAATAGCTTATATCAATATTTATTGTTCATGTAACCTAGAGTCTATTAGATCATATATTAAAAGTCTTAAATACCCTTCATTTGAAATGTTTAAAATGTCCAATTTCAAACCATAATTTACTAAAATCCCATAACATGAATTCTAACTTTCATTCTCACTTTTCATACTCAATTTAAAACAAACGGCAAAATGGCATGCTGTCTTTTTAAACGACTAAGTACCATTTTAACAAATTTTGTATTCATTTCACTTTATATTCCCTTGTATCCACATGAAAATTAATGAAAAACATGTTTTAATTATATCTAGAGTGAAATTTAGAGTTTGTAACTGAAATGACATGCTATTGTTATAAACAATTTGATGATGTTTTAACTAAATTTGTGTTTATTTCACTTTATATTCTCTCGTACCCACATAAAAACGAAAGTAGAAAATTTTTCACTATATTTAGAGTAAAATTGATAAACAACATTAAACTTTCAAGATCAATAAAAAAAAATCACCCGATAGTGATCAACAACATTGTTCCACGAGTAAACTATATTCTTCTATACTATAAATGGTAAATATCCTAAATTCCATTATATTTCAATTATAGATAAGCTACTTAAAAAGATAATATGTTTTAACTTATATAAGTCTTTTAAGATGTTTAAAAATATGTTTGAGTAGTTTTAAGTGAAATTGAGACTATGTAACCCAAAATGACATGCTGACATTTTAAATGGTCAGTTGCCATTTCAATTAGTTTTATTTTCATTTCACTTGATATTTACTTATATTTATATAAAAATTAAACAGATTCAAGTTTTTATCATATTTGAACATCAAGTTAGATACGAAGTTCATTCGATAATGATCAACACTATTGTTTCGTAAGTAAATTACACTCTACTTCACTACGAATAAATGTAAGTAATACAAATTTCATTATACTCCAATTGTGGGATAAGATACTCAACAAATTAGCTAATTCAACACGTACAAGTCTAGTAAGATGTTTCAAACTATTATCGACTAGTTTTTGAGTGAAATCGAGACCATGTGACCCAAAACGGTATCTGATCATTTTAAAGTATGGCCGACGTTTCTACTCATTTAGTATTCGTTTCTGTTCATTTATGCCCGTAACCATATGAAATCTTAGGGATGAGAGTTTTAACTATGTTTTGACGTTACGGTCGATACATTTGTTCAAACTATAATAAGTCACTCCATAATCTGGTAGGAAACTACACTATACTTGGAAAATAAAGAAAAACATAAATAGCAAGTGTGGTATCGAAAACATAGCACATGTAGTCGTTCAATGTGTATGATATTTCAAAGCATATTTTAATAATTTCGGAGTGAATCAATACCCCATGACTTAAAACGAAAACTAGTTGTTTTAAACGTATGACTGAAGTTTCTACTCATTTAGTGTTCATTTCAGTTCATTCATACTCGTAACCATATGAAAGTTTAGGAATAAGAGTTTTAACTATATTTCGATGTTGCGGTCGACACATTTGTTCAAATTATAATGAGTCACTCTCTAGTAGTAAATTACACTACACTTGACAATAAAGAAAAACTAAGTAGCAAGTATGGTATCCAAAACACAGCACGTATAGTCATTCAATATGTACGAGTCATGTATGATGTTTCAAACACTATTTTATTGGCCTTGGAGTGAAAAAGATACATCGTGATCCCAAACGGCATCTGATCATTTTAAACGGAGGGTTGTCGTTTAAGGTTTTAGGTTTTAGGGTATATGATTAAGATTTTAGGGTATATGGCAAAAGAGAAAAATATGTAATTATTCAATAGGCATTTTTAAACGACTAAGTACCGTTTTAACAAATTTTACATTCGTTTCACTTTTTGTTCCCTCGCATCCACATGAAAATTAATGAAAAAACATGTTTAGCCATATCTAAAGTAAATTTTAGAATTCGTAATTGTAATGATGTGTTATCGTTATAAACAATGTGACGACGTTTTAACTGATTTTGTGTTTATTTCACTTTATATTCTTTCGTAGCCACATGAAAATGCAAGTAGAAAATTTTTCATTATATTTAGAGTAAAATCGATAAACAATATTAAAGTTCCAATATCGAAAAAAAATAAAATGTTCACCTGATAATGATCAACAATATTGTTCTATAAGTAAACTATACTAGTTTTCACTATGAATGAAGGTAAGTATCTTAAATTTCATTATATTTCATTACAGATAAAATACTCAAAAAATTAGTTTTTTAATACAAGTCTTTTAAGATGTTCAAAAATATGATCGAATAGTTTTAAAGTGAAATCAAGATACTGTGACCCAAAATGACGACATGCTGACAATTTAAATGGCTAGTTGCAACTTCAACTAGTTTTGTCATCATTTCACTTTATATTCACTTATATTTATATAAAAGTTAAATGAATTCAAGTTTTTTCCATATTTGAATAGAAAGTTAGATACAAAGTTCATCTGATAGTGACCAACACTATTGTTCTTTAAGTAACTTACACTTTACTTCACTACGAATAAAGGTAAGTAATACTAATTCCATTATATTCCAATTGTGAGATAAGATACTCAACAAATTAACTAATTCAACACATACAAATCTACTAAAATGTTTCAAATTATGATCGATCAGTTTTTTAGTAAAATCAAGACCATGTTACCCAAAATGACATTTGATCGTTTTAAACGTATGGTTAACTTTTCTACTCATTTAGTGTCCGTTTCAGTTCATTCACGACCATAACCACCTAAAAATTTAGGGATAGAAGTTTTAACTAGATTTCAACATTACGGTCTACACATTTGTTCAAACTATAGTGAGTCACTCTATAATATGGTATCCAAATATTCAAGTTTGTTATGTATGAATGAATGATAATTGTTGAAATCGATACCCCATGACCCAAAACGGTATCTGATCATTTTAAACATATAGTTGACATTTCTACTCATTCAGTGTTCGTTTCGGTTCATTCACGCCCGTAACCACGTAAAAGTTTAGGGATGAAGGTTTGATTACGCCCAAAGAATAACGCGATAGTTGTAATGCAGCTTTGGAGTGTCGTATCCACATGGAGATGGAAGAATGTTTAAAGGAGTTCAATAACTTAGGGTTCTTGTGATTTGGATGAAAAAAATTTGTTTATTGAATTAAAATGTAAATGTCACCGGATATAATGATGGAATTTAAGTTAATACATAAAATAGTGAAATGTCGAAATTCCCTCAACTGGATTGGATCAATCAAGTTCCTCCGTAACTTCACCAAAAGATTTAGTTCTTCATTAGTTTCTTGAGCAAAAAGAGATGAAAAAATGCTATATTCTCAAGAATAATGAAGAATTAGGAGTTTTGGAATGTTTTTTGGGTCCTTTTTTTAGGCTTCTCGTGGCCCAAACATTTAAAAAAAAAAAAAAAAAAAAAAAACCTAAGTCTACACAGTGCGGCGCCTAAGTGCTGAAAATCTATAATTTGAGGTCTGTGCAGCGCCTCGGCGTTGCAGGGGTAGCCCCTAGACGCTTCGTTGCTATTTCGAATTCATTATCTTCAGTATTTTCGTCATAACCTCTTCTCCCAATGTCCGATTGAAATTATTCAAGTTGTGTTGAAAAGCTAATTCAAAGAGCTATAATTTTGCTTCAAAGACTATCTTCAAATTCGATCGTTTTCCATGTCCAAAATGAGTCTCAATATGAGGTTGAAAATCGGTGCGAAACTTTTCAACTTGAAAGCTGATTTGTGATCACGTTTTAGCTAAATTTCATCCTTTTAACTCATTTCTTTATCCAATTGACATCTAACGCTCTCAAGTCTTCATCACAAAATTGGAACAAGTTTAGATTATTTGCTCTTCAGTCCCTGAACTTTCACTTTTTTCTATTTTGATCATTTTTCACTTGTTTCTTCCATTTTCCATCGTTTTCACTCATTTGCAACATAAAACAAGATATAGAAGTAATTAGTGCATTTAGTCATCAAATAATCATAGAAATGCAAATATTAATAGGTGAAAGATGTAATAAATGTGCTATTATCAAGGTTTTAACTACGTTTCAACGTTGCGATCTACACATTTGTTGACTACATGATCTGGTTGGAAACTACCCTACACTGGCAACAAAAGAAAAATGTAAGTAGTAAGTATCGTATCCAAAATATAGAACGTTTAGCTCGTTCAATGATAGTGAGTCATGCATAATGTTCTAAACACTGTTTTACTCGTTTCACAATGAAATCGATACCTCGTGACCCCAAATGACATCTGGTCATTTTAAACGTATAACGAACGTTTCTCCTTATCCAGTGTTCGTTTCAATTCATTCGCGCCCGTAACCACGTAAAAGTTCAAGGATGGAGCTTTAAACTACATTCTGACGTTGCGGTTTACACATTTGTTGACTCCATGATTCAATTGAAAATTACCCTACACTTGGCAACACAAGAAAAACATAAGTAGCAATTATTGTATCCAAAACATAGCACATGTAGTCCGTTCAATGATAGTGAGTTGTGCATGATGTTCTAAACACCCTTTTATTAGTTTCGAAGTGAAATCGATACACCGTGACCCAAAACGACATTTGATCGTTTTAAACGTATAGCTGATGTTTCTATTCATTTAGTGTTCAATTCTACTAACATCGACACATCACTTTCATAGCACGTCATTTTGGATATACAGAACATAGCACGTCTTCCATCGACATCGACGTATCACCTAAAATGATTCATGGACGTTTTAATCGTATGACTACCATTTTTCTAATTCAGTGTTCACTTCGCATCACTTTCATTCATTCAGTCTCGACAAGTCATCCATGATATTCCATGACTTGTTTCGTAGTGAAATCGAGACCTTGTAACCCAAAACTGCATGTTGTTGTTTTAATCGTATGACTGTCATTTTTCAGACTAGGTGAATTTGCATAGTTAATAATACAATTTCTTTTTTTCATTGCATAAATATACATGCTGTCATGAAAACTGTAACTCCTTTTCACCCCTGACTGCTTCAATGTTTGAATAAAACATTCATACAATGGAAAACATTGCACAAAATCAGCATCCATGCATTTGTTTTCCAACTAAGTCATACAAAATATTATCATCTAAACAGGATTAGCAACTAAGTCATATATCCTCCGACCGCATGAAATTGAAAAATATACAAAGAAAATAATTGTGTTTTCAACTCTATTTCTGGGGAATTCCAACTAGTCAAAGGGAAAACATGATGGTTGGATTGCCGGGCCGATTGGTTTGGCTGTTGATTCAAGCACTGATTCATTTACATTCAAATTGATAGCAATCCATGTAAAATAGCGGGGTGCCTTGCTGTGGCTTATTGTCCTCCTAGTTATGCCATACATGTACAAAATGCATCAGAAAACTTAAATGCATAACAAACTAAATATGATACAAAAAGGAATTTCATAACAAACTAAATATTACACACTAACCTCGGTTTGTACACCTGCAATCTTCTCATAAAGTTTCAAAAGGAATTTCATGGCAATGGACTTGTTAGGAAATACCAAAAATTATGATCTATTTCCACATTGCTAGGAAATACCCAAAACTATGGTTTATTTCATATGTTAAGAAAATTCCTTGGATCTTTTCAGCACCATTTATTTGAAGTTTAAGATCTACATTTCATATGCAGCATAAGATTTTTTAAAAATCGAAGTGACCATCATGATTGTATTAACTTTCTGAACAACTTATTTGTTGTCTTGACTAACAATAAACAAAGCAATAAACAGAATAGACACATGGCATGGCATATAGTGATAACAATGAAGAAAGTGATATAAAATTACCTTTTCTTATTATGATGCTGACGACCAAAGTTGCATTACTCAGCTGAAGTTTCACCTCAATTGAAGGAAATAACTATATTGGATTTTGTTTCAAAAAAATTTCAAAATTCTTGCAAGCATGCCATCTCTTTCTACTGGAAGGAAAATTCTCACTTGTGAAGATGGAATGCACAAGGTTCATTCACTATCTCAAGTTTTTCAAAAAGAGTTCATTCACTACCTCAAGTTTCCGGCTCTTCACGGACCATCCGTCAAGATGCAACCAAGCCTCTTCCATCATTTGGGAAAGAGCTATTGCCATTTTCTTATGATGGTTTTTGGAAATACATCCAACAGAACAGAGCAAGTATATCTAATGTGGTCACAAGTCACAACCTCACATCTCGTGCAAAAGTCCAATGAAGAAATAGAATTTTCACATTGGCACAATCTATCAATAAAGAATGATGCAAGTGACAAGAAGCTAATCCTGTTTCAAACAGAACTTCCTGTTTCCATCTTTCCCCCGCAGCAATAGGTAATGACCAAGATTGTTGCAAAGGTCCACTCATCAAGTTTGATTTCTTTTTTATCATCTCATTCTCTGAACTCCTCACCATGGATTAAGCAATCCGAAGCAGATAACAACATTAAGGAGGGCTTTCTAAGAGTAGGTACAAATCATAAATGTTGTTCTATGTTGATCCCGCCTAGCTTATAATCTGCTTACTATTATGTAAACAAAAGGCAAAAGTTCTCGTTTAAGCTTATGTTTTAAATACATGAGCAATACTTAAATTTAAACAAGTTAAACACAGAACTATTAATGGCTCTAATCATTACAGGCCGCTATTTGAATCTGCATCATATTTATAATATTAATTTTCAAAAACATAAAATTACTTATAGATAAGAATGCTTGTTGAAAGTTAAAAATCACTATTGTAATTACTCTCTGAGTAGAACACACTTCACAATATCACATCTAGAATTTTGCAACCTCATCAATGACATTCCTTAACAGACAGATAAAAGAATGAAAAAAAAAAGGACGAACCCACAGAAATAAATGGATACCCAATTCAACCATTAGTCTCATAAATCCTTACTGCCTACTGTTCTTATTTAAAATAATATCCAAACACTCATATACCCATTAAAACCATCAATATATACAAAAAAGTAAAAAATAAAGAATCAAAGAACTTCACTCCTAGCAAAAAATCAACGTGACTGGACCGGAAAGATGGTTAAGATACAAGAGACTCACTTTCAAGAAAAAAAAAAGAAAACTAAATATAATACAATAACAAAATATTAACGTGTCGAGAAGCCTACATTTTTCACAATTCACACAAAATCTTAATAAAAATGGAAAAGTAATGAAACCTTCATACCTGAGGATAGACAACTGAGAAATTGGTTCCTTGAATGAGCTATTCGCGGTGGTTGTTTGGGCCGGAAGTTTTTCGCAACGGATCTAGTTGAGGTGGTGGTAGCGTTTGAAATGGAAGAATAATTACACCCTAACCTCGTTTAGATGAAGAAGATACAGAAGAATAGACGTTTAAAATGGGAAGAAACATTGGTGAGGTTTGAGAGAGAAGCGATGGATTTTGGGTTGGAAGGGTTTCTACGTTCTAGAGAGGAGATGAATTTGGTAAAGAAAAATGAAAAGGGAAAAATTTTGTGTTGAATGAACGAGGATAATTCAGGTAGTATGTTAATTTTATTTTAATAATTTTATTCTGACCAAAGGATAAAATCACAAAGTGTAGTATAATGTAGGCTATTTGACCCAATTACCACTTTATCTTTTAAGGGGATTTTGTCCTAACATTATCAACCCCGCTTGGTGTATAGAAATATTTTTTACAGATATTGTACAGACAACACACATATGATGGGGTCCACACAATTTTATTTTTTTTGTAAATACAGGTAGGGCCCGACCCCTTGTGAGGGGCTGTAAAGCCCCTGTGAAAATTATTCTAACATCACAATGAGAGGAAAAACGATTTTTTTGAAAAATGTGTGTCAAAAAAGAAGAAAAGTTTTTTGAATTTATTGTATATTATTTTATTAGAGAATGTTTGGTTGATAAGAAAATAGAGAAAAATAAATTATAATTTAACGTGGAATAATGTGGCCAAACAAGAACTCATTTTCAACCATATTCTCACAATAAAATATTTTGCACTTAAACCCAAAATTTTTCCTATTTTTTAACGCTACATTTTTCAAAAAATTACTATTACATTATTCATTTTCCTAAAAAATTATAAAAATAAAAAATATGACTGTTATCAATCACATCAATATTTAAATTCAAATTTTCTATCTCTGGTGTGGGATCCAATAACGATTATATTTTTCATTCTCGTTCTACAATATTTTTCATCCTCTATATTTTTCCGTGACGTTGAGGTCTCCAAATGGTCCCGGAATGACAAATAGACAACACATCTCAACTTTGCCCCTAAGCCCTAACCCTTCTTTCTATTTTTTTTTTTTTTTTTATAATAATTACTTTCTACAGAAATTGATTTTTATAACGGTTAAATGGACAAATTTCTCTCACGATTCAAATCTAAAGTTCATAATCATTTCCCCTCCTTCAAATCAACCCCCACCCCATCTCTGTGAAAAAGGGGTTCAATTCCATTCCATAATCGCGATCTGTTCCTAAAGCGGAAAAACGGTAGGCATTTGACGTTTTTTTCTTCGTGTTCATTGAAATCATTCGATTTATATTATCTTGATTTATAAAAATTGATTTGATCATTGTGCATCGATTATGCTGTATAGTTTATACGGTTAATTTTGTCCAATCTAATCTATTCTCGATCCTGATAGTTACTGTTCATTTTATATATCGAGAAATCACATTCAATCTCGATTTGATTTATCATAGAATTATTTTATTTTATTTATTTTCCACAGATCCGGTTCATATATGTCTTTATAATATGTAAATGGGTTACTCTTCGTTTTTATGGAAATCAATTTTTTTTTTTTTTTTTTTTTTTTGACAATAATGATTGCGGCTTGTAAAAGAAGAAACCATGATTTTAATTTGAATTATGGATTTTTTTACTTCCGTGCTTTATTTTTAAGTCAGATGATTAAAATCACTGCTGTCTGTACGTCTACTTCTTAATCTTTTTCCAAATAATTTAGATGGCTCTGTGATAAGTAAATATTGGATTGCTCTGTTTAAAACATAAATTTTTTTCGATTTAAATATAAAATTATTTTATTGAAAAATGTAAGATTAAAAATGAGTTTTAAAAAAGTGGACTCAAAGTCTCAAACAGTGGTTAAACTTAATTGTCAACAAGATTAGATTGAGTTTTATTTTGCCCAACAGAAATCTATAGTTGTGGACAAGTTTATTTATTTAGATTTAAAGCATGTTTGACTAAGCTTCAACTTTTCAATCAACTATTTTTTTAAAACTATGTTTGAGCATTTTTAGAAGTATTTAATGTTTTAGAGATTTTTAGTTCAAAAATATACTTGTCCAAGCATAACTTTCAAATGAAATGAAGCTTAACGTCTATACAAAGGATTACGCATGGAAAATATTGAAACCGAATTTTTCAATAGTCCCCTATTTTATATTTATATAGGAATGAAGGTACTCTCGGCTCTTCATCGATTGTTCTGTTCCACTTTGTTATTATTGTTGCATGATTCATTTGATGTCTCGACACTATCTCGGATTAATGTGCAATTTTTCGCTCTTTACATCTTGTAAACGGGCAACAGCCTTAAGAGTATGGGCCGTCGAGTCTGTAGTGGAAGTGGCCAGAGTTCTTTGGGATACCTTTTTGGAGGCGGAGAGGCTCTTAACAATCTTCCACCAGCACCAAAGGTTTTGAATAATGAGGCATCTGCTGCTTCCCAAATTGTGGACAACATTAACAAGGCTCCTGCAGGCATACGTAGTAACACCACATCCAACACTATCACAAACAATTACCTCCGAGCAGATGGCCAGAACTGTGGCAACTTTCTTTCGGTTAGACACTAATCCTATGCTTCTTGTGATTTACATGTTTCTTATGATTTTGAAGATTATTCATCATAAATGCTTGACTTGGGTTCCTCTGAAACTTCTCCTGTAAAGAAATCCCGTTCAAAACCGCCTGTGAGTGAAAGCTGGAGGATGAGTATAATCATGTGACCATCACACTTACTTTTGATTCATTTGGCAAATTTGGTGACATACGTTAGCATCTTTTCATTCTGAAAAGGCATTCAGTTTCACAACACCTTGAATTTCATTGATGTATGTATACCATACCATACACATTGTTCTAGTCTCTTACAGTTGTTTTTAACGTAAATATAGGATCGACCTTCAACAAAGGTCAATGCAGCACCTGGGGGACCCTCTTCTTTGGGTTACTTATTCGGCAACAATTGAAGTCCACACCAGCTGAAACTGGTCAATTTCTAGGAGCATACACATGATATGAGACTAGCGATTGCCTATGATCGGCTGCTAGAGCACTAGTAACTGTTTACAATTTCCATGTATGCTTTCCTATGACATTTTGTGGGTTGCTGATTGCAATGAAGAACACTTTGACGTTTTACCAAATTACTATCGATTCCTATTTGTTAAGTAAACTGCCTTGTAATAGTCAAATTGTAGAGGAATCATATTTTAGTCTTGGGGTTGGATTAACATGAACTTTGGGTTGAGAATTATTTCTACCTGAACAGGTCCAGAGAATAAGGTCCAAGGTGACTAATATCAATTAAGCCAAGAGGTTTAGAGATATGCATCATAAGCAAAAATGGCTCCCAATTTTGGTGATTTGTTGAAGCATAAAAAGATTATAAATAAGAATCATCTACCCAAGTCACGACTGAATGCAGAGCACATTCCACGTGTTATTCTTCATAGTCAACAATAACATCTCATCGAGGAAGTTGAACTTCAAACAACTCGGGTAAGCAATCATAATGCAATCTTTCTTCCAAAATATAGTGAGTTAATCATAGAACAACAAATTACACGGCCTAAAGCATCGAACTGCCAATCAAATTCCAGAATTAAGGGGGAAAAAACAAAAACAGAGCCAAAATAACCATCCCCTTGCTCACAGGAAATCTTCCAAATCACAGAGAGTATTGAAGATTAATTGGCATTTCAAAGTTTACAAATAGGGATGCTGAAATTTGGCCATACGAAAACCTTATCAACAAGTAAATAACTACAATCGCACAATGTAAAACATAGCATTTCCATGGAGAAGTTAGAAGTTGATCCAATCAGAAAGACACCTGGATTTCGATTTAATTTATAACAGAGTAACCCAATAATACTGCAAAGTCGACGCATTGAATTAGGCAATAACCACTCTCATATCACTGCATTGTAATCTAATTATAATCCTCCAAAGATGATGACTGTCATTAATATTCGGGTGATAATACAGTGAGCTTGTTGCAGATAAAACCATCTCATGGTGGAGAAGTCCAGCATAATTGCACTGAGAAGATTTGGTATGGTAATAAATTGAGTAAAGGCAAAAGACAGAATCTTAATCTTAACATCTAAAAATCCATAAATTCTGGTCAGGTTAATCCCACTACCTATAGAGATTCGCTCCGGAGAAAAATCCCGGTAAGGGATTAGAGGTAGATTCAGACTCAGACGAGAACCAAACCATTTATATATATAGGCAAGAAGAACAGCATTCATGTAACAAAATTATGAAAATTAAATATCTATTTTAATCCGAGACATAGAGGTGATAAAATCCATCAAAACTACATTGCAATCTCAGTACCGATGATTTAATTCCAAAACATTAAACCTAATAGGAAACCAAAGCAGAATGAAAAAAGAGCTAACAAACAGGGGCTTCGCTTAGAAGCCGAGCTTGGTGCGGCGCCAATGGCGGCGCTTGGCGTTGTAGCGGATGGTATTGTCAGTACGCAACCGAATCCAGTAAGGAATGGGCCGGTTCTGCCTCTGCTTCTTCGCCAGCTTCTTCTTAATCATGAATGTCTTGTGGGACGGCTGTATATACCATTAAATACACAATAAATAAATAAATAACCCATTTTCAGAGAAAAGCTAAAAGGAAAGACATACATATAAAGAGATTTAGATAGAAATTAGGATTACAAACCATTTTCGGTTCTGGTGGCGGAGAGCTCTCTCTCAATTTGCTGCTTGTGCCAGTGAAAATGGCTGTGAAGAGGATCGGCAGAAACTTATAAGCCCTAATCCCCAATACGGTATCTAGGGCTTCGATTTGACCTAGTTGTGTCAAAACGGGCCGGATGACCCAGTTGGAGTTGGTTTATAGATTGGGTCATCGTTATATTGGGCCAATGGGCTGCACTGTCCAGCCTAATAACCTGTGATAACTAATCCAATTTATTTTCAAAAAAATTAGGGCAAATTACACAAATATAGAAAAATATTGGTGGTGAATTGAAAATATTAATTTTGTTAAGATTTTCAAAAGGGTGATTATATTGTCACAACAATATTTATTTGAAATACCACATTTTAATTATAATTAAATTCCTCGATCTTTGTTCATTGTAACAATTATTTCCTTAACTTTTGTTCACCGAGTGCTTATTTTTAATTGTCAATTAATTAGTATGTCTCGTTATTAATGATAATTTATATCAAGTTATTTTATATTCATACTTTGAAATGAGGTAAAAATATTTTTTCGTACTTCTATTTATTTATTTTTTAAATATGAAAAAAAAAATTTGTTTTATGCTATTTCAACGGACTTTTGAAAATAAAATTGTTATCAAATCAAAAATATGTTAATTGGTGAAAAGTTTGAAAATAAAAATGGCATGAAAAATCGTTAGGGATATAAGTGGTGCAAGAAATAAAAATGGTAGTACGAATATAATTACCCTTTTCAAAATTATAACTACAAATAGTTCTTAAACTAAAATTCAAAAATTATAGTTTATGTAATTTTTTGACAAATTACAATGTAGGTAATTTTTGACATGTATAATTTATTGGTAAATTACTGTGTTTAACAAATTACAATGGTCATAACTTACACTATGTTGTTCCTAGTCACCATGATTGTCATATTCCAAAATTGTAACACTCAGTTATATTGTACTTAATTTTTTGAAATTTCAATTTTTTTTCAACGGTGGTGTTGTTTTAATTATGTTAAATAATCTTCCATAGTGTTAATTATTGTTGTA
Source organism: Fraxinus excelsior (assembly GCA_019097785.1). Classification (NCBI taxonomy): domain Eukaryota; kingdom Viridiplantae; phylum Streptophyta; class Magnoliopsida; order Lamiales; family Oleaceae; genus Fraxinus; species Fraxinus excelsior. The sequence continues at coordinate 7,994,900 of CM032636.1, forward strand.
TCATATGTAGTTTTTTTTTTTTTTTCAAAATAAAAATTATGAATTCACGAATACTCGTCATAAGCCACAACTACATATTTTAATCTCCAAATTACTTGGTGGGGATTAAAATGATATTTTTAATATATTTTAATAGAAGTTGATGAAATACGTGGTTGAAAAATTGTGGATCTCATAAAATATGCGGTTCAAATTAATTATTGACTTTGAACTATAAGGTCACAACTCTACAATGAGTAACAACGGTCTAGGCCACTGTTTGATGGAGGATTAGAATCAGATTTTTAGTAAAAATTTTGATGAAATATGTGATTGAAAAGTTATGGATTCCCATAAAATATATGGTTAAAATTAGTTGTTGACTTTGACTTCAATTAAAATCTGAATTTTAATTTGTACCACACAAGGCTAAATATCGAATCTAAACTCTAGATATCAGCAAAACAAAATGTGAAGATGAGATGGAAATTTTGGTGCATGCAAGCATTATAAGAAAGAAACAGGTAACAACTAAACAAATGGTAAATCGGCCTCCCAACCGATCCGAATGAGTTACTTTGACAAGATTGCATGTGAGATGATCAAGAATCGGATGGACCTGCCAGTTTTTACTCAACCAGTGAGCCAGTTTTCTATTTATTTCTATTTACTCCATAATATTTACCCATTCTCATTTTTTTTTCTTGTATGTGAAAACTGTATCTTCATTGTATGCCGACTTTTATACCCTCTTCACCTCGTGTAGGTAGCTATGTCAACGAGCTGAGCCCAAACCAAAAAAAAAAAAAAAAAAGCTCAAGCTTTTTTCGACCGAGCCAAGCCTAGTCGAGCAAAGCCCTGCCAAAAAATGAGGATCAGCCCGAGCCCTAGCGGGCTGAGCTAGCTCGGGTTTTTTTGTTAGTTTATATATATATATATATATATATATATATATATATATATACAGGGGCGGAGGCAGGGGGTCCTGGGGGGGACCCGGACCCCCCCCCCCCCCCCAAAAAAAATTTTTGACAAATTTTTTTTTTTTTTATTACCATTTTGTATTGGTATTAGTGTTAAAAGTAATTATCGGATATATTCTCAAATATGATTCTGCAAATGGATGATAACATTGGATGAGAAAGATGACATTTGAAATTAAAAATTTCAACCAATATGTTTTAATTTTAGAAATTATAGAGAAAAAATATTTATTTATGAATCCTAATAGTCGAAAATATTAGCTAGTTCTCATGTCTAACAGTTCCACTACGAGTTAATATTTACAACAAATGAATGACACTTCTAAAGATCATTAATTTTTCTCTCAGTTTCACTTTCTATTTAGGGTAATAGATCTCCAAAGTCCAAAGAACAGTAAACCAACCAAGTATAAGGACGAAATTTATTTCCTCTAAATTTTTACATCATGATCTTTCACACTCAACTACAGTTATACAATGAAAAACACATCTTTAAAAAATGAGCACTTGTAAAACCAATTATTTACTTAAGTAAATGCTATGAAACATAGAAAATGCATTAGAAGTGTAAGGCAACAAGGAAGAAATCCGAAAAATTTTCGGGGGCGCTGTCCCCGAACCCCCGTGGGCCCCCACTCCTTCAACTCTGGGACCCCCCTATTTCAAGAGGCTGGCTCCGCCCCTGTATATATATATATAAGGGTAGCCTTTGCAGGCAGGTAGAGATAGATACCTGCAAACACGAGCCTTTTGTGATGCTTATGGATATGCTCTATAATCGAGCTTGAACGTTGTCAGTGTGTTTTATTTTTCCAGGATAGCGTTGTAAATGTTATAAGCACCATTCAGGCTAACAAGATAACATAAGATGGCACACAGGCTTCATTGAGATTTTTATTCTATCTTTTCGAGTAATACCGGATGACGAATTGCATTTGTCATTTGTATGCTGGGACAAAGTCGAACTAAATGAGCAAATTAATTGGAGCTTGTTGGGCTTCATTTGCTTAGAGATATTTGTGTCCTATATTCTCTCAATTTTTTACAAAAGAATCAATAGTTGTAAATTGCAGAAAGTAAATAACACCGATATGATCACAAAGAAACCCCTTCGCAAAGGATCAAAAACTCTGGATAATTTGTCGGTCAACAATTCACTATAAATTATGAGACTTACAATATGGCCCAAACCAGACTAACTTCTAGTTCCCTCTGACATTCTTCATGTAATCACATTGGTCGTCTTAAACTGTTTGCTCCTCATACTAGTTCCCGACCCCTGGTATCGTTTATCTTTTATGGACCTACAAGAACGAACATCATTCTTTAGTGTCCAAAACTCTAGCAACCATGAACCCTAATTGGCAAAGGCAAGTTTGGTGTTTAATCAACGATCTTCAGAGTTCTGATTTGTGGTTGAATGTGGAAATATACAGTTCGATCAACAAAACAATATTTGATTGAATTTATGGATCAAATAATCAATGGTGATTGAATCTAGAAATCAGTGTTTTGGATCTTCAGAAGAATGATCTATATAAAATAATTATGATACGATACACTTTAGGATGTTCATAGGGTTAGATATATGTTTGGGATGAAAAGGATAAGAGATAGTATTAAAATTTAATCAGGTCGTTGACTGGATAAATACGATGCCGTGCATCAAGCTAGAGCCAAGCTAGCAACAGGGTTCTGTTTTTAGTGCTCGAGTGCCAAGCCGCACCAAACAAATATCAACTAAGTAATCACCTGTATTTTTATCATAAATCTCTCTCTCTCTTGGATTGAGATGATTCAAAATTTGTTAAAAATGTAACTCAAATGGCTACAATTCTTGTAGAAATAGCCTTATCCAAAATCCAATGTTTTCTATGTGAAAAATATATCACAACTTGTGATTGAGAATTTGAAACATAATTTGTGCAACACTTTTACACTTTTTTTTACTTTTAGAGTTAGTTTGGTACAGCTCAAAATTCAATTAAAATTGAAAATATAGCCATTATTGGGTCTCACTCGTCTAATAAAAGTCAATAATATTAGCTACTTTTTCAATTTTAATTCGATTTTAATCTCTACTGAACATGCCCTTAATTGCATTTCAATGATCGTATGTGATCTTCTTGCACATTTTGGACCCGTTCAAGACCTATACTATCAATCTCAACTCTTTTTCTATAATTAGGACTTAATAACTCTTCTTTTGACATTAATTACAACTTGATAAGCTTCTAATACAATTCAACTATGATATGATTTTGATTAAGAAAATTGTCAATTACAAGTTTAGAAATTGTCAAGTGTCTAATTTGGACTTAACGGTTTTAAAATACGGATTAATCTATTTGTACAAAATGCGTCAAGTGTCTATTTTGTCAAATTTTTTGTACACATAGCATAATTCTTTAAAATACTCAAACAGTGGATCCCACACCAAACAATTGCTATTGTCCCTCACGCGGAATTCCTATGCACCGGGTCACCGACATAGCTAACGATTAATAAACAATTATTAAAAGGGTAATTGGCGCAAAAGGTCCCTACCTATGACGGTTGTTGTGGAAAACGTCCATACGTTCGATTTTTTGGTGCAGAATGTCCCTACCTTTGCATTTACTTGCGCAAAACGTCCTTTTGACCAATTTTTAACATAAAATGACAATTATACCCTCTTATATAAATAAAACAAAAAAGGAAAGAAAAGAAAAATAAAGAATAAATTGCAATCTAGTCAAAAACATTTTTAAAAGTGCAAATCAATCCAAATAAATTATTAAAATATTAAAAATAATCAAAAATAAAAATAAAAACCTTTTATTTGGAGGCTGATGGAGTGGAGGAGAAGGATAGGAAAGAAAAGTTGTTATTTTTTTTTATTATTATTTTTAATATTTTAATAATTTATTTGGATTGATTTGCACTTTTTAAAATATTTTGGACTAGATTGCAATTTATTCTTTATTTTTCTTTTCCTTTCTTTTTTGTTTTATTTATATAAAAGGGTATAATGGTCATTTTATGTTAAAAATTGGTCAAAAGGACGTTTTGCGCAAGAAAATGCAAAGGTAGGGACGTTCTGCACCAAAAAATTGAACGTAGGGACGTTTTCCACAACAATCGTCATAGGTAGGGACGTTTTGCGCTAATTACCCATTATTAAAACACTAGGTGCATGCAACGTGCAATGCACGTTTGCTTAGTTTATATTTAATAATTTTGTTTAAGAATTAATTTGTTATTAATGAAGATGTAATTTTTTGGTTAATTAAATAATTAATAATGTAATGTTTATATAATTGATAAATAATTAAATAAAGTGTTTCTCTCTGTCGTCTTCAACCCAAAATCATAGTTCATATTATGCACAATAATATTATACTATATTTTAAAAATAAATGACAAGAAAAAGATGCCTCCAAATGAAAATACATTTTGAACATCCAATGACATTAACATTTATCAGGCAAACTTCAGTTAGCTTCGTATTCTTATTTTTGTGTATACATGTCAAAAGAGTCACAATCATTATTTATTTCACTTGACTTATATTGAGGAAGTACCTCTCTCTGAGCTTTTCACCTCCAAATACACATATGAAGTCGGTACAACTTGCCATAGAACTATAGTCTACAAAGGATACGTGAGATCGGTGTAATCTTCGTTCTCAGTAAGCTCACCTATTACATTGTGCTCAAGATGGAGGAATCTGAGGTGGGCGGGAACTGCAAGTGAGAAATGAGAGAAATAGGCTATTTCCTTCATCTTTGCCATATTTTGAAACGGCTTCTATCTCTTTTCTCCCGAACATGCCGATTTTTTATTTTCTGTAAAGCTTTTGTGAAACAGCAGCCCGTAAATCCAGCATTTCTCATGAATTGATTGCTGGATTTGAATGGATTAAATTGGATGTCTCCATATATTGCTTGTGCGAGAGAAAAAGATGATTATTGCGTCCATGATTAATCTAACTAAGATGATGGGCAAGTACAGCCGCTCTCAACCCCCGGCCACTACGGTTTCTTGGAGGCGTCGGTCATGAAAAGGGGGGAAGAGATTCTCCATTAAGGTTTTTCCAGTGTTTTGAAAACTGACTCGGTCATCGACCCGAAAAAGGTTAAGGGTTAAGGGTCAAAAAGGTTCAACCGAATTTGAATCGGATGCAATAAATACATACAAAAATAATAAAATAATATAAAAATAATATATATTTTTTTAAAATTTTCATATTAATAATTCAAAATAAATATATTTTTACTAATTAGATTCATTATCCTACAATTAGTCTCAATACTAAAAATAAAAAATTAATATGTTAAAATAGTTTATTTTGTTAAATTAAAATAATTTAAACTTATAGAAAATGATAGTTAACATTAATATATTAATAATAAAGTGTAATTTAAGTTAAATTTGAAAATTAAATAAATGAAAGAATGAAGGTGAATATTACAATTTAATTAGTTGTTATTAAAAATCAAATTAGCCAAACATACATTTGAAATGATTTTGATAGATATTGTAACATTTTTTGGTTATATATCATTATCCCACATTGGAAGTTTATAAAACTATTAGAGTTAAGAGCATGTATAAAAGGCACAATCCCACATTGGAAGTTTATAAAACCTTTGGAGAGAAGTGCATTTATAAAATGAGCATGACATCCATTACATCTCCATGGGCCTTAGAATTCTAAATAAACTTTGAAGCCCATTTATGAAGTTAAAAATTTTTAAACCAAAAAAAAAAAAAAAAACCGGGACCGATTTGACGGGTTTTAACCGATTTTGAAAATAATAAAAAATCAGACATGATTTGACCCGATTTTGGGCTCGGTTCCCGATTTTTCCGGTCGAACCGGCTGGGCCGAGCCGGGTTTGACAACATTGAGTTTTTCAGTCATGGAAGATTAAAGGTTTTTTTCGGTTTTTAAGAGTTGAGGAGGCGGGGACTTCTTGTGTAAATTTGATATGTTAAGGTCTTTGGCTGCAATTTAAGGATTATGGTTAAATTTTAAGTTTTAGTCCCTAAGGTTTTAAATAAATTCAAGTTGGATCCTGAAGTTATAGGTTTTCCGTTAAAACAAGAAATTCCGTTAGTTTTTCCGTTAAACCAAGAAATTCTGTTTCATAGCCACTTTTTATATATAGAAAGATAACGTGGTGCTTAGAGATATTTAAATAAAATGAAAAAGAAAAGAACATTTTGCACCATTGGTCCTTAATCTATCACCTCAATAGTAAGTTAGTTTCCAACTTTTGAAAGGAGCAAATCAGAACCCAATGTTAAATTATAATTGCTCATGAATGTCTTCATTGACAAAATTTAGTCTAAATATTCATTAAATTGTCAAGTAACTCTCATAAAAATATATCACAATCAAATTTCTAGATATCAATCCAAGTTATGAAGCAAAACTTAATCTCATGTTTATCTCTTTAAAATAAAGATTTTTAATTCTCGTATTCATTTTCAACCATACATTCAAATAATAAAATATCTTACGCGTAAATTCAAAACGTTTTCATACTTTTTAATCATAAATTCTAAAAAATTACTATTTAAAACTCCATTTTTTAAAGTAATAACCATCAAATAGGGATTAAGTTTATAAATATAAATATACAAGGATAGCTTAAGATTCAACACATATTTTGTAAATTTCAGTAAAGACAAGACTAATTGTGCAATAATCGTAACAAAATCGTGAGGATTTTCTTTCTATATTTTAAAGTCAAGAGACTAATTTACTACTAGAGTAATAGGTTGAGGACCATTGGAGTAATTTTCGGAAAAAATAATCGATAGTCAAGCCCAAATCCCACGGACCAAGCCATTCTATTTCAACCGCCAGCTTCTGACAGTAAGCACCAAGAAGATGTCCTTTTCTATATGTTGTGGCAAAGGTTTGCGTTTGAATTTTTTTTTTTATCTTCAAAAAATTTAATTAAAATAGCAAAGAACCACGAAAAATGAATAAAAAGAATACCTATTCGTTCTTTAAAGACTGCATCGAAGAGGATTGGTTTAACAAGAGATAAATAAATTTATAAATACATTGAACACTATTCCTTAGCGAATCGAATTTAAAAATAATTCTACAAAAATTGACATAATAATAAAAGAAAGTGGAGTGCGTGTTAGCTGGAGGGTCATTTTCATCTCATAAAAGTAAAACCCAGTGTCAATTACTATTACAAAGCTGTACCCCCCTCTTTGACTGTTGATATTTCGTGAAAAAAAAAAAAAATTGAATAGTAAATTTTAAGTAAATACATGATTAAAAATATGAAAAATTTTTAAATTTATGTACAGAATATTTATTACATGAATATGTGAAAATAAGACAACAAAGTTGATGAAATAGATTTTGCTACTATAAATTAAAAAGTATTACATAATGGATTGAAATAATGATAGTCGAAAGGACTTGGTTACATCTTTCAAGAATCATACATTTAAACTTTACTTGTTAAGAGACCATTTGAAGTCCACTTTGGCATTCATAAACAACCTTCCCCCACCGCTTTCTGTTTAGCTGCAGATCTACAGAGATCAAGAAATGGAGCTCTGTTTCAGATATTTAAGTAAAATTACAACTGCAACCATTTTCCTATTTTTCTTGCTTTCTTGCTCCAGCTTCAATTCATCAGGTGTGTACTACCTTTTTCTTTATCGATTTTCTTGATTTCGATGCTTTTCTTGTCAATTGTATAGTGGGTTTAATCAATTTTAGAGGAGACGGGCTTGATCTGATTATCAACAACTTCAGATCTTTGATTCATATTTTTACTGGTTTTAGTAATCTAAGTGCATAAAGTCTTTCATAGGTGTTTCTTGGGATGGGTTGGAGTTGGACTGAACTTAACTAGACTAAGCTTGAGTGTAATCTGCTTCTTGCTAAAGAAAATTGAAGTAGCTTATTTTCCAAAATTAATCCTTGATTGCTCTCATTGAACAAAATGAATCTGTATGAGCTACATATGTATATATATATATTTTTATTGTTCTTTGGTTTCTAGATTTAATCTGCTGTCAATGCTACTGATAAATTTCTTTCTGTTTGGGGTTTGTAGTAGTTAGAAGGTATATTTAAGGCATGTTTATGCTAAACTTGACAGTGGTGAACATGATTGAGGAAGAAAAAGAAGTTGAATTCATTATCATTGTCCACTCCAGTACTATCTAATGGTGTACACCAATAACATTATTGGTATTTATGTGAAAAAAGGGGAATTTTCAGAATCTTCATGATTATCAGATATATGTCTATGAGAATTGGAAATTGTTGGTGATATTTTTATTTTTTTTCTCTTTCTGGTTTTTCATACATTTCATATTATAATATTTTTATCGTCATTTGAAATGTCATAATAGCATGTTGTTGAATTCATAACCAAATCTTTCTTTAATATGCTATATCTTAAACGGTTAAACCATTGGCACATCACGTGAGACACCCACTTTGGTTACATTTACATTCCTTGGATGTCATCACAAGGATTTATGAATTGGATATTGTCTTTCTTCTTAGCAAAAAGTTGAGTTTCCAGTTCAACTATATGCCATAGCACAATTTCATTTCTCAAGTTTATAATCCGTGGAAGGAAATGGATTGAATGAACAAAATATCTTTTTTTTTTTTTTTTTGTCTGCACTTTTTGGTTTTTTTCTACAGAGGCCTATGATGCACTTGATCCTAATGGAAATATCACAATTAAATGGGATATCATCAGTTGGACTCCCGATGGCTATGTTGTAAGTATTCTAGTAAATTCTGTCTCGTCTTATAATTCACTCATTACAACTCCATTTATTTATACAAAAGGAGAATAAATTTACTCGGCAGAGCATCAATTGTTGAATTTAGAACCCTAAATGCATTGTCTTTCAAGCTTCTTTGAGGCTCGAGCATATTTCCTTATCATCCCATGATCCCAATTGAGCTTGCCATTTGTCAACTGTTGCATTGTCTGTTCAAGTTTTCCGAATTTTGATACACGAAAAAACTATATTATCATTTTCTGAAGTGCATATTGAAATATATTTTCTTCTCTTCCATGTTCGGTTGTCACGACAAGTGACACGGGTAACCTATGATGCACCGACACGGACACGTGTGTCCGACACGATACGTGTCGGATACGTCGACACGCGATTTTTAAAAAAAGTACAAACACGACACGTTGATTAAATTCTTAAAAATTCTTCATTTATATAATATAAATTTAGTTTTATACTTGTTATTAATTTTTCTTGTTAAAATCTTTTAAATATGAGTACATATTTGTTACTTGCTAATAATTTTGAATTAACAATATATAATATTTCTAATATAAAAAGAAAACTGATTACAGTAGAGTGTCCGAGAAGTGTCGGTATCGACTCGTGTCCGACACGTGTCGGACACGGACACGCTACCCTAATTGAAGTGTCCGTGCTACAGAGCGGGTAACCATATTATGATAGCTCCCGGACAGAAATATAGTTTAGGTCAGTCAGTTTGGACATCTTCTGATGAATTCGAGGCATATCCCTGTGAGTGAGAAAGGACAGAAGGGTGTGATTTTGATTTCTTTTTCGTTTATTATTGCTCTTAGAGTTAGGGATTAAGGTTTATTCCAGGACATTCTTCAATGCCATTTGTAGTCCTATCAACATTATAATCTCCGTCTCCTTTTATTTTTGTCCGATTTGCCAATTCAGTGCATTTTATTCTAAAAATGGTCAGGCTGGGGTGACAATGTACAACTTCCAACAATATCGTCACATCCAAGCACCAGGTTGGACTTTGGGATGGACGTGGGCAAAGAAGGAGGTTATATGGAGCATGATGGGTGCTCAAACAACAGAGCAAGGAGATTGTTCGAAGTACAAAGGGAACATTCCACATTGCTGTAAAAAAGATCCGACGGTTGTCGACCTACTGCCTGGAACTCCGTACAACCAACAGATTGCAAATTGTTGCAAAGGAGGGGTAATTAATTCATGGGTGCAAGATCCATCCAATGCTGCAAGCTCTTTCCAGATTAGCGTTGGTGCAGCTGGAACCACCAATAAAACTGTTAGAGTACCGAAGAACTTCACATTGAAAGCACCAGGACCGGGCTATAGTTGTGGACCCGCAAAAGTAGGGAAACCTACCAAGTTTATCTCCCAAGACGGGAGAAGACGGACACAAGCAATGAGTAAGTTATTCGGTACAAATTTAGAGACTCTATTTGTGTAAGATAAAATATAAATGAATGAATTCATCCTCTCTTATCAGCTTAAACATTTAAATGGGGTGGCTTACGAAAATTCGACTTGTCATGCCTTTGATGAGAAATGAATCCAATCCGCATGTGATGAGGCACGTTGAAGACAAATATAAATAAATAAACTTGTCTCATCTCTTTTATCTTTAACTTGGTTCAACACTATAGTTGCAAATATTGTTGATTTTGTGATCTTCAAAGGCGGAGGCGGCAAAATTATGCAGTCAATGAGCTTACAACTATTATAAAATGTATGTTCGAGAATGATATAGTTTAAATCAAAAACTTTATGTTTTTGTCAATTAAAATAAATAATATGGAAAATATTCTCATTTAAAAATCACTACCTGTTCTGTCTTGCATACAATCTATTTTTGCAATCCCAATACCATATAAGGTATCAAAAATTTATCCCTATTTATTTTTGTTTTACACATTGAAACCCTTGCATTCCTTCTCAACCCTTTCCTATTGCAGTGACGTGGAATGTTACGTGCACATATTCACAGTTTCTGGCCCAAAAAACTCCTACTTGCTGTGTCTCACTCTCATCCTTCTACAATGATACTATTGTTCCGTGCCCAGTATGCACTTGTGGATGCCAAAATAACGGTACTCAGCCGGGAAGTTGTGTGAAGTAAGCCTTTCAATTTTCAATCTTCTTTAGCTTTATTTGTCTACGTTTTATGTGGCTTATGCGTTTTCTTATTGCAGTCCCGACACACCGCACCTTGCTTCAGTTGTTTCAGACAATGGGAAGAACAGTTATGCACCTCTAGTGCAATGCACCAGCCATATGTGCCCCATTCGAGTCCACTGGCATGTCAAATTAAACTACAAGGAGTACTGGCGGGTGAAGGTTACAATTACAAACTTCAATTACAGGATGAATTATACACAGTGGAACTTGGTCGTGCAACATCCTAATTTCGACAATCTAACTGAATCATTCAGCTTCTACTACAAGTCATTAACTCCTTATCAAGATATAAGTAAGTCAGATTTAAATTTGCAGAATGTTTTTCCCAGGTAAAATGCACTGATAATCACTGAACTTTTAGCAAAATTTCATATTCGTCGCTAGACTTCATTTTGTTTGATGTTGATCGCTTGATCACTGAAGGGCAAAGTTCTGTTACAATTTGATCATTCTGCCCATTTCAGTTAGTTTGACTAATGAAAAGCTGACAGCACAGTCTAGGTGGCCTAACTGGGATATAACTAAGACTCTCACGTTACCTTTTCCATTAGTCAATCTAACAAATATGGATGGAGTGAGCTATTTGTATCACAATTTAAGTTCAATTACCAACTTGAAACAAAATGAATTTATAGAACTACGTGAAGTTTCTATAGAAGTTTAATAAAACCCTTTTCTTCTTGTTATCCACTAGTTCACAAAGAGATTGGGAATAAACATCAATTTAACTTTTTCTTTTCCGTTTAAACAGATGATACTGCAATGTTATGGGGAATTAAATTTTACAACGATTTTCTCATGCAAGCCGGCCCTCTAGGAAATGTGCAGTCGGAGCTTCTATTCCAAAAGGACAAATCTACTTTCACTTTTGAGAAAGGTTGGGCCTTTCCTCGTAGAATCTATTTCAATGGTGACAACTGTGTCATGCCACCTCCCGATGCATATCCGTATCTACCAAATGCCAGTTCCCGCCCAGACGTCTCCTTGCTTGTACTAGCAATCACATTGTTGTCATCTCTTGCATTTTACTTCGTATGTGTATAAGAATTTCTACTGGTCAATTTGTCAAGCACATCAATCCAATCTGGAAAATAGGAGTAAATTGAAGAATTTATATGCTCAAGCAATGTAACTTCGCATGTTCGCATGGATTCCAGGGCCCAAATTTGTAAGCAAAGTCCCATCTTACTTTAACTGTTGGTAACTTGACTTCCATTTTTTCTCTTGCAGTAAAAACATGTTTTTACATGTGTTTCAAATCATATTGTTTATGGAGTTTATTTATTTAGTCCGCAGTGTTCACCAGAATTGTAACGAGAATAAGAACACTTCGATAAATTATGTCCTAATGGCAAATGCATCTTGGAGGAGTTTTGGTTTCTTGGTTCTAAATTCAATTTTGTTCAAGCTCATCTTCTCATTATGTTTACATAGTATATTGCTCTCCTTTTATTTCATATTATTGAAGGTTGGTACGCAATATTAGTCACGACTGTACAGTATTAGGAAAGAAAAAAACTTGTTTTATTCTACAGTCCAATATTGTGTACCATTTTATTCGTTTTTCATGAATCATAAGCTTCAATGGTATGGTTAGAATTGTTGAAAATTTGTACGTACTTCCAATTATTCGGGTGTTCTTTTGGTTTTGAATCTTTTAATACTACCAGAAGGAAACGAAAATACATGAAAAGAAAAGCTGTACTGATGGTAAAGAGCAACTTATATGGGCGGAATTTGGTGGAATTGGATGAGCATCTGTGAGGTTATGCTGTCCTGGCCTAGAGCTGGTCAGCTTCTCTAGGCCCTGGACATGGCCCGGAATCCCTCTAAGTGGGCTGTTCTGGGCCTGGATGTCCAGCCTATAGTCCTCCTGGGCTTTTATTTAGAAAAAATAAAAGTGGAAATTACATTAAACCAGAGGTTTAGTTTACCATTTTTAAAACTCAGGTTTACCTCTTTGAAAATCAGGAAATTCAAGTTTACATTTATAAAAATCAGGTTTATCGTCTTTAAAATCAGGTTTTGAGTTTATTTTTGCAAATATCATGTGGTATATTAAAACCCCAATCCCTAACCTAATTTATCAATACCGTTTCCACCATTCTACTTCATTTCTCTCCACATTCTGAGCCCGCCGCCTCTACCTCTCTCCCAACGGCGATTCGTCCACCACCTGCCTTCTCTTCCCTTCTCTGCCACCGTGGGGGCAATTTTGCAGCGTCTGGAGGTCGATTTCCCGGTAGGCCGTTTGAATTTGGCTCCACTGCTAGTGCCGATCTGCTTCCCCTGTTAATTGGGGAGTGGGAGAGAGTATCGATATTACTCATTTCTTCTCCGGCGCCACGAATTCGTGGCTAATGTCATGAAGGGCGTCAAGGAATTGCAACGCCGTGCATCGCCACGCATTGCTACTGCGCATAGAGACTTTCAATTCGATCGCGTGATTTTGTGGTGGTTTTAGGGAACATTACCGTACGATTTGTGGTGGTTTTGGGATTTTCTTCCTTCTCCGATCTTCTTAGAATGTGGTGGTTTTTGGTATGTGTTTATGTGGCGGATATGTATGTATATGCCTGTGGCGGCCTGTTGGTGGTTTGGGCGGAGTTTTAGGCTGTTTTTATTGGTAGTGGTTGGTGTTTTGTAAACGGTGGTGGTGGTGGTGATTGTGCAGATTTTGGATTTTGGTGGTGGCGGTGATTCTGCAGTGGTCGTGTTGGCGGTGGTGGTTCTGTTGATCTAATATTTTGGTTTGGTGGTGGTTGGGAGGTTGGCTGTAACTTACTGTAATAGAGAGATGTGACCAGTAAAAATCTTGATATTTTTCAATCTGTGACCTATAACAAATTTTAATTTGTGGTTGAAAAATAATATGTGACCATAACATTCTTGATTTGTGACCTATAAATATTTTGATTGTGACATCGAAATAATCTGTGACCTATTAATTTGATTGAAAAATAATCTGTAACCATAACATTCTTGATTTGTGACATATAAATATTTTGATTGTAACATCGAAATAATCTGTGACCTATTAAATATTTAATTAATTAATAAAAAGTAAAAGTCTGTGACCTTAAATTTTTGATTTGTGACCAACGAAATCAACTGTGACCTATAAATTTTTTAATTTGTGACCTCGAAATAATTTGTAATCAATTAATTTGATAAACTGTGACCTGCAATTAATTTTTAATTAATTAATAAGATATCTGTGACCAAATTGCACAATTAAATATTTAATTAATTAATAAAAAGTAAAAACCTGATTTTTGCAATTTTGAGACTTTAGCACCTGATTTTTACAAATGTCAAAGTTAATACCTGATCTATGAATTTTTTCCAAAATAAAAATAAAAATGCTATTCGGGTCCAGGCGAGATTGGCCTGCAAGATATGCTCATCCTTGTTGTAAATGACTTTATGGGAGAATGACCATGTCCTGATCTAAAGATTGAAACGGAATATCTTTCTTTGATAGACGTCCTGAAACGAGAGATAAGGCCTTGTTTGATTGCAACGAATTTCATGAAAAAAAGTCACATTCGAGAAAAATAAATTTCACTTTGGCTTTTTGATTTCAACATGGAAATGGAAATCAAATTCTAAAGTACAATCACTTGAAGTTGTATTTTCTTTATTTTCATGAAAAATGAATTTTTATGGGTTTGGTAGATTTTTATTTTCCAACTAATATGATATTGGAATTTCTTTCCACTTTTGCCTATCAAACGAACCATAAATGTATTGCTATGTGCATATATGAATTACATGGAGACTGTGCATGGGGGAAACATTCATGATTTAGTCTATGTTTGGGTTATGTTTATAAACACTAGTAATTTTTTATTCATATATTTCGAGAGATTCATAAGTACTACCTACTTATCAACAATTTATTTTATCTATTTATATTTAGCCATTGTTTGATTCTCATTATTTTCAAAATATATTTTTTTCTCTTTTATTTTCAACCACGCATTTTTCAATAAAATAATATTACACGCAAATTCAAGTTTTTTTCTTATTTTTTAATTATACATTCTTCATCAATAACTATTCAAAAATGCATTCTTTGTTAAATAATGAGACTCAAAGAAGGCCTAAGCAACTTATAAACACTCCTCAAAATATAAAATGTTGAATAGATCGCCTGTTCGATAAGCCTTTTAAAAAGTCAAAAGCAAGCTACTTTGAGATTAAGAAATTACGTTTAAACTTGTTTAGATAATTTTCTAGAAATATTTTGTTTGGTTGACAGAGTTTTCAGATGAAGTTAGCCAAGCCGGTAGGGCACAAGGCTAACTAGGCGATTGCCTTGGGTCTCAAAATATCAAGGGCCTCAAAACAATTTAAAGGGAAAAATTTATTGAAAATTACAATCAACTAGATTTTTTAAATTTTAATTTCAAAATTTAGATTTAAAACTTTTTATACAAAAATCAGATTATATTATATTTTTGAAATATCAATAATCATATTGTATAATTAAATAAATTTACAAATTCACCACCGACCAAATCACTCACCCCACCCAATTCAGACCTTAAAACATTTTAACCAACTCTCTCTCTCTCTCTCTCTCACTTTTCACGCCACATAGAGGCACCACCGACGGTGCTCACGACGCCTCCGATGCAGCGATCTTGGGTAAGGACTTTGCGGTCTTCCCCTTTCGCTCAGAGCGATGCCTTTATGGCGACATCATGAGGGGTTGCGCGATGCAGTTGCAGCAACGGACGATCACGATGTGATTTGCTTTGCACGATGCTTGTGGACTTTGATTAGTTTAAATCACTATGCCCACTCTGATTGGTGGTTTTTGTGTATGGTGGTGTTTTACGTTTGTTGGTGTTTTTTGGCAGTGGTGGCGTTGGTGGTTTTCATGCCGCAGTCGTAGTAGAGATAAGGTGCTTTAGTGGTGAGATGATTGTAGCGGTGGTGAACTTGCTTCGAGTGTGGTAATGGTGTTGATGCTGCTTATGTTGGTGGTAGTGGTGGTTTGGAGTGATTTTGGTGTTGTTGGGGGGGGGGGTTTGTTGGTTGTACAGGTGGAGGTGCTAGCGGTGGTGGTGGGTCTGGCTATGGCAACGATGGTGATGATGTTAGTGGTAGGGTCTCCAGGGACCTTTGGCGGTGGGGAGACATTTTGTGGTTATTGATGCTACTGTGATGTTGGTGCAGTGATGAGTCACGGTGGTGGTGAAGTGTTGGTTTTGATTTTTGTTGTTGGAGTGGTGGTGGTGGTTTTCATATTTTGGTGGTGTTGGGGGTTTGGGTTGGTTTTAGTTGGTGTAGGTGGAGTTGTTGGTGGTGGCGGTTAGGGTTAGGGTAACGGTGAAGGTTGGTGATGATAGAGGTGGTCATGGCAGTGGTGTGTTGGTTGTAGATGGTATGCGCATGGGTGGGGGTGTTTGTAACCAATTATTTAAGATTGTGACCAATAAATATGACATGTTTTTGATTAATAAATAATATGAACCTAAAATCTTGAATTATGACTTTAACATTTGTGATGTGTGATTGATAAATTGATATTGTGACAATAAATTGGATATTTTGTGACCAATAAATAATATGTGATTTAAAAATTTGAATTATGACTTTTAACCTTTGTGATTTGTGACCGATGAACAAGTTGTGACCTATAAAATTTTTGAATTGTGATTGTAAGATAATTTGTGACATATAAAATAATATGTGATTAATTAAATCGTTAATTTGTGACCAAATTGTATTAATTTGTGATCTTAATATATTTAATTAATTAATTAAATCATAAATAAGTTTTAATTAGTATCTGATTTTTGAAATTTGAAACATTTGTTCTTATATTTGAAATAGGTAATACTTAACTTTTTAATTATGAAATTTTCCCAAAACTTTACAAGTTAGGCATTAAGTATAAAGCAATTCAACTTTCAGCTTTTAAGTTTCAAAATTCAAAAATTAGGTATTAAGCCCATGTTTGATGGATATTA
The DNA here is from genome assembly GCA_019097785.1 of Fraxinus excelsior. Lineage (NCBI taxonomy): Eukaryota > Viridiplantae > Streptophyta > Magnoliopsida > Lamiales > Oleaceae > Fraxinus > Fraxinus excelsior. The sequence continues at coordinate 8,011,806 of CM032636.1, forward strand.
ACATTAGATTTTTAATACATTTTAATAAAAGTTGTTGAAATGTATGGTTGAAAAATTGCTAGACTCATGAAATATGTTATTAAAATTGATTGTTGACTTTAATTTTAATTTTAATCACAACCAAACAGAGATGAATTAATTACTTAAAACATTTTATTAATTAAATATATTAAGGGTACAATTATAATTAATAAGCATATGTGCATACTTACTGGTCACAACATCACATTTTCAAATCACAATTTATTTCATCGATCACAAATCGAAAAATTTATAGGTTACAATTTAATTGTTGGTGACAGACTTTCAAATTAGTTGGTCACAAATTGTTTTTCACCACTAATTATCAAAATTTTTTGGTCACAATTAAATAATTGGTCATAAATAAACAAATAGTTGGTCATGTACACCAAATAGTTGGTTATCACCATGACCACTTACGACCAGCACCACCAACGCAACTTAATAGTGCAACCATCACCAACACAACCCCATCGCCAGTGACATAGACACAAACACAACCAAAACAACCATAACCACCACCCAACAAAGAAAACCCAAACACAACAACCACTACCACGACGACGACGCACCACCAAGCAATCAACAGGCAAATCTCAGTTTGTGTTGGTTAGTCAACTCAGATCCTCGCTGTTAGCTAATTCAAACCTCTACACACTACCAACCAATCAACATGCAACCCATCACCACCGCCATGGGCGGAGATAGGGGTGGGATGCAGCCCACCCTTGCCCAAGTCCAGCTTCTATAAAAAAAAATGGTTAAAACCCAATTTTTTCCACTTCCCAACCCAATAGCCCACTGTCTAGTCCAACCCAATAGCCCACTGTCTTAGCCCATTTGAAAGATTGAAAGCCCAATTTGCAAGCCACAAAATTAAATCCATTTCCCACCCATTGATCCAAAAGGTGAAACCTCTCTCTCTCTCTCAAAAAGCGAAAGCCAGTTAGAAACCCTCTCTTTGACTCTCTCAAACCCGAAACAGCGAAACCCTTCGTCCACTGTCCGTCGAACGCCGTTTATGAGAAAGGCTTTCTCATAGTTCAATTTAATCCGATAAGTTGGTAACTGTAACCGTCCGCCATACAACATCGTCACTTCTTCATTTAGTTAATGTTCTTTTTTGGTAATTGAGTAAAATTTAATTGTTGTGAGCGGTATTTAGTTGAAATCTTTATTAACTAAGGAAAGAATGTGTTAAGAGGTGTGGAGCTGTGTAGAGAATTACCGTTAGTTTGTAAGTTTACAAATTACATTACATAGAAGGAAACTCATAAGAGAGCTTTCTTAGACTTTAGTTGCTTTGCTAATGCAGATGCGATTTTACCTTTTAGACATTTTAACTTTTACCTTTTTTTGTTATGGGTTTTTTTCTGTCGGCAATTAAGATTCTGAATTTCATATCTATTTGTATTATTGTTGGACCTTGGATTTACTAGAAGGTGATCTTATTCTGCAATCTGGATTTATGATGGAATTATGAAGATGAAATGGAGCTCTGTTTACCGTACTGAAAAGTGAAAAAGAAGGGAAACTTAGTGACAAAATACTTGAGAACTTGAAAATTCATTTTTTAGCTACAACTGACTGATAATTTTGAAAAATATTGTAAACTGAATATGTACAAGTCTTCTCCAGACTCCAATTGTTTAATTTCTTGTGTTTTGTGTTTAATATCGTGTTTCAATTTCAATGTTGTAATGTCTTGTAACGTTATATTACAATTTTTCTAGTTATATATAATTTTTTTTTCGTACATTCAATTATAAAAAATTTTTGCCTCCCCTACACTTCATTCCTGGCTCCGCCCCTAACCACCGCCATCATTGAAAACCAATTTGCCACCCGAAAACTTAGCTGTTGTAGGCAACCTAAATTGGCGGATGCAGGCACAGCTCTGAGGTTGTGTGTGCAGCATGGCAACTCTTGCTGATAGCACTGCAGATCGCTGATGCCGGAGAAACATTAGTCATTAATCTGTAGCGTTGGAGGAGAAAGAAGAAGACGGAGAAGAAATAAGGAGATACGTCGTGAGCCTATTGGTCGGCGGTGCTCCGATGTTATTGTGTGATAGATAGATTATTTAGAAGGGAAAGTGATATAAAGAGAGAATGGAGTGGGGAAAGTAATTAGGGTTTGAGAAAATTTGGTGGTGGTAGGATTGGTTATATATAAATTAATTTAGTTTTATAATATATTATTAATTGAATATTATCAGATTTTTTATTAAATAAATCTTAACTCACATTTTTGGTTTGAGGAATATAATGGACCTACAGTTAAAGTATTACTAGGGATGACAACAGGGCGTGTCAGTCCCGTTCTATCGGATATTTTTGTTACATTGCCCAATCCCCATACTCGATTAAATCGGGGTGGGGTGAGGCCATTGGCCAATTTATTTTTTCATTTTATTTTTTATTTATTTTTATATTTTTAGTTAGTAAATGTTATACTTTTTTACTAATTTGTTAAAAGCAACTTATGTTCTCTTTAAAAATGATGATAAATTTATTATTTTTGTTCGATAAAAAATTTAAATTTGAAATTAATTTTAAACGTAGGGACTATGTTTCCCGTATCCGCTTCGGAATAATGACTCTCATCCCGTCCCCGTCCCATTCGGGGCAGGGCCCACGGGTATCGGGTTGAACGTGATTTTTTACCATCCCTAAGTATTACCTAGTCCTATATTTTTTTTTCCTACCTACCAAAATATATTAAAAAAAATCATTGCAAAAAAATAAATAAATAAGAAAAATTTAAAGAAATCTTCCATATAATTTTTGGGCTTTGCTAGAAGTACATATGGACACCCTTATGTACCTCCTATGTACAAGAAGATTAATCCATAATTTTTTGCTAACCTTATAAAGTTTCTATAAAATTTATAAATTAAAAATCATTTATTTATTTTAAAGTGTTCATTTTATTTATATTTAAGAGTTTCATAACAATTTGTCGTCAAAGACCTCATAATTCTCATGATCGGCCATGAGTCGCCTAAGCTCCTACAAAAAGTCAAAGCAAAAACAGAAGCACAATGTATTTATTTGAAAATAATTCACCATAATTTCTTGATATCCACAACATTCATCTATAACGAAGGTTTGTCATCTTCACTGGTATTCATAAAAACTCCACGATACATTATGAATTAATTTCATGTACCACGTAATCCTCGTAAAAAAAAATTGTCCTTCCATTCGAACGAATAAATATATTATAACATAAAAATGTAACAACCTGATCCAAGTTCTTAAGCGAAAATAAACATATAAACTAGAAAGGCAGTGAATATGTAAAGAAGCAGAACTTACACAGGGCTTGAATCCTCATGAATGACTCATTCATTCAATTGTTCACGAACTCAGGTGCGAAGAAACCTTTCAAATGTTAATGAACTCAATAAAAGAGCTATTTATTGGAACAATACTCTTACCGAATTTTTGCAGAGCCTAGGAATTTACAGTACAGGATCGACCACCATGTACTTAGAAATATGGGTTTGTTCCTTTTCATCAGAACATGTTAGAAAAGGGATGGATAGAATAAAAATAACGTTAATGAATCGACCGCAGTGGTACAAAAGAATTCGTGTTCCGGTGATAGATGGAATATATGAAAAGTGTAGGGTAAAAGGTCTTGGGAGATGCTGTACCTACTGGTAGTTGGATGCTAGGGATATGGTGCAGTTTCACTTTAGAGGAATTTCTGTATCTTGAAGCAAATATATTACTGGAGTAACATGCAAGAGACTTTTCTATATTCCAATTTAATTAACAAAAAGCGATTAGTGATCAATCAAACTGGGCTGAATGTTGGACTGAGAATGTATTCGCATGTCCGGCAAGCAAGTTCGACTAGAGGTCGAGCCTGGCATGTCACATAACCTACTTTACATTCTGAAGTAAGACTATAAGCATCAACCTGACCGTGATTTACACTAAATATAGTCAATCATGGTATTGAGGTGCTCATCATGGATCATGTTATAGGGGTTGATGCACCTAAAATTACTTGGGCCTGACCCAGCCCAACATGACTTATGTTGGGCTGGGCCCGGATGACCATATACATTTTGACACCTCTAGTATAGACTATATAAGGGGAAAAATTCATATTTAAGATGTTTTCTTTACCTCAATTCAAAAATAAGGTAAATAGTTTGAAAATTCAAAAATCAGATATAAATTTAATTAATTAAAAATATTTATTAAATAATGATAATAAAGTCACAGTTTGTGATTAATGGTCACATATTCATAATTATAAGTTACAGATTTATTTAATGGTCACATATCGTCAAATTTGATTATTCGGGGCCACAGATCAAAATTTTTTTACGTCACATATTATTTCGAGGTCACAGATTTTAAATTAATTGGTCACATATTAATTTTGAGTCACGGATTATTAAATTTTTAGGTCACAGTTGATTGATTGGTCACAAATATTACCAAACATTTGGTCACAGATCACCAAACATTTGGTCACAGACTAAATACACTACTACAAATACTTGGTCACAAGTCACAGATAGACCAACACAAACTAACCAATCACAAAACACAGACGAAAACTGAACCGCGACACCGCCACCACCAACAATAAATCTGCCACCAACAACAACAAATATAAACATCCAACCACCACACAGACCCGCCAACAAAAAACCACCGTCGCTGCCGGAAGCCGCTGCCGGCAGCAGCAAGCCGCTGCGAGCACCGGCAGCAAGCTGCTGCTGCTCGGCCGGTGCTGCTGCTGCCGGCAGAAAGGAGGGGGGAGGGGAGGGGGAGAGGTGGAGAACGCAGAGAAGGAAGGAGATGAGAGGGGGAGAGAGAGAGAGAGAGAGAGAGAGAGAGAGAGGGTAAAAAACTAGGGTTATAATGTTTATATATTACCTGATTTTTGAAAAATAAAGTTTGGTCCCTGATTTTTGAATTGGTGTAAATTTTACACCTGATTTTTGTAATTATGCCCTATATAAGTGCATAGTTTGATGATCATTTTTGAAAAATAAAGTTTGGTCCCTGATTTTTGAATTGGTGTAAATTTTACACCTGATTTTTGTAATTATGCCCTATATAAGTGCATAGTTTGATGATCATTCAAACTTAAGAAAGCCCTAATCAAACCCAATCCCAAATGACTCGACCTAAACTTATGATTTGGCCTATTGTAAATGTACTTAAACAATCAAGAGAAAATTACACACAAACATGATTTTTAAATTCTCATTTTAATAATTAGATACAATTTTTTTTCCTTCATATCCCCCATCCCACAACACCACGCCCTGACCCCACGTGCCCACACCCGTTTCTCTCTCTCAATTGACCTTTTCTTTATCTCACTCCCTCCCTATGTTCTCTGTTTCAATCTGCTTGGTCGCCACCCACCAACTCTTACCACCGTCACAAAAAATAAACCATCACCTACCCCTCTCACAACCGATGGCGGATCGGCCTGCAAAATTTGTCAACGGAAGGGAGAAGGGGAGGGCACCAAGAGGAAGTGGTGGCTGTTGTGGCTGGTGGTAGAGATGGCGTTGTAGTAACTAATAGATTTGGAATGACAAAAAAATTCTGATATTGATCAATCAAGATAAGGTTGAAAATGTATTCATTCAATCGTGTCTAAAATGTACAACGAAGGTTCTATAAATACAGAAAAATGGAATCATTTTCTAACTAACTTCCTAACTAATTTACATGAAGAACCAAATGCAAAATTGATTCAATTCAACTATACAAAACCAGTCCAACTAATTCTCTTCTAGACGCTTCTGCTGTTGCCACTTTGTCATTGATTCACATTGGCCTTCTTGCTGCCTTCTTGCTACCAATTGTGATCCAGCTGATGCATATCAGACAGTTTCAATAGCCCCCTCCAAGATGGAGAGTAAATGTTCATTACTCCCATCTTGGATAAACAAGAGTAAAAACTTTGAGAATTACATAGTAAAAATATCTACGATTTGTGGTGTGTTAGGAGCATGTTGAGTGATGAGACTCCCATCTTGTATCTTGTCTCGGACCAAATGGCAATGAAGTTCAATGTGTTTTGTTCTTTCATGAAACACCGAATTTGTAGCTATGTGAATGGAAGCTTTATTGTCACAATTCAAGATAGCTGGTTGAAGGTGTTCAATATTTAAGTCTTTAAGCAAATATCCAAGCCAAGTAAGTTCGTGACAGAGGTTTGTCATTACTTTGTATTCCGCTTTTGCTGTAGATCTAGACACCACATGATGTTTCTTTGATTTCCATGATATTAAGGCTTCACCAATGAATACACAATAGCCAGTCACTGATCTTATGATGTCCATACATGCTCCCTAATCTGAATCACAATAACCTTCTAGTTGTGACTTTGACTTTGTAGGGTAGAGCAATCCTTGTCCAGGTACTCTTTTGATGTACCTTAACACCTTATGAGCAGCGTGTAAATGTGGAACTCTAAGACTTCCCATAAATTGACTTAACTATTGAACCGAATATGCAAGGTCAAGTTTGGTGATGGTCAAGTATAGCAACCTTCCTACTAATCTTATGTAAAGTGATCGATGAGGCAATAGTTCTCCTTCATCTCTGCTGAATTTTATATTATGATCAAGAGGAATCCTAGCAAGAGCTGAGCCGATTGTACCGGAATCGGCCAGGATGTCCAAGGCATACCTCCTCTCAGGGACGTAGCTAGGTTTTGAAGTGGGGGAGGGCGAAAATACGGGGGGTGGAGGGGGGCAGGCCCCCCTCCCGGGGGTTCGGGGGCGGAGCCCCCGAAATTTTTTTTTTTTAACTAAGAGAATTGAAAACAACGATTTTGAGTACCAAAATAGTACTGAAATTCAATGTTGGATTCGATTCAATCACTACTGATTATCCTACTACTTAATTCTTAAATTCAAATATTCAATAACTAACAATTACAAAAACTAACAGCAACTACTCTACTTAATTCTTAAATTCAAATATTCAAGAACAACTAAACATGCATTATGCATAAACCAGGTTGGGAATTGAGTTTTAATTAGTTGGGCTTGAGAATTGGGAACTTAGGTTTTGGATTGGATTTGGGCTATTGATTTATTTAAGTAACTATTGGATCTTTTGTTTAGATCTAAGATTTTTGTATGTTGAATTTTAAAATGTAAGTTATTTACTCAATATTTATTAATGGAAAAAAATAAAGAACTTTCAAAATTTTTGGGGCGAGAAAAAATCTTGGGGGGGGCGAAATTGAAAAATACATTACAAATTAACTAGAAATAGTGTACCGCGGACAATGTTGGGGGGGACGACCGCCCCTCCCCGCCCCCCCCTAGCTCCGTCTCTGCCTCCTCTGGTATATGTGAGTTCCATCCTTAGACCTTGCTACTTCAATGCCTAAAAAATACTTCAATTTTCCTAAATCTTTGATTTTAAATTTCTCATTGAGGGAGACTTTAAGGGTCCGTTTGATAGAAAGGTGGAAAATGGGGGAAAAGAAAATATTTTACAGAGAAAAGATTTTCTTAGAAATTATTTTGCTGGGAATTGTAATTAATTGTATTTGATTGGTATAGTTTTCCATGGAAAATATTGAAAGTTTGATATTCGTTTGATTTCGTTTTTTATAGAAATTGTCCATTAAAGTAATAACGTTTTCTACCATTGGGTCTAGAATTTGTTCCAATTACCAAAAAAAAAATTTGAAAAAAAAAACATACCGAATATCATTCGTTTGACTTTGTTTTGCATGGAAAATGTCAATAAAAGTGAATTTTTTTTTTACCTTTGTGTCTAGAATTTTTTCCAATTACAAAAACCAAAAACAAAAAAAAATTTGAAAAGTTGGAAAATATTTTCTTACCAAAACATCAAGAATTTATTTTCCTAAAAAATGTGGAAAATTTGAAAAGTTGGAAAATATTTTTCCGGGAAAATTTTGTCAATCAAACACTACAAAAGTTGGAAAATGAAAAATATTTTCCATTTTCCATGGAAAATAAAGCGTATCAAACGGACCCTAAGTTTATTGATGGAGTCAATACATTTACCAGCCACTATTATATCATCCACATATACTAGAATGGCAGTGAAAGAACTATCAGTTAGCCTAGTAAACATACTATAATCTGCCTTTGATTGGGTATATCCTTGTTCAACAATAAAGCTGGAAAGCTTAGAATACCATCGGCGTGAAGCTTGCTTTAATCCATACAAACTCTTGCGTAACTTGCATACTTTATTTCCACTAACATTGAGATAACCAGGAGGTAATTCCATGTAAACATCTTCATCTAAGTCACAATGTAAAAAGTCATTATTTACATTGAATTGATGTAAAATCTATCCCTTGATAGCTGCTATTGCCAGTAGGGTTCTAATGGTGATTAATTTTGCTACAGGGGAAAAATTTCGTGATAGTCAACCCCCCCCCCCCCACCCCCCATTTAGTGTATCCATTTACCACTAGACAGGCCTTGTATCTTTTAATACTGCGATTAGCATCAACTTTAACTTATATACCCATTTATATCGTATGGCCTCTTTATCAGACGGTAGGTTGGTCAATACCCAAGTATCATCGAGTTCAATGGCCTCAATCTCAGCTTTCATGGCGGCACACCATTCAGGAAAATTAATGGCTTCTTGGTAAGTTTTAGGCTCAGAATGATTGGTTATTGATTGTAAAAACATGGTGAGGTGTGGATAACTTGTCATATGAAATGCTGTTTTTAAGAGGAAAATGACTACATGTTATACCATCTTCATTTTTGCTGTTGAACTTCTGAAATGGGAGAGGTGAAGAAGCCTGTTGACACATAAAGTCTTCCAAGTAAGGAGGTGTCTTGCGAATCCTGTTGGACCTGCAGGGTAGGTGACTTATAATAGGAGGGTTTGATTCCAAAGTATCATTGATAGGCTCAGGAATGTCATCATTAGTGTTTTCATGAAGGTTGGGAGATTCAATACATGGTGGATCGTTTGAAGTGTTGTGCTCATCATGCTAAACATTATAAAAAATAGAGATTATCGGATCATTGGAGATAATAGGATTTTGTGTGAAATTTAGATAACTAAAATTGGTAGAGGAAGTAGAGCTGTTGGATTTGATGTTTTTGAATGGAAACACATACTCATGAAAAATTACAATCTTGAGATAAAAAATTTCTTAGTTCTTAAATTTAGTAATGTGTACCCTTTTACTCCAAATGGATATCCAATGAAAACAGATTCCCTAGACCTAGGATCAAACTTGCGTCTTTCCACTGACAAGGGTAGTGGCAAAGGCTATGCATCCAAAGACTTTTAAGTGGCTATAATTTGGCCTGATTTGAAACAGAATCTCAAAGGGCGTTTTGTGGTCTAAAATAGGTGTTGGTGTTCTATTTATGACTTACGGTTGTCAATACAAAGCCACTCCAGTATTTTAAAGGAAGGCCACTTTGAAACCTCAAGGCCCTGCCACATTCAAGATGTGTTGGTGTTTTCTTTCCGCCACAACATTTTGTTCCGGTATCTCAACACAAGTTCTTTGGTGCATTATTCCTCTTTTTAAGTAAAAATCTATCATGTTAAATTCTCCACCATTGTCTGTTCTAATGGTTTTGATCTTTGCTTTAAATTGAGTTTCAACCATTGCACAAAAAATTTGTACAGCTATGGTAGCTTCAGATTTAAAACTTAGCATATAGATCCATGTGCATCTACTAAAATCATCAACAATAGAGAGAAAATACTTAGAACCATCCCTACTGATCTCATTACAATGTCCTCATATGTCATAGTGGATCAATTCAAAACATTCTATTGTCCTACGATGACTAATACCAAATGGCAGTCTATGTTGTTTTGCTAATAGACAGATAGGACATTGATTGATACTAGATTATGCAGGAATGTGAATGTTTCCATCAGTACTGAAGTTAGAATATAAAGAATGGTCTAATCTATAGTGCCACATATCAGAATCCTTATGGTTTTTAGTGATAGACACAGAGGAAGAGGATAGGCATTTGAACTGGTTGAGGACTTCTAAAAAAGCTAAAGAAGGAATTGATTCCCTCACCATATAATCCATCTTTCACCTCACCCATTCCAATCGTTCTCCAAGTCAAAAGTTCATGGATATAACAGTGATTAGAAAAGAAAATAAGACAACAATTTAGAGATTGAGCTAGTTTCTTTGCTGAAATCAAATTAAAAGTGAAGTTAGGAATACAAAGCACATCATGCAAATCTATGGATTCAGAGATTTTGACAGTTTCCACATGTGTGACTGGAACGTTTTCTCCATTTGGAAAAGCTACAGAATAAGCTACTTTAGCTTGAATAGATGGAAAAATGAGTATAGATCATGTAATATGTTGCTCCAGTGTCTAGAATCCATGGTGTTTCAAAACAAATTCTTGATTGTGATGAAATGCAGTCAAACTTAGTGGCATACTAGATAATTTATGATTAAGATCATCAGATGGGGAGGAGTTAACAAGTGTTTGAGTATTGTTGGATGATGAAGCTAGCTGTTGTGAGATTGTTGTTGGTCTGGGGAGTGCTATCAGCTGCGAGTATTGCTCTTGACTCAATTATACCTGACCTTTGTCCTTCACTACCTCCTAATTAGGTGTTGAACTTGTACCCTAGTGGAGATCCATGAAACTTGTAGCATTTATCCATTGAATGAATTGGCATTTGGCAGTAAGAGCATAGTGGTCTGTTTGGATTTGTCTTGAAGCATCTATCAAGGGAATGACCTGCAACCTTGCAATGAGTGAGATAATATATGTCTCTTTTCTGTGATGAGAAGCTCTGGTTTTCTCTCTCTCTGAAGTTTCTCCTACTTAAAAAAACCATAGGATCTGAGTTAACAGGACTTGGATTAGATATTTCCCGTCTTTTCTCTTGTCCGATCAAAGAGTACACCTCATTCAAGCTAGGAAATGACTTAATCAACAGAATTTGAGCATTAATCTCCTCGTAATTCTCATTCAGCCTCATTAGAAATTTCATGACCTAGTCTCTTTGCTGGTTTTGAAGCACTCTCTTCAAACCTCCACAAGTACTGCTGGGAATATTTTCGTAATTCAACAGCTCATCCAAAAGAATTTTGAGCTTGAAGTAGTAATGGCTCACATAATATTGGTTCTACATCAAGGTGGTGATATCCTTTTTAATTTCAAATATGAGTGGAGCATTTTGCTGAGAGAACCATTGCTCTAGATCCAGCCAAAGGAGATAAGATGTTTCTACATATATCGTGATGTTATGACTATATCATTGCACCTAAGCCAATGTTCCATCAATGGATCATTAGGATCCTTTGGTTCACATAGAGTTCCATCAATGAATCCTAATTTATTTTTGATCCTTAATGCTCTCCTTATAGAGTGAGCTCAGGAGTAATAATTGTTGGAGTCTAGAACGTGAGTAACCAGCATAAGTGCTCCCACATCATTGCTGCCAATGTAGTGGGGGCTGCTAGGATAAGTGGGATCATTAGGAACAATACTTGAATTCCTTTCATCAGTTTGTTGTGGATTTTGAGTACGGCTTGGATTAATGTTTGCACCTGTGACTCGTGGGAGTATTTGATTCCTCCATTTCATATTCTCATACCATATTAGATTTGGAATGACAAAAAAAAAAAAAAAAAAAAAAAAAAATTCTAATATTGATCAGTTAAGATAAGGTTGAAAATGTATTCATTCTGTTAAGATTTGGAGTTTCATCTTAAAAGGTCAACCTTATTAAGAGGAGTAGTTCAAGATCTTTTATTAATTGGTCTGTGTCAACATCATTTATCGATGTGGTATATTTCCCTTAACACATTCAACCGTGTCTAAAATGTACAATGAAGGTTCTATAATTACAGAAAAATGGAATCATTTTCTAACTAACTTCCTAATTAATTTACATGAAGAACCAAATGCAAAACTTATTCAATTCAACTGTACAAAACCAATCCAACTAATGGACCGAATATGATAGTGAATAAATATTTTACTTATTTTATTATTTCATTTAAGTTTGACGGGATAATGGATAAATATTTTATATATTTTGAGCATAACTTATATTATAATTAAGTCTGCCAATGTGCATGTCCGGCTGTATTTTTGTTTACATGCAATGAAAAAGAGAAGAAATAATGGACTATCAGGTGGAGGAGGGTTTGGAAGTAGCTAAAAATGGGATTTGCTTTATAAACAATTTATCGATTTCTTGTTACTTTTAAAGTCTCGTTTCTACAATGAATCAATTCGTTAAGATGTCGTCGACACAAGACCTCTATCGTAGTCCATGTTAGTGAATATGCTACTTTATTTTTCCTTTGCTCGCTGTATCGAACATCAAATAGCAAGCTTGGGAAAAAAATAGAAAAAGAAAAAAGAGCTCTAGTATGATTTTGGTGTTTGTGAGAGGAGAAATGAAAAAAAAAATAATAATAATAATAATTACATCATAGCCTATCAAATTGTTAAATTTTTAAATTTAGTCCTTACAGTTTGAGGACCATTTTGGGTCGACACTTAATTTTACGCACAATTTCTTATTGTCTCAAAATATAATTATTTCAAAACATCAGGGACCCAAATATATTAATTAAATTTGAAGGGACCATAATTACAAACAGCTGAATTGAAATTTTTAATGCTTTGGTCCTAAATCTTAATCATGCAGAAGATATATTTGTAATTAACAAACTGCTTAAATCGAACGAATTGTTTTTATTTTTTATGCTAATAAAATAATTTTACTAAATTATGAATTTACATAAAATTGAGAACAATGCAATACAAAATCTGGAGCACATTTATGATCAATATTTTGCACCCTTAGAATTTATGCTGCATTATAAGCAGATTTTGGCAGTCTTTGTTATAAAAATTATGTGATTTGTGTAATAAATTATAAACTATAAGAATGAATTAAATAATATAAATATGAGAATAAAGTTAGAAAAGCTGACCTAAGAGAGTCGCGATGAAAGCTGTCCTAAAATTGTGTGACCTCCCCTTCGTGCGGGTACTTTCAACACTACACGGCTCCAAGATAAAACTCTTATAACTCGCAGCTGGTTCTCCTTTTATGAGCACGATCATAGGGAGTGATAGAATAAGCTATTATCAATTGCCACAAAGATAATATAAAATGATTAGATAGTGTTTTTCAAATGTTTATTTTTGTTGTGTGTAAACCAATGGAGATTCACCCCATTTGATAGTAGAAAATTCAACACTCACATAATGAAAATTAAATCAAATTAAACACAAGTTATAAATATAATAATGATATTGAATCTGAAAATTAAAATCAAAAATTAAAAAATTAAAACAAGAAACTGAAATTTTAAAGTTTTAAAATTATTTTTCAACGGTCTTAACCTTAGAATTTTTGCATATTTTTTAGGGAGAATTTTCAAAATAGCCGGTGAACAGTGGCTTTTAAAGATTTTTTTTAAAAAGTCAATTTTATCCTTAATGAAATAGGTTTCTTTATTGCAAGACATATCCTTCTATTTTAAAGTAGGTTTCTGATCTGTTCTATATTTCTTATGTTTTGGTTTTTAAAGTATAAATTCATTCTTTGATCTAATATATTATCATAATCTGCTATTTTTTGTTCACATTTTTTTATAAGTCTAATATATTCTTCAGATATTTCATCTGTATTTTCTAGTTGGGATATAAGATTTTCTACTTTTTCAAGTATTCTTTTTAACAGATCGTTTAATCCTTTAATTGTATATCCTGGCATGACTGAATATTATATAAACATTATCATAAAAATATAAACATCATAGCAGACAGTAATCCAACATCATGAATAATCATAAACATTTATAATCCCTGCGATTCTCTAAGATCTTAAGAAATTCTTTCAAAATTTAACAAGAAATAGTAGTTCTACCTTAATTTTAATCTGGCTCTTTATTCTTAGAATCGAGTGACCTTCAGGCTCTGAATGTGCAAATTGTTTCCTTCAATGGCCTCCTGCCTTAACGGAATCCTTGTTATTCAGCATCTTGCCTTCACTGTTTCGTTTCTAAGAATAAATCCCTAGACTTGGATTAAAGAAAAACTGTTTTTGTTGTTAAAATAAGAAAGAAATTTCTTATTAGATCTATCAAGAATCTATGGGAATGAAGATTTAGAAACTCATTCTTCTATGTAAGAAATGGATTTTTTATTGATATTCTGGAATTGGTACAAAGATTATATCAAAAGACAGAAGTGTTTTTCTCGCAATATGAGGGCTCAAGTGTTTTTTCTCAACTCATTCTGCCTCTATCTTAGCCCAAAGGCTTCTATTTATACTACTACATGAGGCTCGATTATTGGCATCTTACATCATTCATTACATCATACTCCATTAATAGAGTTCTATTATTACAATAATTTCTTCACTACATAATTGTAGCTCTATTATATCTTCCAGCTGTCCACCTTTCTTTCACATCTTCTTTTCCTCTATTGTCTTCATATAGAGTTTGTCAAGATTCTTCATAGTAGCGGGGCCTCTTTTCATTTGGATAGCATGTGGGACATTCCCTCAACTGGCATGACTCTTGTATGGTTGATGGACTTCCATGAATTTGATGGATATCAAACTTTTGGATATACTCTTTTAAAATTGTAGACTTATCCTTTCCATTATTTGTCATAAGTGTCCATCCTTCATATTGGCATAAGCATTGGAATTTTTTATCATATAGATTTTTTGCCATGTTGTAGAGAACTTTCATCCCTAAGACTCTTCGGGATCTCATCCATGATCTGTTAATGTTTGGCAATGACTTTCTATTTTGGCCTACTTCAATTTGGAAATTTCGGCCTACATATCCGATTGTAATAATATGTTCTGCAGGATAATATATTCTTCCATCAATTTCTGGACTGATTGAGTAAAATTTAAGATATATTGGTCTTCCTTTGGCGAATTTTGAAACTTCTCCTCGGAAGATATCATCAAATTTCTCAATTTCTTTTAAATCTTTTCCTGGATAAATTAAATCCAAGAATCCATAATCTGCCGCCATTTTAACCATGTTAGGGTCTCCATCGTTTGTAATGATCATTCTTGGGTAAACATATTCTCATGGGGAGATGAAATATGATTCATCATCTTGTAGTTCATAGACAAGTTTTGCAAAAGCTTTATATTCTTCTTCTCTTGGTGTTAAAGGGGTTTCATCATCTTCATCTGCTCTGATTTTGATCACCCTTGTATGTTTATCATCATTTTTTATTGTCACCTTTCGGGGACTTTCCATGATTGTATCTCTTTTTATTTGACTGGGTCCACCGCTGCTTCCACTTGGTGTACCTGTTTGTATTCCCTGTTTGGTATTTTGAGATTGTGCTAAAGCATCAATCCCTGTATTTTTGGTATTTGTAGACTCTAATTGTGCTTCAAGAGCATCAATTCGGTCTTTTAATTCATTGGTAACTTTGGTATGGGACGTACTGATCTCAAGTAATAATTTGACATTATAACTTAATGTTTCAGCTAATGCCTCCATTCCAACTTTTATATCATCAGCTTCATCTTTGGCAAATGCTGCCGCAGATTTTATTTCTGATATCTCCTGCTTGATATTATCCATCTCCAAACTCGATATTCCATCCATCTCCAAACTCGATATTCCTGCTTAAAAAATCAGCAAGATAATTGTTTATACCTTTAATATGAATAATATCAAAATTATAGAATGACAAATATGCTTGCCATCTGTGCAATCTCCTATATTGAGGCTCCATTGGCAACTTATTTTTAATTAATCCTGTAACATTAGAATTGTCAGTTTCAACAATAAACTTCTTAGATAATAGGAATAATGAAAACTTTTTTATTCCTCTAATAATTGCTAACAATTCTTTTTCATGAGTGGTATAATTTATTTCTGCTTGGTTAAAAGTTCCACTTGAATACCTGCAGATTTTATTTAAATCTGTTTTTAATATGGCTGCCCAATATTTATCAGAAGCGTCTGTATTAACAACCAAATTATCTTTTTCATCTGGCAATCTTAATTTTGGTAACTTTTTGCATTCTTCTTTTAATAATTTAACTATTTCTGTATGTTCTTCACTCCATCCTTTAGTATTTGTTTTTCTAAGTAAAACTTGTATTTTATGTCTCTTTTTTGAAAGATTTTCAATAAATCCTTCTGCATAATTTAGACATCCTAAGAACTTTTGTATTTGTTCTTTTGATTCTAATTTATTTGGAAAACTTTCTATTTTCTTAGATATATGAGTTTGTAATTTTATTCCTTTTTTATCTATTGATAATCCAAGAAAATCAATTTCTTGTTTTTCTATTATAGCTTTCTTTTTTGAAAGAACAATCCCTTCTTTTTTACATTCATTTATAAATTTTATCAAATGAATTCTATGTTCTTTTTTAGTATTAGAACATATTAATATATCATCAACATATACTATTAAAAATTCATCAAACTTTCTAAATATATTATCCATTTTTCTTTGATATATTTGTGGTGCATTTTTTAAACCAAAAGGCATTACTAACCATTCATATTTACCTTGAGGTGTACTAAATGCAGTATATTGTATACTATCTTCTTCCATTTTAACTTGCCAAAAGCCTGATTTACAATCAAACTTGGAATAATATTGTTTTCCTTTTGCAAGATTTATTAGGACTTCTTTATTTGGTAAAAAGTATCCATCAAATTTAGTATATTTGTTTAATTCTTTATAATTGATTACCATTCTAGCCTTTCCTCTAACTTGCTCAGAATGTTTCATGACCATAAAAGCTGGACTGCTATGAGGTCCATTACTTGGTCTAATAAGTTTTTGTTCTAGTAATTCTTTTATTTGGGTTTTAAATTCTTGTGTATCTTGTATAGTATACATCATTGGTCTGACTCTAATTATAACATTTTCTGTTAGTTCTATTTTAGCTCTAGGATGGTATGGTTTCCAAAATAATAATGGATTTTCTCCACATGTTTTTTCTAATTGTTCTATAATTTTTTCTATACTTATTTCTATTTCTGCTTTTAATACTTTTTTGTATAGAATTTTTGTATTTATTTCTTTATTTATGATTGGTTTTTTCTCCCATTTATCACCACGCTGGACTGGCTGAACTCTATAGGGTCTAAATTCCCTTGGAATTTTTAATAAGTGTGCACATGGTGTTTGTAACATTATCATATAATTATTTTGTTTATAATACTGAAATTGTTGAATAAAGTCATTTCCTAATAATATATCACAATCTAATTTATTATAACTATATATCTTATTTATTATTACTTGTTTACTTCCAAGTATAATACTGACTTTATCAGCACTATTAATTATTTGTGTACTTTCTCCTGTTACTCCTGTTATTTTTATTTTACTATTTTCATTCCATGATTTTATTAAGAAGTTTTTAAATATTGTTATATCACTTCATGTATCTATTAAGGCACATGTTGTTATATTTGTTTCTACTATAGTAACTTGTATATATACGGCTAATGGAAAACTTATTTGGTTATTCATTTATCTTTTTTCGCATAATATAGTTTGATCATTATGTGTTATGTATAATCCTTCTCTTTTTATACTATAGTCTTTTAATCCATTTAGAAAACTTATTCCTAATAATATATGAGGATCTGTATTCATACTATTATCCATGTAACATGGTACTACCATTTTAATTCCTCCTATTTTTATTGGTACTTTGACTTCTAATTATGTAGTATGTATCTGTCCATCAAAATTTACATATCTATATGGTTCAATTTTATGAGTCATTAATCCTTTATTTCTAATTGAAGCTATATGTCATTCACTTGCTCCTGTATCAATTAGTATATTTGGTCCTTCAATATATTCTCTTCCATTATAATATTCTCCTTCTATCTTCATGTTTCCAGCATTTCTATGAAGTTTGATTTCTTTTATATTACTAGTTCCTTCTAAATGTTTTCTAGGTAATTTAAGACTTGTTGACCTCTTAATTAATCTTCCATCTCTAAACATTATTTTATCAGAATAATCATCTTCTTTATCTTCTGTTATTTCAGGTTTATCTTTGAGTATACTAAATTCATATTCTTTAGGAATTAAACTTATTTGTTTGCTTGGTTCTATTATTTTACTAATATCCTTACATTCCTTGTGAACTTCTATGTATGGTTTTTTAGAGTATATATTTCCATAATTGGAGTTAGTAAATATGTACAAAGCTCTATATTCTATAGTCATAATCTTGTCTCCTGGTTCCATTATATCATTTCTATGTAACTTAAAATGTAGTCCTAAGACTTCATTGAAGTTCTTATCTGTAATTGAGACATAATATTTTGGGTAACAAGTAAATATTAATTTTTGATATGCCAAGTTTCCTTCTATAGTTCCTAAATGGCTATCTTTTAAATTTATTATTCTTCCATCATGTAAACTTACGGTTAAAGGTGAATCTATTCCTTCTCTAAATAAGGATTTAAATATTATTTGTATTCCTGCTAAATAGACATATTGAATTTTTTCTCCTTGTTTTTTACTAATCTTTGTTAATAATTCATCTACTGTATTTCTTGTTAAAAGATTTAATTTATGTGTTCCTTGAGTTGTTCTAACATTTATAGCTTTTTCAATTTTATGATACTCATTTATTGCTATTCTTTCTCTTTTCCATATTCTATCTAAGGCTTCCCATTTTCCTATTTTTAAGTCTAAAGATAATTTTCTCATTTTCTTGAATTTGTTATTATCAAATGTTACTTTTAATCCATAACCTTCTATTCCTTCATATTCTTGTTTATCTATATTATCTCTTTCTATTTCCTCAATCTCGTTATTCAGATTCTGACTCATTATCTTTTTCTGAATCTGATTCGCTTATATATACTTCTTGATCATAATATTGTTCAATATCTGATATTTCACTTAATTCACTTTCTATTTCTAAATATTCTTTTTGTAATATTTTAACCTTTTTCTTTTTACAATCAGGGCTTATATGTCATATTTCTCCACAATTCCAACATTTGCATTGGCTTTTATCTTTTCTATAAGGTCTGTTTTTCTGTTGTCTATTCGGATTATATTTCCTTTTATAATATCTTCTTCTAGGCTTTATATATTTTTTCTTAAAATTTCTAAATTTTTTATTTTTGAATTTTCTCTTAATATTTTTTCTTTCAGGATTACATCCCCATTGTGTAGGTTTTTCCATATCTTCACAACATATCTTAGTTAATCTTCCTGATTTTTTCATTAATTGTCTTTGTTGACATATGTATGCAAGTCTTTCAAATAAAGATTTTATCCTTGATCCTAAAGATCTAGGTTTTCAGGATTTTCTTTAATAAATTTTTCAAATTCTATCTTAAAATATATTCCTCATGTTCCTGGTAGCTTATTATAGTACATGTCTTTTATACATCTTGGTTTTCATTACTATAAAATTGGGTATAATAATATTCTTTAAATTCACATGTGTATTCTTTGATTTTACACATATCACATATTGTTAGGTTTATTAATTTTATCCTAGCATTTTCTTTTTCTTTTATTGCTTCTCCATCAAAATTTCTTATCCAATCTTCTCCTAAGAATTCATCTGAAATATAGTTTACTAATCTTTCTATACCTTCTTTATCTGATTTTATTATTTCTGTTTGTATATTTCTTTTTATTAGTGTTTTTGTATCATTATTTATTCCATCCCACCATTTTCTGACATTTCCTTCAAAGGATGCTACTAAAAAGTCTATCCTTCTTTCAGTGCTTTCCCATGTATCATCTTTGTTATATAAAAAGAATAATATCATTGAGTTTGCCCAAATTTCTAAGGCTTTTTTAATATCTATTTTACAATCTAAGTCTAATTTTGCTCCTCCATGATTGACAGGTTTATCATAATTATCATTTAGTTCAAATCTATTTCTGTATTTGTTTCCTTTTGGTGGTTGTCTATCTCTTATTGTTTCATAATATTGTCTATATGGTTTAATGTATATAGGTGCATAACTTTCATCTGGATCCAATATTTCTTGTTTATTAGAGGATTCTGCTTTATTTGGTCCTCCTCCAGTGTTCATTAGGACTTGATATTCATCTATATTTTCTAGATTTAATTGATCAAAATTT
The DNA here is from genome assembly GCA_019097785.1 of Fraxinus excelsior. NCBI lineage: Eukaryota > Viridiplantae > Streptophyta > Magnoliopsida > Lamiales > Oleaceae > Fraxinus > Fraxinus excelsior. Next base: position 8,031,940 of record CM032636.1, read on the forward strand.
TCTATAAGTAAATCTAATTCTTCATTCATCTTTATCTTCTATATTATCTTGATTTTCTTTAATCTCTAATTTTCCTATTGCTTTTTCTTTAGATTTTTCCATTTTTTCCTCTTCTTCTATTATTTTTGGTAAAATCTTTTTCCTAAATTCATCATCCATACTTCCTGCTTCTATTCTTATATTTTCTTGTTCAGTATATTTTTTCCCTATTCTAGACATTTCTTTTTCTATTAGTTTTTTGTCTATTGTTTTTTCTTTTCCTTTATTATTTTCTTTTATTTTTCTTACTTCAATTTTTAGAATATTAATATCATTTCTTACTTCTTTTATTTCATTATTTATGTTTTGAACATCATCTATTAATATTTTTATTAGTGTTTTTAATTCTTCTATATACTCACCAATCGACATTTATCTTCTCTTTGATTGATATGAGTAATATGTTCTACATTCAGTATCTTTACAATCTTTTATTACTTTATCACATCTTTGCTTTACATAATTATTATTTGTTAATTCTTTCATTTTTTCGTAATAACTTGCTCTTATTTTATACCTTTCTTGTTTTAATTTTAATATTTGTTTTTGTTGTGAGTTTGTTATATTTCCAGGTTTTAAAAGTTCATCTTGTATTTGTAGATTTATTTCTCTTATTCTTACTAATTTTTTATCTAGAATTTCTTTTACTTCCATTAATTCCATTAACAGTTTTTACAAATCATTTGATTCATATTTTTCTTTATAATATAAATTGATTTCTTCTTCCTCAAAAGTTTCTATTATTTTTTCATATATAAATCTTTCTCTTATTGATTCTATAATTAGTTTATGTAATATTTGTGCTTTAATTTCCATAGGTAATTCTCTAATTATTCCTAATGTTATTATTTTTAACTTATTGGGTATAGGTTCTAAAAATATATAACTTCCTCTTTCTGTTTCTAATGTGTAATAATTTTCTATTTTTATAATTTTATTACTCATAATCTTTGCAATATAACATCATTTCTTCTTTTTCTAGTTCAATAATAATTTTTTCATATATATATTCATCTTTCAATGTTCCTATTATAAGGTTATCTATAATTTGTTCTTTTATTTCTTGAGGTAAATCTTTAATTATTATTAACGTTATTGTTTTTATTTTCTTAGGAATATGTTCTAAAAATATATTACTTTTACTATCTTCTATTTTGTAATACCAATCTGTTTTTGTAATTGTAATGTCCATGATCTCTATGGCTCTGATACCATCTATTGGGGGGCTACTTAGAGCGAACAAAAATCAAATAATACTTAAAATCTAAAATCTAATTAATCTTTAAATAGTCGTATATTCTATGTATTCTTTTAATTTATCAAATTCTAATCTATTATTAGTTATAGATATATAAAATCTCAAAGTTAAATTAAACCTTATTTTCTTATATTCTTGTGATAATCTATTTGTAATAGGTTTCCTCATTTATAGGCTTTTAATTAAATCTTCAAAGTCTAATAATGTTTGAGAATTCATAATATCAAGATCTGTTATTATATCTATATTTGATTCAAGAGGTATATTATACTTTGAAATATTCTTTTTCCTTTTCTCTAATTTATCTATTATATCTTGTATATCTTTTATAATTATAGATCTAATAATTCCTCTGGCAAAATTTTCTATTAAATTTTCTTTAAAACATTTTAATATTTCTTGAGCAGCATATAATTGTTCTTGATATCCTATTTTATCGATTTCATTTTCAAATTCAATTTCTTTTTTATTTTTTACAATCGTTTTAATTTTATATGGACCTCTTTTAGATCTAGGCCTTTTCATCTTATTATTAGTCATAGTTTTGGTTAGTTTTTTGAAAAGAAATTATTGTTTTAAGATTAAAATAAATCTTTTAGGACTAAATTGTTACTTTCTTTATATTATGATTACTTTGGTTGTAAATCTTATATTTAGGGGTATGTTTGGTAGTTTACTACCTTTGAATAGTCAAAGGGTATTTTGGAAAGGGTAGTGTTGAATTTGGGGTATTTTCAATAATTTCCCTATTTTTTAGCAGATATTTCCATTCCTAGAATTAAAACCTATGTTTCATTTTAACAGATTTTTTCAAATCAAACCAAACCGTGAAAAATGATTTGATTTGAAAATAAGCCAACAATCGTCCAAACCGAACCATATTCACTCTCTTACTAATAAGACTTTGTGTTCGACTGACAAAGGTACATGCTAATGCTTATTCGAAGCTACAAATATAAAATTAATTATATTCTCTAGTAATTTAATCTTTTAAATTAAGTAGTCGAACAGTCATCAATTATGGTACCATGAATTATTTTTTATTTTATTTTATTTTATTTATTTATTTATTTTGATCTGGTTTATGGTCAAAACAACCCATTGCAATTTGCAAGTGATTAAAGTCAAGAATCTATGACTTTTGAACTATAATAGTGATATTGTATATTAATTAAATAAATTACCCATTTTTTAATTAGATGGGGAGCATGTGATTAGGTAAATTATGTGGGGCATCTAACACATGCATGTATCAAAAGGAATCCAAACTTTTTTTTTTCTCTCTTTGTTTAAGTACAAGATATAATCCATGATTGCTTAATAATCAGATCTGGATGATTAACCTAATATTAATTAATTCCACCAGCATGCTTTCTTGTTTCTTTTTACAAGAATATGCTGTTCATGTTATTGGTGCATGCAAGGTTTAGAATATACAAGATTTTAGATACAAAGACTCTATCTATATCTAAGAATCTTAAAATTTGAGTTTAGAATCTGATTTAACACTTTTTTGTCATTAATTACTTGCTGTCTACATTATTTTCTTATTGGACTATACCATGGTTAAGACATGCCCCTGAGCCAATTGTTGAATCCTAAGGACACATATGATATTCATTAGACAAGACTCAAAATTTTAACATACAAGATTTTGAGCATTTAGTTCAGTTCTGATCATGTCCCTGAATACTACCTATGTCTTTTATTTATCCTAATTCCTATAATAAAAATAGATAAAATGAAGAGGGAGAGGGAGAGGGAGAGGGGAAGGGAGAAAATTCAAAGCTATAAAAATAGAAACATAATCAAATAAATTGTCGAGTGTCTAACACAGACTTCGAATTTAGACGAAGTTCTAAAAAATGTCTATTTGTTCTTATCACATAAACTTGACATAGTCTTTGTCATATAAGTAGCGGTTCTCGTCTCTTTATTCGCATGAGAGTAATAAGGTGGCTTCCAAACTTGCATTTTTTTACTTATCCAGTTGAGGAAGTTGGGGTCAACAATATATCTTATTTTATATTGTCCACTATTCATATTGATTCACCTCATGATGATTAAGTTACACCTTGATTTTTTATTTTTATTTTTTTAAAAATGCCTTTTTTTCCCTTCATAAAATTGGTTTTTGAAAACAATTATGGGTCGTTCTCTTCGTGTTTCAGTTTTGTATTTTGAGTTTTGAATTCGTTTGTATTTTGTGTTTTGAGCGTCAAATGCGTTCTTTTTGTCATTTTGAAAAACTGTTTCCGAAAACATAAAAATGGAAAATGCTTTTACATTGAAATTTTGATAATATTTTATTCAATAAGTTTTAATAGCTTAATAGTAATATAGTATTAAATAACATATATGAAGTTGGTGAATCTTAAATTTTTTTTTTTCAAATATTAAAATCACAATCTAAATTAAATTAGGCAAAACAGTTCAATCAATACGATAAGAAGTATAAGTGTATATAAATCCACGGAATTATGTATGACGTCTAGAGTAGTAGCAATTTGATCCCGAACTTGTCCCATTTGAGCTATTTGACTAGCATCAAAACTAATGCTATTTGGTTGCAACGTAAGTCCCAAGTTCGTGAAGGAAAGAGAAAATTCATTTACGGCTTCGTATTACCGAGATACACGCCTGCACACACTAACATAAAAGACATAATTTTAAACAACAGAATTCAAAGAGCATCACCATTGAAATTTCTGTCATTGACCAATGTAGAAAACTAATACATACGTTTAAAGAAGATTGTGAAAACTCTAGTGCAGTTTACAAAGAGAACCCATGAGCAAAATCCAACTTCAACTCTAGTTTGGATTACATAAACAGACAACTATAAGCTAAGTCTTCTAATCGGTTACATGGTGGAACAAATTCATGAATCACTTTCCTTTCATTTTCCATTCTCTTCCGTATCTCTTTTTTCATGAATCACTATAAATCTTTTCTGTTGATGAAAAATGTGTGATTAAAAATGAGTTTTGAAAGAATGAATTTTGAGAAGAATGTGTATCAAACAGGACCTTAGAATATTTCAAATATAGTAGAATTCTCTTTTTATTACTTCTACGTTTTTTAGGATAATAATTCGTGTCGTGATCTAAGAGAAACTTTTGTGAAAAAATGTTGTAAAGATACAAAAGGCAAAAGAATGTGAAAAAGCAACCATTAGCCACACAGAAGAAAATATTCATTCCCTTTGTATGAAGGATATGAATTAGGCATATCAACATACCCAACACGTGGTTATGAAGTTCATGTTTGACGATCATTATTTTAAAACTCTTTTTTTCTACATATTTATTTGCAACCACACGTTCACATAATACAAATATTTGCATATAAATCCAAAAAGATTTCATATTTTTTAACCACACATTCTCCAAAATAATCACCATTTAAAACTTTATTTTACCCAAATAATGACTTTCAAATAGGGGCTAAGTTTGATACATTTTCATAAAAATTGTAAACGTGACTTTCTTAAAAAAAAATGGTGTCTCAGACTGGTTCAAAGCCATATTTTAGATGAGAAAAATCCCATTACATTCGAGTTTTCTATTCTGAAATTCCTTATCCCTAACCTATCTTCATATGGATGGTAAGGATCAACTAGGAATAAAACTCAATGAGCTCCAAAAGTCTTCTATCCTTCTTAGATTAGGAAATACTTGAAAATAGCCGAAATCCATTAATACCATTTCCAAAATAGCCTTTGACCATTCAAAGGAAGGAAACTACAAAGAATACCCCCAGATACAAAATTTATAACTAAGTCATTATAAAATAAAGAAAAGTGCAATCAAGTCCTAGAAAAAAATTATTATAATACGTTTATTTTCTAATTAACTTTAGAAATTATGACTAATAAAAATTATAACGAAAAAACCTAGAACTAAAAGAGGACCATACAAAATTGAAAGAATCATAAAAAATAAATTGAATTTGAAAATAAAATTGATAAAATAGGATATCAAGAATGGTTGTGTGCATCTCAAGAAATATTAAAATGTTTTAAAGAAAACCTAACAGAAAATTTTATTAGAGGAATTGTAAGATCTTTAATCATAAAAGACATAAAAGATATTATAGATAAATTAGAAAAAATGAAAAAGAATACCTCAAAACATAATCTACCTTTTGAACCAAATATAGACATGATAACATATCTTGATATTATAAATACTCAAACATTATTAGATTTTGAAGAACTACTTAAAAACCTATAAATGTAAAGACCAATCACAAATAGATTGCTACAAGAATATAAAAAAATAAGGTTTAATTTAACTTTAAGATTTTATATATCTATAACTAATAATAGATTAGATCTTATTAAATTAAAGAAATATATAGAATATACGACTGTGTGATGATTTATTTGATTTTTAAGATTTATTAGATTTTAGATTATTTAATTTTAGTTTGCTCATAGTAGCACTCTCAATTCTTGGTATCAGAGCCATAGAGATCATGGAAACTATAATTAGAAGAATAGATAATTATTATAAATTAGAAACAGAAGTATGAAGTTATATATTTTTAGAACATATTCCTGATAGATAAAATAATAAAATTAATTATAATTAAGAAATTACCTAGAGAAGTAAACGATCAAATATTACATAAATTAATAATAGAAATTATAAAAGTAGACATGCATATGAAAAAATTATGGAAATTTTTTAAAATGAAGAAATCAATTTATATTATAAAGAAACATATGAATCATCATAAAAATTAGACTCTATTAGATAAATATTGATGATTTATTAAAAAACAAAATAAAATAGTTTTTCAGGATAACTAAACTAATGGAATTAATGGAAATGAAAGAAATCTTAGATAAAAAATTAGCGAGAGTAAGAGTAATAAACCAACAGATATTAGATGAGCTCTTAAAACCTGAAAAAATAACAAGATCACAAGAAAAATAAATATTAAAATTAAAACAAGAAATATATAAAAAGAGAGCAAACTATTATGAAAAATCAAAAGAATTAACAAATACTAAATCTATAAAACAAAAGTGTGATAAGATAATAAAAGATTGAAAAGATATTGAATGTAGAACATATTACTTAAGTCAATCAAAGAAAAAATGGCAAATCATTAAAAATGTCAATAGGTGAATATATGGAAGAACTAAAAACATTAATAAAAATATTAATAACTGATGTTCAAAACATGAATAATGAAATAAAAGAAGTAAGAAATAATATAAATATAATTATAGAAAAAGAAATAACTAGAATAGAAAATAAACATATTGCACAAGAAGAGATTGTAATAGAATCAGGAAGTATGGATGATAAATTTAGAAAAAAAAAATTTTTACCAAAAATAATAGAAGAAGAAGAAATAAAAAGATCTAAAGAAAAATCACTAGAAAAGTTAATAATTGAAGAAAAACAGGATAATAAATATAATGAAAATGAATAAAGAATTAGACGTACTTATAGAAAAATTTGATTAATTAAGTTTAGAAATCTAGAAGAATACCAAGTTTTGATGAATACTGGATGAGGATCTAATAAAGCAGAAACCTCTAATAGAGAGTTACCAGATCCAGATGAAGTTATGTACCTTTATTTAATAAATCATATAGACAATATTATGATAAGATAAGAGATAGACAACCACAAAAAAGAAACAAATATAGTGATCGATTTGGACCAAATAATAATTATGATAAACCCAATAATCATGGAGGAGCAAAATTAAATTTAAATTGTAAGATATATACTAAGAGGGTCTTATTAATTTGGGCAGATTCAATGATATTATTCTTTTTATATAATAAAGATGATACATGAGAAAGTACTGAAAGAAGAATAAATTTCTTAGTAGTATTCTTTGAAGGAGATGTTAGAAATTAGTGGGAATGAATAAATAATGATACTAAGGCACTAATAAAAATAAATGGACAAACAGAAATAATAAAATTAGATAAAGGTATAGAAATGCTATGTGAATTTCTAGGAGAAAATTGGATAAGAAATACTAAGATAAGAAATGCTAAAGAAGAAACAATTAAAGAAATATAATACTATTTTTTAATATAATATTAAAAGTAATTAGATTCTCTTACATAGTCTACAATCTAATTCTCATTACTTGTAAGTGTAAGAAATATTATTAAAAAAAAAGTTTGATCAAACAAAATAGCTTCTTGAAAATCAAGATTTGTATAAAGATATGTATTATAGTAAATTACCAGGTTCATATGGAATATATTTTAAAATAAAATTTGAAACATATATTAAAAGATAATTCTAAAATATCTAGATATTTAGGATTAAGAATAAAATTCTTATTTAAAAGAATTTTTTTTTTATTGACTACATACATACATATATATATATATAATATATATAGTATATATATATTATATAATATATATATATACTATATATATAATATATATATCACAAGACAATTATTGAAAAAGTCAGGAAAATTAACTAGGATATGTTGTGAAGATGTAGAAAAGCCCACACAATGGGGATGTAATCCTAATAGATGAAATATTAAGAGAAAATACAGAAATAAAAAGTTCAAAAAATCAAAAATTTAAGAAAAAATACATAAACTCTAAGAGACGATATTATAAAATGAGATATAAATTCAAATAAAAAATAAATAAACCTTATAAAAGAATAAAAGTCAATATAAATGTTCGAATTGTGGAGAATTAGGTCATATAAGCTCTGATTGTAATAAGAAAAAAGAGTTAAATATTACAATGAATATTAGAAACAGAATAATTAAGTGAAAATATCTGACCATTAAATATTATGACCAATAAGTATAAATAAGTGAAATAAGGATTCAGAAGATAGTGGATTAGAATCTGAATAAATAAATTGAAGAAATATAAAATGATAACATAAATATATAAGAAGTGGAAAGAATAAATGGTGTATGGATTAAAAGTAACATTTTGATAATAACAAATTTAAGAAAATGCAAAATTATCTCTAGATTTAAAAGTAGGCAAATGGGAAGTATCTAAGAAAATAGAATATGAAAAAAGATAAATAATAACAATAAATGAAATATCATATAAATTGAAAATTATATATGTTAGAACAATTCAAGGAACCCATAAGTTAAACATTTTAAACAAGAAAAATAGTAGACGAAATTATTAAACAAACACAGATTAATAAAAACAAAGTGAAAAAATTCAATATGTTTACTTAACAAGGAATACAAATAAGCTTAATCCCTTATTTTAGAGAATGAAATAAATTTGGCCCTTAATTGTAAAGTTTACATGATGGAAGAATAATAAATTTAAAAAGATAATCATTTAGGAAACTATAAAAGGAAATTTAGTATATCTAGAAATTAATATTTTACTTGTATCCAAAATAATTGTAATCTTAATTAAAACATGAAAACTTCAAATAAAATCTTAGGGACTACCATTCTTAAGTTAGCATAGAAAATGATATAATGGAACCAGGAGACCAAATTATGACTTAATATAATAGAGAACCTAATAACATTTACCTAAAATTCTAAATTATTAAATATCTATTCTACAAAATCATATATAGAATTCATAAACGAATGTAAAGATATTAGTAAAGTAGTAAAACCAAGCAAGCCATATAGAATTTAATTCTTGAAGGAATATGAACTTTCAGTATAATTAAAAGATAAATCTGAAATAAACAAAAGTAAAAGAAGATAATTATTCTTGAATAAATAATATAAAAAATGTAAGAATTAATTAAAATGACAAAAAACCTTAGATTACCGAATAGAAAACAATTAGAAGGAAATGTAATAAAAAGAAATAAAATTTCATAGAATTACTGGAAATATGAAAATAGTAAGGAAAATATTTAATGGAAGAATATATAGAAGGATCAAATATATTATAGATACACAGAGCAAATTTGAATGTCAATATAGCTCAACTAGAAATAAAGGATTAGAAATTTATAAGATTGAACCATATAATATGTTTAATTCTTGATGGACAAATACACACTACAAAATTAGAAGTTAAGGAACCAATAAAAAATATGAGGAATTAAATTTTGAAGTACCATGTTATATAGATAACAAATGTGAACAGTAAACCGCTCATATCTTATTAGGAATGATTTTTCTTAAAATGGATAAGAAGATTAATAAATGATAAATGAGAAAATGATTATAATATAACACATAATAGTCAAACTATATTATGCAAAAACAGGTGAATGAATAATCAAATAAGTTTTCCATCAACTGTATAATATATACAAGTTTACCATAGTAAGAAAAAAAATATAAAACAACAATGTGTCTTAATAAATACATGAAGTGATATAACGATATTTAAAAGTTTCTTAATAAAAATCATGAAATGAAAATAAGTAAGATAAAAATATATGAGTAACAGGAAAAATTACCAATAATATAGTGGCTGATAAAGTCAAATAATATTTGGAAGTCAACAAATAATTGTAAATAAGATATATATTTGTAATGAGTTTAGAATGTGATATATATTAGGAAATGACTTTTAATACAGCAATTTCAATATTATAAAGCAAAATAATTATATGCCATAATGGGAGGCGAGGAACACCTTTTTGCACACTTATTAAAAATTGCAAGAGATTTGGAACCTTACAAAAGTTCATCCAGCCCAGCGTAGTGATAGATGAGAGCAAAAATCAATCAAAATAAAGAAATAAAATACAAAATATAGTTATACAAAAAAAGTCCTAAAAACAGGGATAGAAAGAAAGTAATAGAAAAAAATCATAGAACTAAAAAATAATGTAAGAAATTTATTATCATTTTTTTTTTGTAAATAGTTTTTCCAAAAGATATAGATTACATGAAAAAATTAACAGAATGTAATATAAAAGTTAGACCTATGATGTATACTATACATGAAACACTTTATAGTATTTAGGAACCTATATATTATAGGATTTTCTGACAGTTTGCTATTAAAATGTTTATTAGACACCATAAAAACTTCCTTAATTATGGCTATAAGAGCAAAAAAGTCAATCCCTAATGTCAAAATTTATTAGGAATTTCAGTCTTCAAATTATCATTTAGTTATTACAATTTGCTTTTATTAGTTAATTGATCCATGAAACATTTCCCTGAGCAAGGTCATGAGGTAAAAACTAAGTATATTGATATACATAATATCACACAGCAATCAAATAAATACTAATATATGATCTTTGATGGATATGCCTTCTTACCATTAAATAAAGAAGTATACTAATAAACAATTGATGCAAAAAAGGAAAAACTATATAATATACTGTGTATTTCTGATTGTCAAATCGGGATTAGTTTGATTTGGGGTTAAATTTATAAATTGGACATGATTTATGTAATACAATATTAGCGAGAATATTTTTTTAGTACAACATACTAAGAATAAAGATGAATATTGGCTAAGTAATGTCACCTATTGTTGATTTAAAAAAGTGCATACCATCCAGATTAATAGGTCTCTAACTATAATGCTGATATATATACTTATTTAAGAAACGTTAATGAATTTATATGATTTGTATATTGTCTCTGAGCATTGGTAATGATTCACATTAATATGTTTAATACTAAGGAAGAAAAAACAATTAGAAGGAACTAGTAATACAAAAGAAATAAAATTTCATAGAATTACTGGAAATATGAAAATAGTAGGAAAATATTTTAATGGAAAAGAATATATAGAAGGATCAAATATATTAATAGATACAAGAGCAATTGAATGTCATATAGCTTCAACTAGAAATAAAGGATTAGAAATTTATAAGATTGAACCATATAAATATGTAAATTTTGATGGACAAATACACACTACAAAATTAGAAGTTAAGGAACCAATAAAAATATGAGGAATTAATTTCGAAGTACCATGTTATATAGATAACAATGTGAACATAAACCCTCATATCTTATTAGGAATGATTTTTCTAAATGGATAAGAAGATTATAATATAAAATGAGAATGATTATATATAACACATAATAGTCAAACTATATTATGCAAAAACAGGTGAATGAATAATCAAATAAGTTTTCCATCAACTGTATATATATACAAGTTACCATAGTAGAAAAAAATATAACAACATGTGTCTTAATAGATACATGAAGTGATATAACGATATTTAAAAGTTTCTTAATAAAATCATGAAATGAAAATAGTAAGATAAAAATAATATGAGTAACAGGAAAAATTACCCAAATAATTAATAGTGCTGATAAAGTCAAATAATATTTGGAAGTAAACAAATAATTGTAAATAAGATATATATTTGTAATGAGTTAGAATGTGATATACTATTAGGAAATGACTTTATACAGCAATTTCAATATTATAAGCAAAATAATTATATGATAATGTTACAAACACCTTGTGCACACTTATTAAAAATTGCAAGAGAATTTTGACCTTACAAAGTTCATCCAGCCCAGCGTAGTGATAGATGAGAGCAAAAATCAATCATAAATAAAGAAATAAATACAAATATATTATACAAAAAAGTCCTAAAAACAGGGATAGAAAGAAGTATAGAAAAAATCATAGAACTAAAAAATATGTAAAGAAAATTCATTATCATTTTGGAAACCATATTATTCTAAAGCTAAGATAAAATTAACAGAAAATGTAATTATAAAAGTTAGACCTATGATGTATACTATACATGATACACAAGAATTTAAAACCTAAATAAATGAGTTATTAAAACAAAAACTAATCAGACATAGTAATGGACCTCATAATAGTTCAACTTTTATAGTTATGAAACATTCTGAGCAAGTTAGAGGAAAAACAAGAATGATAACAAATTATAAAGAATTAAATAAATATAATAAATTTGATGGATACTTCTTACCAAATAAAGAAGTTCTAATAAACATTGCAAAAGGAAAACAATATTACTTTAAATTTGATTGTAAATCGGGATTTTGGTAAATTAAAATGGAAGAAGATAGTATACAATATACAATATTTAGTACACATCAAGAAAAATATGAATGGCTAGTAATGTCATTTTGTTTAAAAATGCACCACAGATATATCAAAAAAATGGATAATATATTTTAAAAACTTAATGAATTTTTGATTGTATATGTCGATGGTATATTAATATGTTCTAATACTAAGGAAGAACATAGAAACCATTTAATACAATTTATAAATGAATGTAAAAAGAGGGGGAATTATCCTTTCAAAAAAGAAAGTTATAATAGCAAAACAAGAAATTGATTTTCATATATCTAAAAAGATGGAAAGTTTTTCAAATAAATTAGAATCAAAAGAACAGATACAAAAGTTCTTCAGATGTCTAAATTATGCAGAAGAAGTTATTGAAAATCTTTCGAAAAAGAGACATAAAATACAAATTCTACTTATGAAAACAAATACTAGATGATGGAATGAAGAACATACAGAAATAGTTAAATCATTAACAGAAGAATGTAAAAATTTACCAAAATTAAGATTACCAAATGAAAAGGATAATTTAATTGGTAATACTAATACTTTTGATAAGTATTGGGCGGCTATATTCAAAACGATTTTGAATGAAATACGTAGATACTCGAGTGGAACTTTTAATCAATCAAAAATAAATTATACTACTCATGAAAAAAAATGTTAGCAATTATTAGAGGAATAAAGAAGTTTTCATTATTCTTATTATCTAAGAAATTTATTATTGAAACTGACGACTCTCAAGTTGCATGACTCATTAAAAATAAGTTACCAATTGAGCATCAGTATTGAAGATTATATAGATGACAAGCATACTTGTCATTTTGTAAATTTGATATTATTCATATCAATGGTATAAATAACTATCTTGCTGATTTTTTAAGTATGAATATCGAGTTTGGAGATGGATAATATCAAATAGGTAATATCAGAAATGGAACCTGCGGCAGTATTTACCAAAAATGAAGCACATGATATAAAAATTGGGATGGAAACACTAGCTGAAACTTTGAGTTATGATGTCAAATTATTACTTGAAATCAGTGAATCACATACCAAAGTTATCAATGAAATGAAAGACCGAATTGATGCTCTTGAAGCACAATTAGAGTATATGAATACAAACAAGGATACAAAAATTGATACTTTAGTACAATCTCATAATACCAAACATGTAATACAAATAATTCCAAAAATACAAACAGGTACACAGCAAAGCGGAAGCAGCAGTGGACCAAGCCAAATAAAAAGAAATGTGATCATAGAAAGTCCCCGAAAGATGACAATAAAAAATGATGATAAACATACAATGGTAATCAGAATTAGAGCAGATAAAGATGATGATACCACTTTAACCCCAAAAAAAGAAGAATATAAATTCTTTGCAAATATTGTTTATGAATTGCTAGAAAATGAATCTTATTTCATATCATCGAGAGATCGTGTCTACCCAAAACTAATCATTACAAATGATGCAGACCCTCGCAAGGTCAAGATGGCAGCAGATTATGGATTCTTGAATTTAATTTATCAAGGAAAAGATTTAAAAGAAATTGAAAGACTTGATAATATATTCAGGGGAGAAGTTTCGAAATTCGCCCATGGAAGATCAATTTATATCAAATTTTATTCAATCAATTCAGAAATTGATAGAAGGATATATTATCCCGCAGAACACATTATCACAGTTGGATATGTAGGCTGAAATTTCTAAATTAAAGTAGGCCAAAATAACAAACCATTGCCAAAGATTAACATATCATAGATGAAATCTTGAAGAGTTTTAGGGATTAAAGTTCTTTACAACATTGCAAAAAACTTATATGATAAAAAAATTTCAATGCCTATACCAATATGAAGGATGGACAATCTTGACAAATAATGGAAAAGAAAAATATTTTATTTTAAAATAATACATTCAAAAATTTGATACTCATCAAATTAATGGTAGTCTATCAACAATACAGGAGGCTTGCCGACTAAGGGAATGCCCCACGTGCAGACAGTAGAAACAACTGTAGAAAAAAGATGGAAAATATGTCTCGCCACTATCAAAAAGATGCCAAGCATTATTGGAGAATATTGCCAACTGCATATAAAGACTATGTAATGTAGGACCAAAAAGGACAATTATAGAACCATAATAATGTAGTGGTTAAACTCTTGTAATAAGGGAACTTCATTATCAAAGTATGATGTAAGGAGTGATGTAAGAAGTTAATTATTAAGTTTAATGTAATATTACAAATAGAGGCATTCAGGCTAGATGAAATGCAGAGAATTTGGAGAACAGACTTGAGCTCTCAAATTGTAAGAAAGTCAAATCTTTCTGTCTTTTGATATAATCTTTTATCAATTCCAAAATATATCAATAATATCACATTCCTTTAATAAAAGATGAAGTTCTAAATTTCCGTTCCCGTAGGTTCTTGATAGATCTAAGGAGAAATTTCTTTCCTATTTTAACAACCAAGACAGTTTTTCTTTAATCAAAGTCTAGGTATTTATCTTTAGAAACGATACTGTAAGGGCAAGAAGCTGAAATAGCAAAGATCCCGTTAAGGCAAGAGGCTGTTGGAGGGAACAGTTTGCATATTCAGAACTTGAAGGTCACTCGATTCTAAGAATAAAGATCTAGATCAAAATTAAGGTAGAACCACTTTTCTTGTTAAACTTTGAAAGATTTCTCTTAAGGTCTTAAAGAATCGCATAGATTATTCATTTTTATGTTTATTTATATTTAAAAGATTATTCACGATGCTTAAATTATTGCTTATCAGAATGTTTATATCATTATACTATGATGTCCATATTAATATCATTCATTCATGACAGGATATACAATTGAAGGATTAGATAATTTGTTAGAAAGAGTGTTAAAAAAATAAAAAATATTAAATCTCAACTAGAAAATACAGATATATTATTTGAAGAATATAATAAACTTATAAAAGAATATGAACAAAAAATTGTAGATTATGCTAATTTATTAGATCAAAGAATGGATTTATATTTTAAAAGAAATATAAGATACTAATTTTTAAAAAAACTATTCATAAAAGAAGGATATATCTTGCAATAAAGAAATTCATTTTATTAAGGGTAAAATAGACTTTTCCATAAAAACTCAAAAAGCCCAATTGATCCGACTAATCTGAAAAATCTCCCTCTTAGATTTAGCCCTTTTATGCTAGAGAGTAATCGGATTTTTAATATATTTTGATAAAAATTGTTAAATGTGTGGTTAAAAAGTCGTGAATCCTATGAAATAAATGATTAAAATTAATTATAATACTTATTTTCAACCATACATTAACATTATAAAATATTTTACACTAAATTCAAAAAATTTCCTACTTTTTCTCTTACATTTTTGAAAAAAAAAATCACCATTCAAAACTCAATTTTCTGAAAATAATGACAATCAAATAAGGCTATCATTTCAATTTAGGGTCCCCAACTTTAGCAGATGCCACAAAAGATCGCTGTATGGAATCTGAGGGATGAGAAAATTTATTGTGCATGTAAGATTGCTTTCAAACTCCATGCGTGCTTATATCGAGCTATTGGCAGATATTAATATCCACTCACTTCTATAATTTTATTACAAGTCTCCGCACTTGAATGGCGTGTTTACTTGCATCGATGTTCCCACGCACGATTACCTTTTGAGGCAAATATTTTGCCCAAAATACATTTTAGAATAATATTTTGATAGAGAATGTGTAGTTAAAAAATAAAGAAAAATTTTGAATTTGCTTGTAATATTATTTTGTTGAAGAATATATAATTAAAAATAAGAGATAAAAATACATTTTTAAAATAAGGATAACCAAGTCAAATAATTCACGAGGAAGCATAGCTACACTTCTTTGACGGAAAGAAAATAAGGTATGGCTTTTATGACATAAGAAACTAGTATAGAAGAAGCCCCACCGGGGTGCTAACTTCCATGCCCACTATGGCCAAGAAGTCACCGGATCACATGGTGGTTGTTACTCACTTTTTGACATATGTGGGGTGAGTGGAGGAGGAGAAACGTGATCAGCTTGTGAAATGGTGGGATTTTTAAGGATGTATCAAGAAAATTTCACGTCTCTTTTCAAATGGTGCGAAATGTTAGTTCCTCTTGTCAGTCTAGAGTTACGAAAAAATTCGTAAGAAATGACTATTCGTATTATAATAAATATAGAAGATTATTTCAAAGGAGTAACAATGGTGAATAGGAAGAAACAAGGGCAAAGACAAGCACTTGGGAGCATCATAAAAACTGAATTGGGGGGACCTTACAACACATGGGGTGGGGTGCTCTTTCAAGTTTGTGCAATGGAGCCAACCTAAAGTTAAGATTCTTTGGCAACATGTTGGTTGGACATGCATATTTTGGGATTATGGTTGTATGTACCTTAGATATACATATATACTCTTAAACTTAATTCTTTAAACTATGTAGATCTATCTTTAACATTATCATAACACTCTTTTTTTCTTACTTGGAAGGCATGTAATGGATGTGTGGGAGCTTTCGATCAAGATCTTTTGCCTCTCCCATTTGACCTATGCTCGAATCGGACTTTATAAGACTTTTGAATCATTCTACTAGTCGATTCATGGAACATCAACAAGAGAGTTTTTAGCTGGGCTCATCACCCAAAGGCCGGAGAGTCGACGCGAGAGGAAAAATATAAAAAGGAAGTGGGGGGGGGGGGGGGGGGGATGTAGGGCCTATGGCAATAAGATATTGAACACAAATGCTTAGTACAAATTCGATGTCTACGCATTTAGAACTGGGTCGGGAACATCTCCATGGAAATCGAGCAATCCCATGAAGGAAAGGGGCATAGAGGTGAGGGAACATACCCTGGCAAATCTACTCGTGCGGTTAGCCTGTGACGCATACTTTAGGACGAATTCTTGATCGTTCCTACCATTTGTTCTCGCATGCCTTAGACAATGAGTAGTGACCCCACTATCACGTAGACTCATAATCACCATAACTCTTGATAAATAACATTACGCATACTACAAGTCTACAAACATGTTGTGGCACTAGTGACATATAGAATTGAATCAAACTGAATATCAACGAGAATTCTACACATAGAACCAAAGAGTTACATGTGCGGTGATGGAACCAAACTAGATTATAACTGACTATTTGAGACGATAAAAGTGTTAAATCATTTAGTCTAACTTCATATTAATTCATATAAATCAAGTTTTAATTGAAATATTAGATCAGACAAAACAAGGGTCGGGATGCCCGGGCAAACCCTATCCATGGAGTTTGTCACCACTTTTCAGAAGACAGCCAATGGCAGTTGGAAGGGCGCAGTTTGTGGGTTGATTTTTAGCCTCTTCAGTTTCAATAGTAAATTTTCTGCAGTAATTAACTGTGGCTGGTGTAGCAACAGCACCGTGGACCATCCATGAACAAGGCGTGACAATGACAGTTAGGCAAAATAATCTATCTTTCTTGGATTGGGAGTTTGGTACATGCCTTTATATTTAATTCAATTTATGGAAGAGCTCAGAAAAGAGAACGCATCTCTATTGTGATTTTGTGTAAAAAACAATTTATCTAGATTTTGTGTAAACGAGGGAAAATGCATGCTCGATGTAGATTTTGTTACGACTAAAATCTCATATTGAATAAAGATAAAAATATAGATCAATTTATAAGGATTTTAACTACTCATTTTAATAAGATTGACCTTTTAAAGATGAAACTACAAGTCTTAGATGATGTTTGGTAGAGATTAAAATCGGATTAAAATTGAAAAATTAGTCGTTATTGTTGACTTTTATTAGACGAGTGGGACCCAACAACGGTCATATTTTCAATTTTAATCTGATTAGTAGCCCTATCAAACATGCTCTTAATATTGTATCAAAATCCATTAACATCCAACGAGCAATTCGATTCGATCAAAACTCAAAAATATAAATGCGTGAATGGACTCTAATATCATATTAAGATTTGTGGTTCTATCTTAAAAGATCAACCTTATTTAGACTAGCACATTAACCTTATTTAGACTAGCACAGACCCTTATATATTGGTTTATATTTCGATATTTATTTGATGTGAAATTTTAGCCTTTAACAGATTTATTAGAATTTTGAAAAAAATAATATGTTTTAAGAGTTTGTTGTTAAAAAACGAGAAAGTAAGGGTTTATGTGTAAAATTATTTTATTTGAAAAATATCTGATTGGAAATAAGTTTTAAAATCTACACCAAAAATATTGGATTGAAAAGAAGTTTTTGAATTTAAGACTTTACACCATTGTTGACTTCGAAATTTGCAGAGTAGTGGATGTCACGTTGCTTCAATACAATGCTGCCGAACATAGGAAGACAATAGCTCATTCGACTACAACGATCAAGTTAAAGATAGAATCTTACACTGAGAGACTCAATTATATGCAAATTTTCTAAAATTCTGTTTGTCAACTTGACAACCTACATACTAGCTAAAAAAGTTTGGTAGGCATACCCGAAGCTTCTTGACTTTTGCTCGGGCATACCCGAAGCTCTTGTGTACATCATATGATTGTTGATTGCCCAGAAATGCACGAAGTACTGTGTATATGATTTTGATCAATGGAAATTTATTTACCGACCCAAAAAAAAAAAAAAAAAGGTCGGTAGGCATCATAAAATATTATGTGTCTCACGTACTTTTGACAAGTTCATACGGGAGCACTTGGTTAGACTTTTCGGACATGCTAAATTTTATTCATGTTTAACTTATTTTCGGGTACCTTTGCATGTTATTTAACTCGACCTCCAACCTCCTTAGAACAATCCTTGTCTAGGGCAAATTCTTCTAGCAGGACAATAGTACATGGGCGGACCCAAGAACGTAATTCAGTAAATACGAGACAGAATTATGTAAAATTTACGAGTATAAGCCCCTGTTTGGTACACGTTAAAATTTTTAATTTCGTTTTTTTACTCCTTTTCAACCACACATTTTTCAATAAAATAATATTTTTTATCACATCAATAATTTTTCTTTCTTTTTCAACCACACATTCTCCATCAATCTACTATTCCAAAATAATTCTTTCAAAATAATGTGGCTCAAACACATCCTAAAACTTAAAATTATCAACTAAAAAACTATAAGGACTATTTTGTAAATACCAAAAATTGAGGGCCCCCACTGGACCTTTAATTGGTCCGCCCCCACAATAGTAGATTAACGAAACTCATTGTGCCCACTAAAAAGGATTGTTAGAAATCAATCTAGCTTATCGGTTTCGAATAGAAATCCGATCTTTGTTATATTCTCTCGTTATGTGACGATAAATTCTCAGTGTCACATCACCTGATATTTTGACATTCATTAATTTCTCTTTCTGATTCTTCATTTCAACCACACATTTTTCAAATAAAATAATATTACACACAAATCAAAACTTTTCATCATTTTTTCACCACACATTTTCATATCGATCACTATTCCAAAATTTCTATTTCTCTCGTAATGGTTTCAAACAGGGGCTAAAGAATCATAAACATGGCTCCATTTCTAGGAAATCCAGTAAGTTTAAAAAGTTGGAAACAAACTAGTCCTGACACTTGATAGGGGGAAATGAGTGTTTGGATATTCAATCAGACTGTAATGGTCTGGGAGAAAGCAAATGAACGTCACAAAAATTAATAATTGCAAACAGACAAAAATCAATCAATTTCAGTGAATGAAAACGAGTGCACGTGGATAGGCCTCCCACACGTGCAGTCAATCATCCGAGGCCCCGCTCCATGTTCCTATCCTACGCCTATCACTATTCACACGTATGCAATGTATCATCTTTCTGATAATAAATAGAACATTTTTTTATTCAGGAGTTAAAAAGTTGCATATCTGTATGTTATATATTTATACAATAAATATAATATGTGAAAGAAATAATTAATTAAGATAAAGTGCCCAACTGGTAAAAACGTGGAATTTGTGTAGGAGGTCAGGGGTTCGAGCCACGCCTCACGCATTATATCAAAAAGTCTTTGATTGGACCTTGGGGCCTTGGGCTTTATTGATTCTAATAAAATAATAATTATTTTTTAATTATTTTCGGAATTATTTAATGGGTCAACTAGCCAGTAAAATATGACTGTTTTAACTGCCCAGTTTTAATATCCATTACCATAGGTCATTACATCTACAACTTAATGATAGATCATGGTGGAAGAAGTTACATCTCTTTATGCCTATATAAACACATTTTTGGGTATTAGAAAACAATAACAAAAACGAAATTGTCTCTTCATATATACAGTAAAAATATTATACTCAAATTATTTTTCCGTATTTCTGGAGTACACTTGAGAGTTCTGAAAACCTTTTGTGATTGCTGAACAATTGGTTTATTTGATCGTTGTATCCTGGAGGTGATTGTCCACGAAGGTCGCAGCAGTTATCGACAGACAATTTCGTTTTAGGACATCGTGCTGTCACGAGACTCGATCTATTGATAAGTTATTTCTGCACTTTATTATTATTTTATCCAACACTGTATCCTATTTTGAGTTTTTTTTATACATTTCCTCTCAATCTAATTGGTGGCAATAGTTTTTAGGAAATATTCAAATGGAAAAATAAAATGTGGTTGCTGGATTTATATAAAAAAGTCTACATGCTCTTCACTAGAGCTGTTCGTGAGTCGGTTCGGTTATGTTCGGTTCCAAAATTTTCGAGTATTTAATAAATGAAAACGTCGGGTCCAAATATAATTATGGAACCGTTCGCGTTCAGTTCCGTACTATAATTAATTTTTTTAACATTTACAGCAACACTATATAAATATAACTAATGACATTTCATTTGTAACTTATGACCTGATCCAAACCCATCAGTTCTCGATTCGGGTGCTCATTCGGGTATTTTACTTATGAAAAACCGCTTGATTGTAACCCCAGTGAATATGAATAACATTACTCTTTTTTTTTATTCAGGAGGTAAAAAGTTGCATATCTGTATCCTATTTTGAGTTTTTTTATACATTTCCTCTCGATCTAATTGGTGGCAATATTTTTTTAGGAAATATTCAAATGGAGAAATAAAATGTGGTTGTTGGATTTATATAAAAAAGTCTACATGCTCTTCACATTGAAAAAAATATATTCTTTAAAATAAAGAGTATTGTTGAAGATTCTCTTTAATAGACAAGTTAATACTCATATTTTATATAATTTTCCCTCCTGTTTGAGTCCCATTTTTGGGAAAAAATGTATTTTGTAATTGTGATTTTACGGAAGAATGTGACGTCGAAAATAAGTTTTTGAAAAAATAGAGGTCAAATATAGGCAAAATATGTAATTGAAAATAAGTTCGAGAGAAAATGAGTTTAAAAAAAAAAAAAAAAAAGGAAGCCAACCAAGAGTTAGAAATATAAGTATTTTTGATGGGGTAAACCATGAGACAAGCAAAGTCTGTTCAGGTAGTGGTCTAAATTTGCAGAATTTTTATGACATTGGGATAATCTGTCGGAACGAAAGGAGGGTGATGGTGACCGCTATGGCGAAGTCTGTTCAGGTAATGGTCTAAATTTGCAGAAGAAGATCAATCCTTGGTCGTTGCAGCCTTGTAATTCAATGCAGTTGCGGGAATTCATAGACCGAGTCTCCATGCACAAGAGGGTGCTGTTTTACCTTGTATAGACCAACACATGGCCTCTTTTCAAGGGATAGTTTGCTCCTATATTAGGTGTGAAGCAAATAAGGCTTACTCATGTCCCTTGCTAGAGTTTATTATTTAATTTTTATAAATAGGATATAGATAAAATCAATTATAAACTACAACATATCCAATTTACTCGAATTAGGAGGACGACGAGTGAAATTAGCACTCCTCAAAATCGTAGAAAAGAGATGTGTTACCTTTCCGATGGTATGATAATATAACCCATATACTATATTTGTTTCCTAACCTCTCGTTCTGCTCACCATCAAATTCATTACTTTCTATTTAAAAAGACTTTATTTCTTTATTTTATTAGTACGCTAATAGCCTAATACAATTAGTACCCTACATACTGATCATTGATAGATATTCGCTCATAACCTCTCATTCTGCTCACCACTCAAAATTCATCTCTTTTATAAACTTTCATTTAACGTATCATCTCGTTTACACCACTCAAAGTTTATTATTTGAGTGTAAACGAGAGGTTACACCAAATTGCACCAAATTTGACGTTATACTGAATTTGGTGTAAACCATTTTGAACGCTCTTAACACCAAATTTTACACCAAAAATAAAGATATAGATCGAACAAAAATTTAGTGTAAAAGAAAAAAGGAGCAAAATGAGAAATAATCCACAACTGTCATGACTGCAATCAATAATCCACATCTTATGAGTGCATGTTAAAGAATAAATTCCACAACTGTCGTGACTGCAATCAATAATCCACATTTAAGTTGCTACTTTTTTAAGTGGTTGACTTTTTGAAATAATAGACTCAATAATTTATGTCTCTTTAAAGCGCTCAAATACAAAACCAGCCAATTAATGGAACGAATTCATATTCCAAACTGTCAAATTAAATATAAACGTTCGCGTCATTCAGTATCACAGCCAATCATATCAGATTGAGATAGTTCACAAAATACTAATTAGAAAAAAAAAAGTATGATTAAATTTAGCCTTTGTTTGTTATCCATCTTCTCAAACATTATTTGTTACAGTAAATAATTTTCACCACATATTCACTCAGTATAATATTTTATACACAAATCAATAAAATTACTTTACTTTTCAACTACATATTTTTCAAAAAATACTATTCAGAACTATATTTCTTCTCCCAAAATGAGAGACAAAGAGGCCCTTAGGGATGAGTGCGGTCCAAATCAATCTAATTTGATAGTTTTTCTCAAGATAAGATCAAATTAATATGACCAATTCTCTTCAAAAACTAATGAAAAACAAAAATCTCTTTCAATTTAACGTTGTTGTATTCTCTACTCTTCCTAACTATATCCCTAAGTTTAGATAGGATCAAGTAATCGACCATGAAGTTTGAACATATCAATAAGTATAACAATAGCAACTTGTAAGAATTCTATTAGTAAGAACAAATTAACTAAAAAATCCAAACTTGAGAATTCCACGACTTCGTATTATCTAGAAGCGTCGTAGCTACATATCAAGTCCAATTCACCAACAAGGAACACCAAATAAAGTAAAGGCCCATTGTGCATAGAACCCGTTGCACCTCAAGGTGCTACATTTATTTCTAATGAATAGAATATATTATATGTTGACGTTAAAAAGTATTTAAATCAATTCAAGTCAACTTTGGAAAAGTAAAATGAGGATTTTTATTGATGATTGCTTATAAATTACAAGAGTTTTCATTAAAGAAGATATTTGAAATATAAGAGTGTTCTTTCCATTTTGCTAAATATACCATACTCCTTTTATAGGCAAAGAAGAACCAATATCTTTCACATTCCCGTCTTGTCACTCAACAGTACCAAACTGGGACTCTGTGCCAATGACTTTTAATCCTGATTGGTTATTTGTCAAGTCAACAAACAGTGCTGGAATAAAGCTACAGCATATGATTTGTAGGTTTGGTGGACGCTAACGTAACACTTTGTGAATGTCATTAATTAATTGAAGATTGCGCCATTGAATAAGGATTATGCAATCATTACGTTCCCTCAAACCTCGGCAGTAGTTCTTCCGAGCCGACCTTACAGGTCTGACCTCAATGAATCATGATCCAAGTGTATATAATAACCCAACTTAATTAAATTATTAGGTCGAATGTTAACATTATATAATAGTAGAAATAATCTTATATTCATCTAAAAGAAAATAAAAATTGAGTGACTAGTTGTTCTTCCCCATTCCGAAGAATTGTAATTTGTAAGTCAATATCCTATGTAAATTGACAAGCTGTGATCGCTAGAAAAATCAACAGCAAGCTTTGAGTTGAATGAAATGGTATCTCACTGGTCACATCTAAAGACATTTATCGCTACTGAAGCAGACATTATTCTACATGTAAATCGCTAGTATATAGATGAAGAAAAGTGTATCTAATAATTTGAATGAAATAATGGTAGGGAGAGAATAAGATGGGTACCAAACTTTAGCAAAAATAAAAGCAAGAAAAGCACAAAAAAACAAAAATGGAGGCCCTCGTGCATCTCTGAAATCTTGGTTGTACATCACACATTTAATGAAGCAAAAACGTCTTGGTTGAGCTTATGCATGCGTGCGTGTGGGTAGACATTCCTCAACTTTCTCTCTCTAAATTATTATATGTAACCTTTTGCAGCCCTAGTTATTGTGATTTGTGTGTATCCTTTCTGCAGTTTCCGTGCACTTCCTATTGATCTAACTTTAGGCTACAATTCATACATCCCTATCTTCGTGCCTGCCCCACCCACAATCTAGAATGAAAATAAGAACCATTGTGCCAAGTTACATAATACTATAATAGTTTACATAATCAAATATACACATAATGTGATGAGATATGATTAAATCAAATTTATTCAATCAAATAATAATAATAAAAAAACCATTTTCCACTCCCTTTTGAATGTATATAAATCATTATGTAACTTTATTATGTACAAGTAGCATTATTCAAATAACAAATGACGAGATTTTTTTGTATGCCCTTTATGTAATCATAGTTTACAGAAGATAAAACTTCCTTTTCTCAACCCGTTTCTATATTGTCCCATCTTCAATGGACGAAAAATCTCCATCTGAATGGTAAACCAAGCGGGGACGCGGTCATGGGCGGGCCCTGGGAGGTTCTGGGGGGCACGTGTCCTCCCACCCAACTTTTGAGAAATTTTTTTTTTTTTATTAATAACATCATGTTTGGTATCGATTGAAATTTAAATTTTAATCTAAATCAAAGTTAACAATTAATTTTAATAACATATTTCGTGTAATCCATAACTGTTTAATTTTTTTTTTTTATCAAAATTTACAAAAAATTTGATTTTAATATCCACCAAACAGGGGGCAAAATCAAAATAAATTTGAATTTTGATAACATACTAATTTTAAAAATTCTCCGAAGATCGTACGTTAATCGAATATACAAATTGTTTATATCATTTCGAAACTTATTTCAAGAACTACATTATGGACATATCAAATAGTTCAAACATATATCGAAAATAGTTAAAAATACGTTAAACGTGAGTTTTTAAAAAGACATCTAACTTGCATTAAAAAAAAAAACTTAATTAATTATTTCATTAACGTTTATTATTTTTGCGATACAAATTTTTCAATGTAATTTTTATCATTTTAAATTTCGAAATTTTACATCCGAAAAAGTCATATATCCCATATAAATTTTTGGATGTAAAATTACATAGGGTATGATTTTTTTGGACGTAAATTTTCGATTACAAAATTTCTCTCAATTTCTTTACAAGTACGATTGTGCCCCCAACGTTAAAGTTCTGCATCCACCCCTGGACGCAGTCTCTAATCTATCCCGAAAATTTTTATTTCATTTTATTTTGATGTATTTCCATTCAAATCATATTCAAAAAGTAAATAATTAATTAAAAATCGCAGTATATGAAAATATTTTAATCCCATCGTACCTCTTGAGAATCCCAGATGGGGCAAGGACGTGGATGGCCGTCTCATCCTGTTGTCGTCTCTATCATAGTTTAAAGGAGTAAAAGGAGACCACAAATTTTGTCAAAAATAAATAATGTATTTTTTTTGTCGATAGCCTACAACACGATCTACGACTTCCCCTTGCACATATCCAAGCTCTCCCTTCATTTAACATTTCTCAGTGTGGCACCGTTGGGCTGGTCACGTACCCCTACATTTGGTGTTGGCTGCAAGGTGAACTAGTCCACGACACACGAAAAGACCGTCTTGATAAACATATCAAGAAACCAAATTGTCCAATCAAAAGTTAAAAGAAACGAAGATGCCACACGAGAGAGCGGAGGGAAAATGTGATATCATATTATACCAGCTTATGGGGGTGTTAGTTAAGATAAAAGGGCAACCATTTATTGATTCTCAATCAAGAAAATTCAATTCCCACCTTCCCATTTCCAGCACAACAATCAGTTCTAAGGGGTGTACACCCCCTCACCTCACATGGGGGTGGGACCCACTTGAATAAAAAAATATTTGATACAAATGGGTTCCATCCCATGTGAGGCGGGGTGTACACCTTTATATACATTTGTTGATGTACAAGTAGAATAATTCAAAAAAAAAGGATGTAATAACACTATAATTAACACCTTTGAAAATGCAAAAAGGGCCATAGAGTCAGTTGTGTCAAATCCCTTTCTGAGTATCTCCCTAAAGATCCACACTTCTCTTCAAGTCATTATCCAACCTACCTTCCGTGCCACATTAAGACAAGTCATTAGCGTCGGCTCAAGTCAGAACAAAAATGAGATAAAGGAAATTACAATACTAACCCCATCTTACCTATTACAAACACGTATATCTAACCAGCTGATTAGGCTACTAGTCAATTGTGAGCTCAGCGTGTACGGTATCACCACAAAAGCATATGCACGGTCTATATTAATTATGAATTATATTCATATAAGACGTGTTATTTTCTAGATAAAGATAATTTGTTATGCATGTGATGGAGCAGGGGAAAAGTTGGGGGGTGTAGCAAATTGTGTTGTGGCAGCCTCGAGTCTATAAATTAGAGGATTATGCTACATGTACATAATTTTTTACTTAATCGTTTACACCCCACTCATATTAGGAGGTGGGGACCACGAGCCGTCATTTTAAAACACACACGAAACCCGCACACATTGTGAGCGGGTACACCATTCGGTAACCCCCCATTATGTACAAGGGAACTTTCCCTAAATTAGAAGTTGCAAGAAAAAAAAACCTCGCAACACCTGTAAGAGATCTATAAACAATTTCCCTGGGAAGTCAATCAATTGATGTTTGACAGCCTTAGAGTATCTCCAAGGTTATCTATTTTTAGGAAGTATATTCTATCATTTGAAAAATATTTATAAATTTAGAAAGTTAAAATTTTGAAATACTCCAACAAGTTCTTTATATTTAACACTTAATTTTAATACTTCCAAAAATATTTATTATTTTCTTTTATCTTTTATTTTAACTAGCTTTTATTTAAGATTATTTTATTATTTTCCTACATTGAAAATTAAAACTTTTTCAATGCATTTAATTATAGAGAATAAGTTTCACTCTCTAAATTAAAATGTTAATTTAAAGAGTCTCTTGGAACATAATTTTAAATATTGTATATTTAAAATAGAGAACATCTCATTTTTAAAGAGTCGCTTGAATATGCTCTTATAGCATATGTATAAAAACTAGATACTTATAATTCAATAACAGAGAACAAGCTCCAATGGAATACTAACCCTAATTTCAATTAAAAGAACAATAATAAGCAAAACTATGCATCTGTTTGGTCCACATTAAAATTTTCATTTTCATTCTTCTGCTCATTTTCAACCACACATTCTTTAATAAAATAATATTTTCCATCACATCAATAAATTTTCCTCATTTTTCAACTACACATTTTCCATCAATCTACTATTTCAGAATACATTCTTCCAAAATAACGTGGTTCAAACACATATTAAACCCCCCCACCCACCCCCCCACCCACAAGTTTATAGTAATTCACATTAGTGTCTACTCGCTAGAGGTTTTTAATATAAATAAGATATTACAGTGGTGACCTTATACTTGTGAATCTGCATAATACTCTTTAAAAAAAAATTTATATATCGCGATCTAGTCCATGAAGCATGAATATATTTGATATGTAATATTAAAGAGGACTGACAATACAATATACAAATTTAAATTCCTTTTCTTTTTAATATTACTGAGTAGTAAACAAGCCACCTTACTCGACAAGCACGTATATTGAACAAACCTAAAAGTAAGATGAAGTGAGCTCTGCAGATGTATTTTGTGAACAAACCTAAAAGTAACAGTTTGGTGCCCTTCTAAAGTGTTATGGAGCACTACGAAGGTCTGTGTACACTAGCACTGAGCATTCCTTCCACAAGGGTAGAACTGGAAATCATTTGGTTTTGTGATTAGCAGAAATTTTAACAGTTTCTTTTATCCTATTGTCCCACAAAAAGATTAAACTTTTCAATTTCAACCATACTACATGTACGCTCTCCCTTACTCTTTCTTTACGCTCTTTCACATTATAACATCTACGGTCTTAATTTTCAACTGGTCCATTACATTAGTGCACATATTTCATTCACATAAAGAGAGTGTCATCTAAAGTAATTTAATTTAATTCTTTCAATTTTAATAGTTTCTTTATTGGCACAAGGATCAAAAAGTCCTTGAATTTTGAGATGTCATGAAGATTATAACGAGCAGCATGGAAAGAAGATGTAGGGAAAGTTGTCAGGGAAAACAGTCAAAAAGTCAAATTTCACGAGAGAAATTACCGGGAATTACAATCTACAGTTTCAAAGTTCAGACTACTAATGGATTCAGACTATAACTCTTAACTTGCAGTTAGGATGGAACCAAACCCCCCACCCATCCCCCTCACCCCCTGTCACTGATTTTATAATTTTGTTATAATTTGATGAACATCATTTTGTTCTTAGTCGGCGAACTTTGACATTCACGCGTCTCCATGAATTAAGCCCCCGTTTGACATCAATTAATTTTTCCATTCTCATTCTCCATTTCAATCACATATTTTTCAAATAAAATAATGTTAAACATTGTTGAGGATTTGGACTTTCCCCTCCGAGCTCCAAGATCACTCCAGATTCACAAAAGAAAAAATTGCACCAGCAGAAGAATAGAAATCAGAATAGAAGCAAAAAACCAGCAAGATGAAAATGACAACAACACAGAATTTGTAACAGGAAGAAATCCTCTTCCTCAAGCCTCTTTATTAACCAAAAGACTTAACATTCAACTACATGAATCAGTAGAAAGAATTTTCAGATTAACACTTCCTACTTTCCAGAGAAATAATATCCTATATCTCTCAAGCTATTTGCTTCAGAATTCTCTACCGAATTCTCTTATCCAGAGCTCCTTTTTCTCTCTATCTTGAGCTCTTTTACAGCTACATTTTTGAGCTCTATTTTTCTCCTCTATAAGGCTCTTATTTATAGACTTAATGGAGCATCATTTCAGTTAAAAAACTAACCAACATAGACTCCACTCATTGGGGATTTGGACTTTCCCCTCCCAGCTCCAAGATCACTCCAGATTCACAGAAGAAAAAATTGCACCAGCAGAAGAATAGAAACCAAAATAGAAGCAAAAAACCAGCAAGATGAAAATGACAACAACACAGAATTTGTAACAGGAAGAAATCCTCTTCCTCAAGCCTCTTTATTAACCAAAAGACTTAACATTTAATTACATGAATCAGTAGAAAGAATTTTCAGATTAACACTTCCTACTTTCCAGAGAAATAATATCCTATCTCTCTCAAGCTATTTGCTTCAGAATTCTCTACCGAATTCTCTTATCCAGAACTCCTTTTTCTCTCTATCTTGAGCTCTTTTATAGCTACATTTTTTAGCTCTATTTTTCTCCTCTATAAGGCTCCTATTTATAGACATAATGGAGTATCACTTCAGTTACAAAACTAACCAACTAACATAGACTCCACTTGATTAATAGATTCCAACTAAAAAACTGAAATGAGGCTCCTCCTCAACTAATTTTTGATTGGCTAAGGTTGTTCAAGAATCTTCAAGAATCAATTTTCCTAACACACACAAATCAAAAAAATTTCATCACTTTTCCGCCACACATTCTCACATCAATCACTATTCCAAAATTTCTATTTTCTTCAAAATGGGTTTCAAACATGGGCTAAGTTAATGGGATGATCTAAAAACCTTAAAAAGGTTGAAATGTTGCTTCGCCTTCACAAAATCCAATATAGGTGACAAAACAACACTATAAGTTCCATGTCTAAGAGTGTCTAAGAATGTTTTTAAACCCTAACCAGTAACATTTCTTTTTGTGACTTCTATAATTTGACTCTTTCTCACACATACACACTAACCAAGAATATGTTTCAAGAGACTTTTTGTAATTTCATGGACAGGTCTATTTGACAGACATGTGAACCACTTAGTCTCCAGTGCTTTACTCTAGCTCCAATGGGGTGCTGTGCATGTGCTGCCTATACTTCTAGCATCAGTCAAAGGCTGTTTTCTCGCTATACTTTCAAGAAAAGATTAATCAATAATAACCAGATCATTGGAGAATAACAGATTTCACATCCAAAATTCAATTATTCACCCAAAAACAAATATTTATGGCTAAACTTTTGATGAACTGGAAACTGAATCAAATTTCCAAAATACCCAACTAAAAGTTAGGCTCTTGAGGTATTGAATGGCTATGCGATCAAATTGTTGCCCCATAATAATGAGTTATGAAGAATTCGTATTCAATTTTGTCCATGCTTTTTTTCTTTTTTTACTTGAAGTTAAAGATTAGGTCCCTACCCTCTCGTGCAGAGATTTGGTGTATCAGGCCTCTCTATACACATTCATATTGGATTTCTCTTGTCTATATAAACTCAACACACGCACACATGACCAGCATAAACTAGAGAAAACCCACATCATTTATAGCTCTCTCTCTCTCTCTCTTTGAAGTGGGTGGAGCTTGTAGGAAGAATCAATGGCTGTTCTAATTGTAATTCTAGGGGTATTTTTTGGGCTCTGTATTCTCAGTACCGCTTTACTCAGATGGAATGAGGTCAGGTACAGGAAGAAAGGATTGCCCCCTGGAACTATGGGGTGGCCAGTTTTTGGAGAGACAACTGAGTTTCTAAAACAAGGTCCCAGCTTCATGAAGAACCAAAGATCAAGGTGTCTTTTGTCGTTCTAAAATAGTTCTTATTGCAATATTCACATTCTTAGTCTATTATGTGTACAAGGTAGTTTTATCCTACGGATTGCCTAGCAAGACCTCTCCGTGGAAAATCACATCACCGTATGATCCTTATTCCCTGTTGATCAAAGATAGATACATGAGAAATTTCTGTGCATAGATAACCAATAGAACACGCGGTTATCTTTCAGTCTGTCATTAATCATTTTGTTTTCACTTTTTGTAACGCCATGGTATGGCGAAGGTCATGGTTCAAATCCGATAAAGGGCTTTAGCTTTTTTTTTTTTCTCATTAAAGTCCAGTCATAGTATTTGGGTTTTGTGTGATTCTAACTAATTTTTCTATCTCCCATGTTTCTGTGACAGGTATGGGAGTTTTTTCAAATCCCACTTATTGGGTTGTCCTACCATCGTTTCAATGGATCCAGAGGTAAATAGATATATTCTAGTGAATGAAGCAAAAGGCCTTGTCCCTGGCTATCCTCAGTCAATGCTAGACATCTTAGGGAAATGTAACATTGCAGCTGTCCATGGTTCTGCTCACAAGCACATGAGAGGGGCATTGCTTACACTCATCAGCCCCACCATGATCAAACAACAACTTCTGCCAAAAATTGATGATTTTATGAGATCCCATTTGAGCAATTGGGATAACAAAAACATCGACATTCAAGAGAAAACAAAAGAGGTTTGTATTGCAAAGCCTAATTCTAACCAAAGAATCGATGAAGTTCGTTATATTTTTCCTTCTTCTGTTCTAATATACCTCATGATTTTGTTCAGATGGCTTTTCTGTCATCTCTGAGGCAAATAGCAAGCACTGAAGCCAGCTCAATCTCTCAAGCATTCATGCCTGAATTCTTCAAGCTAGTACTAGGAACTCTTTCATTGCCTATAAACCTTCCCAATACAAACTATCATCGTGGATTCCAGGTAAATTTGGCAATCCTTATGTATACGGCTCAATATA
This sequence comes from Fraxinus excelsior, assembly GCA_019097785.1. Lineage (NCBI taxonomy): Eukaryota > Viridiplantae > Streptophyta > Magnoliopsida > Lamiales > Oleaceae > Fraxinus > Fraxinus excelsior. Next base: position 8,064,090 of record CM032636.1, read on the forward strand.
ATCAAATGCTTCGTCGACTAAAACAATTCTTCACAGGCAAGGAAAAATATTACAAGCTTGTTGAGAAAGCTTGTGGAAAAAAGAAGAGCTTCAGGAGAAACTCAAAATGACATGCTTGGTTTCCTAATAAATGGAGGAGAGAAGAAATATAATCTAAGTGATGAGGAGATGATTGATTTGATCATCACAATTTTGTATTCTGGATATGAGACTGTATCAACTACTTCAATGATGGCCGTTAAGTATCTCCATGATCATCCAAAAGTACTTGAAGAATTAAGAGTGAGCGAAAAGGCTACAGTTCTCGTTATGTTTTTATTTGACTGACTTAATGCTTGTTAGTCTAACTTGTTTTCATACTTTGCAGAAAGAGCATGTGGCAATTAGAGAAAAGAAAAGGCCAGAGGATCCTATTGATTATAGTGACTACAAGTCGATGCGCTTTACACGTGCGGTAAGTATTAGAAACTTTCGCGTGTACTAGTTACTGCACACGATTTTAGTTAATGTGATGGTGTTCTGTTCTGCAGGTTATCTACGAAACCTCAAGAATGGCTACAATAGTGAATGGAGTTTTGAGGAAAACAACCAAGGATATGGAAATAAATGGTGGGTATTGGGTAAAGCCTCAACACAAGTTCTCATGGGTTTTTTTTTTCTAAATTTTCTATGCTTAAAGAGCATGTTTTTTTCACTGTACGACAACAAAACATTTTCTTACTTTTTAATCACATTATTCAAAAAACATTATTTCAAAATCAACTTTTTTTCAAACAATGGAGCTCAAACAAGGGCTTAATATAATCCAACTAACAAACCTATCATGATATGGTAAATGAAAATTTAGACTCTAGGACTAGGAGCAGTCCTCAAATTCTTCCCCCTTTGAGACTATCTATGCATACATAAAACATATAAATATAGCACTTGTAAATGTATATAATGATAATATATATTAAAAAATGTCGTCTAGCATAATTGATGTTAGAACACCAATTCAGGTGGTGATACTTAATCGCTTCAATTAAATAAATTATTTGACATAACATTTAATGTCGTTTTGTTGCACATAGACTGCTACTTAATATCGATGGTGCTGAATAACATTATACTTAATATGTTCAATTAAACGAATCATTTAATATTGCATTTAAGTGAACATATTTTTTAATGTCATATAGTTGTTACGTAGAGTGGTTCTTAATAATAGTGGTGTTGAATATCGTTACTTTATAAGAAATCAACATTTTATGATGGACCCTACCTTATCATGATCCACATGGAAAACCTAAATTCCAACCAAGGCATTCCATTAATCATCCATCTTTTGTCCAAATGGATTATTTTGTCTATAATTTTGGATAAGGGAGGGTGAAACTCAATTCCTTCCACAGTCCTTCCTTTCATAAGAAACTATGGACTAATGCCTTTTCATATCCATGTGCTGCAAACAATTTTAAGCAATATAGTTCCAGATTATCCTTCAGTTATTCCAAGTCTAATCAGCAGAAAAATACATTCAGATAACTCTACTAGTTTTCAAAAATGCTACTTGTACACACTTGGTACACTACTCTCTTACCACATTGTGGGCACACACACATGTGAGAGAGTTTTGTACCAAGTGTGTAAGTGTAGTAAAGTTGACTAGTTTTGCTTGTGATCAGTATGTTCTTTGCCAAAAATTTGATGAACTAGTTAAACTATAATAACTCGTCCCTCTTTTTTCAACTTTCAGGATTTATTATTCCCGAAGGATGGAGGATTTATGTTTACACGAGAGAGATTAACTATGATGCACACCTTTATCCTGATCCATTAACCTTCAATCCATGGAGATGGCTGGTTCGTAATCCTAAATCCTAACACTGAAATTTTTGCATCCACAACGATAGCATGTTTGGTAGGGAGTTATTAAGAAAGAAAAAGAAGTTCACTACTGCTTACAAACGTGGAATTGAAGTCTTTTAACTTTTTCCCAAAGTGATTAATGTTCTAAATCAACAAATGCAGGACAAAAGCCCAGAGTACCAAAACTATTTCTTCATATTTGGAGGAGGCACTAGGCAGTGTCCTGGAAAGGAGCTTGGATTGGCAGAAATTTCTACTTTCCTTCATTACTTTGTGACAAGATACAATTGGGAAGAAATAGGGGGAGACGAGCTGATGAAATTTCCAAGGGTTGAAGCGCCAAATGGACTTCACATTAGGGTTTCCAGTAACTAACAATCATCGATGCAATGTACATAAAAATAACATAGCAGATTCAGATAAATATTTGGATATACATGCCTGTTCAACTAACCCATTATAAAATTAAAAACCATTTTTGCTGTCTATGAAATCAAAACACAATAATTGCGCCGCAGAGAAGAATTAATCAATCTGACTGGGAAAAACGATGCAACTGAAACTACAATATTTAGAACACGAATCAATCAATCTGGAAAAATTACGAATTCAATATATTTATAGAGAATTTACCGTTTTTGTTCATGAGGAACGGCAATTAATCAAATTATAAAACGGTGATGCAGATTTTATCGGTTTGTATCATGGGGAACGATGCACCTGCAATTGAATTTCCAGTTATTTTGTTCAAGTTTCAATGACGAAATCTGCTGAACTGTGCAAATCTTTTTGCAGTCGAGATTTAGGCGGGACACAGTATAGAGGGGCAAAGCCGGCTATATTAGCGTGTCGGCTAATGGGCTAAAGGCCCAAAATGGAATTCCCTGTAACAATATACTAATGGAGGTGGCAATCGAGCTGAGTCGACTCGGCTCGCCAAAAACGAGCGAGCTGATCGGGCTTGTCAAAAGACGAGCCACGAGCACTAGGCTTGTCGAGCCTACTCGGCTCATTTTGGATGCGAGCAGCTCGTGGATGAGCCAACAAGCTCGTGTAAAAAATGTGAGAAATTTTTTTTAAAAAAACACGAGTTCGTGGGGTTAAGCCGAGCTCAACCCCTGAGCACGAGCCGAGCTCAAGGGTAGATGGGCCGAGCAGGCCCTATATACAGAATTCAAAAGGAAAAATTACTAACCCTACATTTAAAGATTCAATTTTATAAATTAGGTCTTAATTATAATTATTTTTACAATAATCAGATCTTAATTATATGTTTTAATCTAAGGGGGTGTGTGAGCAACATTATTTTGAAAAAATGTATTTTGGAATAGTAAATAGATGGAGAATGTATAATTGAAAAAGAATGAAAAATTATCAATGTAATGAAAAATATTATTTTATTGAAAATGTATAGTTGAAAATGAGTAGAAGAATAATGAAAATTTTAATATGTGTTAAACATGGGCTAAATATAAATATACCCAACCCGCATAATACATACGTGATCCTACAATCCACATTACCCAACACTTCCCCAACCCCAATCTCAATTACAAATTCTGGGCCCTCACTCTCCCCGAACCCGAAGCAATCTCTCTCTAAAAATATAAGGTCTCTCTATATACATCTACATTTACATCCACAAATACAAATATATATTACATCTATACCGACGTCTAGCTGCGAGTTCTTCATCAATGGTGTCGACTAGGGGTGGGCAAAACTCGACTAAACCGATCAGGTTGGATAGATTTTTTTCAATTTTTTTGGTGGGTTCGGATTGTGGCAAATCTAAGGGGGTCGAGTTATGGGTTAAACCATCAAACCCGATAAAAACCACCCAACCCGACCTGCTTATTTAAGAAAAAAATTATAAAAGTATGAATTTTAGTCAACCCTAACCTAATTACTTCTTTCCCATTTCTCTCTATCGATCTGCTTCCGCATCTCGCTGTCTCCCGCTAATTATCGACATATTGATGAGATTATACAAGGCATTAGCGGTGATGATAAGCTTTAACCCAGTCCATTATAAGACCTTCCTCGTGTAGAATCAGGGAAAATACTCTCGTCTTTCAAAGCTTAAGTCCTATTTAATTTTGTAGTGTATTTTATATAACTAGTAATAAACACTTGAGTTGGACGTCTTATGTATCGGATGAATGATATGCATAATTTTTTAAAATATAAATATGTTAAAAATTAAAATATGCACACGTGAATATTAGAATGTGAAAAGGATGCATAGTTTTTTATTCAGTGACAATATTCAAAATCATAAAATATAAAATATTATACCTCATTTAATTTGTAAAAGTGGTGACACCTTTAGTCTCTTCGATGTGATTAAATTATATATCATTAGAGACATGCAAGTCTCTTCTAATAACCTTAAGAAAAGCAAATGGAGATAATCATACATCATAAAAATAATTCATACTCGAGAATTATGAGTAGAGAATTTTCACATAATTCTTCTCACTTATTTCTTTGCTTTGGTCTAATACTTTCATCATAAAGTATCAATTCAAAGAAAAAATCTCACCTTCATAATTTTCAATTTTTGTAATTTAATATATATTGAATTTATGAAAGTACAACTTTTACCTTTGCTTTCGTAAAAATCAATCAAACGTGTATAGAAAATAATAAATAATAAATGCCTTCATAAATATGATTTTGATGGCTACATATTCTAGTTTAAAACTTGTAAATGTGTTATACTACTTTTCACGTTTATTGGAAAAAATCTCAAATTTAAAAACAGTAGTCAAATCAATAAGTTTTAAATGATAAGTAATAATTGTAAATTAATGATGTCAGGGTGAATGTTAATATAAGTTAAAATATAACCTAATGCATGAATTATTTAAAATATTTATATTTTGGATAATAAATTTTGTTGTAATTATGTATTAGATTTATTATAAAATATGAGTCATGGGTCGTCTATGTAGAGGTGACCCGACCACAAGACATTAAAAGGGTTGGAAGGAGTTGTTTGAACTTGAAATTCAAACATACAACTCCCTATAAACTATCTTTAACTCTCATACAACCTCCAATGGTTATTGCCTAGAAAAAAAGAAAAAAGATGGCAAAAAAATAGTCAAATTCGTATGTGAAAATACACGAAAATTGGAAAGATCCTAAAATTACTATTTTGGCACGAAGACTCACAAAATAAGGAACTTAGAATTTGGCTAATAATTCCATTCCATTGGAATTGGGACTATTGAAGAATAAGAAAATACAAATTTTGTAGTTTTGAAATGTAAGGTAATTCAACCACACAAAGATCTTGGAATTCATTTTTTCAAGTAAAGATTCTTGACCCGTAATTCATATTCAAGTAAGATGCGAATTCCTACATTGGTATATGAGACATAAGGTTGAATTCCTTGTTGTAATACATGCTTAGATATGCTTTTACATTATTCAATTGAGTTGTGAATTTTGTATGTAAAGTTTTGAAACCTTATGTAGCCTTTAATAACATCTTTTGATATACATGTTTAAAATTAATGAAATTTGGGAATTATGTATATAATATGGTTTAGAATTCATCTGCGAGATTTCATCAATTTAAGTTATTATATTTGGGAGAAAATTGACATCCTAGTCAATTTTGCGGAAAATTTAAAAGTTCACTGAATTTCTTGGTTGATTTCCATGCAGTAATATTAATATGTTTAGAAAGGTATTTAAATGTTTTTTTCAACCATATAAAGAACTTATATTTTGGATTTAAAATGAAGAAGTTATGAGATTTTAAAGTTTGGATGATAATCTGATTTTTGGCATGAAAATTGATAAAATCCAAAATTTCATAACATGATAACTTCTTCTATACCGTGTTTCATGCTTACCATTTGATATGTTTGGATAGATCTTCTCAAGACATTTTCAACAGTATAAAGATCATTAATTTTGACCTTGAGATGAAGAAGTTATAACTTCCAGATTTTGGTGAAAATTTGAAAATTTTGCATAATAGGCTATCACTTTAATATATAGCAATAAATGAAGATCAAGTGTTAGGTGAGAAAAACTTTGATGAGTTGAATAATTTTCAAAAATTAATTCAATCAAAAGTTTTTCAAAATAAATGATTTGATATAGATGAAACAATGTAGCGTTGCTTTAAGAATATCTCAAATAAATTCTCTTAAAAGTGTTGTATTGAATGTAAAGCGAAGTTGTATTTATAGCAGTCAAAACGCCAAAATTTCTAGCCAACCGGACGTTCGCCGGGATAGAAAAGTCTGAATTTCTCTTTTATTGATTATTTTAACAAGTGTAGGCTTTTGAGAAACATATTCACTTAGGGGCCGGTCTCTTTTTGTTTCAGTTTTATGTTTTGAGTTTTGAATTCATTTTATGTTGTGTTTTGAGTGTCTGTTTTGAAGTTTCTGAAAATGCGTTCTGTTTGTCATTCTGAAAAATTGTTTTGAGAAATATGAAAATGGAAAACGCGTTTACTTTGAAATTTTGAGAATATTTTATTTAAGAAATATGATTATTCAATAAATTTGAATAGTTTAATATTAATATAATATTAAATAACAAATAAAATTTGAAATTAGTGAATCTTGAAATATTTGTTTCCAGATATAAAAAACACATTAAATTAAATTTGATAAATCCTTATTTTTGTCCTTGTAAGTAACTTGCGATAATAATTAACTAGCATCAAATACCAACCAATGCTTCCTTGCTTTAGTAATAAGCTAAAATAACAATGGTCTGATCTAAGTTTTGAAAAATCATTATCTCATATGTTTTGGGAGCCCTGTTAAGCATGAAATACGGTGAGGCACATGAAGAGAACTTCGTCATGATTGGGTCAAGCGCACTTCTAACGCTACCAATGTTATTTTATTCATATTTCTATTCTCTTGTCCATATTGATTTATCATTAATAAAAAGAATTGCATCATTCATGAGGACAAGGTATAATATCCATATACTTCATTGACATCCATGTTTGCAATATCTACATGTAATAATGCAGCAATCAGAACCTTGCAAATCCTTAGTTCATAAATTGCAATCAAGAAAATTAGAAGTTCTTCAAATGAATCAAACTAACAAATACCAAGGCCACAAAAGACAGACCAGTTGATATTGCAAAATAAATTCCACGACAATATAAATTTTGGACTTGCTTGCCATGACCTCGTGAAGTTCAACAATATTTGAGTGCTTCATCATCTTCATAGCCGGGATTTCACGCTTCACTTGCTCCATCATCCCTACACGAATCACCTTCTCCATCATCCACTACAGTCGCCACGGGAGAGAGATCTTGCAGTCAGTTCTTCCCATCAGATGGAGAATTTCTCATCTCCTCAATCTCATCATTGAATGGACTCTGTGTTTTAGTCAACAACTCTACATACAAGTTAATGACCTGCAAAGCAAGAAGAGTGAAACCAGGGCAGACAAAAGATTATTTTCTTAATCTTTATCTGCACAACAAATATTAATCAATACTTCAGTGACCTTAGTGATACGTTGCTCAAAATTTTATGACTAATAGTGATAAAAGGCCGACAATGGTAGAGGGTTGCTGGATAGGACAGGACTTGAGAGAGGGGGACTGGTCTAATCCACAATGGGGAAAAGTGTCTATAAAGAAGTTGAGAGATGAGATGGTTCTGTTTTGTTTGGTGTGTGTGTGTGTGTGTGTGTGTATTTTCTCCTTTTTCTTCATCCTTCCTTCATAAAAATATTCAATCAAGATTTCAGCCAGATACTAAACGTTAGGCGATATTTAAATTACATCACTAAACTTCAATTTGTGACACAAACTTCATGTTATACACATCTTTGTGTCTGACATTTAAAATAATAAAGTAACAATTTTCTTATTCCACATCTACATTTTTATTAGCCGCATCAGATTTATTGTCAATACATGGCAATGGTAGACAGTACAATAGTTGCATTAAGAGGCAAAGTCTTAATTGATACATCAATGTGCACTATTCTCTTTTGAGAAGTTACCATAAATTCATTTGCTCATTTCTCAAGTACAAAACCAATCAAAGCTCCAAAATACTGCTAAATTAAGCAAATCTATATGATAATATGAATGACAAAGTGTTAAGCATAACATTCACGCACATGTGAAGGGAATGTAACCAAGCAGCAGATTGGTTTGCCAACAAAGGTCTCCAAGATAGAATCAAAAAATAGTTCAAGCAAGGGGAATTAACTGGGCATATCACCGGAATTCTAAAGCTGGGGAGAGGTGGACTACCAAATGTCAAAATAAAGAGATTAGAATAGTGGACAAATCCAGTTCTACAAATTGAAAGACAAAGCTTTTAGAGAAAACTATGGACTAAATATTCTTATGAACATCACCTAAACTTGAATAAAACACAAGACACCTGAATGATGATTCATTGACTCAATGTTAGTAGCACTCTGCTGTCTAAACTCATCAAACTTGGTAGTTAGTAAGGTAGCAAGAAGTTGAAATAAACACTGCAAAATCTAGCAAATTGCAATCAATAGTAGTGCAAACATTTAAACAAACAGCAAGAAACCTTCAAAGGGATTGGACTGAGAGACTCCCCCATTTGAATTCCAACCAAAAACCCATATCTCCAAAGGGAAGAAAACAGATGCAGTTGCCTTAATTAGATAATTATCTATTCGAATTGATTAAGTAGATATGTGAAACACATAGAAGCCAAGGCAGCAAGACATCAATTTTCACGCAGAGAAACCAAGAGAAATACACAAAACAAACCACAAAGGAAGAGGCGAAATTAAACATCAAACTTCACAATTACTTTGTCAATTCAAGAGAAATTGAACTTAAATGGTGTAAAATTAACAACTAACCTGGTAATGAAGGAGCCCAGCAAACGAATTCACAAAAGCCAGTCAACTGGTTCCACAGTTTTCACTCAATTCTAGACGACAAATTGCAGGATTCCAATGGTGAAACTGGATGCGTCTAGTTGAGAGGAATTGAATGGTGGTGCTCCGACTTCGAAACGATGGTCGACGGCGGTGGTAATATGGAAAAACTGTCTATAGTCACACGTTTTTTTCCATAAATTGGGGGCGGTTTTTGCAACTAAGTGGCATAGACGAGCATAAAGGGTAGAAGAGAGAGTTTATGGGGTTCGAACGGAAGTGGATTGAGAGAGGTTCAGGTGACGACTGCTTGGTTTGTTGAGGAAGATGAAGAGGCTTTTCTCTCATAGGTAGATTTTAGAACTTCAACTTTTTCCCTTGTTTTCAATTTTTGCGTGTTTTCAACAGAAAATGCCCAAAATGACTTTTTCATCGTTTTCTATTTTCTTCAGTATTTTTTTTGTGTTTTCGAAAATACGTTTTCGAAAACGGGAAAGAGAACACGTTTTCACCATTTTGAAAAATTGAAAACAGAAAACGACTTAAAAACGGTAAAGAGAAAATGACCTTAACTTTTCAAAATAAGTGTCATTGATGAAAGATTTAAAAATCAAGTGAAGATTTCTGTTACATCGAAAATAATTTTTATATAATTGTTTTTATGAAAAGTTTATCTCGTGCGTAAAAATTTAACTTACGAGCTTTTAGTGATTCATTGCTAAGAATTAAAACATTTTACGTTTACATATGGATTGAAAACATCTAAGTGTAATATCTTCAAATAATGCTTCGATTGATTTGACGTGATTGCTTGGCTTCCATCTCTTTTTCTTTAATCATAAGTTGTGAATCTTTTGGTAGCAATCCTTTTGCCTACAATTAATCAATTTTACCACAATAGCTATAAAGACTTGAATTCAATTGTTAGAGATAAAACAGTTTGTTTCTTATAATCAAAACACGAGATCTAGATCAACAATTTCCCCTTTTTTTATTATAACAAACAAGATGTTTTGTAGAATAGGATTGAGCAATTGATATCATATTGATAGAGGAATATACATTATAAATTTATCATGCAATTCGTATTCTCTCCGTCTTTTACAAAATGATAATCATACATTCGTATTCCCACTTTTTCATACACTACAAGCATATTGTCAAATTAAATCATGCATAATCATCTCACTCCATTTTTCCCCTTTTGGCATAAACAAAAATGCACAAGACAAAACATGGATAAAAAAATAACCATAGCATTGAGCATAAAGACATAAATGATGTCCAAAAACCAACAAAATAGGCTAAATGAAATAAAAGTGTATATAAGTCATAGAAACATAAAGACATATCCAAAATAGCAACAAAATTGATGACAATAGCTCTAGAGAGCGTAGAAGACATTTTGCTAAGCCTGCATTGTTGCCTGTTGTGCTTGAATGCCATCATGTTGAGCTTGTATGACGACCTGTTGAACTTGTAACTCCTGAAGCATGCCACAAAGGCCATCAATTGATGATGTAAGAGAATCGATGCGGCCATTGAGAAGATTGTAGTGATTTTCGGTAAATGTGAAGCTACCAACTGAAGAACGAGGAGCACTGGAGGTAGGAACATCATGAGGAGGGTACGAAACTTGTTGTATGTCATCCTTATCTCCTTGAAATGATAGAATTGATGGACTCAGGTATCGACTATTACGAGACATTCAGTCCAGTAGCGAAGGCACCAACTCTAAAGATTGTTCTCACACTTGCGGTTTCGAAAGGCTAGGTAATAAGGCAAGTTGACATTAATAATGCCTTCCTCAATGGGAAATTAGAAGAAATGGTTTTTATGGAACAGCCTCAAGGTTTTATTGATCAAGATAAACCAACTTTTGTATGCAAACTCAGCAAGGCTATCTATGGGCTTAAGCAAGCTCCCAGAGCCGGCATGATACATTGAAGGAAACATTGCTGAACTGGGAACTTGTGCAATCAAAAGCTGATAACCCTGTCTTCTATCAGATAACCCAGGAATCTATGACCTACATACTAGTCTATGTTGATGATATCATAATAACCGGAAGCTGTGGTACAAGGGTACATAAGTTAATTGAAAAGTTGAATTCAACTTTTGCACTAAAAGACATTGGAACTCTGAAGAAGTTTCTGGGCATTGAATTCTACAGAGACGAGATTGGCTTACATATGTCACACAAAAAATATGCTATTGATACTTTAAAAAAATTTGGCTTTGAAAACTTAAAACCCAGTGTTACACCAATGACAGCTGGGAAACTAATTGCCAAAACTGAAGGACAAAGTCTAGAAAATCCAACCCTGTTCAGGAGTGCAGTGGGAGCTCTCCAGTACCTAACACATACTAGGCTAGATATCACGTTTGCAGTGAATAGAATTAGCCAATATCTCCAATGCCCTACTGATGCACACTGAAATTTGTTGAAACGACTGTTCAGGTACATCAAAGGAACACTCGAGATAGGGCTGATAATCCAGGAAACACAAGACTTTAATATTGTTACCTATGGTGATGTAGATTGGGCTTCATGCCCAGATGACAGGAAATCCACTGTGGGATATTGCGTGTATCTTGGAGGGAACTTAATCTCTTGGTGTTCTAAAAAACAGCAGGTTCTGGCAATGTCCAGTACTGAGGCTGAATATAGGACCTTAGCTCACACCACTGCAGAAATCGTTTAGACTCAGTCATTACTACATAAGCTTAGCATTACTCAAACAGAACTTCCCAGAATCTGGTGTGATAATCTAGGGGCAAGTGCTCTTGCTTCCAATCCAGTTTATCATGCACGAACCAAGCATATTGAGCTTGATGTGCATTTTGTTCGTGATAGAGTATTGGCCAAACAACTTGTAATCAGCTATGTTCCGACTGTCGATCAAGTTGCTGACATCTTAACCAAACCACTATTGAACTCTAGACACCTATATCTACGGAGCAAGTTTGGAGTTACAGAAACTATCTCTAGCTTGAAGGGGGCTGTTAGAAAAGATAACTCCATGGACCAAAATGCACAGAACAGGAAGACAAGGACTAAAGAAGAAAATAGCCAAGAAGAAGAGAAAAACGTAATACCAACAAGTAGCAACTTTATCTTACCAGAGGGTCAAGAAAGAGGAATATGGCAGTACAACCTATCCAACGGATTTACACCCAGTACCTCCAACCATCCCAGATTTTAGGGATTCGATTCATAGTGTGTACACCACCATCGTACAATTCGTTGTGGATTTTTTTTTTTTTTTGTTGGTATTCTTCTTTGTGTATAAATAGGAGTAGAATGTATCTCTATTGTTGAATCGAATTCAGTTGATTAATCTATATTAAGTCATCTTCATCAATCCTTCTTTCATCTATTTTTTATCTATTCTTTTGTGAGACATGACTTGGATCAACGTCCGTTTTACTATCGTATAGGCAAAGTCCATGCAAGGGAACTGTTGAGTGAAGATGAACCAAGCCCGGTCAAGATTATTTCTTGTAGGCCCGATATTGTTAAGGGCCTTATACAGACCACACCACCGTTTAACAAGTCAGGGCCGCCAAGGCAGAAGCACACCAGGCAGAAAGCCATTGCATGGAGTCACTGTTGGTCGAGGCATGCTGCAAAATCTGGTGGAGACAGGCGTCAGCATGGTGGAGATTACCCGAGGAGGCATGACCAGCACAAGATAGCAACAACTCGATCAATTTTACACCTCTTTCTTCAGGCTTTATGCCCGCGCCAGGAATTGATGGCGAGCCTAGGGACAGGGTCACCTCTGGCTTCTTTGATGGAAATGAAGAATTCATAAGTGCTTTCTGCTAATCAAGATTTTAAGAATGTTTGGAGAAAATTAATTTTGCTACTTATATGTTGATTACATTTTCATTTTTGACGATGTTTGTGATCACAACTAGCAAGAGTATTCAATTCATTTCGTTACTCAAAGTAGAAAATAAGTGAATTGCTTATTTAGGAATCACTCGTTCTTATCAAAATAAATATTTTTTTTTGACCTATACATTTTAAATATTATAAAATAACTTATAAGTATAATCTACTTAGAATATTTGTCTCTTCTCAATTAACTTATATGCCGCTACCAGCCATATTTATTTGTCTTTTTAATATAAATCTTTTTAATATTCCTATTAGGAAAAAAAGAGAGAAAATAATTAAATGCTAAAAGAATAGTCATCGCCGTATAAATTTCGTGCATAAAAACCAATGGAAAAATTCAAAAGACGTGTTAATTTTGACACAATTTAATTTTCAAGTGTCAATTTTCAAAATGTAAAACTCATGTATTTATTAATTAATTAAAATATTTTTATTAATTATTTATTAAATATTTAATTCTAATAAAATATAAATAACTCACCCCACCTCCACCACCCCTACCGTTTCGGGGACTATTCCGAGGATCGTTCCGGCCACCACTCTTCTCCGACGATCGTTCCTACGACTGCTCCGATTCCGACAAATATTACGGCGACCGTTCCGCTGTAGTTTTATTCCGACGACTGCTCTAATTTCGGCAATTTATACAATATGGTCACATATTCACAATTTAGATAGACACGTATTATTTTTCAGTCACAAATAATAATTTTTATACGTCAAAGATTATTTTACGGTCACAATTCAAAAATTTTGTAGATTACAATTAATTCGTTGGTCACAGATTTCAAAATTAGTTGATCACAGATTTTTTTACGATCACAGATTATATAATTTTTAGGTCACAGATAACAAAATGGTTGATCACATATTATATTTTTAATCACAGATTACCCAATTTTAAGGTTACAGATTATATTTTTAGTCACAAAACCAAAATCACCAGATCATCCACCTGCACCACCGTCAACTGCCACCACCATTATCAACCCACCAAACACCACATCTGGTCAAATACTACTACACACCAACAGCGCCACCACCATCGTAAGCAAATCTGACTAGCAACAACCGTAGTATAGACATGGAACCGACGAAAATTTCAGATCACCGAACCCACTACAAATCGAACACTCTGATCTCTTCATTACACTGGCGGCGACGACGCACAAACCCACCATTACAGCCGCAACAGCGATGTTGCAAGAGAAGTCGATCTGAGCGCTGCCACCACCACACAAAACATCACTACCACACAACCGCCAGATCCACCACCACACAAAGCATCGCCACCACCCAGCCACTAAACAAAGCACGGCCACCACCCAACCATCGATCTACCACCACAGACGCCACCACACAAAACACCTCAGATCCCTCCCCAAATTTTCTTTCTCGATCTTGAAAAATGGTTGATGAAACCCCACAACAAACTCTACCACAGACAACCCATAAGCCGCCATCCACGACGAAAGAGACTGAAACGCAGCCATAGACCACCAGTGGCGTTGGAGATGTCTCCGACGGCGGGTGCTCCTATTGAACTCTAGCAACGGCGAGGGCGATGCCGCTATCGGCGCTCACATCGCCCACTACGAGGGCGGCACAACAGCGATGGCGCCACTGCTCGACCCTTCGATGGCTGGAGCTCCTCAATGGCGACGGCGATCGAAGGGTAGATGAAAATGGAGGGGGTAGAGAGAGACGATGAGAGAAGGAGAGGTAGAATAAAAATGATTTAGGGTTTGGGATTAGGTAGGGTGAGTACAATATTTAATTTTTAATTCAATATTTGAATTTTGATTAAAAAATCTTCTAACCCGATTTTTGCACACTGAAATTAAAATACCTTGAATTATGTAATTTCCTCAAAAACCAATCCTTAATATACCCTTCACTGGCTTAGGACAAAATAACAATTATTTTAGATTATTTTAAGGTAATTAACAAAGCTATCCAAGCGTTTTCTTCTCGATATCTCTTTCCTTCCCAATTTGGCCCATTTTTAAACATTACCAACCGTCAAGGATTTGATATAAACAATAATAAAAGTTGGAGTTATTGTAGAAGGCAAACTCTTAGCCTAGGATGCCTTCACACGCAAAATTATGTTTGGTTGGGATGCATTGACCTTCAAGTGAGTTGATGTCTTCTCTTAAAAGAACTTACAAGTATAAGAAGATTTACAAAACAAAAAGACCATTTTTCTACGAAATGAGTCACGATCGATTACACTCTGATGATTTAAGTTTTATCTCAAACACATGTTAAGTATTGCCCCCGAAATACAGATCAAATCCACCAGACGAGAAACTAAATTTTGCACTACTGCTGAGTCATCAAACCTATCCACCAAGGGATTCGTGGTACCCTTTTTTTGAAGTGGAGGAAAGAAGGAAATCCTATTCTTATTCCCAGAAATAGTAACTCATGAACTAAAGAATGATTCTCTCTACTACATTCAATATAAGAATAAAAACTTTCTCATATTTGTATATCCCAGAGGAATGAATAGAGGATTCCAAAACTGGATTAGGAGGCAAATTCAAGCTTTGAGCGAGCGGGGCTTTCATTATGCAGTTCACGTCAGTTCACTTTTGAAGTTATGAGTTGGACATCTAACACTCGTGTCAAGGTAGGGGACATTTTTCTTCTCCCTAGAGCTCTAACCTAGCATCGAGTGAATGAGTTAAAATGAACAAACAAGGAAATGAAATGACCATTTCTTACATTACTATTAGCATAGAGTTATTGAGAACTGAAAATTCAATATTTTCTCATGCTTCTTATGGGTTTGTGATACTTTTACTCAAACTTTGTTTTCTTTTATAGTATTTGTTATTTAGAAGATCTGTTCGCTTCATAGCGAAAAAGTTATAGGTATAGTGGTGTCAATTAAGCCAGGCTAGCCTAACTCCAGAGAGAACGGTGGTGACAATCGAGCTGAGCGGCTCGTCGGCTCGGCTCGGCTCGTACTGTAGCGGCCCACGAGCCGAGCCTGCTCGTTTTTTACGAGCAGCTCAACTAGTTTTTTTTTTTTTTTTTAAGAAGGATAGTTAAAAAAAATAAAAATAGGCGAGCCCGAGCCGAGCAGCTCGGCTCGCTACAGTACGAGCTCGTGGGCAAGCCGAGCTCGCCCACGAGCAACGAGCCGGCTCGTTTGCCACCCCTAAGAGAAACGTGACTTAAATTTATCTGTCACATTTTCTATTCAGGATCTCGAGTGTCCCAAGGTGCATGAACCTTTTGGCCCTGTACAAATATTTATAGTACATAAAAACTTCGAAAAAGAGATGGAATTAATTGCGCAAAATTCACACTAGCCTGCAAATGCAACCTTCACAGATATTTCCGTAAATTCTTACTACCATTTTCATGAAATAAATGGACATCACAGACTCTTTGATCTGGTTTAAGATCAATTTCTCTTCTTTGAAGAGGAGTAACTAAAAACTTGTATCTTGAACAAAGTACAATAGGAAACGGCAAAGCATTTGGAAGAAAATCTTATATGTACTGAGTCGAAACTCAAATGTCAGCATAAGAAATCAACAATTTTAAGCATGCGGTATTCACAATGACTTTACATTTTCAGAATCTGATGTCTTCATTTCACTTTATGTTCTTGGTTGGTTTCTCCTATGAGTGGAATTTTCAGAAAAGATCAAGTTTCGTCAAATGCCATCACCTAGAAAGCCAAGAATACAAAATAAGACTACGGGGTTTAACAAAATCGATAATATATGTATATAATTTCATCATCAATCTCCCGATACTCAGGTTAACAAAGATGGAAAGATAGCTTCGAAGAATTCATAAACACTTGTAAACCACATCTAGAGAAGTAAAATTTGCTAAGAAAGATTTTTCGCGATGAAAAGCTAATTAGAATTGCAGCCGTACTAAGCTTGTGTGATGAGTGATTGTTTGATTACGAGGAAGGAATATCTGTCAACATTCTGTTTCCTCTTCTGCCGATGAAAAGTCTGTGAGCTATATCAACAAAACAGGAGAGAAGATTCCGAGATTTTTAAGCAGACCCACCCTTTTGGTTATGTAGATACTAAGATTCCTCTCACTGCGTACTGCAGACTAAAGTGAATATTCAAGTTCAATCCTTTTTTTTTCTTTTTTCTTTTTTCTCTTCTTCTTCATTTTATTTATTTATTATTATTATTATTTTTTTTTTTTTTGTGAAAATATCAAGTGGATGAATAAGGATATTGACAAAAGTCTTTCATTTGTCTGTAGCTAGTGATAGACAATTCCATCTAATATTTTTATGGAAGTTTCCATCTCAACTAGCCAGATTTTCAGAGGGCTTGCTGTAGTTAGATTCGTAGAAATTTATGTCAGCTAGCATAATATTGTATTATAGATCTTCAAGTTGATATAAACACGACTTTGCGGTAAACGTTAAGCTTCAAATGTTCCTAAGGAACGCCAATTTCTTGCTCGTGTTCGGTTTCCCAGGACACAAGCAATAAGAAGAGGTCATGGCATCAAAGACTAATGGTGAGTATTAAAATTAATGCCCGCCCAAGCCCAATACCCACCAGGGAATACTTAGATGCGGGGGATATGGGCCGAGGAAAATTGATTAGGCAGCACTTTTCAAAGATCGTAGTTCACAAGACATCCGACTAATTCAATAAGTGAATGTTTGGTATATAATACTAAACATTCTACTAATTCAGTAAATGCATATTTGGCAAACAGTACTGAACGGGACTAGACAAGACAATAATGAGCATTATAAATTAAAAGTAGGTGCCGTGAGCATGGCAGGAAGTATCAGACATTACCTGGCCACAAACTGGACAACTATCACTTCTTTCCATCCATTCATATATACAACTGAGATGGTAATGGTGAGAACATTTTGTAAATATCTTGGGGTTTTCAGTAGTATATTCTGCAGGAAAAGAAGGGAACAAAGGTAAGAAAAAACAGAATCCGGGATATTCTAATCCATGAATTACACTTGAAGCCGCAATTATCAAGTGAAGCCAATAGGTAAAGAAAGACTGTGAGCACAGGAGAGGAATTCAATTCCACCACTGGGTCAACGAAGAGATGAAGTGGATTCTAAATATGCAAGTCACTACAGTATATCAGACAGCAAATGAGAACCACCTTAAGGTTCTGTTAATAGTAATACAAAGATAGTATATAAGACATTGCTACGATAGTTTCTAAAAGAAACTGCCGGAAAAACTAATTACATATCATTTACCTTCAAGACATGTAGGGCAGACATCTTCATCTTCTGAAGAAGTGTAAATATGAGCATATCCTGTTGCTATTTTAGCCGTTGAAAGCTTTACTGGCGATTTAGAATCATATTCTTCTGATCCTTCTTCACATTCAAACTCCTTCCATTTCTTTGTGTTACTCAAAGATTCAGAATCTTCATCTACTTCACTTCTTCTAAGCGGTTCGGTCTCCTCGTGTGAATGAGTCGAGCCTTTCTCCCTTCTAGAGATCAGTCCATCACGCTGCAAGAGAAAATATCTTGGATCTGCATCATAAGGCAGAGGTCTTGGAGGAGAGCGGTACATATCAACTATAGAGTTATCAAGGGACATAGAAGAACTTAAAGATGACGTCCCTTGAGTGGATGAAGGAATCACATTTTCTCCACCTCTATGAAACAGTGATGTATACTGTAGGACGAAACAATGAGCTATAATCAAATTTACATATTCCAGTTATCCTCGTTCAAATAGTGTCAATAATGTTATGGATTAACCTTAATCTCTAACTCCGAGAACAAGAATAAAACGAGAAAGATATCAAAAAAGAACAAGAACACACAAATTTATAGTTGATCGCACTTTAATGTGAGAGTTGTGTCCACTCACCAATGTAGATTTTTCACTATAAAGAAGAAGATCAAGTTTTACAATGAGAGATCCCACACATCTTTATTTTTTCCCGTGCGGGCCCACCCTCTTATTCCTTTATCTACTGTAGGAACTTGGGCATCCTAAAAACAAATCTATGAATGCACAATATATGCCTAAAACAACACATAACATACATGTCCTATAGTGAACAAGTATGCAGAAAAGACAGTGTGCTGAATCAAAATTGAATCTTTGAATTAAAGTTGACCTAATATTAATAGACAAGAAATCATTTGAAGTCTACCATATGTAAGAAGTTCTGAAGGAAGCATTGAAGGCATGTACAGTTCCTATATATCGAGCTGTTCGGATTACCAAAATCTTCGCATTCATCCCTCAAACAGCAACAAAAAGACCCCATAATTACCAGCTTCAGTCAACTTTAATCCCACAAAACTCCTTCCCCCCCAAGTAGTCTCAACAATTCTCGAATTCGATCCCAGAAGCTTTGAAAATTGCAACCTATGGAATCGAGATGGTTAAGGAGAGATGACAAAAAGCTCGTAGAATTTCAAGTAGCTTCCCGAACCAGCGCGTTCTCTTTATAAAAGAGAAAAATTCTTATAAGCTTAACTTAAATTTATATTTACCTGCGAAACAGAAAGAATAATATATTATCAGAAAGCTCGAAAATTAATTCCTGGATCAAATAAATATAAATTGCTAAAAATATGAAATCAAAACTAAAATCAATGTGTCTTTTTGTGGTGCTTGAGTGTGTATTTCATTAGAGAACTTCAATAGTGAAGAATGAGACTTTCTCCCAATAATCAAGCTGCAAAATCGATTATCGACCAAAATTCCCAACAGAATATGATCGCAAAATCGAAAACTGAATACACGATTCGTGAAAATTTCCAATTTCTTTTAAAATCAAGCAAGCAATAATCCGCTTATACGCATAAAAATACATGAAGATTATTTTTTTCCAAACAATCGCCAAAATTTACAATTCATTCATCAAATATAGAAAACCCCATTACAGATTACACGATTAAAACAACAATCAAAGCATATAAAAGAAAAAAATTGAAAATTAATTGGTAACTAATTTTTTTTTAAAAAAAAGTACCTAAGCTTATAAAAAGATAGACGATCCTGGAGAAACAGGAGCCGAGAAATCCGAGGTCATATGTTTTAAGAGATTTTGTATCTATTTATTTCTGTTTAACTTTTTCCCCAATATAAATAGTAGTATGTGAGAAGGCGACGAATTTTTTGGTTTTCTGCTGACAATTATTAATTAAAGCTACCCGGCTTTATTTATATGTTTATCATCAGAGAATTTATTGATGTATTAAAAGGTAGTTAAAAGTAGTCCATATTATTTTGGAAGAATATATTTTGAAATAGTAAATTGATGAAGAATGTGTTGTTAAAAAAGAAAGAAAAATTATGTGGAAATTACACCATACCCTACTTTTGGAGATCCCAATTCTAAAATCAGATTTCATGTTTTTATTTTCAAAAATTAGATATTTTAGATATAGATACAGTTTTTTTATATTTAATTAAATATTAATAATAATATTACAAAAATTAATTTATATATACCCACACCACCCCTAAAATTATTTAACAAACCCTAACTCTCTCATCCTCGTCTCTCTCATCCCGAATTTGAAACCATCGCCGTCTCCGCCTAGCCCCCGTCTCTCTCATCGCCCGCTCTCTCTCATCCTGAATTTGAAACCACCACCGCTTCTGCCTAACCCCCGTCTTTCTCATCGCCTGCTGTATAACACCAAGCAATTCTTGAAGCCAGTGAGAAGGCCAAGAAAATCCACATAGTTGATTTTGGGATTATTCAAGGAGTCCAATGGGCGGCACTTTTGCAGGCTGTGACCACCAGATCCGTCGAAAAACTCGAAAGAATTCGGGTATCGGGTATTCCGGCGCAGTCTCTAGGAGATTCTTCGGCGGCGGCGGCTCTTTTGGCTGCTGGGAATCGATTCCGTGAAGGAATCCAATGGGCGGCACTTTTGCTGGCTTTGGCCACCAGATTCGCCGAAAAACCCAAAAGAATTCGAGTTTCAGGTATTCCGGCACAGTCTCTGGGAGATTCTCCGACGGCGGCTCTTTTGGCTATTGGGAATCGATTGCGTGACTTTGCCAAGCTGCTGGATCTGAATTTTGAGTTTGAACCTGTTTTGATACAGGTTCAAGAGCTTAACGTGTCGAGCTGTGGGTACGGTGTTTTGTGTACGGTGATGTTTTTTGCGTGGTGATGATGAGTCGGTGGTTGTTCTGTGGTTGTGCGCAGTGGTGTGCAGAACGGTATTGGTGAGATGCTGGCGGCTTTTAGGTGACGGTGACTTTGTTTGATTCAACGGTGGCGGAGGATATGTTGGATGTGATGGTGGTGTTGGCGGTGCTGTGCTTGACGGCGGTGTCGTGATCATGGTGGTGAGGTGGTGTTGTATAGTCTCTGTGACCAATGTCGTGACCTATGATGTGACCTAAGCCATGTGTCGTGACTTGTGCTGTGACCTGAGCTATATGCAAAATATTGTATGACACATGCTGTGACTATCAATAAAAACCTGAACTATGTGCAAAAGTATTCTGCGACCTGTGTTGTGGTCATCTGAAATAAACATGTGACTATCAATATAAACTTGAGTCATGTGCAAAAATATTCTGTGACCTATGCTGTGACCAGTTGAAAATAATCTGTGACTATTAACAAAAAATGTGACATGTGCTGTGACCATTTGAAAATAACCAGTGACTATTAACAAAAAATGTGAAATGTGAGCCTTATCATGTTATCAATCATTATAAACAAACAACCATGCGTTGTGACTTGTGACCAGGGCTGTAACTTGTGACTTATGACTTGTGACCTAGACTGTGACCAACTGTACAAAAAATGTAACGGAGTTATCGCCGGAGTTGGAACAATTGCCGGAATTGGTCACCGGAATAATCGTCGGAACGGTCGTCGAAATCGGAGTAGTTGCCGGACGGTTGCCGGAATCGGAGTAGTCGTCGGACGGTCGTCGGAGGTGGGTGGGTTAATTATATTATATATATATATATATATATATATATATATATATATATATATATATATATATATATATATATATATAAAATAATATCCCTTTTTTTTTTTTAAATCACATTCAAAGAAATCAAAATAAAAAATATCATCTGAGATATATGAACTTGGGCCTAACTCCATTCTTGTAAGGACACCACTGGCACTCCCTTAACAGGAATTCTTAAAACAGTGATTCATTTCTTCCTTCTATGCGTCTCACAGCCTTTCCACTAGGCCTTTACGCTTTGAGGAGTCACTCAGGGCTTATTTTAAAAACAGTTTAAATTTTAACTTGGAGGTAAGACATGCTCTTATCATATACTCAGCATGAAACATAAAACTTTACAAAAGAATTACAAAATCATGAAAATTTATGAACAGAAAATGTTCTTAAAGGATCTGGAACTAATATTAATTATTAGCACCATATCTTAGAACTATAAAACATACCTACCGGAATAATCCATCGGTAGTTTAAAATTTAAAACAACATATTTATATATATAAATAAAAATATATAAATATATATGTGTATGTATAGATTAAAAATCTGATTTTTGAAATGTGAAAGATGTTTTTTTTTTGAAATAGTGTAAAGATAAGGTAGAATTTATGAATTTTTCCCAAAAATTATTGATGTAATAGAGAATTTTATTTTATTGAAGAATGCGTGGATTTACATAAGTAGAAGAGTGAGAACGAAAGTTTTAATGTGTACCAAACTGGAGACAATTACTTTTCAATTCATTTACTTTAAGATAAACAGTGTCATCGATTATAATTTTGATAGATTTTAAAATATTATAAATTCTAATAAATTTCATGGATTTGAATAAATTTTCTATAAATTTCTTAAGAATCTTATAAAATACGGTGAAATTTCAAAAAATTCGATGATATTTATTTTTAAACTTGAAATCCATCCAAATCTTTTAAAATTCATCTATTAATGAAATCTTTATAAACCTACTAATTATTGAATGTATCTAAATTTTGAAGGATTTCATTCAATTTCATTAAAATCTGAATTGGGGACATAAATTTTAATGGATTGAAATCATTAGAAAGATTTTGAAAATCGATCACAATTTGAGAACACCTCCAAGTTTTTGGATTGCTAAATTTGAATATAACTAGAATTTATTCTTCAGAATAATTTACCGAAAAGAAGAATTTCTTTCTAGTATGAGAAAAAAATTGCATATTATTATCGATAAAAATAAAAATAAGTATGTGAACCTTCCTTATTAATGTTGGATTATTGTGTTTGGCATAGCTCATTATCATCTTAACTGGTCATTTTGATTTATCTTTTCGTGAAGTTATTAATGTTATTAAAATTGAATTGCACCAACAAGTTCAATAGGAAAAAAAAATCTAAAGTGATGAATCATAGACCAAATATCGAAATTACGTTTTTCTCCCAATCTTATATGCTTATAAACTAACTTAAACGTAGACTCTTTCGTTGGGCTTTGATAAGTGCATTTTGTACACTTATCTAAACTATTAAATTATAGTATTTGTTAGTGATTTGGTTGAATTATAGCTTAACTTTGTGTTGATTATATTTGTTAGGTTGAACTCAATGCAAATTGGTGAATTTGAAAGAAATGAACGAAAAACATATGAAAACGAAGGAAATTCAAAGTTTGGGGACCAAAGTGTAAACATCCAATAGTTGATTCGGAGCACAAACAATGAATGAAGATCATATAGGATCAACTGGATTCATTTGGAGGTCAAATGAGTGAAATATAGTATAAATATTTTCACAAATCAATTTTCAAATGAAGAAGTTATGCTACGGATTTTTAACCTCAACTTGAAACCCATTTTCGGATAACAAACGTTTGAATTGGAAAATCTGTACTTATATAGGAATTGTATTCCTTTGAATTACCTTTCCAACGCATTTTGAATCAACTCAATCGGATACTTGTAGATAAAGTTATGACTAAAATATCGGAGGCTGTTCAGGGACAAAACTGAGTGCGCGCAACACTTTATTTTCCCCAGCCTGAGAGTCATTTGGTTCTATGACGCACACGCAATAGTTATACACGTGCACAGACATTTTTTTGTGGACGAATCTTTAGTTTCCTTTCGCGATTCAAATTCTTTTGGAAATCAAATTGGACATGATTTTGACATATTTTCTGACTCTTATAAATAGAGAACGTGAGATACACATTGAAAAAAACCTCTCTTACCTCTTCATACACCATAGTTTCATCAAATTCATCAAGAACAAGATGTCAATTGCTATATTTTGAGAGAGGTGATCAAGCAATAACAAGGAATTAAAGGTCAATTACATCAAGGTTTTGAAGAATTTAACCGTAGGTTTGAAGATCAACATCTTTTGATTTATTTCATGATTCGGATGATATTTTTCTATTTTTCTTTTTGTAATTTCTATATTAGCATGTTAGATTAGATCCACTTCTGTATTGAATGAAGACGAACCCTATTGTTTATCTGTTTTAATTCAATACTACTAGTTTAGTTTATTTTTTGAGTTTTTCGATTAATTTTGCAGACCATTGCATTATTTTATTGATTGGCAACCAATTAGTTGCTTATTGCAGTGTTGGGAGACTCACAATAAGTTTAGAATGCGGTAAGATTAATATATGTGCAATAGATGTTAGGAATAATATTTATCACATGTGCAATCATATAGATAATCTAAACTTTAATGCATTCTAATAATTCGAATTCAGACTATGAATAGATTTGGGTAATTAGTCAGGACTATAATAGATTTAACAGAATTATCGATTGTCAAGAACACATAAACGGAACTAGATTACTAATCAAGAATTGAAATAGATAGTAATAGACGGATTCGAAATCCAATACAATCATCCATAAATTGATAAAAACACATTTTTACCGCTTTCTTAGATTAATTTAACATAAAACATAATCAAACTCTATTTTGTTTACACAATTCAAATTTCGTACATAATTAGTAAATTTGAATTGAATTTATTCTATGTGCAACGATGCTCTCAACTCATCAATTCTATTACTTGTCAACGATCTCATACGCTTGGGGGTTTTGCACGAACAAGTTTTTCACGCCTTTGTCAAAGAATAATTTAATTTGAGTTTATTAGTTTTATAGTATTTAAGTTTTTATTTTATTTTATTTTAGGATATTATTTACACAACTAATTTTTTTGTTTATTTTTTGGCAGTTTATGCAAAATTCTAAAAAATCGAGCTCCTACCATTGGATCTCTAGATCGAAAGAACTTTAAGACAACGAAGAAAAGAACGGAGAGAAGTAAGAGACATGGCAAAAAATAAAAATAAATCAAATTCAATTACCACCACATGCGCCAAAACAACCAAATCCAGTTCTTATGGATTATTTAAATCACATACCTGTTCCTGTGCTACCGACTAGACGTCAGGTTCTCAGGAAAATCAACTAAAAATCCTCATGAACACATACAAGTTTTCCTGATGCTTTGCGAGGTGATCAATTATGAATGCATATCAGTCGATGCTTTTCTAATGCACCTATTCCCTCATACTTTAAAGAAAAGCGTATGAGAATGGCTAAACTCACTACTTCCTGGGAGTATTGTTTCGTGGAATGACATGGTACATAGATTCACCTTAAAATTCTTTCTACCTTCTCGAGTCCATCAGATCAGAAATGAAGCTACTACATTCAAGCAAAAGGACATCGAGAGTTATCCGAAGCATGTGAAAGATTTAAGGATTACTTCAGAAAGTACCCCAATCTAGACATTTCTAAAAATGATAAGGTCTATATCTTCTATTTCGGCCTACATCCTGAATACCGTAACATGGTCGACGCTTCAGCATGAGGGTCGATCATGGATATTCCCTTAAACAACGTCTTAGATCTCTTTGAGAAAATAGCAGAAACTCAAACTATGCGGCCAAGAGAAGGGGAAACTTCGAGGAAAATAACATGTATTCCCAACATTGACGCAGTTACATCATTGACAACCCAGTTGGAAGTATTAGCAAAGAAATTGGACAAACTAACTCATAATGTGAGCATGGTGTACCATCGACACAAGTTTGCATATGTTGTGGGGCAGATCATATAACTACAAGTTGTCATTTAGCCTCAACCCACATTTATCAGCCTGAGGAAGTCAGTTATGCACAGAACTTTTAAAGGTAGCAAAATAATCCTTACTCCAACACCTATAATCCAAATTGGAGCAAGCATCCTAACTTCTCTTTGGTTAATAATCAGGGTCAAGAATGTCAGATTCAGAGCAACCCACCACGATTTCAACAACAATAAGAGAAGAAGTCATCGTTGGAAGAATTAGTGGCTAAGTTTATTACCAAAAGTGAGACTAATTTTCAGAACCAATAGACTATTCTTCATAATCAACAGACATCAATTAAAAACTTGGAAACTTAGGTAGGGCAAATAGCAGTTGCATTAGCCAACGGACCACAAGGTACTCTGCCCAGTGACGGATCCAAGATACTAAGTCATCTAGGGCGGTCGCTGATAGCCGCAATAATAAAATTATTTATTAATATTTAATTAAATAATGTTAAAAATATTCAATAAATATATAAATGCACTAAAACGTGAAAATGTTATATACATTTGAAAATAAAACCCAATACAATATAAAATAATAAGAAAAAAATACATTTTTCAATCATACATATACGATCAAGTTTCATGTTTTTTATTAACTCAAACGAAACAATTTATACGTAAAACATGATTAAATGGTAAAGACGAGCTCTGAGTTTGGGTGAAAGTTATGTAAAATTTTGAAAACAATTATTTTTAAAACTAAAGCTATTTTTGACCTCAAAAGGAAAAATTATTTTTCGAACTTTTAAAAGAATAAAGAACAACGGTTAGATTGTTCAAATTTGAATTTTATAAAATAAATTAATAAAACCTAACAATAAAAGTACATATATCATAAAGTAATAATTTGAGTCAATAAAATGTTTAAAGAAATTATTTTGAAAACGAAAACTAATAATATATGATTGTTTAGTTGTTATTTATTGTATTGAAAATTTAAACAAAAAGTAGAAAAACAAAGAATTGAACCACATACCTCTATTGTACAAAATGATCTTTCTTCCATATGAGATAGACTTCTTTTGTTGAACATTGGTACAACTACTAATTAATATTGTTTACCTTGTTTGAAAATCAAAAGAGAGAATGTTGTTGAAGGGAATCGAACCCAGGTATCTCATGTAAAAATACATATTCTCTTCCAAATGATCTACACATCATATTCTCTTCCTAATGATCTAACACCATTAATTAAGTTTTCATAAAAGTTAATTAATTTTTTTCCTGGCGGATCCAGCACGGGCGGCATCGCCGAGTGCTGGATCCATCCCTGACTCTACCAAGTGACACAAAAAAAAAACCCACGGGAACGGGTATTAGCAGTAGAAGCTGTGAATTATGCAATTATTAAGACACCAGAAATTAAGCGTACAACCCTAGTTTGAGCATATGTCATGCCTATTCCATTCTCTCAAAAACTTTAACGGAAGCCAAAACAAGAACAAGTCTAGGCCATTACAACAAGAAGTAGAGTTCAATTGCCAGAAATTACTGTGAAAAGGAAAAGGATAGAGGAGAAACAAGTACATACCACAGACGAGGAACTAGTGGTACATTTTGAAGAATCATCAAAGATTAATCAAGAAGAACAGTCAAACAGTCCAAAGGTTAAGATAATCGTTCCTGCTAATAAAAACACACCCCCAGTCCTATTCCCTTAAGGGTTGCAGAACAATAAACTGGACAAACCATTCAAGAAGTTCTTGGATGCTCTCAGCCAACTTCACATCAACATTCCCTTCATTGACGCCATTCAATAGATTCCAAATTACACAAAGTTTCTAAAGAGATGTCGGCTAAAAAGAGAAAGTTGCCAGTAGATAAAATAGTGGCTCCGACAGAAGAGTGCAGTGCAATCATAACGCATATGATCCCTCCTAAATTAAAAAATTTAGGGAGTTTTAGTGTACCTCGCTCTATTGGAAATTCAACTAATTTAAATGTTTTAATTGATTTTGGAGCAAATATTAATTTGATGCCACTGTCTATCTACATGAAATTATGGTTGAATGATCCAAAAGCAACATCAATAATCCTACAGTTGGCTAATAGGACACTCAAGCATCTTTATGAAGTGGTAGAGAATCTGCTCATTAAAGTTGGAGATAACTTCTTTCCAACTGATTTCATTATCCTTGATATAGATGCTCAACATATGTTGTTAATTTTGGGAAGACCATTCTAATCTATTGCACGAGTATTAATGGATTTTGAAAAAAGTGAAATAATTTTAAAGGTGGAAGAAAAATAACAAAGTTTCACCATGAATGCTCCACTCAACCAACCTCCAGATATTGAGGAATGCCGAAAGTTCAATCATTGGGAAATTAACAAGAATATGAAGGACAAAGGTGGAATTGTTGGGCAGGACAACAATTTAAATCTTAAAATCTGGAGGTTTAAAGATGACTTCAAAAACAATTGCCAATGTAGCCGATGCAAGGCTGAAAACTCTATTTTCAAGCCGCCATAAATAGCCAAAACAATAAAGTCAATCTAATGACTATAAATAAGCGCTTATTGGGAGGCAACCCAATTTTCTTTCTTTTTGTTTATTTTACTTTTTAGATTTATGATTAGGAATTTTTATTCTTTTAGTAGTATAGGGTACATTCATCCCCATATTTCTCTTTAAGTTGTGTATGAGCTTACTACAAATTGTTTTATGTTGTGATTGTTTTTTACTATTTTGAAGGAACATGTCACCTGAACACATTGGATAAGGGAAAAGACATAGCAAGTGAGCCAGAACTTTCATGCAAGTCCATCCACCACCTTCAAATATATATCAGGGGAGTACTTAGTTCCATTCTTTGCCCTTAATTTTTATATATTGCATGTTATATATATATATATTTTTGTGACATTGAGGACAATGTCTATTATAAGTTTGGGGGTAGAAAAACATTGAGTTTCAATTGGTTTGTGTGCTTGTTCGAATGCAAAAAAATAAAATTTATTTTCAACTTATTTATTGTTTTTGTGTGCTTGTGTGGGTTGTATAATTTTGCTTACATGCATATATTTGGAATCATGTATTAGATTATAAATTGTGAAAAAGTTACGTGTTAATGTTAATTTATGTTTATTTATGTGAAATTTGATGTTTTTATGCACAAAATTTATGTTTTGCATCATGAAAAAAAATACTCTGATTCAAAATTTGAATAGGTGAAAAAATTAGTAGACATTAGATGCTAAATCCTAACAACTACTAAATTATACATCTTTAAACCAATTTTAGCATAGTTTGGAGGTGATTGAGCTGTTGTATGCAGACATTGAGATATATGTGAATTTCATGTGTGTTAAATTTTGTGTGGATTGTCTAATATTAATAAGATGAAAATTTGGTAAAAGTCTTAAGTTAGAGGTTGATTTTTGAGAATAAGTGTTTAATAATGGGTATTGCACTATTCATTGCATGAAAAGAGAAAATATTTGTCTTATTGTGAAACTTATGTTCGTAGCCTTTATAACTCAAGTAATTAAGCCTGCAAAGGTATCTAAAAATTGGTGCATATAGCCATCTGACTTGAGAGTTATCTGCCAAAAGTTCGCTACAATGGTCATTTAGAAAGTTTAATGAAGAGATCCATACATAAGATAAAAAAAAAAGGAAAATTAAAATCAAAAAAATATTATTACATGCTTTGATTAAGTTCTGAACACTCATTTGTAAAAATTAGACTTTTGGCAATGGATTATTAACTTAATTGATTCTTAGAGGTTGAAGCAATAAAAAATAAGGAGAAGCTACATTTATTAATGTGTTGAACTACAAATAGTAAGATCTAACCAAACTAGAGAGTGTAAGGAATAATATATAAATTCAATCTTAGATCACACCATGGGAAAAGTGAAAAGAAAATTAGTTTGAGGTGTGAAACTCACGAGATGAGAACGACAAATTTGACTATTGAGGGTTGAGATTTGAGTTACTTTATAAATTTATGATGCTTGACATGAATTTTCACACACACACACACACACACACACACACGTCGATTTTACAATGAATAAGAAGAAATTAATTCTAGAATTGTGATTTTGTAGCAGTTCATAGTATTAATACATGTATTCCGATTTTGAGACAAAAGGCAAATTATCTAACCATATGCGTGTTTAAAATTTTTGGTTAAGTTATGTTATAATTTTGTTTGAAGACAAACAAATGTTCAAGTTTTGGGTGTTTTCGAATTAAATTTATTCCTTATGGAACGATACTCTCAACTCATCAATTATATTATTTGTCAACAATCTCGTACGCTTACGGGTTTTGTACGAACATGCTTAATATTCACGGCTTAATAGTAGAAAATTCCTACAAATTTGGCCATATAAGATATACTATCTCACCGATTGAAAAAAAAGGGTTATTTGAAATTGGCAAAAAAGACTCAAGACATCTATTTTCTCAATAAAAAATAAAAACATGAATATGCCATCTATGAGTTATTTCCTTCAATTAATCCAAGATTCGGGCTCAGTTAATCTCAAAATCAACCACCACAATTAACCAAGAGAACCACAAACACAACTCCTTCCCAAAGCTCAAACTCGGTTGCTCAATGATTCTAGCCCACAAAGGACTAATGGTGGAAAGTTACAGCCAACAGAATAGCCACAAAGGTTGGGTAGAGAAGATGAACAAGATGGGTCTCTCCAAAGATGAGCACAAAGCTCAAAAGGGCACAAAGCAAAAGGTAGAGGCCGTTTTCTCTCTTCACTAGAATATGAGCAGCCGTAACTTATGACTTTTCCACACACATAATTGTGATTAGAAACCAAATTAAATAGGTTAAGAATATGTTAGGCTTTTAGGTCAAAAGAATAGGCCCAATAGAAAAGGAGTAAGTGAACTAATACCTTAAAGCCAACCAAGTCGTTTGGGTTGGGCTATGAGCAAATCTAATTAATTAGACTGCTTCATATGGCCCGAGTGTGTTATGTGTTTCGATTATGGTGTCGACATTTCACTTCACTTATCGGCCTAGACCTATGAAGTATAATCCAGCTAAAAATCGAATAACATCATAGCCCAAGATTTATTGGGTATCAAAACCCAACAAATCTCCACATTGATTCTCAATAAATCTGCAAGCAATCAAAATACACAGTTTATACTCGTACAATCAAGGTAACCAATAAAATTGATATCGCAGACCTTACCTCGTGTTTTGGACCCGAAACATATACCATGTCTGCTTCATGTACTCACCAGGTCTAAGGTCGAGAACACCCAAATAGAAGCAACTAATCACAACAATCAATCAAGAGCAAATAAACATGCGATAGAGATATCAAATAGGATAATATAGATCTTTCAAACATATTCACACAGAACCACAGATTAACACCAAGTCAATCAACAGGCTAACACATACGTAACAAATGCATAAATGACCTCACGAAAATCTCACAACACTTATCCTATCACATTCCGTGTTACTCACTCATCGAGAACACATATCTCACATCATCGCCCACCATGCTAACTAGACTAATCACTCAACCAAACATGTCTAACTGGTAAGTCTCTATAGTTCCTAAGTTCTCGAGATAATCCTCTATCACCACATCACTCCTCCAACCTAAGTCGATAATGGGTCTCCACCTAACAGAAGTGATAGAAGTGTCTCACTCACACTCCACCTGATCAGGGTCTCTTACAGATAAAGGATTTCGACATTTGATCACCTCTCCACCATGATCCAAATGTCACACTCCACATCCAATGGTACAAACCACTATTGTACCCCTAGGCATCTATACTACACCTTACCGAAAGACATACCACATACTAAAAATGCATCACAAACCCACTATGCATGCAAACAAGTACACAAAGTAATAAGATCACTCGAATTCATGACAATGCACTTATCAAAACATATTGAAAATTCACATATAATCATGAAACAGAATTAAGCAATCATACACATGTAAAAAGGAATTAAACATGGATGCACATACAGTAACTAGGCTTACACTCAATAAACCTTACTAGGGTCATCACTCGACCCTATAACCAAATTCGCATCACCTCTCACCTTGCCGTTCTGCTTATCCTTTTTTTTTTATCTTGGGACAGTCCCTAATGAAGTGCCCAAACTTACCACAACTGTAACACCGTCTACCACTAGACTTGTCTCATCTCTTGTCCTTCTTCTTGACACCCTCATCACTCGAGCCACTACTCGAATCACTTCAATCTTGAGCTCTACCCAAACTCGTTTGCTTAAATTTCATTCTACTCCTCATCATATGCAAGTCACCATTTTTCTTATCTTCTTTTTCTGCCTTAATCTCCATTTCCTTACTCTTAAGGGAATTTATAACAATCTTGGGGGGTTAAGGTCCCTACCATACTTAATAGCATTCTTGACCTCTCTATATGACTCAAGCATAGAATTAAGCAAAATAATGGCTTTATAGGTTTCAAACATCTTCTCATCACAATTAACGATGTCTTGAACCAACTTGTTAAAAATATCCAAATTGTCATCAAGATCCTTTGAAGGATCCATTTTAAAGCTGAAAAAACGCTCAAGTAAGTAAAACTTGTTTGGAGTAGATTTGAGCAAATATAAATCCTCCAACTTTTGCCAAAGTTCTTTTATAGAATCGAGTTTTTCAACTTTTCTCAAAACAGTGTCAGACAGGTGTAAAATAATTGAAGTGTATGCAAGCTCATCAGCCTCTTCTTTTTGTTCTTTTGAAAATCAGGGAGAAAATTGCTATCAATGACTTTTGAAACCTTTTGTTAAACCAAATACTTCTCATTTTCTGTTGCCAAATAGAAAAATCACATTTTCCATTGAAAATTCCCAAATCAAGATTGTGTGTTGTCATTTTCAAAGCAAGAAATACAAAGTCACAATTAAGCCACACAAAGTAGTCCTAGGTTCCCAAATATACACCGTTTTAAATTCTCAGGGTTTTGTAAGATTCACGATCTTAGATCAAGAGAATTTTCAAACGAGTAAAGTCTAGGTATTCTAGCAATTTATCAATGCAATCAGAGAGATATCAACATAATAGGTTCACACAGATATATCACAAATGATAATATGCTGTAATTATTCAAAAGAGAAAATTTCAATCATGTAGCAACGAAGAGCAAGTAATTTCTAATTTCTAGCACAAGCAATGGTTACCCATTCATGGTAACCTCAATCATAATGTCACCTCACACGATGACGTACTAGTGCTAAAATTAAAAGAAGATCAACCAATTTAACAGAACGGGCCTTTCTCAGTCTATAATTTATGAGAGATGCGAATTTACTACTTTAGGCCGCAATTTATGGCCTAAAGTAATTCAGTAAACATTCTACAATTTCGACCGTCGGACCACCAGGGCAAAATCGTCCAACTTTTCATGTGCAACCTGAAACACTAAACCGAAAATATCAGTACCTTCACATAATCAAATATAACAAACTGCCTGAAGAGACTGACGTCAAACTCTCAGCTACGTGCCTGTATGCACCACCCCTCTCCTCTGTGCGTGGGGCTCACGCGCCGGTCAGGGAGCAGCTCCTCCTCATGCTGAGTCCTCATGTGGTGTTGGTTTCTTCAAATGGTCACTAGTTTGGCCCAAAATCAAAAAAGAAAGTGCGATTTCTAGTAGAAAAATCTGAACATATTTTTTTTCTAGTTTTCTGCTCGATTTCTGGATAGTTTTTGGCCGAAAAAATCACCACCTAAAGCTATGATACCATATGTGAGTTATTTCCTTCAATTGAAGAAAGATCTGGGCTTAGTTAATCTCCAAATCAACCACCACAATCAACCAAGAGAACTACAAACACAATACCTTCCCAAAACTCAAACTCGGTTGCTCAATGATTCTAGCCCACAAAGTACTAATGGAGGAAAGTTACAGCCAAGAGAATAGCCACAAATGCTGGGTAGAGAAGATGAACAAGATGAATCTCTCCAAAGAAGAGCACAAAGCTCAAAAGTGCACAAAGCAAAAGGTAGAGGTCGTTTTCTCTCTTCCCTAGAATATGGGCAACCGTAACTTATGACTTTTCCACACACGTAATTTTGATTAGCAACCAAATTAAATAGTTTAGGCTTTTAGGTCAAAAGAATGAGTCCAATAGAAAAGGAGTCAGTGGACTAATACCTTAAAGTCAACCAAGTCGTTTGGGTTGAGTCATGAGCAACTCTAATTAACTACTGCTTCAAATGGCTCAAGTGGGTTACATGATTCGATTAGTTCGATTATGATGTAGACATTTCACTTCACTCATCGATCGAGGCCTATGAAGTATAATCCAACTAAAAATTGAATAACATCATAGCCCGAGATTTATTGGGTATCAAAACCCAACACCATCTTATTTGAATAAAGAACTAATTGTAGCTTCCAAAAAAAAAAAGTACAAACGAGTTACTTCCTTCTCCTTCCACCACCATTGCTGCCGTCACCACCACTCCCAAATTTCTCAACGAATACCATGAATGAATTAGCAACATAAGTGGCAAATGATCTCTCTAGTAAAAAATCTGCTACCAAACAAGCTAGTTTCACAGCATTTCAGACATTGTGGCCATTTTAGAATTTCACTTTGGCCCCTACACCTGCATCGACACCTCCGCCTCCATCACGTTCTATAACCAATTAAGGTAATTTTCTGATCTTAAACGGTAGCTTTATAATTAACAAATAAATCAACATATCTGCATATACAACATTGAAAAAAAATGAAACCATATAAAAATTTATTTTTTTGGTTCTAATTCAAAGGTACAAAACCTGTACCAATTTTTTTTTTTTGGGTGCAGGAAATGGAAGAATGTCAAGACAAGTTATTATTGCAATTGTTGTTTAGAATGAGGAGAGATTACGAAGACATGGAGGATTTCAATTTTGGATTTGGAATTTGTTTAACGTGTTTGCTGAGAAATTTTGTTAGGGTTGGGTTGGTTTGGTTGAAAGATGAAGTTTTGAGGGTAAGGTAGGGTTGGGTGGGATGAGCTGGGATTGGGGAAGAAAATAAAATTTAGTTTTGATTTTTTACGTGGGACTCGTTTGCAATTTTTTGAAATATATGGGATTGTGATTCAATTAATTCTTTATTTTTTATTCTTTTCTTTTTGTTTTATTTGAGTATGAGGGATATTCATCATTTTCAATCTTTTTATTGAAAAAATATGTGGCAAATGTCATTTTCGCCAATTTCGGGGTTTTTGCCCAGCATGTTTAATAGGGGGGGGGGGTTTCCCCTTTCTATTTTTTTTTTTAAATTTTCCCTTATTTATTAGGATTTAACGGTACAACTGACGAATGCAGAAGAGTATTTCAAACAAAATATTTAAAATAAAGACCTCTTTCTACGATTTTCAATATATACGGAGTATATTGCACATGGCCAGATTTGTAGGAGGATTTTCGACTATTAAGCTTTAAAATACTAAAAACATAATTCGTATTTAAAACACTAAATACTGAATTAAGTTTGATTTGGATTTAACGAGAATCGGAATCGAACCAAAAATCAATAGTATGGAACTATTTGGTTTTATTTGTAGTATTGGAATCGAATTGGAACTGCAGGTTCCAATTTGGTTCATATTGGAATCAAATTTTATTTTTTTTCAAAAAAATGTTCTGTGAAAAAATTAAAAATGGAAATATTTTTTTTTTTTAAATCTAAAAAACTAACGATTTCGATTCTCTATTCTGAGTGGAGAACCGAAACCAGCCCATTCTAGGGTCTAAAAGCTAGACTCATTTGAAAACGAATCCCAAATTGATCCCAACCAATCAATTTGTTTCGATATGATTCGATTTTTAATGATTCCAAAAAAAATTGTTCCACCTCTACTAAAAACAGTCATGGAACCAATGAAATAATCAACATTAATGCCAAATTACGAGGTGGAGCCCTCATTCACATAATGTCAAATTGTTGACAATTGGTCACTTCCCTTGCCAGGCTATTTTCTCTTAACTATAGATTAATTAAGACCTTTGATCCCCTTTTTTAAAAAAAATCAATTTTTTTCTTTTCAACTACTTATTTTTTAATAAAATAATATTACACGCAATTCAAAAAAATCTTCATTTTTAACTTCACATTCTCTATCAATTTAATATTCCAAAATATATTCTACCTAAAAAATGGGGCTCAAACATGCTTTAATCTACTTTTGTACTGCATTTGTCTGCCTGAAAATACAAGGAATAAGGTAAATTAATAAATTCGAGATTAATGATATTTGGTCATGTTTGATAGAATTTCAATTTTAGTCCAAATAAATAATTAATTTTAATCATATATCTTATAGAATTCACAACTTTTCAATCAAACACTTCATCAACTTCTATCAAAATTAAAAGTCTGATTTTAATTCTCACCAAACATGAGCTTATTATGAGTCTGTTTAAGCCTTGTTAACAAGTTAAGAATGCATTTTAGAATAATATATTGATGGAGAATGCGTAATTAAAAAATAAGAAATTTTTTTGAATTCAGGCGTAATATTATTTTATTAAGCCCCTGTTTGATCCACATCATTTTTTTTATTCTCATTTTTCTACCCATTTTCAACCACACATTATTCAATAAAATAATATTTTTCATCACATCAATAACTTTTCATTCTTTTTCAACCACATATTCCTCATCACATTACTTCAAAAAATGCATTCTTTCATTTTAATATGCACCAAACACACTCTAAAGAATGTGTAATTAAAAAGAATAGAGAAAAAATGTATTTTGAAAAAATTGAGAATTAAACAAGTCATATATACCGAACAAAACACCGTAATTTCAGTTAATTGAAACTACTACTCAATTTAACTTATAGTTGATTGAAAGCAGTCTTTAGCCTTTGTTTGGACTCCGTTACAATTAGATTTTGGGAAAATATATTTTGAAATAGTAATGTTTTTTTGGAGAATGGAGGGGTGGACACAAGGGTGGCATGAGGTCACGTGACCTCTCAACTATTGGACAATTTTTTATACCATTATTTTTTTTTATGTTTTGTCTCAATTTTCAAAATCATTACAAGATGTCAAACGAAATCAAAATAATGCATTCTTAATATTATTTCGAAGTGCTCACGGCCTAATTTTCTAATTTTTAAATGGTGTGCGCGAAATGGTCCGCTATAGCAAATGTTATGACTTATCAAAGTAGACCATTCTAAACTAGTATTTCGAAAAATTCAATAAGATGCTAACTTTGAAAATTCTCCAACCATATGCTTAGCCAAATCAACGAATGGCCTACGTCATCTCGAAATTCGTTGCAAGAACTACATTATAGACATATCGAATGATCCAAATGCATATCGAAAAATAGTTAAAACTATATCAAACGTGCATTTTAAAAAGGGATGTCTAACTTGTCTCTCTCCTTTTTTAATTTTAATTATTTCATTAATATTTATTATTATTATTATAATTTACATATGTATGATTTTTTTGGATATAAATTTTCAAATGTAAAATTTTAAACAATTTTTTTGGCAAGTTTAAGTGTCTTTCCTAACTCAAAATGTCTGCATCTGCCAATGGGAGAGTGTATGATTAAAATTTAAAAAATAGCTTATGTGTAATATTATTTTATGAAAAGAAAATGTACTAAAATTCCTAAGAATTTAAGTGTATATTTCGAATATCTTCATGTTTCAATTTCAATCCATCCCCTCCTTTTCAGTTACAAAGAGAACATATTTATACTGCACTGACCGACATGGTGACTATTGGATTAGACTCACGTGACCTCATCTTCCTAATTGAGATTTTATATCATTGTCTATTCATACAATTAATACATTGATAAATGGTCAGCCGTACTAATATAGTAGGCTGACGTACTGGCCAACATTATTAAAAGTGTTACATCAATCATTTATAAGGATATCCAAATCTATCGTGCGAGACAGCGTCGACTTCATGAGTTTTGGACGTGTTGAGAGCCTCGAAAAGATCTTCAAAGTGGTTCTCTAAGGGGAGAGCTTCGTCCTAAATTGTAATGCTTCTTCCTCAAGATAGTAGCTCAATCTAGACTTCTGCCTTTTGATGAAAGAACTTCGATTTTTGTTTGATTTCATCATAATTTGATCTCGTGGGTCTCTATTTGACTTTCTTGTTGATTTTCTGCCTACGTGGCACTTTTACTTTGAGCCTTGAAGGCGAGGCATAACAACAATCCCCCAAGTCTAGGCATGATTATTTATGTAATACATAGACTTAAATGTAAAATAAATTGGGATTAGAAAAATTCATATGGGGGATGGTCTTTACCATACCTCCATAGTTGGAAACCTACCTGATTCGTGCAAACCCTCCGTACGTGATCTCTGAAGTGGTTTACTCTATAATTTTTTTATCTCTTAGAACTATAGGGGTTATTGAAGCGAGGCAACTCCGAAGTAGTATCTTTCGAAGTGCCTTTATGTATCTGAAGCAGTGGCTGAACTGGTTGAAGTGAAGGGGTCGGACACTCATAGGGCCTCAAAGTTGCTAACTATAAGGCATTTTGTTTTTAATCAATTTGAGAAGCATGAGGCATCCTTAATTATGACACCCTAGTGATTTAATGTTGTGGCATGTTTCCAAGAAAGGACAGTTGAAGCAGTTTGTCTCCCAACACACGCAATCATCGTCGTATTTAATGCGCAATGATGACTGTCTTCCACGTACTTTGTGAATTTCAGGCGCATGAAAGCACGTGGGTCCGATGCTTTAATTTGGACCTTAGAAGACGAGGCGTTAAACGTGTTGAGTGGCCCAGATTAAAACTTTCAAATAGACGGTGGGATGACCCGGATCAAGATCCAATGGCTAGGGTTAAAGGGGGCCTATAAAAGGCACAAACTTTTCAAGAAAATCTTTTATCCTTGCACGAGTCTTTGCATCCTTTTCTTTCAAGTTTTTATAAGTCTTCAGTTTTTCCAAGAACGTTTTGAGTTCATTTTCTTTGAAACTTTTTCTAAGTGCTCATTTTATTCAAGTTTTTTTCTCTTTCTTCTTGTTGTTTTCCATGAATTTCAGTGTTCCCTCTTCTCCGTTATTTTTAAGAAAATCATAAGTATTGTAACTTTTCCTTTCATTTTCAACTTTGTAGAAATTTAAACAATTTTTTTACGTTTGCTGGGAAAAACATGGATCTTAAAGAGTTGGCAAGTGAGATGGGCTAAAAATTACGAACATGGTTGACCTCGTCAGAGCTATTGAGGCTGGACAAGGTACCTCAATTTTTGGTGGGTGTAGGAAGGCGACGACATAGCCTGGGGGCAACCAAAATCTCATCTTCAGTAGATCCGACCCACCTAACTACCCTCAGAGACAAATATAAGACCCCATACAATATAGAACTCATCTCTCCTTTTTCAGCCCTTGTAAGGTTTCCTCCTTTAAGGATTTTAAAAAAAGGTAAACACTTGTCCGTTGCCTTGGACATGAAGAGGTTCAAGGCTGTTACGCGTCCGTGAGGCTCTATATCTCTTTTGATTTTTTGGGTAATCTCATCTCAATTAAAGTTTTGACATTTTCAGGGTTTGCCTCAATGCCTCTCTGGTAGACGATGTAGCCTAAGAATTTTCCAGAAGCAATTCCAAATGTACATTCTAAAGGATTGAGTTTCATATGGTATCCTCTTAAGATATGAAATGCTTCACTAAAGTTCTTGACATGTGTTAAAGTAAAAGAATAAAAAGGTTTATCACATGTTGTGTTAGCCTCCCAATATTTATAATAAGAACTTAGGAAACCCTAGGTATTACATAAAAGACTTAAATACCCTTTAACACTCCCCCTCAAGCTGGAGCATATATATTGTATGTTCCAAGCTTGTTACAAATGTATTTTATCCTTGAGCCCCCCAACGGTTTAGTAAATATATCAGCTAACTGATCAACTGAGTTTACATATTTAGTCTCAATCTGCTTCTGCAACAATTTTTCTCGAATAAAGTGACAGTCAATTTCAATGTGCTTCATTCTCTCATGGAAGACTGGGTTGGAAGCAATGTGAAGTACTACTTGATTATTACATACCAGGTCTATCAGTGAAGTGTGTTCAAATCTAAGTTCTTCCAATAAATGTTTCAACCATGTTAACTCACAAGTGGTATACGCCATTGCCTTGTATTCCGACTCTGCACTCGACCGCGCCACTACCGTCTGCTTTTTACTCTTCCAAGAGACAAGGTTACCACCAACAAATATACAATACCCAGTAGTAGATTTCCTATCTAAGGGTGATCCGCCCAGTCTACATCTGTGTAGCCCTTTATTTGAGTATGTCCGAAATTTTGATATAGCAAACCACAACCAGGAGCACCTTTTAGATATCGGAGAATACGAATCACGACATCCCAGTGACAAATCATTGGACGATCCAAGAATTGACTGATAACACTAACTGCAAAGGAGATATCTGGTTTGGTAACTGTCAGGTAGTTCAACTTCCCAACTAACCGTCTATATTAAGCTGAATTTATTAGGGGTACACCCTGATCTAGTAATAATTTGGTGTTTTGATCCATAGGCGAGTCAATAGGTTTTGCTCCTAGCATTCCTGTTTCACTTAATAGATCAAGGACATATTTTCTCTGGGACAGATAAATGCCTTGACTAGATCGAGCAACTTCAATCCCCAAGAAATACTTTAGGTGCCCCAAATCTTTGGTTTGGAACTTACTATGCAAACACCTTTTGAGTTCTTGAATACCAATGTGATCATCTCCAGTAATCACGATGTCATCCACATACACAATTAACAATATTCTTTCGACTTTACTATGCTTGTAGAAGACAGAATGGTCGACTCCACAACGCTGAAGACCAAATTCAGTGACCACTTCACTAAATCTTCCAAACCATGCTCTAGGAGACTGCTTGAGGCCATAAATAGATTTCCTCAAACGACATACCAAATCAGACTCCCCCTGAGCAACAAATCCAGGAGGTTGCTCCATATATACTTCCTCAGTTAGATCGTCATTTAAGAAAGCATTCTTGATATCAAGCTGATGTAATGGCCAATGAAAAGTGGCAGCCAGAGAGATGAACAAACAAATAGAAGCGAGCTTGGCAACGGGAGAAAATATCTCATAGTAATCAAGACCGTAGACCTGAGTATAGCCTTGAGCAACCAAGCGAGCCTTGAGTTTATCAATTGTGCCGTCCGGATGAACCTTAACGGTGTACACCCACTTACAACCAACTATAGTTTTGTCAGGCGGAAGCGAGACGAGATCCCAAGTGCCATTATGATGTAAGGCAAACATTTCTTCTTCCATTGCTTTTGCCCAACCAGGGTGAGTAAGGGCCTCTGAAACAGATTGAGGAATAGAAATAGAGGATAGAGAAGCAGCAAAAGAGAAGTATGAAGGGGATAGATGCGCATATGAGACAAATTTAGAAATAGGATGGTTAGTACAGGTGCGCTTACCCTTTCGAATGGTAATGGGCATGTCTAGGTCAGACAATGGTGGGTTCGTTAGAGAAGAATCTAAGGGTACAGAAACGATGGGCACAACAGCGGAGACGTCCTTCTGGCGACGAGAGTATACCTGCAAAAGGGTTGAAGAACGATTGGATGGGATAGGATCTGGGGCGGAGGAAGATAGTATAAGGGTAGGGTCAATTTGCAAAGGAAGTGTAACATCCAAATCATCTCGAGAGGATGGGGCAGAAAAGTAAGGGGTGGACTTAAAGAATGTAACATCTGCACACACAAATGAGCGACGTAAGGATGGACTATAACATCAATAACCCTTTTATGTGCGAGAATAGCCGAGGAAGACACATTTTAAAGCACGGGGATCTAACTTGTCCCTACCGGGAGTCAACTGATGAACAAAACAAACACACACAAATATGCGAGGAGGTAAACTAAACAAGGGTGAACGGGAAAAAAGAATGGAATGAGGAATCATGCCGTTCAGGGTAGAAGATGGCATTCGGTTGATTAGGAAGCAAGCTGTAAGAACTGCATCGCCCTAGAAGTGTTTGGGAACGTTCATCTCAAAAAGGAGAGTCCGGGCCACTTCTAGGAGATGTCGATTCTTACGCTCAGCAACCCCATTTTCCTGTAGTGTGTGAGGGCAAGAGGACTGAGAAAAATATTCTCGAGCATTATCACTACGAAGAATACGCACGGATACATTAAATTGAGTTTTAACTTCAGCACAAAACGTACGAAAAATAGAGAATAATTTTGAACGATCTTTCATTAAATAAAGCCAAGTAATTCTGGAAAAATCATCCACAAAAGTGATAAAATAATGAAAAACAAATGTAGAAGTAACACGAGAAGGACCCCAAACGTCTGAATGAACTAAACGAAAAGGACTCAATGCTCGAACATGAGCTGGGGAAGCAAATGAGACACGATGATGCTTACCCAATTGACAGACTCACACTCTAATGAAGACAAATGACCTAAATTAGGAATAAGTAACTTGAGGTTGCCAAAGCAAGGATGACCAAGGCGACAATGGATCTGGCGAGCAGATGGAACAACAGGACATGCAGTAGGTGGGTGTGCGGGCTCTCATCACGATCAAGGTAATAAATGCCATTTTCCTCACGTCTGGTGCCAATCGTCTTCCGCGTCCTCAAATCCTGGAGAACGACATAATCAGGAAAAAATGAGACACAACAATTAAGATGTTTGGTAAGCTTACTAACGGACACCAAATTAAAGGAGAACGAAGGAATATACAAGATAGAGGATAGAGATAAGGAATGTGAGGGTTCCGCTGTACCAATGCCACGGATAGGGATAGAGGAACCATCAGCAATTGTAACAGGGGATAACGAAGAAGATGACTGAATATGCGTAAATAAAGAAGATATACCTGACATGTGATCTGTGGCAGCAGAATCTATGACCCAAGGTGTGGGAGGGGATGGGCGAATGGAAAGACAAGCAGAAGAAGTACTTCGTTGAGCTAAAGAAGCAATGGGAAGAGATGCCTGCTGAGATGCCCTATACTGAAGGACCTGAACATATTCCTCATCAGATATGTCCTTGGCCGCCTGAGATTCTGGAATGGTACGATTATCTGGATCAGATGTCACTGCATTGGCAAATTTAGGTGGACGGCCAACTAAATCCCAACATGTCTCTCTATTATGATTCTCCAAACCACAAAAGGAGCACTGACGAATGGAGCCATGACCACGGCCACTACGTCCACCCCGAGGGCCACTACCATGGCTACCATGAGAGAAACCACCACGAGCACCACTAGGTTGATCACCTCGATTTCGTGTAGGAATCTGTGTAACAAGTGCCGAATGCTCAGATGACGTTGACGAACTCGAGCCAGAAATATTGTCCTTGGTAGTGCTACGTGAGACACGAGAATACATTTTAGTGATGGTGGGGAGAGTAGCACTGGAAAGAATCTGAGATCAAACTGGTTCAACTTATGGACATAATCTAGCCAAGAACTTCATGACACCCATCTGCTCACGTTTCTTTTGCATTTCTTTCATATCGATAGTCATTGGTAGGATAGTATTCATCTCCTCATAGAGGCGGTTGAATGTAGCAAAATAATCTGTAACGGATTGTGTGCCTTACTGAAGTTGGAAGTACTCTACCGACAAATCATACATCCTGGTGAGATTACTCGAATATAATACACGAAGATACTCCCATATATCTTTGCATGTATCTAGATGAGTACAGAGATCAGCCATCTGAGGCTCCATCGAATTCTACAACAATGTTACAATCTGCGCATCAGCCTGAATCCAGTCGTCATACTTTTTATCATCTGTTGTCGGGGCGGATTCCGTAAAGTGACGATATTTTCCTTGTCCAGTTAGGGCTATTTTCATAGCCTTAGACCAATTTAAATAATTAGTTTCGTTCAATTTACGGGCTGTTAATGGTTGATGTGTAGTCATCGACATTAGTACCCTCCAATTCAACAAGTAATAAACAGTTCGCACAAGGGAAACAAACCAACAATACAAACAACTGTAGGGCTTAAACGAAGAACATGAGAGTCATAACCAGACTTACGAACATTTGTAGTACTTTCATATGAACAATACCTATAACCAGAAGCAGATCTGAAATTAGGAGATTGAACACTGATCAAAAAACCAGCAGGATGAACAGTACCAACGATGAACAGTGCGCGCTGATGAACAGTTGCCGCGGATGAACAGTAACCATTTTTCTTTTTTTTGTGAAGGTAGAAAGAAAAAAAAATATTTAAACAAAGCTTATGGAATTAATCTTCCATAACCTTGCTCTGATACCATGTTAAAGTAAAAGAATAAAAAGGTTTATCACGTATTGTGTTAGCCTCCCACTATTTATAATAAGAACTGGAAACCCTAAGTATTACATAAAACACTTAAATACCCTTTAACAACATGATTTCCTGTTTTTAAGCTTTTCACCAGCATGTCATATACGTAGACCTCTATGGTTTTTCCAATGAGGTCGATGAACATTTTATTGACAAATATTTGATAGGTAGCTTCTACGTTTTTCAACCCGAAGGGCATGAACTTGTAGCAATAAAGACCATTGTCTGTGATGAAGAAGGTGTGTTCCTCATCTGCAGGGCACATAAGGATTTGGTTGTACCTAGAATATGCTTTCATGAAGTTAAGAAGTTCGTGTTTGGCAGTTGAATCCACAAGTTGGTCTATTTTGGGAAGTGGAAAGCTAACTTTAGGACATGTTTGGTTTAAATTTGAAAAGCCTACGCAAGCCCTCCACTTTTCTTTGTGCTTTTTGACAATATCGGGTTAAAAAATCCATTTAGGATACATTGATTCCCATATAAATCCATTGTCGCTCATCTTCTTAACCTCATCCTTTAGAGCCTCATATCTTTCAGGGTTGAGGGTCTTCATTTGTACCTATGTGTCGTGACCTTTGAGTCGATGTTCAAGTGGTGGCAACTGACGTTCGGATCAATGTATACCATGTCGCCATGTTTCCAGGCGAAAACATCAAATTTCTTTAGTAAGAAGCTTTTTAGCTCCTCTTTTGCTTCTATGGATAGGTTTATCCCATCTGCTAGGGCTGTAAGCAAAAACCATCAAACTGAAACCGCATTTTAGAAACCGTCGGTTTGGTGCCACGTGGACCATTCAACGAAATGGTTTTGAACCAAACCAAACTGGTCAAAAATGGTTTAATTTAGGTTTGAGAATTTTAATAGCAGTTTAA
The DNA here is from genome assembly GCA_019097785.1 of Fraxinus excelsior. Classification (NCBI taxonomy): domain Eukaryota; kingdom Viridiplantae; phylum Streptophyta; class Magnoliopsida; order Lamiales; family Oleaceae; genus Fraxinus; species Fraxinus excelsior. The sequence goes on from CM032636.1 coordinate 8,108,979, forward strand.
AATCAAACCGGACCGGTGAAAAAATATATAAAAATAAAAATAATGAATTTTTTTTAAATTCATCCAAATATATAAAATTCAATAGTTTTGTCATTTATGTATATTTTTGTCAATTTATAATTTTCTATTACATATATATTATTATTATCAAATAATTCTAATTTATATCTTACAATCTCAAAACTAACCTAATTTATCAAAAACCATTTTCCTCTTCAGAATTCAAATTTCTACCGTTGCTTTTGAGTCTGCATTCTCAACTAGAGGTCGGATATTTGATTCATTTAGGAGTTTATTAGGTACAAGAATGTTTGAGGCTTGTATATGCGAAAAGAATTGGTTGCAAATTAATAATGAACTTATAGTGATGCGCCAATATTTAGATGAAATGGAAGCATTTGATGATTCAATGAAAGTTGTGTCAGGTAGTTTATATTTTCTATTACCGTATTTTTAAAGATTTTCTTATCTATCTAGTTTCAAATACTATGATGATGTAACGAATGCATTTATTTGACAATGTGAACTATGAATTATGTGTGACAACAATTGATGTTTGAATATATGTGAGAAACTGAATTCGTAACAATATACAACGGTAAACTTGTATAATTGTTATGTTTAAATATTATAAACAATTGATTTATTATTATGGTTGGTTATTCTCTCTGTTTAATCAGTAGTTTTATTTTTCAGATATGATGATCACGAGATCTTGTAGAACATCATTATGTTTTTTGGTTTTTATGTGTAATTTAGTAGACTTGTATTGTAACATTATCTTAAAGTTTTAGCCTAAAGTGACAAACAAAAAACTATATTTTAGTTTATTGTGATTTCACTTTGATTTAGTTGGTATTTAAACTTGTAGTAGATATATTTAGTTTGTTTTAGATTTATTGGTAATAAAATATAAATATATATTGAATTCAATGAATTAATATCATAAAAGTAGATAGACAAAAAAATATACGGCGAAACCGGCGATTTAAAACCGACCAAACCGTTAGGTTTAGGTTTGAGTTTTTTTCAAACCGTTCAAAATGGTTTGGTTTAAGTTTGAGTTTTTCTCAAATCGATCTAAACGGTTTGGTTTGAAAATTTGTCAAAAATCGGTAAAACCGGACCGCTTACACCCCTACCATCTGCAAGTGTTTTGAGGGATCATGTGGGTCTACTAGGAAGATCTTTAGCTCCTCCATAGGTGTTGTTTAAGGCTCTCAGTAAATGAAGCGATGGTCCAGCTCCTCTAATTAGCTACTTCATTAGTAGCCTTGCCTTCTTTCAAGGTGGTCCGTATTTCACAAGTAGCCTCTTCTGTAGAGGCTTTTGTGACACTAGGGATGTCCTCTTCTTCAGGGACATTGATCATCCCCTTGTTCAGAAGCGTTGTTCAAGTCAAGGTCTGTGATAATGACGTTGACAGTTCTTGGTTCAGCTTTCCTTAGGAAGTTCAAGTAACATTCCATTGCACTTCGTTGGTCACCACGGATAGTGGCGATGCCTTATCAGTTGGGAATTTTATATATAAGTGATGAATGGAGGTGATAGTCCATAGTTCTTTTAAGGCTAGCCTCTCTAGTACTCCATGATAAGGAAAACAATTATCAACCACCAAGAATTCCATAAAGTGGTGAACAGTCAAAGGTGTGGTCCCCATCTCTATTTCTAGAGTGATTTTACCCTTTAAGATGATGCTATCTCCTGTAAACCCATACAAGGGAGAACTCATAGGGGTCAACTTTTATCTTGTCAAAAGTGGTTCCAAAGATGATGTTGACTGAATTTCCATTATCCACTAACATTCTTTTCAAGCCATTTCGGGCCACAACAACCCTTACTACTAGGGCATCATAGTGTGGATAATGTACACCTGCTGCGCTTTCTTAAGTAAATGTGATTGGTGGAATTGCTCTTTTGATAGAAGATTGGTTAACTATGAAACTCGTTATGTGAAGGTCATTTACTTCTCTAGCATAATTTCTATGTAAGTTCCTATACTTTCCCCCAACATGTGGGCCTTCAATGATTGTGTCAATTTCCTTGATGGGTTCCTAGCCATTGTTTGTTTAGGGGGCATCGTCTTTGCTTTTGACCTTCTCTGGGCTTTTCTATATCATTATCCCTCCCCCTTCTGTTGGGGCACCGTATCCCATCATTCCGGTGCGGTTGGATTTTCCTAGGAAGAGCATCTCTTTGGGGACACCTGCCTCTTCCTTGATTGGTGCTGCGGGAGTGTCTTGCGACATCCCAGTAGTTCTTTGTGCGATGGCCATAGGATTGATGGTAGGTACAATAACCAGGCGTTTCATCCTTATTCCTAGGTTCAGCGCATGTCCCCTACTTCTTTTCCTTTGTGGATACCTTTGGTAGGGCTGGCGTTGATGAATTTCATCATCAGGGTTTACCTCCTCATAAGTCAAAGTGAGTTCTACATTAAGTGTCGTTGTGGCTAGTGCTTGTCCATGGTTGATGGGTGCTTGGTGATCCATCAAATGGGAGGTAGGACCTTTCCTGCTTTACATTTAAGGAGAATGAAGTCCCTGGCTTGCCCTATTCCTATGATCTCTTAATTCTTCATTGAGAATTTCTCACCTTATTATTTCTAATAGGGCATCATAGGTAGTAGGGTCCTTGTTCTGCAAGTCTCTCCAAAAGAGAGAGTTTATATCTAAACATCATCTTAACGAAGTTAAAGTTTTCCTATCTATGACTTGCATGCAGTAGGTCATTTCGTCAGTGAAACGGGATAAGAAACTTTTTAGCGTCTCGCCTTGTTGTTGTCACATGTCTTGAAATCATTGAATAGGCCTTTCGCCCTCATTACTGGTGGCAAAGCATTTTAGGAATGTCCTTTTGAGGTTTGGCTAGCTCCAGATGCTACCTTCTAGCAGCCTAGTATACCAAATTGCAGCTTCTCTACTCAAGATCAAGTGAAGAGCCCTGCACTTCATAGCTGGGGTGGCCTTTTCAAATTCACGTGTATCTTGAAGCTGTTGAGGTGTTTTGAAGGATCGTATCTTCCATCATACTTAGGAATTTTAGGGAGTGTGAAGTGGTTTAGCATTGTGGGTTCCTGATGGCTTGTGAGAACAGTGAATGGTCATCATCGTCATTGAGATCACATGACCTATATGGCTCATCAAAGTTATCTTCCTCCTTTTGTTGAGTTTGAAGATGTGGTTGGGAAGGTTCTGTTTCACTTATACCAATGTCCCTTCTCTCACGCCTATTTCTAGGAGGATCTGAGGATAAAATTAAACGGGGCCTCATAGGGTTGTTCTGAGGCGTAATTAGTTGACGTATCAATCTCAACCTCCCTTTCCTGAGGGGCTTCCATCCTTGTAAGATGGTATCCAACCAAATGGCTTTGGATTTCTTCTTCATGATAGTATCCTTGAGGGTCATGGAACGTATTTTTAGGGGTTGCGTATGGAGGAATTGGGTACACTCCGCGGCTATGTTCATTAGCATTTCGTGCATAGCCATGTTCTATCGTGTTATATTTTTTATGTTAGTAGCCATTGTGGTTATTTCTCTAGTGAGTCTGGCTAAGATTATGCCTCCGCCCCTGGACCCTCGTCGCCTATGATGTAGGGGTCTTGAGCGAGCAGCAGGGCCAACTCTTGAGGGTTCTCCTTCTTAAGGGTGTTCCCTTGTTCTTCGATGTGCACTTTCATCATTTGAGCTTATTTTTCAAAAACACTTTCCTTGATTGAATTCTCATTTCTTCAATGATCAAATAAGTATGGGATTTTGGGACCTTCCAATGCTTCCCTCTTCAAAAGTCCCCCATTTTCAAGGGTTAGAAGTTTATAACGGTCCTTTCTTCAAGGACACTCATTTTTCAAAGGTTATAGCATTTCTTGCCAAAATATTCCAAGCTAGCTTTTTCCCACGGGTGTTTTCATGGTTAAATGTTAGTTTCCTACATACGATGTCAATCTGTTGACCATAAAAAAAGAACCAGTAGATGTCGGATCCACTCACGCCAAGTCTAGTACGATTTCGGTGCATTTATATCGAAATAATGACGGTAGCAAGGAGGAAATGGACGCAGGAGGTACTTTGCAGCGAGAGATAGAATTGTTCAAGCTTCGGCGAATGGGACAGAAGCGATCGTGCTAACAATGGTTATCGAAAGAAAACCAAACTAATCTATGTAGCGACAGGCAGGATATGTGGAATGATAGATATGGATGAATATAGCAGTTGTTACATTGTATGCCCAAATTTACATTCGATAAACAAGTGTAAAATGAATGAAATATTCGACCAAGTGTTTATCTAAAATTCCTAAGAAGTAAAGTGTATATTACGAATATCTTCCTGTTTCAATTTCAATACACCCCCCTTTTAGTTATAAAGAGAGCCTATTTATACTATATTGACCGACGTGGTTAGACGTGGCCTCATCTCCCTAATTGAGGTTTCACATCATTGTCTATTCATGCAATTAATACATTATCATACAATGATAAAGGGTCAATCACCATATATAGTAGGTGACACACTGACAAACATTATTAAAAGCGTTACATCAATCACTTCTAAAGATCTCCAAATCTATCGTGTGAGACAATGTGACTTCATGAGTTTTGGACGAGTTTAAGAGCCTTAGAGAGATCTTCAAGGCAGTTCTCTAAGGGGAGAGCTTCGTCCTCGAGATAGTGGCTTAATATGGATTTCGGTCTTTTGATGAAAGGACTTTGGTTTTTGATTGATTTCTTCATACTTTGACCTCATGGGTATTTATTTGACTTTTTTGTTGACTTTCTACCTACATGGCTTGCTACGTAGCACTTTGACTTTGAGCCATAGAGGCGACGCGTAACACCTTATTTTCTGATAACACGTTTGTAAAAAAAAAATACTATTTTTTAAAACTCATTTTAAAAAAAGAAAAAAAACTATTTTCAAAGGATATCAAACTGGGCTAAAATCAAGTCAAACAAGGTCACCCACACTACCATTGCTATGGAGGAAATAGTATAAGATGGTCGGTTGACCTGGCCATCTTTCCACAATGGCCTTTGACCGTGTAAAAAATAGGAAAAATTAATAAAAAGTTAAAAGGCAAGCATTTTCCCATTTTTACCCTCACACATGACTTGGAAGAGAGTGAGAGAGAGGAGAGAAAACATTTTCATTCACCGACGACGACGAGGTTACCGACGACCCAGACCCTAGATCGTCATTTCTCTTCAAGAAGGTGAGTTTTGGGAACCATTATATGTATTTTACAAAGTATGGTATATTGAATAACTAAAGCATGTTCTACGATTTTTTGTTGATTAACTTTGTAGAAATTGTTGTAGATCAATTATTTATGGATGAAATGCATATTATTGGTGTGATTTGGGATGTGGAGATCGCCGATCTCCACCATTTTCAGGCAAATCGCCAGAAATGACGATTTGTCGTTGGGGCATCCAGGCCCAAACAGCCTAGATACCCAGATTCTGGGCCATTTGGGCCCAGACGCCAATTAACTGGGCATCCGGTAGGGCCCAGGCGCCCAGTTAAGTGGGTCGCTGCCAGACGGCCCAAAAGGCCATTTTTCACATATTAAATAAGTATTTTATTTAATTATTTATTTAAAATTTAATTTAAAATTAATTTCTAATTTTATTGTTTAATATTAATTATAGTTTAAATTTGTCTTGAATTTTTAATTATTTATTTAATATTTAATATAAATATATAATGAACTTATTTAACAATGAAAATAAAAAATTTTAAATAAGCAATTAAATTTATTTTGTAAACAACTTGAAAAATTCACGAAAAAAGAGATTGTAAATAATAAAATATTATTTAGTTATAAATAATAAACTATTAAATATTCGATTGTTCATTTAATATTCTATTAATTATAATTAATATTATAAACAATTATAAATTATTCTTTTACAATGAAATATTAAGTAAACAATTAGAAAATTTATTTTAAATTATTTATTTAATTTGTTTACAAACTATAAAAATAAATGATTTAAAATATTTATTTTAAACTACTTATTGAAATTGTTTATAAAACATTAAATAAAAAAATAAAATAAAATATTTAAAATAAGTTATTTCATTTATTTTTTTATATTTTAATAGTTTGTCTAATATTTAGTTACAAAAAATAGTTTATTTAAAAAAGAAATATTATTTAGTTACAAATAATGAAATATTAAATAAACAAAATAAATTGTTTCTATGAATTGTTTATTTAATATTCTATGAATTATAATTAAATATTATATAAACAATTAAAATAAGGAGTTTAATTATAAATTCTTCTTTTACAATGAAATATTAAGTGAACTATTAAAATATTTATTTTACATTACTTATTGAAATTGTTTATAAAACGTTAAATGAACAATTAAAATAAACAATCTAAAATAAATTATTTCATTTAATTGTTTATTTAATTTGTTTATTTTAATAGTTTGATTACTATTTAGTTACAAAAAATAGTTTATTTCAAAATAAAATATTATTTAGTTATAAATAATAAAATATTAATAAACAAAATAAATTGTTTGTTTAAATTTTAAATTTTGATTGTTTATTTAATATTATATTAATTATAATTAAATATTATAGAAAAGATTAATAAAATATTAAATAATTTAATATTCAATTACCAATAAAAATAATAAATAATGAAATATTCATTCGGTTATTCCATTATTGCATTTATCTGTTGTTCCATTATCTATTAATTCTTGCGGATAGTAGTTAATGTCATTCAATTAGTTTAATTTTCTCATATTATATTTTATCTATTATATCTTGAACAAGATTCTAACATTTGAAATGTTGCAAGATGGATCACCATTTGGACGATGCAGTTAGACAGCTCCCAGGCAAAGTTACATCGAATTGTAACTTTGCCCTTTTTAGAGTGGTATTAGATTTTCTTGACGAGGAGCACGCGGACATTTATTCATTGCGCGACGTACAATTTTCTAGGCAGCTGCTAGATGCTTTGCTATGTCGGATGTTTAAGCTAGTTGACAGAGATGCCCTCCTTTTTGATCTTAGGGGCAAGGTTGTTGCATTTTCTATATTTGAGTTTGCCTTCATCGACAAATTGATGTGTACGGACGAAAAAGCAACACTGGCCATATTCCGAGAAACAAGAGGCTGCTGAATGAATATTTTCCTGGGCAAACGACGGTAACTCCAGGACGATTGGTAGATACATTCAAGGCATGCGAGGATATATCTGCCAAGTTGAAGCTAGGTTTGGTGCTTATCCTCAAGAGCGTACTCAAGTGTCATCACATGAAGATATTGATCGACGTTTTTCATTTGGAGGTTGTTGATGACACTGATACCTTCAACAGCTATCCTTGGGGGCAGAGATGTTTTATGGATATCTTATGACACTTCAGGATGGGGTATTTGATGCCTAAGGAGGATAGATCCGAGCGCAAGTATGATACATATGGCATGCCGTTGTCTTTGTAGGTAAATGTTCAACATAATGAATTATCTATTTCTTTATTAAATTTTATATATAATAATTGTAATTGTTGCATATACGAGTGTACGAGACTGTCCCCATATTGGCTGGTCGATATGCGAGGAGAGTGAAGACGTGCTGCCCTCGAATTTATCAACGGCGAGCACAAGACAAGCCACTTGCAAAATAAATATCAGCTCTCATCGACGATCCTGAGGTACGTATTATACATTTTGCGATTTATATTGTATGTCCTTTTAAAATCTCGATACATTGTCATTAACTTGGTAAAATGTCAATATGTTGGTTGAAGTCATCACTGAGTTGTCACCGTCGATAGAGAATGAAGGTCAGAGTTACATGTGTTGCCTATTTATTCCGACCGCGTAGATAATCAGAAACTTGAGTCCATCGTTGATCAGGATAGGGTGTGTTCATTGAATGTAATATGTTGTTTATCGTTTTGATTTTTTAATTAAATTAATCATTCAGACTGTTGATTTTTTAGGAGTGTCGTCCAGTATCACATCCGCCCGAAGATCACATCTGCCGCCGATATAACTTTCGCCGCCGAGTCCACCTCCGCCTAAGGCCTCATCACCGACGTCGTGGCCCTTACATCTGCCGATGGCATCATTACCGCCGATCAGGTCTATTTCTCCCCCATACAGTGATCTGTATGACTGCATTACTGAGTTTATAGCCGGTCAAATGGACGCGATGCGCCGAGAGTGGTGGCAACATGTGATGATTAATATACCAGATTGTAGGAAGAGATTGGCGAGACGCGACGAGAGCTCAGGGAACAGATCGACGATGTATCTAATGATTTTGGAGCTTTACGTCGCCATGTGCTAGATCTACAAGGTGAGATAGGGGACCTTCATAATAAGGTTATTGCTTTACGGGGCAACATAGCAGCTTACAAGGGATGACAGTCATTGGGATGGAGGGAGTGAAGGTGGAGCGAGTCAGATGGGGTATGATGATTTTCCATGGCCAGGGGGTTGCATACGACTCATTTTTTGAGGGGGGTACCAGAGGAGATGGAGGAAGGGGTACCGACGGAGGCTGGGGCTACCAACAGAGGTGGGGGCGGTGGCGGAGAGGGAGGGTACCGGAGGAGGTTGGGGGTACCGACGAAGGCCAAGGGGGGAAAATAGCGGAGGCGGATGACGTGATTTTCGTGTCGGGGGGGTCGACAAAGGTGAGGAAGGGTACGAACCGTGCTGTTGATGTGACACAGCTGGTGGTTGGCAAGAGATCGAGATTGACATCACAGTACATCGTTTCTCCTTCACGGTTGAGGCAAAGAGAATGACGTTCTTGGATGGGACATTCCCCAATATCTTTTGCGGGTCGACCCGGTTTGACAGAAGGCGTTCGATTAATGGTTCAAATCCTTTAAGAATGAGTAAGTATTTTATGATTTTCCTAAAGTACATATAGATCATCTATGCTTTTTGTAATACTTTACTTTTTCATTTTTTAAGGACATCTATAAGATTGGGACGAGGACCATCTCGAACGCGAAGAAGTAGTTCGACGATGTACTGACGAAGAAGGGTGATTGGCTCGCCGATGATGTAAGTACATTCTCGTTGTTATTTGTTGTTTTATTTAATTTAACGACCATCTCTTTTTTATTGGTGTTAACATATCGACATAGCTATGAAAATATTACGTGATCGAGCTCGGAGACACCCGAGATCTTTTGACATTCCTGGTCAAGTCATCCTTAGCTCTGGGTTCGCACATGCCTTTGATATTGAGTATAGCACACTCCTACTTCAAGGAAATTGATATGTGGTGTCCGAATACATGTTGGAGTGGGTCATTGGGTTGGAGTCGACATATGGGAAGCCGTGGACGGATTGTACACATATATACATTCCAATGATCACGAACTCACACTGCTTTGCAGTTGAGATCGTATTCGCGGAATCGACTATATATGTGTACGACTCCGACCATAGTTGTTTGACCCAAGGCCAACTGGATCATACACTAGAGCCGATGAGTGTGATCGTTCTCATGATGGCTAGACATGAGATGATTCAAGTAAATGATGGATTAGCCATTTCACGGGACAAGAAACGACGAGACAATGAGTATCATAAGAATTTATAAGTTTTTAATTTGAAATTTTAGTTTTTAGTTATATGTTATCGAACTAATATATTATTATTTACTTGCAAGGACGACTATGCTATATTCGCGATAAAGGATATAGATTTTTTTAGTATTGGTCGCAAGGTTAATACAATAAACTAATCTTTGATAGACATGTGGAGGTTGAAGTTCGCTTGTGATTTGTATGAGTGGAAATGTGATCCTCAGTATATTGTGTATTTTTTTTTATTTGTTTTTTTGTAAAAAATGTAAATATTGTGTACTTTGTTATCTGTGTATTGTTATTTTAAAATGTAATTTCTATTCACTATAATGTAATTATGGTTTTTTGTGATATCTTATTGTTTAATTAATATAAACTATTTTATTTAACTGTTTATTGAACATTTAATATTAAATATTAAATAAATAATTAACAATTACAAAAACAATTAAATGTTAAATAAATAATTTAATATTGAATAAACAATATAAATAAATAATGAAATATTCAATTAAAAATTAAAATAAGAAATAACGAATTAATCAATTAACAATTAAAATAATAAATAATAAAATATTCAATATTCAATTGTTTATTTAATATTCTCTTAATTATAATTAACTATTACATAAACGATAAATAATGAAATATTCAATTAAAAATTAAATTAAGAAATAACGAATTAATCAATTAACAATTAAAATAATAAATCAATTAACAATTAAAATAATAAATAATAAAATATTATTTAGTTATAAATAATAAAATACTAAATATTCGATTGATTATTTAATATTCTATTAATTATAATTAACTATTACATAAACGTTAAATAATGAAATATTCAATTAAAAATTAAATTAAGAAATGACAAATTAATCAATTAAAATAATAAATAATAAAATATTATTTAGTTATAAATAATAAAATATTAAATACTCGATTGTTTATTTAATATTCTATTAATTATAATTAACTATTACATAAATGTCAAATAATGAAATATTCAATTAAAAATTAAATTAAACAATAAAGAATTAATCAATTAAAAATAATAAATAATAAAGTATTATTTAGTTATAAATAATAAAATATAAAATATTTGGTTGTTTATTTAACATTCTATTAATTATAATTAACTATTACATAAACATTAAATAATGAAATATTCAATTAACAATTAAAATAAGAAATAATGAATTAATTAGTTAACAATTAAAATAATAATTAACTAAATACTATTTAGTTATAAATAATAAAATATTAAATATTCAATTGTTTATTTAATATTCTATTAATTATAATTAACTATTACACAAACGATAAATAATTTAATATTCAATTAACAATTAAAATAAGAAATAACGAATTAATCAATTAAAAATAATAAATATTAAATAATTAAATATTAAATATTAAATTATTTATTAATATTCAATTAAATATAATTAAATATTACATAAACGATAAATAATTTAATATTCAATTACCAATTAAAATAAGAAATAACGAATTAATCAATTAACAATTAAAATAATAAATAATATAATATTATTTATTTATAAATAATAAAATATTAAATATTCGATTGTTTATTTAGAGTGTGTTTGATAGAGATTAAAATCAGATTAAAACTGAAAATTTAAATGTTATTGTTGACTTTTGTTAGACGAGTGAGATCCAATAACGGCTATATTTTTAATTTTAATTGGATTTTAATCTCTACCGAACACGCCCTTAATATTCTATTAATTATAATTAACTATTATATAAATAATTAAAATGAGGAATTTAATTATAAATTCTTTTATTTCAATGAAATATTAAGTAAAAAATTAAAATAGGCAATTTAATTATATTGAATATTTAACGACAATAAATAAAAACATATTATTTAGTTATCAATATTGAACTATTACATGATATTACACATCTGTTGAATTGTTATGTAGAGAAATCTGACTTGTACAAAATTGACGAGTAAGCAATGTTGCGCCGCACCTACCGCACTTACGAGGTCGGGAAAATTCTCCGATAGATGATATTCTAGACGTACGTCTACGTCCCAGAGCACGTAGTTCGACTTCGGATGGTAACAAATTATTAAGTGAGAGAATATGGTCGGGAACTTCCCACTCGACTTCATTTGGCAGAGGAAATATCGTTTCGATATACGCTGCTTTCCAATAATCAGTCATGTAATAATTACTGCATAAGGTGTGTGGCAGATATCCTCTATGCATAACCACTGCCACTGCATGCGTACACGGAAAACTCTCCAACTGAAACTTTCTACACGTGCATGTGTTATCATTCAAGTCCACGATGTATCCGATATTACTTCCACATCTCACGGAGAAGCGAAATTGATCTAGTGGTTCCACCATACCTTTCTCGCCACCTCTAGAGTCTTGAAGATTTTATCTTCCTGAGTCGGAGTAGCACACTTGTGCAATTATGTGATTCCTCACGTCGGTCCTGAAACCATTGCAGCAGCTTGTTACGAATTTGCTCAATCATTGCGAAAATTGGTAACTCTCAACTTCTTGAATAGCGCATTGAGCGACTCAGCATTATTCGACGTCGTCATATTGTATGATGTCCTGAAAAATGTGATCGTGCCCTATGTTCGATCCCCATCTCTGTTAGATAAACCCATGTAGTACGTGATTTACTTTCTATTTCGACCATGAACTTTTCAAACTCTTAAAAATTGTACGCCGCTGCAGCTCTCCTAAACAATGCAACGATGTCACTACCCTGAAACTTCATCTTGAGGTTGCCATGTATATGGTACATACAATAATCGTGATGTGCCTCGAGAAAGACTTCGGCGATACCATTTATTATGACTGCCCCCAGTCAGTTACGAATGCAAGGTTCTTGACGTCTCCAATTACTTCCCTCAATTTCGTGAAGAACCAACTCGTCGCTGAATCATTCTCTCTATCGACTATACCGAACGCAAGAAGGTAAATTTGGATGTTGGGATTTTGACGCGTAACAATAATCAACTTACCTTCCTATCTAGACTTAAGGGTTGTACTATCGACTAGAATTACGGGTCACATCGTGTTTCGAGATCCTCGAATGCACTATCCAATGGCCATGAAGAAATACTTGAATCGATTCTCGTCCTCCGTATCAATATAAAATGTCGATCCAGGATTAGTTTTCTCCATGTTGTAGCAATATCTGGCCAATTTAGCGTAACTTTCCTCGGCCGAACCCATTAAGTCCTCCAATGCGCATTCTTTGGCCTTTCAGGCCTTCTGGTAGCTCATGACCACCATGTACTCTCGACGGACGTCGTTGAAGATGTCCGAAGGTCTATAGATCGTTCGTGAGTCCTGAAACTTGTGTATTATTTGTCGACCAATGAACCATGCTCGGGCTTGCCTGTAATCATTTCGACGAATATTCACTTCGCAAGTATATTCCCATGTATACTTACGAATTACAAAGAACTCATTCGTGTCCATTTTCGTTGCTTGCAAACGCCATGGCAGTTGTCGTTAACGCAGATAATTGTGTACGTCGACTTGTTCAATTTTTTAACTTTAAACTCAAAATTGTGTTTCAAAGCAATCTGGTGCACAACTTCCTGCAATCTTTCTTTGTTTTGACATATAAATCTTCATTATCAGGAACTGTTTGGGAACAATTAGAGGTCCGTGTACTTGTCCCAGCTTGTGAACCCGACACATGTCTTCGACATGATAAAACAATCAAATCATTATTCGTAAATTCATTTTCATTTTCATTCTCGTTATCTTGAACTATAGAGGGAATTATGTGGGTAACATTGAAATCATGGTGATGAACAACTGTACTGGGAATAACCGCATCATCCTTACGAGCTATCTACAATGTGTTCCAAAAATCAATCAAATTACAATCCCCTTCATCGAGATCTTCGTGTTCACTGTCGTTGACATTCTTTTTCACTAAAGTTAAGCAAAGAGAAGTAGTCGTGCGAACTTGGTGCAATGCAATTAAAACCTTGATTTCATTTTTAGAAGTAACATTTGCAAGTGGAACTGGAATGGATGTATGCTTGTTGTTGAATAGAAATCTCAATTCCATGTCGTACTGAGAGGGATCGACGTTGAACATGTTCTATATCTCACGGTACATTTCTGCATACAATGTACTCGATGTCATTACAATTGCAATTGTTCCATGTATTTCACTTGTCCATTTCGAGACTCATTGACCATTTTCATTCTCTTCAAATTCACAAAAGTAAAGAATCGGGACTGCAACCGATCCTATAACTAATGCATTAGAAAACATATTTTATTAAAAAAAATTATAATTAAGGAAAAAATGAATGTCTGGTGGAAAATTAAATTAAATTAAATGGAAAAACCCGTGCAGGTCGTCCGAGCCTAGATGACCCGAATGCCCGGGTCACCTAGGCCCGACGACCGCACGATTTTCCATCCAAGAATTTTACAGGTCGTAAATTTGTTTGAAATAATACATGCAGATGAGTTTTTTTCTCGTTTTTGTTAAAATTGATTATAGATCCATTTAATATCGTAAAATTTTCATATACATATGTCGAAATAAGATATAAAGATTAAAATAATGTACTAATTTAACTGAAGCAAAATTAAAAATACGTAAATATATTTAACGATTTCACTGATGGCTGTGAATAATATTTCATTGTTGAGTGTTTGATACATTTATCTGTTTTCAAGTTTGAAGCAGATAAAAAATAAAACTGTTTTTATCTTTGTTGGAGTAAACAGATAAAGAAAGTGATTTAGTTTTGAAATTTTAAGTAGGAAGTTTTTGAAATTCCTTATAACATAAAAATGGTATCATTGTCTTTTAATCAATACCATATTTTTATAATTATATAACATTTTAAGGTCGTCTTCTAAGCCTTGGAATCCAAATTATTGGGGTGAATGTCAACGTGGCCAAACTAAAAATACCCCGTTGCTATGTAACAGTGTGTTTGCAGTAAATAGCAAGGGTAATTGGCGCAAAACGTCCCTATCTATGACGGTTTTTGTGGAAAACGTCCCTACGTTCGATTTTTTGGTGCAGAACGTCCCTACCTTTGCATTTTCTTGCGCAAAACATCCTTTTGACCAAATTTTAACATAAAATGACCATTACACCCTCTTATATAAATAAAACAAAAAAAAATAAAGAAAAATAAAGAATAAATTGCAATCTAGTCCAAAACATTTTTAAAAGTGCAAATCAATCCAAATAAATTATTAAATTATTAAAAATAATCAAAAATAAAAATAAAAACTTTTCTCTCCTATCCCCATTTCTTGTCTCGCCCTTTCTTTCCTCGTTTCCTTTCCCACCTCGACGGAAAAGTTTTTATTTTTATTTTTGATTTTTGATTATTTTTATAATTTATTTGGATTGATTTGCACTTTTAAAAATGTTTTGGACTAGATTGCAATTTATTCTTTATTTTTCTTTTCTTTCCTTTTTTGTTTTATTTATATAAGAGGGTATAATGGTCATTTTATATTAAAAATTGGTCAAAAGGACGTTTTGCGCAAGAAAATGCAAAGGTAGGGACGTTCTGCACCAAAAAATCGAACGTAGGGACGTTTTCCACAATAACCGTCATAGGTAGGGACGTTTTGCGCCAATTACCCTAAATAGCAATACATGTAGGTATGTATGTACGTATTCAAATTCTTCAATTATTCCCAAAAATCATCTCGCCAGCCAACCACTGTACATTCAGATCCAATTAACCATTTAATTTTAATTACATCAACGAACTCGGGTTTTTCGAATTCATAACGATCCAATTGTTCGTACTGATTTGAGAAAATTTGAATTTGAATTTCACAATGCAAAGTTCATCTGGATCGCCAGAGGCAATTCTGGAATGGCTTCAGAAAGAAATGGGCTACCGGCCTTTAGGGCCGTACGCTTCATCATCCAAGGCGGCTTCAATGCCGACCGCTGACTCTCTCCGGAAGGTTTGCCGCGGGAACATGATCCCAGTCTGGAACTTTCTGCTAAAGAGGGTGAAGTCGGAGAAAACGGTTGAGAATATTAGAAGGAATATTCTTGTTCATGGCGCGGATGGTAGTGGTAGTGGTGGTGGCAACGATGTGAAGAACAGTAGGGGGAGGAGTAAGGAGAGATTGGGAGCAGGGAGGGAGGGTTTGGCGGATAGCAGTAGTAGGGAAATGGCATTGCAGGAGAGGGAATTGGCAGAGAGGGAAGTGGAGAAATTGAGGCAGATTGTGAGGCGTCAGCGAAAGGAGTTAAGGACGAGGATGTTGGAGGTTTCAAGGGAGGAGGCTGAGCGCAAACGCATGCTGGATGAGCGATCTAATTATAGGTTAATTGTTTTTCATCACTTTTTGCAGTGCTGTAAGACCTTATTGCTCTTCTTCTTTTTCAGTCGTTAATAAATGATGTAACCACTCAATACGATGATGATTTTTCTCACTTAATTAACAGGTGAATATTCAAGGTTTAATAGATTGTAAGCTGTGAATAGCGTAACCCGGGAACTGAAATTATAAAAGATTTTGAGGAGATGAGCAATTCCCATTCTACAAAAAAGTGGATTCTTTTTGTACATTTCTTGTAATGGATAGGTCTGGCAGTATAATAAAGAAGATTTTAGCTTATTTTTTCTTTTTAATATTGACTAATACTTTTAATCTTTTTCTCCAAACATGGATATGTTTGAATCAACTATTACATGGTCAAAGTGCAAATATTAGTTGGTTATATTTTGCCTTTTATTTTTACATATGAATGAAGGGTGTTCTAAAGGAAGAGGAAAAAACTAAGGATTTCACATAATTCGAAGCTTAAATTGGGCATGAATGTATACTTTGTTATTTGACCTGATTATTAGATTGTCCACTCCACAAAGAATAATACACTTGTTCATGTTGGATTTTGTTAAAAATGAAAAATGTGGTTAACTAGTTATAAGTGAAGATTGAATTGGAAAGGTTATATCCAAATTCTACAAGTGAAGAAATTAATACCATATTGAATTACAACATGCAGGCACAAGCAGGTAATGTTGGAGGCTTATGATCAACAGTGTGATGAAGCGGCCAAGATATTTGCCGAGTACCATAAACGTTTACATTATTATGTTAACCAAGCAAGGAATGCTCAGCGATCAAGTGTTGATTCTCGTGATGAAACAGTTACCAGTTTCCACGTAAATAACGAGATCTTAGCTTCAGCATCTCTTAAAGGCATCAAATCTGCAGATGACGTCATACTTATTGAGACAGCGAGAGAAAGAAATATCAGAAAACTGTGTGAATTCCTTGCGACTCAGATGACTGAAAAGATTCACAGCTCTTTTCCAGCTTATGAAGGAAGTGGGATTCATACAAATCCTCAGTTTGAAGCTGCAAAGTTAGGCATTAACTTTGATGGTGATTTAACCACTGAGATTATAGATGTGATTGTAGATTGCATAAGAAGTCCTCCCCATTTACTGCAGGCGATCACTTCGTACAGCCAAAGATTGAAAGCTCTGATTACTAGAGAAATAGAAAAAAATGACATTAGAGTTGATGCAGAAGCATTAAGGTACTTATATACTTGTCTCCTTCTGGTGTGTTCTCAGCATAATTTTTTTCCCCTCAATTGCTTACTTAACACAATTTAAATTGTAACGAAAGATTTGTAAATTACGTTCCGAATCTGCCTGTGCTACTCTTTGTTAGTCAGTTCTCTGCTCACACTCCATCATATTGCACCTCTGTATTGCTTGTAGAAGCATTCCTGTTCTGCAGGTTATCTATGCTGCTGTCATTATGTTTGGAAGTCTATGCTAGCTTCCATCTTTTTTGATTATTGAGGTGTTTTCGCATATTATAAAGATAAAGCAGTGCACTTGAGAAATTCCAATCATATATGTCAATTGGTAATGATGGATGCAAGTTACTTGCCTTGATTCCATTTCAGTGAATGAGCTCTTAATTGATATATTTTGTGAGCCATTATTAATATAATTTTGTAAATATTTGCAACTACTGTCTTATGCTTCACCGTTGTTTTTCTTGACGTGGTAATATCTATCACATCTCGAATTATAATCAAGAAGCCAAGAGGGTGACATTATTTGGGTTTCTGGGATTATATATGTGATTTATATTATAGTGAAGAAGCAACTTAGAATCTAGAAGTTTAACATGAATAAAATTTAGATGGAAGTCACAGGCATACATAGAATGCCCTTTAATTGTAGTAGAAAAAATGATGGTAATGGAGTCACAATAGAAGGTATATCGTCGTCGAAAATGACCATTTTAAGTATTTAGCATTGATTTATAGTAAGAAACGAAGACTAGAAAATGATCTACGCATAGAATAACAGTGGTTAAAACAATATGGAGAAATACTACAAAATTTTATGTAATCGGAAGATAACAAGTTAAAAGGCAAGTTCTACATGGCTAGGAGACCAACTATGCTTTATAATACTGATTGTTGGGTTGGTGAAAGTCAATGTGATGGAGATAGAGATAAAGTATAATTAGGATTTTAAAATAGAGTTATATTAAAAGTATGATTATTTTACTTAGATTAGATTAATTTTAATAATTCAGTAAAGTTCTATTTTGTTAGAAGTTTGTTCTAATTTAAAATAGAGTTCTATTAAAAGCATGTTT
This sequence comes from Fraxinus excelsior, assembly GCA_019097785.1. NCBI lineage: Eukaryota > Viridiplantae > Streptophyta > Magnoliopsida > Lamiales > Oleaceae > Fraxinus > Fraxinus excelsior. The sequence continues at coordinate 8,127,211 of CM032636.1, forward strand.
TTCTTGACGTGGTAATATCTATCACATACTTCTCGAATTAAAATCAAGAAGCCAAGAAGGTGACATTATTTGGGTTTTTGGGATGATTTATGTGATTTATATTATAGTGCAGAAGCACCTTAGAATCTAGAAGTTTAATATGATTAGAATTTAGATGGAAGTCACGAGCATATATAGAATGCCCTTTAATTGTAGTAGAAAAAATGATGGTAATGGAGACACAATAGAAGGTATATTGTCGTCGAAAATGACTATTTTTAGTATTTAACTTTGATTTATAGTAAGAAACGAAGACTTGAAAATGATCTACGCATGGAATAACAGCAGTTAAAACACTGTGGAGAAATAATACAAAATTTTATGTAATCGGAAGATACCAAGTTAAAAGGCAAGTTCTACATGGCTATGAGACCAACTATGCTTTATAATACTGATTGTTGGGTTGGTGAAAGACAATGTGATGGAGATATAGATAAAGTATAATTATGATTTTAAAATAGAGTTCTATTAAAAGTATTATTATTTTAAATAGATTAGATTAATTTCAATAATTCAATAAAGTTCTATTTTATTAGAACTTTGTTCTAATTTAGATTATTTCAGTTTCTTGCTCTAGAGATAAAAGGATTATTTAATGCAAGTCATAACCATTGATTATATGAATAAAAAATGATTTCCTTTGCCCTCAATTATTCTCTTCTTTGCATTCTTTCTTTTCTTAATCTTCAATTGTTCATTGTCAAATATAAGTTCCTGTGTCGCCATGTCTATGAGACCTATGCTGTAGAAAATGAAGATCCTAAGATGGACATGTAGTTTTACCAAAATTCATAAAATAAGAAAATTACAATATATGTCAACTAGTGGAGCTAACACTAATTGGCGAAAAATTAAGGGAAGGACGACACATCGTCCAGACATGTCCTAAATCTTTTATTCACTAGAATGATGCTATCCCTGTAGTTTTGGTAGATGTAGTTCTGGTAACAAAATATTTGTCTAATTGTAGTTTTGGTAGATGTAGTGCTGGATCTAATGGAGTGGTGGAAAAAGATTGGTGCAGGTGACACCACATTTACTGGGAATGAAACTTAAGTTGTTGTTTTCAAATTCTATATACTCCATCTCAGGTTAACTCATGTATTTTCTGAAACTTTTTTCCATTCATGGAGTATTGCCTTGATGTATGTATGACTCCTTCTCTCAGTTCTATTGCTAAACTTCATTTCTTTCATGTCTCATTTTTTTTGTTTTTTGCTGTCTTCACTGTTTCTATGCCATTTTTTTTTTTTCATTTTATCTGTAAAATGTCTTTTGTTTGACGTAGGTACAAGTATGACAATAACACAATAATTGAGGCTTCATCTCCTGATATAAACTCACCATTACACCATCAGCTTTATGGAAATGGGAAGATTGGAGGTGATGCTCCTTCAAGAGGGAGTGAAAATCAACTTTTGGAAAGACAGGTCTTCCTCTATCTAGTGGCCTCTTTACATATCAACCTCTAGTTTTTTTTCAATTGTATGTCATGTATTTTATTTGCTACAGAAAGCACATGTTCAGCAATTTTTGGCCACTGAAGATGCACTCAACAAAGCTGCTGAAGCTAGAAACATGAGTCAACTACTTTTGAAACGTCTCCATGGACTTGGTGGTGCAGATTCAAAACACTCACTTATAGCCGGGGGAACATCACAGAGTATGAGCAGCCTCAGGCAACTTGAGGTAATATTTATTCTATTTTTTAATTTTATTTTTGGGTATACATAAGCTCTGTTAGTTGAGTTTCAACGCTAACTTGATAAATGTCTTGCGTCATTTTACGGTTCTTCTTATTGTGAAATCAGAGTTGTATTTTATCGGGTTTAGATACCTTTTCTGGATTCAGCTTATGCCGCATAAATTAGCTTTGAGCAGGGTATAACAAATCATATTTATTATCAATGAAGATCATATCTCATTGTTGCCTTGCCATTTTCCTCTGCATGCATGTAAAAAAGAGAGTGGTCCCCGCACTTCTTAGATCAAGCCTACAGTTGCTTTAATTTGTACTTCTATCAGAAATTAAGATGTCATGTCTTAATTGACATGTGTATATTCTGAGGTGCAATTTGTAATACCCCAGACCAAGAAAGTTTAAGAGATTTGATAGGTACTACTCATACTAACAAGGTGCACCTTCTTTTCTGGAAGTTCATCATTAGAAACTCCACAGTTAAGCGTGCTGGCTTGGAGCAATTCTATGATGGGTGACCCCCTGGGAAATTTTCTCGGGGAGCGTGCGAGTGAGAACAAAGCATGCTGAAAAGACTCATGTTGGTACAGTGGAGACAGTACGTCGTCGATCTAACGATCGGGACAGCCCGTTAAGTGGGACCCAGGTCGTTACAAATGGTATCAGAGCGGGTTGCCAGCCGGAAATCGGGAACTAAGTGCTATGCGGGACAAAGTGCTACGCCAAAGGACGGGAGCCACCTCTTGAACCCGTAGGAGCCACCTCTAGAATCTCAACGCCTGGCAACAGATCCTCAGATGGATCAAGCGCGACGAGGACGTCACGAGTCTAACGGGGGGTGATTGTAATACCCCAGACCAAGAAAGTTTAAGAGATTTGATAGGTACTACTCATACTAACAAGGTGCACCTTCTTTTCTGGAAGTCCATCATTAGAAACTCCATAGTTAAGCGTGCTTGGCTTGGAGCAATTCTATGATGGGTGACCCCCTGGGAAGTTTTCTCGGGGAACGTGCGAGTGAGGACAAAACATGCTGAAAAGACTCATGTTGGTACAGTGGGGACAGTACGTCGTCGATCTAACGACCGGGACAGCCCGTTAAGTGGGACCCAGGTCGTTACACAATTTGTCAGTGATATGATACAATAATTAAGGATTACCTTTTTATCACCTAAAATATTTGTTTGAATCTGTAATATGTTAGGGGTAATGTTTATTTGGTAAGAAAAAATAAGACTGGAAGGTTTTTGTTCTATGTTGGGTTACAACTAAATGTTTGATCTTGGATCCAGCTATGAAATTTGTAATTTCACATTTTGGTAAGTCCGAAACATTTCTTAAAATTTGGGTGTGGACTGAAGAGAAGGCATAAAAGCAGAAATGTGGCATTGGTATAGAGAGATGTAAGTATCAAAACAGCAATGGGGAACTCTTAATCTCTGCCTTTCCATGCGTACGCTGTGGGCAATCAAAACTGTCAAATGATTAGCATCCCGTGCTGGAAGTTGACAAGCTGTGAAGTCCTAAGGTCACTGGTTGAAAAAATAAAAAATAGGGAAAGGAAAAGAATGCAGTTGATGCAAGGCTGCTGTTGTTTAGCTTTTTGCATAAAAGACGATTGTGTTTCTTTTAAAGTACTATATTACGGCCAAAGACATGGTTGTGCATATGTATTGAGTTTTTTCTTCCTACATCGGTATTCTGGTGGTGAGAGGGAGATTATGGACATACCTACATCCCTGATGCTCTTCAATTGAGAAAAAAAAAAAGTACAAAATAATTCTTCAGTTGATCATTTACTTTATGAAAAGTTTCGTGCATGTTTTATACAGCTGTTCCGTTCAGTTTTTTGGGTAGTAATTGGCCTCTGTAAACTCAAACTATTCACTGCTTTGGACATTAAACATATGCCTCTCTTCTTTGCAGTTAGAGGTTTGGGCCAAGGAAAGAGAAGCAGCTGGGTTGCGGGCCAGCTTGAACTTATTGATGTCTGAAGTACAGCGCTTAAATAAATCTTGTGCCGAGAGGAAGGACGCTGAAAACTCTTTGAGAAAGAAGTGGAAAAAAATTGAAGAGTTTGATGCCCGCAGATCTGAACTGGAAACAATCTACAATGCCTTACTTAGAGTAAACATGGTAGGATAGCTCTCCCCACCCCCCACTTTTTTTACAAGAATCCACTTACTCTCCCCATTTCTATCTGTGGCTGTGGTGGGACTGCTTTAATTTACTTCCAGGAAACAATAATAATCGGTAGTTTTCCTGTAATAAATATTGCTTAAATTATATTAGGTAAAAATTAAATCCATAATTTCAAATCTCAAATCAAAAGCCTTAGTAACAGTCAGATGATAAAGTGCTGAAAAAATCGCTTCTATATTGAAAAAGGAATTCTCACTTCTTTCTCATTTGAAACGAATGTTACTTCACCACTTTGTGGAAAATAGTCAACATCAAGAGTAATGGTAAGTCGAAGAACGAACAGGATAAAAAATCACTTCTCTTTCTACACAAAAGTTCGTCGAATTGGTTTGCCATTTCCAAGAATTTCAATGTGTGAATCGAGGATTCAGACTTTTTATACTCCACTTATTGTACACATTTTCAATTGAGCTGGAATACTTGGCCACCATTTTTTATTATTTGTATTGTTAACTTTGAACAGTCAATTTGAAATATTTGTGTAAGCATGTTTCCATTCTTCTGCCGTGACATATTTCATGTGACATCAAGAGAAGGTTAGTGTATTAAACAACATGAGATGGAGTGAGTATTGTAACCATCTCACCAATTGGTTTAAGAATAGGCTACAAGGTTCATATAACCTCCGTTTATGAGGGTTCAAAATATAGCTGCCGTAGTTTCCATATACTGTTAGGATATATTGAAGTTTAGTTTGCATATTCATCTGTCTTATTAGTTTAGCTAACTATTGGTTGTTAATTTTCCCTTGATGCTGTAGGATGCTGCTTCTTTCTGGAGTCAGCAGCCATTAGCTGCAAGGGAGTATGCATCAAGCACCATAATTCCAGCATGTAATGTTGTTGTGGACTTATCAAATGGTGCAAAAGATCTCATTGATAAGGAAGTTTCAGCTTTCTATCAAACTCCTAATAATAGCCTTTACATGCTTCCATCAACCCCTCAGGTACGTAACGTAAGTGCAGATTATGTAATGTATGACTGAGTGCATGTTTGGCAAAGCTTATAATTCTTATAAGGCGGTCAAACACTATTTTTATCCATATATTTTGTAGGACGCACAACTTTTACTTTTTAGCTACACTTTCCTTGGAACCCGGTGCTTATAAGCACTTAAAGCTTATCCAAACAAGCACTGAATATTTCCTGCAATATTTGTTATCTGATCAGTACGGAGTTGCTTTTTTGACTGATTTGCGAATCAGAATGCTAGACTCGTTGTATCACTTTTACTGATTGGAAAAAAGAAATATTTATTTTGATATTAGCTTCCCTTTATGGGGACTTCAGTTATTTTTGAATATTTTGACTCCACTATAACTACATATGATGGCTTTTTGACCTTCTGAAAAATGTTTTGTTCTCTCTTTCTGGAATGGGTCTTTCTGCAGGATGATCTTGGGTCCCTAACACAGCTACATTTACGTCTATCCTGCTGATAATCCATCATAAGTTAGCCTCTTTAAAAATTTTATACCCCAAACCTTAAAAGACAAAAGAGACCCGTCCAGCAATAAGAAAATACCTGTTCACACACTCATGATATTTGCATCATCCAGTTCTCTTATGCACCCTTTTCTTTCTGATCAGGCACTCTTGGAGGCAATGGGTGCTAATGGATCTACAGGACCTGAAGCAGTCGCTACTGCTGAAAGGACTGCTGCAGTGCTGACAGCAAGAGCTGGTGGCAGAGATCCTTCTGCAGTACCTTCTATATGCCGTATGTCTGCTGCCCTGCAGTATCCTGCTGGTGAGTATTTGTCCATCCTTGGAATCTCTCATGGGTGCTTTCTTGGATGGTATACTGGTGGACTTGGATTAAATCACCTTACACTGTGGATTTGTGCAAAATATGTTAATCAAAATTTTAACATTTAGTCGTCTGTATGTGATAGCCCCACTTTTTGGCAAGCTTTTGGCATCAATAGTCTTTCCAAGGACTTTGTCATCAATTTGTATAATTTTTCATCTCAACCTCCAAGATAAGTTTATTTTATTCCAACCACAAATAAATTATTAGAAATTCGGACAAGAATTTATTCTAAAAGTTCCTGTGATAAAAGCAGAACTAGAACTTGATAATAGAAAAACTCAAAAACTTACCCTGAGTTGGTCACAATTCTAATTTTCTAAATATGAATAGGCTATGGTTCATAGGACTAGATTTCTATTACATTCCTTGACTGAAATTGGATTGTTACCAAATACTAGGGAGTTATTCTTGTTGCTTCTCTATGGATGTGGAAGAGGTTGGTTGCGTGATCTTTTCTTCATGCAAGATTACCTCTGACCACTATAAATATCTGATATAGCCCATGTTTGGTATAGATTAAAATCAAATTTTTAGTAGATTTTGATAAAAATTAAAGAAATTGTGGTTGAAAAGTTGTGGGTCCCATAAAATGTGTAATTAAAATTAATTGTTGACTTTGACTTAGATTTTAATCTATTTTTCTAGCTGAACCAAACAGAGGCATATTATGTTTGAACTAATTTATAATTTATCCCTAGGTTTGGATGGCTTGGATGCTGGTTTAGCATCAGTCTTAGAATCCATGGAGTTTTGTTTAAGGCTTCGATGTTCTGAGGCTTGTGTATTGGAAGACTTGGCCAAGGCAATTAATTTGATTCATGTACGAAGGGATCTTGTTGAGAGCGGTCATTCATTGTTGAATCATGTTCATCGTGCACGGAAAGAGTACGATAGGTATATCTAGCCCACATTGGCTCTTTCATTTTCTCATGCTGTCGATGCATGGATTTAGTGTTTGGGAGGACCTGAGAAAACTCAAATGTAGTGTTTGGGGCCGAAATTTGACATTGTTTAGTTCAAAAAATTTCCCTCTCTGTGTTGTTTGTGTTTTCTTATTTATCACAGACTTGTGAATTATGAGTAGGAAGCACAAACATGAGCATTAAGATTAAACCCTTTTGGTCTTTTCTTTTGTGACAGAGATAAATGGCTTTACTGATTTACGTTGACTCTATCTTGCAGGACAACCAATTATTGCTTAAATTTGGCCGCTGAACAAGAGAAAACTGTTACAGAGAAGTGGATACCAGAACTAAAGAATGCTGTTCTAAATGCTCAAAAATTCCTTGAAGACTGCAAATATGTCAGAGGCTTGGTGAGTACTCTTCAATACTTCAAGTTATTTTCTTTTTTTCTGTAGTCATCAATATATATATTTTTTAGATTTTTGGTGGATTAAGTACCGACCTTGTCATGCTCTCGGTTCAAATTTTTTGATTTTGTGCGCTTGTGCAATTGCACAATTGCCGAGCAACTTAGGACTTATCCTTGGATGAGATAATATATTTTTTTTCTCCTTGTCTTTATTGTTGCGAAAATCCTGTTAGAATGATGATTTATCCCCTGTTTGAAGGTCATTATTTTGAGAAAATAGAGTTTTGAACAGTGATTTTTGAAAAATGTGTGGTAAAAAAGTATGGAAAAGTTTTGGATTTACACTCAAAATATTTGAATAAATGTATGGTTGAAAATGAGTATTAGAATGAAAGAGTTGTGAGATAATGGTTGTCAAACAGGGGCTAGAATTCAAGTTGGCTTGTTGTCGAAACTTCAGCCCCACGTGTCATCAACTGCTTCAACCATTGTCCCTTTTTCTTTGGAGCTTCTCTCCCTTTCCCTTCACGTACTGAACTTCAACCCAAATTCTGTAGCTTATGTTCATACACGATTTACTTCAAAGTCTGTGAATTTCTACATTATTAAATTTTCTTGATTCGACATTACTGTGTTAGACATGACATCAATACACTTAAACCAATGTGTGACGCCATATCATACGTTAAAAGACCTATTTTAAACCTTAAAAGCTGTGTCCTTAAACCAATTGGAATTGAATGGACAACCAATATGACTTCAGCGATAGAAAGTAAGAAGTTCCTTTTTTTGTGAACTTGATCATTTTGGGCGCACCACGCAGGAGACAAGAAGCCCCAGTTTTGGCACTGAAAGATAATCTTTTCTGTTTCTACATGAGAGGCAAACCAATAAATATGCATATCCATATATATGGTTGTGCTTTCTAGGTGATTGATGTCCCATACTTCATGTTCAAGTGAAGACTGTTGTATTATTTGAATTTTCAGTTAATGAAATGAAATCCGAGTATTATAATGGCAATTTGTTCGTGTTTTACATCAATTCTCCCCACGGTTCTAGTCCTTTATACATATTTTTTAACAAACACGTGAAGGAATTGTTTGTTTAGATAATGATTACTGTTGGTCTTACTTTCCATTGTTTATGTGGCATCTATTTGTAGCTTGACGAATGGTGGGAACAGCCAGCCTCAACTGTAGTCGATTGGGTCGCTGTTGATGGAGAAAATGTCGCAGCATGGCAAAATCATGTGAAGCAGCTTCTGGCATTTTATGACAAGTAAACTCTGGGATCTTAATAGGTGGTTTCTAGCTGCTTTTCTTGTAAATTGTCTAAGTGGAATCTTAAATTGCTGTACAATTTCTGGGAGTCTTGCGGGATAAGAATTGCAAATGGTATTTGCTGACTAGCGAGTTTTGATGAAAGGAGCAAGGTGAAAGGAATTGGAGCATGCCCAAATCTCGGGTTGTCGTGTATCATACTACTACGTTGATTCTTCCTATGTTTCTTGAAGTACCTCTTCTGATACGATCAAGTTAAGTCAATATTTATCGTCCCAGCCTCAGTTGCTGTGAGTAATTGTAGAGACTCGTTCATTGTCCTATTTCTTCTGTACAGCAGTTTCAGTGTGCTAATTAAGACAAAATTGATTGGTGTAATTGTGTTTAATTTGTTACACTTGATTTCAAGAACCTTTTCTCTTTCTTCATGAACTCATTTGCATAGGTTAACAATACGTGCAGCAAGGTGAAAAGCACAAGGCATCGGCCATAATTCCTTATCAATTCTGACTTAAGACTATCATTGGCAAAATATCTAAAGATGGAAACAGTGACTTTAACGAGCTTTTCTATTTTTCGTGTTGAAAGTTCAAAATACATAATAAAATAGTGAGAAACTAATTAATACATGACATTGTTTGATCATCCACGTCGTCTCTAATTGGTACTATAGATATTCTTACGATAATTAATCATCAAGAAAGAAACTACTTCATACATGAAGTTAGATTATTGTTTGAATCGTTTGATCATTCACGTCGTCTCTAATTGGTACTATAGATATTCTCACGATAATTAATCATCAAGAACAAAAAGAAACAAAAAAGCATTTTGAGAAAATAATCCAGTTACATGTAAAAACTAAAAAGTGTGATTGTATAAGATCAGAAGAATCCGAAAACTTAATAGGGCCACACTCCCCACATAATCACTTATTCGACATGGAATTGACCTGCCTTCATTATCGAGTTTCAACAGCTGCTTCAGGAAAGATGACTCTCCAAGGCCTCAGTTCATTGCATCATAGTCGTCAACCTTATCGTTGTATTCCAAGACCTTTCTCTTTATCTTGGATGTATCAACCCATGTGATAAAGTCTTCCGTATTTCTCGTAACGAGGAATGCCGGATCAGTAACAGCGTCGGGTCCTACACGAATATGTCCCTGCTCAATATACGTTACTGCTTCTGTCAAGTGTTCGGCCATCTTCAGACGTACGAGGACAGCGGACAGCCGGCGCCTAAGAGAAACAGAAATACACCACAAGAAGGAAAGATACTTGCATTATAAATACATTGATCTATATTCCTGATTTATAGAAGATTTAGAGCTCAGTGCATGTTAGGTACACATAGGTCACGATAATAAATAATTTTTTATAAACAATTTAAATGAGTGGTGGATGCTTGTAGTGATTGTGGGTTACTTGAGTGTATTTAGCCCCTGTTCGATCCCCGTTATCTAAAAACTCAATTTTTTTTCAAACTCATTTCAACCACTTTCTCACAATAATATATTTTGCACGTAAATCCAAAAATTTTCCATACTTTTTAATAACACATTCTCCAAGAATTCACTATTATAAAACTCATTTTCAACAAAAAATGGGACTCATACATAGGCTTATAAACATGAACTAAACATAGGCTTCTTTTTCTTCTTCGATGGTCAAATACCTAACATACAAAAATAGCATATAACACTCCAAACACTGTAGGATATTGGACATCTATTATTACACTCAAAATGTTAAGATTTTAGGTTGAATGTTATTGTTAATCGAACCCTGAGAGGGTTGCTCAATTGGTCCGACTTTGGGTTTGCTCCTCAATGGTCACCAGTTCGAGTCCCCGTAGGACCACTGAAGTGAGTACCCAACCGTAAACTTTAAGGTCTCGTTGGATTAGTCGAGGTGCGCGCAAGTTGGTCTGGACTTCCACGGTTATATAAAAAAAATGTTATTGTTAATCTAGAATTGTGACTCTTAAGTCTTAACAGCTTTAAGATCACTTATTATCTTGTAAACTAAACAACTAATAATTTGGGTAAACTCAAGATTTAAACAATGAGATTGGATTGCAACACCTCACTTACCTACAAAATGATGATACCGATAGACGATCACATAACGCCAAACTTTTACGAGATGGTATCATGCCCATGTTGTACCTGCATGGATGAAAAACACATGGGATTTCTTCTCAGTCTTGAAGGACTGTTTTAATAACTTATCCAACATTAATTCCCACAAATATAAAAAGATAAAAAATAATCAAATCTATAATAATTTTTCAACTAATATTCATTAAAAAATGTGCACCAATAGAAAACATTTAGAAGTATAGAATAATTTAATTCGCCTTAGTACTTCCATCTCCAAAGCCAGTATCCAACTTCAAGGCATTAGAATGTATTAGGGCAGCACAGTTAAAGTTATTTAGATCATCAGTCAGTGTTCTAAAATGCCAACCTAGGCACAGTCATGGAGAAATACTCCGTCTCACGCCTGGGCAAGAAAAATGCGATCAACTCTATGTGACTACATAAAGCGCATTTAGATAAAAAAAAAAAAAAAAAAGGCGTGAAAACACCTTTTTGTTTGGGAATTGGAGTTCTTTGTTTAGAAGTCTAACCCAACACAATGCTTAGCCATTGCTAAAAAAACCAACAAAAAAGTAACCCTAAATCAAACCCATGAACATAGATTTCTCTACCCACGAACAAAGCATTATTAATTCGAAATATTAATGATTTTAAGAATTATGTTTTTGTCAAAAACTTGAAAATATATAAGAAATTCGTGTAAATTTTCAAGATATTCGTTATTTTATTTATTGGTCTAGAATAATTAAAATAATATTAAAAATAAGAAATATCTTATTACGCCTAGGCGAGACTAAATAAGGCTTAATGCTAGAACCCAATGCCTTACGTCTTTTAGAACCTTGTAATCAATAAACAAATTGGTAATTGGTAAAGCATTGGACAATTGATAGAAACTAACGCCTATAGCTTCAACACCTACTTTTCTCTAAAAAATATCACTGTTGTCCTTTATATTTTAAGGGGGAGAGAGTAAAATTCTCAGAATCATATACCCATCAAACATAAGCAATTGTCATACTCTTGTTGATGACAAGATTCTAAAAGGTGTGAGGCGTGGCAAGGGTATAATGGTTGCTTGTGTTTGATGGTACATGAATTTGGTAAAGCATTGAAGATTGATAGAAACTGACGCCTATCGATTCAATATGAAGTTCTCTTGAAAAAAATATCACTGCTGTCCTTCATTTTTATTATTAGGGGGGCATCAAACATAAGAATTGTCACACTCTTGCACACAAATAGAGTTTCTATATCTACAGTGCCCACATTTCCAAAATCCGCTAGATTCCAATCTCATATGCAGGAGCAGAAAATAGATGGCAACCAGGGGAAGGCCCTTCTCATTAGGGAAAGGAGGTGCAACCCATGTACAAAATCAGGCTATCCAAAAGGGTTGAGAACTTTGCTCCTACATAAGCATGGAATAGGAGTAACACAGAAAACTTGTCAAGGCGTGGAAAATTGGCCTTTATGTTTAGATCCAATCATGTTACTTGGCAAGCTCACTATAAAGCTGGATTTCCAACTTTTTCTTCTTTATTCCAGACAACTAATTATATAACTACAAAACCAGAGACTATTTCACAAATGTACAGCAATGTAGCTACAAATCTCCTCGTTAAGGATATAAATATCAGAATTGAACTTCAAGGAGAAAACTCACAGCTTTTCAAGGAGGGCATCGGTCATCTCAATCCGAAAAGGGTCTCTGTTATCCATCTGTTTTAGTATGTTCACTTGCTTCTGCACCATTCTGCACAGATTCGAATACCTAAAAAGTATGGCAAGTAATTAAACAATGCCATTTTCAATTAAAATACTCAAAAAATTCAAAACTTCACCAATATTGAACTAATTTTTGAGAACCAAATGAAAAGGGAATGATAAGAGTTACTTCTTGTAGTCGTCTCTGCCTGTTACGTGGTAGCGGTGCATGACAGAGGCTTCTCGGTGGCCGCCTTCTCTCTTCCATTCCAAGAAATTAACTCTCTTCAACAGCTTCTTCTCATGAAATTTCAGCTTCCTCATCTTCTCTTAATCTATGGGTGAAAGAGAGGGGGAAACCTTGGTGCGGAAACCCTAGAATTGAAATTTTGATATAGGGTGAAAGAGCAGATAGGGGTATAAATGGTAAGTCTGGGTGTTCAAAATTGCTGTTATGACTATTTAAGCCTCCATTTAGTATTAATTAAATTTTTCATTATCATTTTTCTATTTATTTTTAACCACACATTTTTCAATAAAATAATATTTTTCATCACATCAATAACTTTTCCTTCCTTTTTAATCATACATTCTCCATCAATATACTATTCCAAAATACAATTTTTCAAAATAATGTGGCTCAAACACACCATAAATCACATTTTTTACCGCTATTTCCATTACACTTTATGTATTTTATCACGCTCTAAAATTATCCTTATTAAAGTTTTAAATCGAGTTTGCGATAAACTTAGTTCTTGGAAAATCACTAGTATCTAAAGAGTCGCATCGAATGGAACCAAAAGAGTTAGAAAAATTAAAAATCTAGATTCAGGAATTGTTAGTTAACAAGCATATTCAACCTAGTGTTTCTTCTTGAGGAGCACCGATGTTGTATGTTAAGAAAAAGGATTATACCATGAGAATGTGCTACAGTGAACTGAATAAACTCATTATTAAGAACAAATATCCTCTATCGAGAATAGAATATTTGTTTGATCAACTGAGAGGAGCGAAGGTGTTCTCTAAGATTGATTTACGATCAAGGAATCATCGATTACAGATTAAGTCAAGTGATATACCAAAGTCAACTTTTTGGACTCGGTATGGCCATTACGGATTTAGTGTGATGCCTTTTGATTTAACTAACATTCTAGCGGTATGTATGGTTTGATGAATATGGCGTTTCATCAATTTTGGATTGATTTGTCATGGTCTTTATTGATGATATTATGATAAATCTTCAAGGCAAAGATCAGCATAAGGAACATCTTAAGAATGATGTTAGAGACTCTAAGAAAGGAAAAGTTATATGTCTAGTCTAAGAAGTGTGAATTTTGGCTCAATCGAATAGGGTTTTTTGGTCACATAGTTACTAGTCATGGGATTGAAGTTGGCCAAACTAAAGTAGAGGCAGGACAAACTAGTTAATGTGGGTGATGTTCGAGGTTTCCTAGGTTTAGCTGGCTATTATCGAAGATTCATTGAAGGCTTCTCTAAGATAACTAGACAAATGACTCAGTTAACTCGAAAGGGAGTAAAACTTCATTGGTCGGTAGGGATGGCAAAAAAGCTCGGGCTCGGTTACAATGAGCCAGGTTCAGGGCGAGCCTCGTTTTTTTGGTCGGGCTTTACTTGATTCGACTTGGGCTAAAAAAAGCTCGAGCCGAGTTTGAACTTTTTTATTTAATTTATAGTACGTATAATCGTACAAATTTAAAATTTTTTAAGTAAAAAATGTAGATTTTACATTAAAAAAAACTCAAGCTGGCTCGGCTAGGTCAGCCCGGGCTCGACTCAGCCAGCTAAGGCTCGGGTCGAGCCTCATTTTTTTGTCGGGCTTTGCTCTGCTAGGGCCCAAAAAAGCTTGAGTCGAGGCTCGGGGCTCGGCTCGTTGACATGCCTATTGGTCGGATAAGTGTGAAAAATACTTCCATGAGTTGAAACGACGACCGGCCACGACACCAGTGTTAACATTTTTGGAAGGATCAAAGGGTTTTGTGATCTACAACGATGCATCTAAGCAAAGCTTAGGGAGTTTCCTAATGTAGTATGGAAATGTGATTGCTTATACTTCAAGACAATTAAAACAATATGACCAAAATTACTCGACACATGACCTTGAACTTGTTACAGTAGTTCATGCATTGAAGTTATGGTTGCACTATCTGTATAGATTTAAGTGTGAGATTTATAGAAATCATAAAAGTCTCAAATATTTCTTCACCCAGAAGGAATTGCATATGAGACAAAGAAGATGGTTGGAATCGATAAGCGACTAGACTATACTATACTTTATCATTCTAGTAAAGCTAATGTGGTTGTAGATGCCTTAAGCAGGAAATCAGGAGGCCAGTTGGTATTTTTTATGTTAGATCAAGATCAGTTGATTAAAGAGTTCGAGAAGATGAAAATTGAGGTTGTTGTTTATGGGAATCAAATTACAGCTCAGATAGAGACTTTGATGATTCGACAAAATCTTAAAGATCGAATTGTTGAAGCGCAAGATAATGATCCATTTCTCTAGAAAACTAGAAGTGAGGTTTGATTAGATAAGAGAAAGGATTTTGAGGTGTCCTTAGATAAGGCATTAAAGTTCAAATGAAGACTTTGTGTGCCAAAGGACGAGGAATTGAGAATGAAGTTCTAGAAGAAGCTTACTCCACCCCCTTAGGTCGCTTATCCCGGTGGTACAAAGATGTATCGAGACCTTTCGAAATATATTTTGGTGGAGGAACACGAAAAAAAGTATTTGAGTTTTTGTCAGTAAATGCATGGTTTTTATCAACAAGTGAAAATAGAACATCAAAGACCTTTGTGATTATTAAATCCTCTGGAAATACCAAATTGGAAATGAGAACATATTTCGATGGATTTTGTGGTCGATTTTTTGAAATCGGTGAAATGAAATAGTACAATTTGGGTAATTGTTAATCGATTGATGAAGACATCTCACTTTTTGCTAATAAAAATTA
This sequence comes from Fraxinus excelsior, assembly GCA_019097785.1. Classification (NCBI taxonomy): domain Eukaryota; kingdom Viridiplantae; phylum Streptophyta; class Magnoliopsida; order Lamiales; family Oleaceae; genus Fraxinus; species Fraxinus excelsior. The sequence continues at coordinate 8,142,346 of CM032636.1, forward strand.
GGGGTGGGCATGAGTCAAGTCGGGTCGGGTCGAGTCGATTTTTGCCTCAAACCCAACCCAACCTAACATGATCGATTTGATCATAATTTAACACAACTCAACCCTAGTAAAGATTGAAACCCAACCCAACCCAACTCAACCTATCGCAACCCAACCCAACCCAACCCAATTGATAAGATCAAAAACTACATAAAGGCATCTCAGAATCGATAAAAGAGTTATGTAGACAATCAAAGAAAATGCACGAATTTTGAAGTTGGTGAAAAGGTCTTTTTGAAAGTGGCACCCATGAAGGATGTACTAAGGTATGGTAAGAAAGGCAAGCTGAGATCGCATTATATAGGACCTTTTAAATTCTCGATAAAGTTGGTAACATAGCGTATCAATTAGCCCTACCACCCGAACTTTCTATCGTGCATGATGTGTTTCACATGTCTACGATAAGAAAATATGTGCACGATCGAGGTCAAGTAGTGAATTATCAAATATTAGATGTTCAAAAAGATCTATTTTACGAAGAAGTTCCAGTTGCTATTTTGGACATAATGTACAAAAATTAAAGACTGGGGAAATTCCATTGATTAATGTTCAGTGGCGACGTTTAGAGGAGGTTGGAAAACAGAAGCATAAATTAAAGCCAAGTATCCGACGCTATTTTTTTGATTTAAGGTAATTTTGAGAATGAATTTTTTTTTTTCAAAATGTGAGGGATGTAAAGTCCCAAATTTTATATTGTTAAGTTGGTTGGTGTAACTTATTTAAGAAATGAGCTATGGAGGTTCAACCGATTTAAGGTAATGAAAACTCAAGCTATAAGTTATGTAAAAGCCCACAAATTTAAGATATTAAGTTTAAATAAATTTGATTACAAGAATTTAATGAATAACTTGATTGCCACAATGATCATCTGCATAGTATTTTACATAGGCAACCTTGATTTGAATTACCATGCAAATATTTGTATAAAACATTTTTTGAGTTAAAAATTCCTCATTTTGCACATTAAGAACAGTTATATCAAATTAACTGGATGGAATAATTTTATTTATTTATTTTTGTTTGTGGACATTCAAGAGATAGGTTACAAATCATATGAATAATTCATTTTCCTCTATTTTTCATCATGTAAATGTTTTTATAAATTTTTTTTATAGGAAATGTTTTCTATGAGTTTAAAACTATTTAAACTCATACTTAAAGACTAATTTAACAATGTTAATGATGATAAAACTCTCCTATTTAGCGTTTTACTAAAAATGGAGATTACAAGAAGAGGAAAGTCTTTTTTTTTACTACACCTCTCCTCAAATTCGAATTTGCATTTATTTGTTTATTTTTCTCAAAAATCTCTTTTTAGTTAAATTAAGCTTAAAAAAAGGCGAGAGTGTGAAGGAGAAAGGCTTCTACGCATTTTGTTCATTTATATTTTAAGAAAATCAAGGTAGGTGACGCTGAGTATTTATCATTTTCGTTCATTATATGTACATATATGTATGTTTGTGATGTGTGTTTGAATTTTTGAAGCTATGAAGAACGACGTTTATGTATGGCCATAACCGTTTATGTTTTCTATGGGTGTTCAAAATTGCAGTTACGACTATTTAAGCCTTCATTTGGTACTCATTAAATTTTTTATTATCATTCTTTTACTTATTTTTAATCACACATTTTTCAATAAAATAATATTTTTCATCACATTAATAACTTTTCCTTTTTTTTTTAACCATACATTCTCCATCAATCTACTGTTCCAAAATATAGTTTTTCCAAATAATGTGGCTCAAACACACCATAAATCACATTTTTTACCGCTATTTCCATTACACTTTTATATATTTTATCACGCTCTAAAATTATCCTTATTAAAGTTTTAAATCGAGTTTGCGATAAACTTGGTTCTTGGAAAATCATGTAAATGTTTTTATAAAATTTTTTGTATAGGAAATGTTTTCTATGAGTTTAAAACTATTTAAACTCATACTTAAAGACTAATTTAACAATGTTAATGATGATAAAACTCTCCTATTTAGCGTTTTACTAAAAATGGAGATTACAAGAAGAGGAAAGTCTTTTTTTTTACTACACCTCTCCTCAAATTCGAATTTGCATTTATTTGTTTATTTTTCTCAAAAATCTCTTTTTAGTTAAATTAAGCTTAAAAAAAGGCGAGAGTGTGAAGGAGAAAGGCTTCTACACATTTTGTTCATTTATATTTTAAGAAAATCAAGGTAGGTGACGCTGAGTATTTATCATTTTCGTTCATTATATGTATATTTATGTATGTTTGTGATGTGTGTTTGAATTTTTGAAGCTATGAAGAACGACGTTTATGTATGGCCATAACCGATTTCTACGATCCCAATGGATTCTTTGGAATCATGAACTTGTCAATATTCATCTACGTAAAATGTTAAATTATTTTAAATCACTTTATATATATGTATATATGTTTATGACCAAAAGGGTGCACCAAGTGATATTAGTCATATTAAGATTAAGGCTCCGTTCGGTAGAGATTAAAATCCAATTAAAATTGAAAGTATGATTGTTATTGAGTTTCACTTGTCTAATAAAAATCACTCGTCTAATAAAAGTCAACAATAACAGCTAATTTTTCAATTTTAATCCCTACCGAACGGGCCCTAAAGCTTACACCATTTATGTTAGCAATTTTTTTAGATTAAAGGACGATCGAGGAAGAGAGATTTACGGGATTGTCGAGGATTCAAAAGGAGAAAGTTGCTTCATTTGTGTAATTAGTCACATTTAAGAATTTATAGTTCTTAGTAGTTATACAACTTATATTTAATTTATAAAAAGGCGTTAGTTTACTTTACCTTTTCTTTGAAGACTTCTTAGTTCTTTATTTATTTATTTTTATGTGAGCATTGATATTTTAATTGGTTTAAGTATGCATGTAATTAAAGTTGTAAAAGAAGTTAAGATTAAACTTTAGTTTTGTAAACAATAATTTCCATCTTACTGCCTGAACTTTGTCGCATTGCTCTGGACATAATTCTTTGAATTTTCGGACAAAACTAGTGGGGTTTGAAAGCCATATGAGTCCTCTGTCTGTTGGCTTTGGAATCAAGTCAATTGAATATCTATTTGAGTACATAAATGATGTTAAAAAATTCTGAAATTTTACTATGTCATACTTGAATGAGTTCAGAAAATACTATAAATTTTTCATAGAATTATGAATCCGAAAAATGGTCCAACTAGGCTTGATCGTTGGGTAGCGTGTTGCTGAATTTAACTCTGTTAAAGTATGCTAACATTCATCTTAACCCTTCGTTTTAGTGTCGTTATTTAACAAATCAAAGTTATATACCTTAAATCATATGTTTTCAATAATTTCTAGAACTTGGAATATAATGTAAGGGCAAACTACAAAATAAAAAGGAAATTGAGAATTGTTTTAATTTAAACTAAAAAAAGAACTTCATTGTTTTCGTAACAATCTCAAATTTGGGTCGTTACATATAAACTAACATAATTGGCCATTAGGTAGTCTTCCACATTGAAAAGGTCATCTAAGAGGGTATTCCGCCAAAATGAAAGGATAACTGGTCTTCCGCAATGGAGACAAAAGTCATGAGGTCTTGCACTAATGATTCTTATAAATATGTCGCACCTTTAAATAATAAATAATCAATCAATATATTTACAAATTAAGTGTAAATTAGTCATTTTTTATATAAAATTTAATTATAAATTGATCTTTTACATAAATGAAAAATCGAATGAAAAAAGAAAAAGAAAAAAAGTGTTAGAAGATTTTTATTTTTCATTTTTTTTATATAGAAAATGGAGAGAAACTATCAAAAAAGGTAAAAAGTAAAAAGAACAAATTTAAATGGTAGAAGAAAAAATAATAAATAATTTTTTTTTTTTAAAACATGGCTCTAAAGGTCCGTTGAAGGGAAGAAGAAAGAAAATATAGTAAAAGGACAAAAGCTACAAAAACAATGTCCGCTTTTGTATCAACTTAATGAAATTTTAACACAATATCGGTAAAATATTTGCTAAAATTTGATATACTAAATATGAAACTCATTAAATAGAATCGATAGATTTCATGACTGCTCAATCCATTTATTTGGGCTATTACCCTCTTAACATATCATGTTATAGTGTTTGAACTAGATTGGAGAATTCATTAACAACGCATCTCCATTATGCTTAGGCCATAAACCTGCGCTTTAGGTTATCACGACTTTCTTTTAATTGGTCGGTTGGGGCAATGCTACCGTCCAGGGGAACAATTTTACAATTGTGTCATGATGATATTTTTAGATGTCATCTCTCACGGTCCGACCCGTGTGGGAGTCCATGGCCATCCTTCCATACCGTCCTAATTGATTTGGATAAAAAAAGTCATCTATGATTAATTCAAGGTGGTTCCACAAGTGATCTGACATGAATTTTCAGATTGGACTCGAACAAGTAAAACCAAATTCATTCTAATGTAGGAATTGTATAATTTCAACTAGTTATCACAATGAAGAGAGGTTTTAATATCAATGGATAACGACATACCTATATAAAAGGTTCTCCAAGCTTCCATTGCTCATGTTATACCCAACTAAATTCACCAGATTTCGATGATGCAGCCTAGCTAGCAGAGAAACCTACAAAAGAAAGGCCATACACAAAAAGTAACAAAAAATGATGATTCTGGAAAAACCACTTGCATAATGAGAAAAAAAAGTGTTCATACAGGGAAGACTTACAATTATCAATTATAAGTGAAACTATGAAGGCACCAGCTTTCATTGGTCCGGCCAAAAGGTGCCACCACACAAAGATTAAAGGAATAACATCATAGGCGAGGATGATGGTCATGGTCGATCTGTCATGTAAGCTACGATGTGCCCGGTAGATGAAAGCACATGCTTGTGTGGAGCCCTTGTCAAGACAGGGTTTATCAGTGATGTACTAAAGGGTAACATATCTACATTTCTATTTAGCTTCTTTCATGCAATATTTGAACAAATATTAACATCGACCATTTACCTTTTTAACCCTTCATTCTATATACGTGAACCAATTGAGTTTTTTTTTTTCCTCAAATAATGAGTGCCTATCCTTAGCAATAAGTACGATGAGTATAAGAAATCAATGTCCCTTAACCCAAGAAAAAATGATACCCACAGTCCCAAACTTTTCAATTGGTTGCAGCTAGAGAATAAATAAACGATTATCGTCATATTCTCCATTAATTGACTCAAAAAATGAATTTGACCATATTTTAATCAAATTTAAAAAGACAGTTTTATTTTTAAAAATAATAAAATAATTAAAAAAAAATACACCCCATCCCCACCAAAACGAAAGAAGTTAATTTACTTTTTATGTTTTTCTCTTTTTATTTTATTTCAAGGGGAAAATCGTACATTTGTCCTTCCTGCTGAAATCAATTGAAAAGTTTGGAATTGTGAGTGTCACAAATGAAATGTTAACATAGAAGCTACAATTAAGCTCCTATTTGGCCACCATTAAATTAAAATTCATTTTTCTCTTTGTTATTCTTATCAATTACGCATTTTTCAATAAAATAATATTATATATAAACCTAGGTTTTTTTTGTTTTCATTTTTTAACCACATATTTTTTTAAAAATTACGATTTCTTTCATTATAATTTAGAAAAGTGGAGGCCTAACAGTGGCTAAGTAAAAAGTTTGGGACTATAACTTCCATTTTTTCCTTAAACCTCTAACAATGATACTTTTCAAAAATATCCCCATTTATGGGCCCACAGTGAAAGTTGCAAAAGTTTCCGCACTCACATTATTATTAGTTATTATTACTTTATTGGACAAATTTTTTCAGCCCATTTATGCCCTTGGTTGAGCTTCATTATTTTAAAAACAATGATTTTTTGGAATAATATTTTCAGGAGAATATGCGATAATTTTTTTTTTTGAATTTATGTATAATATTATTTTATTAATAGAGTGTCTGATTGATAAAAGAAGAGAAAAAAATGAATTAAAACTGGATAATGACCAAACAGTGGTTATGTTTTCCCCTGGATTCTATATTCCATTTACACCAAGTCACGTGACAAAGGAACTCTAGTCACGTGATCTCTGAACACAGGGAAATCCAATTGCACGCGCCTCCAACAAGTGCAATGACCGCCCACGGCTATTAGTTGCCACATCTTGTTGCTATTGATGAAGAGGCTGTCGACCAAAAAAAATTTACGTAATTAATTTTAATATTCACTTGGTTGATGTTTAATAGTTGTAAAATTAGCAGCACGAGATTAAAAGGGGTCCTTTTTCATATACATTAAAGGACATCGAGGTTTAAGATGACTCACCTAGTTTGCATTGTTCAAATCGATCTTGAATCACAATAGATAGTAGACTAAACCCATTTGTAACTTATTCTTAACTTTTAAGTGCCATGAGAGAATCATTATTGTTCGAACAAAACTTTGTTTTTGTTCTATTTTAGTACCTTGTGACCATCTTTAGACGAACACGTCCCTTCTATTCAAGTGTGCAAGATTAGGTTTGGTATACTTGTGACTTGTTTGAGCTCTACTTTTTGCAAAAATAAAATGCATTTTGTAATAGTATTATGATTAACAATGTGCAATTAAAAAATATGTAAAGTTTTGGGTTTGCATGTAATATTATTTTATTGAAAAATATGTGTTTGTAACGAGATCATATCACTCTTCAATAATACATTTTGATGGAAAATGGGACTCAAACAAGGGCTTAGTATTATCCAGTCTCGATTTAGAGTATATCGAGCTTGCAAAACTCAATTTTCTTAATACCCAGTTTGATTTAGCTAAAAAATAAAATTTTAATAATTTTTGATAAAAATTGATGAAATGATAGTTGAAAATTATGTATCCCGTAAAATATGTAATTAAAAATAAATTAAAGAAAAATAATTTTTTGAAAATGGGAGTCTTAAGAGCTAAATCGTCTTTTTACTTCTTTTTCTAAATACAAGTTCTTATGTATATGATGCATGCTCTAAAATCCTAAGGACTTTACTACATGTACATCATGATTTATAAATGGATTATATAATGTCGTATCACACCCTATCATTTATCAATTTAAAACACAGTCAAATTTTCTTCTGCTCTTTTTTAAACATATTGTCCTACAACTCGACTTTTGAATGATTAAACCTTTGTTTGGTAGGGATTACAATTTAAATAAAAATTAACAATTAATTTTAGCAGTTGTTTGGTACTCATTATTTTTATCTCTTATTTTTAACAACACATTATTCAATAAAATAATATTATACGCAAATCCAAATTTTTTTTTCTTATTTTTTAATTACTCACTTTTCATCAAATCACTATTTCAAAATGTATTTTTGACAAAATTAGGACTTAAACGTGATTTTAATAATGTATTTTATGAGATTCACAATTTTTCAATCACATGTTTTTATCAACTTTCATCAAAATCTGTTAAAAATTTTAATCCATGTCGGGGCAAAATCTCTTGGAAGTTCTTTACACATTTTTGACACTTAGGCAGTGTTTGATAGAGCTTGAATTCCAGGGAAAATAGAAAATCATTTCCATTTTCTAACTTTGAACCTGTTTGATGACCAAACTTTCCCAAAAAAAAAAAACATTTGCCACCCTGGTGCCTCACGTGCCAATTTTCTCCATTTTCATGGAACAAGTTTTCTTTTGATTTTGTTGGTTTTTCATTTTCCAGTTTTTTGTTTTTGTTCTTTTTTGTGTTTTTTAGTAATTGGAAAGAAATTTAGATATAATGGTAAATTTTTTTATCACTTTTATTGATAATTTCTATGTAAAATAAAGTTAAACGAATGATATTCGGTATGCTAATTTAATTTTTTTTTTTTTTTACAATTGTAACAAATTCTAAACCCAATAGTAGAAAAAATTATCACTTTAATGGTCAATTTTCATGAAAAATAAAGTCAAACGGACACTAAACTTTCAATATTTTTCAAGTGGAAAATTATACCAATTAAACACAATTAATTACAATTCTCGATAAAACATTCTCTAGGCAATTCATTTTCCTATAAAACATTTTCTTTCCACCTATTTTTCACTTTTGCAATCAAACGGACCCTATATCGAGACGGTTTTGTGTTTCACGCTCCGGCACCGAGAGTGGGATGGCACTTAAAACAGTGTATGAACAGAAGACAGACACTAATGTTTGAAGTAACCACGCACTTGGTACAGCAAAGTCGCGTCACCATCTTTGTTGTACCTTTGACTTCTCAAGTCTCAACCACTCCTCTCACCCCGCACCTCCAACCACCAACCCAATCTCTTCCCTTTCTCTCTGAAAAAATCTGAGGATGAAGTGGGTGCCGCCCATAATGAGCAGCGCTGCCGCAAGCGGCGAGGGAAAGGCGGTGGTGTTCAAGTCAAAGCTGAAATGGGTTGGCCTGGTTGGCCTTGTTCTATCAACTTTCTCTCTCTTCACACACTTTCTTCTTGCCAGATACACTGCTGGGACTGCTCTATCTGAGTATCAATCTTCCATCACCATTTTCTCATGGAGGCCCATTTTTGACACTGCGGATCTTTCCACCACTGTAATGTGCAACTAGAAGATCTCATATTTATTACTCTGTTTAAGCTGTAATTTCGTTTGTTTTAGCCCTATAAAGTTTTCTGCATGTTTAAAACTTTGAATCTGAGGTTCTTTTTCTTGTAATTTCTTGATTTTGCTTGAATTACACTAAACCATAAAAGTTTAATATTAATCTGGAGAAAAAAAGTATTACTGTTTTCCAGAATATTCAAGTTTTACTGGTGTGGGTCAATAACAACTTTTTGGTGTTCATTTGGCTACTTTTTGAGTTTTGAACTCTACTTTTAGAGTTCCAATGTAAATTCCTTCTCAGTGAGTTATATCGTAATTATGGTTGATTTTTTGGTTTTCTAAAAAGTTGTGCACAGCCATTAGAGAATTTTGTTTGGCAATAACTGTTATTTTGAATTCAAAATTTCTCTATTATGCAGAGTGTATTACAGAGAAGACTTTGGGGGCCGATAAAGCATCTTGAATCTTTACATCCTTATGCCAATCCCCCGGGAAACTATCCGGGTTAGATCTCGTCCAATCTATTCATATATCATTGTAAACTTTGGATTCACCAAATGGTCTCGTGGCTCTGATCACGAGATTTATTTGACATTAGAATTCTGAACTTGTATCTAATTTAGTTTCCTGAAGTTTTTTTTTCCTTTGTGATGTCATTTGATACTTTGCTAATTATGTGAGCTGGTAATTATCTTTTTATCATGTCTCGAGGCATCTAGTTTAGATATTACAATCCGGGGCGATTTATTGTGTTTGAACTATAATCTTGCAGCTCCAGTTTTGCAAACAAATGGATTCATCTTTGTAAAAGTAAGAGGGGGTTTTCACGAGATCAGGAACTCGGTGAGCACATGTTAAAATTACTATGGATTTGACTAATTTTCCCTCAAAATCTGCTAAAAAGGTTTATGTTTTGCTGTAAGATTTGTGATATTGTTGTGGTTTCTCGACTGCTCAATGCTACGTTGGTCATTCCTGAGATTCAATCCACGACAAGCAGCAAGGGAATTAGGTAGATTTCTATACCTTATTCATGACGTTTTTCTACTATACGTACAATTGGGGAAATTCGCAAAATGGGTCCCCAACCTATTGCTCAAGTAGCAAGTTGTTCTTTGGCCTTTCATTATAGTTGCACAATCAATCTTCCAAACAAAAGAGATAATGTTAAATTGTCATGTCATCTCATGGAAACATGCTTGACTTCAAATTTCCGGGCACCAACCAAGTTAGAAAACAAAACCTTGCTTCATAATGTTGGACACTTGACGGCCATGAGATCCCTTTATTTAAATATTTGGACAATTTCCATTGCTAGGACTAGTTAGACCAACTTGCTACTCGCACAGTATGTTGTGGACCAATGGTGTAGCTTCCCCTTATGAAATAGAGGGTTTGGATACTTAATTTTCAGTTGCTTGAACTTATATACTATTTTTCCGTCAATCTTGTAACTCCTCATGTTTTATGCAGCACAGAGTTTAAGAGTTTTGCCTACCTCTATAATGAGGATCAGTTCATGTCTGCTTTAGCAGAAGATGTCAAAATTGTCAAAACACTTCCAAAGAATCTGAAAGGATCAAGGAGAAAGAAAGAAATTCCTTCTTTTAGAGTATCCAGCACGTCATCTCCATCTTTCTATCTGCATTATGTTCTGCCAGTATTGGCTAGACACTCGGTGGTCGAGATTCTCGTAGCTGATGGTGGATGCTTACAGGTAATGTCTGTCTTCTGATGCCACCTCTGATCCTTAGGTTTATAAACAGTTCTTCTTGAACGTGAATGATTTTAATAGTTACATGAAATATTAATAAGTCAACCTTTGGTTAACTTTTGTGCTACTTGATGAAGTTGGAGATTGCCAATTTTCCTTTTGTCTTTTCTGTTTGTGCTGTAGAGGCTTTCAGCTATTGTAAGTAAAGGAATAATAATTGGCTATCAATTGCTTAATAATCCCGTTCACAACAACAATAAGTTAAATCTTCATTTTTATTAAATTCTGCATCGACAATATAAATTCTTGCTACTCCATTTGATCCGCCCTAGTTACTGAAGGACCGATGAAATTAAGCCTATGTTTGGCTTATGTTTATAAATTGTACAAACACTCAAGTCACTTTTTATCCACATATTTCAATGGACCTACAAGTATTACCTACTTATCGACCACTTGTTTCTATTTATTTATAATTCAAACTGTCTATAAACACTTCCCAACATGCTTTAAATGTTGCAATCACATAGTTTTTAGCTCGTTCTACTCAGATTCGGTTGCTCTTATGAATGAGATCTATCTGGCCTATGTGAGACCATTGTCTCCAAAAGCACCCATGTGAGGATTTCATTAGGGGTTTCAAAACTTACGCTCTGATGTCAAATCTCATGCCTTGACCATTAGAGCATAAGCCATGGGTGGCAGAGGAAACATTACTTTGCCTTTACCTTTGTGGGCCTTTTTTCATTCTCCCCTTTTTGAACTGATTTCCCCTATAGCACAGAATGTTAAGGGAATATAGGGTTATTTTAAACACAGCTCAATTGTCTAAACCGTATTTCCCTGAGTTTATACTCATTTGTTGACACCTTTTTCTTATTTCTTATTTTATCAAGTATGGTTTAACATCCTTATTTCTGCTATGTTCATTATATGGATATTGTCCTTTAACGGCCCAACTATTCTGCATAACTTGTCATTAATGCTAGTAGATATCCATGGATCATATAATCTGCGTTGCATGTTAATCCGCTTTAGTTCATTACAACTTTTTCAAGTCCTCCACATTGATCCTGAAAATTTTGTAATTTTTTGCTGACATTTGATTAAAGTATCTTCAGAATTTTCTTCATGTTTTCTATTGATTGTGATATTGAACATGTATTTGTCTCAGCCTGTACTTCCACCAAATCTTGAAGAGTATCAAAGACTCCGATGTAGGGTTGCTTTTCATGCTCTAAGGTTGAGAGACGAGGTCCAGGAACTTGCCACAAAAATTCTGTACAGGTCAACTACTACTTCCAATTGTTATACTTATTAAGGAGATAGATGTGTAGTTATTTGCTTATATGTACTCTATATGCAGGTTGAGAGCTTCTGGGAGGCCATTTATAGCCTACGATCCAGGAATGACTAGAGATGCTTTAGCGTATTATGGTTGTGCCGAACTCTTTCAGGTGTGTTTTACAAGTTTTGGATGTGTGATTGATTAATGTTTACTTAGTGCTTTAGTTTAAAATTGCAGAGTTTATGCAGCATCTAGTGAAATTTGTGATTGGATTCTCCTGCAGGATGTACATACTGAACTCATCCAACATAAGCGAGCATGGATGATAAAACGCGGAATTGTCAAGGGGAACCTTTCAGTGGATTCGGCTGAACAACGTATTAGTGGGTTATGTCCATTGATGCCGGAGGAGGTATTCCCTGTTTTAATTGTCTCCGTTTTCTCAAGAGTTTATGCTAGTGTTGTGGCACCCTACCATCGTAACACTAGAATCGTAGGAATGTTTGATACGAAGTATTTCTTATAGCATGGTTGAAAGTGCTTGTAAGTGATAATAAGCTGTATGCCTTGTGGGATGTGTGGATAATAGGTGGGTAGTAGTCGTGGGTATTATGAAATGTGTGTGTAAGAAGTATATTTTGACCAGCTTTGCCAATATTCACTTAATACTGTCTAGGATGTGCAATCCGCCTTACCAAACATGCCAATGGTTATTTAATTTTTGTTGGGTATTATGCTGTTTGAACCTAGATCTTTAGAATCCATTGGTGTTTTACCTCTTCTAAAGACGGAGCGTCTGTTTAAATTGTTGCCCAAATTCACCTCATACTGGTTTCCTGACTTCCTTGGGGGATCTTGTTCATTTTTCGGTTTATGGGAAATAGTGTTGTGGAAGAGTTGAAATCTTGACTGCTGGGAAAAATGGTAGATCACACGTGTTGTTCATACAAGGACAATTGGAAGCTGGTATATGATATCTGTTGATGATTGAAATCATTTATGGCATGTCCAGCTATTGAAAAGTAAGTAAAAGTTGCTTTTAAGGCATGTCCAGATAAGTCACTATTTTCTTACTTTTTACGTGAAAATAGTTGCTTATTTTGAAAGTAAGTATTACCTTATCATCGAAATAAGTTACTTTTTTCCAATTTTAATCATTAAAACTTATTTACTTGTAAGTAAACCTTTATGCTTAGCCAAACTTGCCCTAAGTCACTTCATAGAAGGTAACTTCTTGAATGAAAATCATCTAGGAGCACAACTCAGCCCTTTCTCTTCTTATTAACGATACATTCTCCAATAAAATAATATAATATGTAAACTTAAAAAACTTTTCCTTCTTTTTTAACCATATATTTCCTAAAAATTACTATTCCTCTCGTTATAATGTGGAATGATGGAGCACAAACAGGGGCTCATTATGGTAAAATGATGCTTTTCTACAGGTTGGTATAATTCTTCGAGCATATGGCTACTCACGGGACACGGTTATTTATGTATCTGGGGGAGAGGTCTTTGGTGGACAAAAGAAATTAATTCCACTCCACGCTATGTTTGAGAACGTTGTAGATAGAACTTTATTAAGCATGCCATGGGAGTTGAATCAAATGTATGGCCGTGAAGCTAATCTTGTCGACAAATCTCCTAAAATGTCCCCTCCAGCTAAAGAAGAAACAAAAATGGAAGCATGGAAAACTTCCGGACCACGTCCTCGTCCACTTCCACCACCACCTGCACGTCCAAAAACATACAATATCGAAGGTTGGTGGGGATGGGTAGCCGAGAGTGACAATGAACCGGAAAGTACAGTCATGGAGTTGAGAACCAATGCCCATAAATTGCTCTGGGAAGCAATAGACTACACGATCTGTGTGGAAGCAGATGTGTTCATTCCTGGATTTGATCGTGATGGTAAAGGAAGCCCAAATTTTGCTAGCCTGGTAATGGGACACCGACTCTATCAATCTGCTGCCTCTAAAACATACCGCTTCGACAGGTAATTTTACCATTCTAGAGAATTTTATTTGTGTCCTATGTTCCTCGTCTTTTGAGTCTAATTCTTCTTCCAACTCGTCATTTTAAATATTTATTTTAGGGTTCTTGTAACCATCTTCTTTTCTGTGATCTTCTAAGACGGGTTCCTCTTCTAATTTATTTCTTTATTATTATTTTTTTCTTCCTGCAATATAGGAAAGAAATCGTCAAGCTTTTAGAAGAGATTCATGATCAATTTTACCAAGCCAATCATACATGGATAACATCAGTACGCAGACATCTTAGAAAAAACTTAGTCGATGGATTAACTAAGGAATCCAAAACATCAAAACCGCTCTCTTTTCTCTCGTTCCCAGTTCCCGAGTGCTCTTGCTCGAAGACAGACTTGACCAAAGTATCATCTCGTGCTTCGAGCCCTTCATCAAACTCCCGGTTTCCTGCTGTGCTCGGAGCTATCCATCAGTGTCCATCTTGGATGAATGGTGATATGGTTTCTGGACCAAGGGGTGATGAAAGTGAAGAGGATCTTGATGAAGACGATTTCTCATCTACTGCACTTCTCTTCCGGCAGAGTAGTGAAAATAATGACGGAGGGGGTGAAATGAGCAATAAAGAAGACACTCAAATCGAGGATCAAGAAGAACTTGATGGTGGTGAAAGATGAAAAGAGAGTATGTTGGATTTCATTCTCTTATCCTTTTGACCATCCATAAACCTTTATATCTTTTATGACTGTTCCAACTGGTTCAACCTCGGGTACTGTTCTCAAATCAAGTTTTTGTCATATCAAGATTCGTTCAGAGCAATCGCATTTAGAGACGGTTTGATGGGATCCAAAATGTACCAGTTCCGTCTTAACTTATCAAGATAGGTTTCTCTATAACCCTACAGTCTGTGTTGTAATTTACCTGACCAAGTGCTACGAGTAGCGCTTCTTTGTCGTTGTTATGAAATAGGAACTGACTGTAAATTTGTTCGAAATTTAGAACTAATTTGAACGTAATTCTGTCCAGAGATTTCTCGTTAAACTTAACCTTCTTTTCCTTGCAGATTTGTTGTGGTGTTTTGTAATTGCTTTCTCATTTACTAGGGATGGCAACGGGGCGGGTATGGGATGGGTCGATCATTCCCATCCCCGTCTCGTTGGGTATTGTTGTTATCTTATCCCATCCTCATATCCGGTTAAAGCAGGACGGGGCGGGTTCGGGTCTCCTACCCCATTTATCGTCCCATTTATTTTTTACTTTTATTTTTTTATGTTTTTAGTTAGTAAATATTGTTACTTCTTTACTAATTTGTTAAAAACAATTTATGTTCTCTTTAAAAATGATGATAAATTTATTAATTTTGTTCGCTAAAAAACTTAAATTTGAATTTAACTTTAAACGGGGTGGGTATCGGGGCGGGGGACTATATTTCCCGTCCTTGTCCCGTACCCGCTTCGGGGTAATGACCCTCGTCCCGTCCCGTTTATTCAGGCGGGTAATCCTCACCCCATTCGAGACGAGACTTCACAGTTATCGGGTTGAACAAATATTTTTGCCATCCCTATCATTTACTGGGTATTGATGGGTGAATGCTCGATTTTTGCTGATCAGACATCCTTTTCTCTCACTTCACAACTCAGAATGCACAGTCCTTATAGAGATAGACGAGCTTTCATTTTCTCAATCCTCAGAGATGAAACTACTGAGGATAAGAAATTTCCCTTCTGGGTTATTATTTCTTGTCCTTTGGCATGTTAGATGTTGCTTTTGATTTCAATTGAGGGGACTTTGTTCAATTTTATTAATGATAATCTATGACATTGACTGTCAATAAATGATAATATGTAAAAGCAAAATTGGTATAATTTCCTTGAAATAAATAACGAGTGTCATTTATTTATTGATTGTTATGTCATCGATTTTCATAAGATCAATTGATGAAATTAGAAGATGTTATTCGATTGAAATCAAATTAAAATGTAGCCCGAGATAGAGAAAAACAAAGCCCAATCGATCTTAGAAAAGGAAATGGACATGGGAGCCGTAAGAGGCTAGTCCGTGCTCTCCTGTTCAAAAGCCTCACCGTTCGCTGAGCTCTTCGCCCTGACGGCTCGACTGGGTTGGTTATGTGTACCGTCTACTCTGCTTTAGTTGCGCTGACTGGGCAGCTTCTCACCGTGTCAGGTCAAAGTGCGGTTAGACTTTGCTCCGGAGGGAGCTTCCTGAGTCGGACCAAATATTCAATTGAACAAAATTGAAGTACAGTTTCCCAATTGAAATGAAGTGAAAACTTTTATAGACATAGTGACTAAATGGGTAATAGAAGTACTTTTTTAAGGACAAACTTGAACTTTTGCACAAACTTCAGTGATTGAAGTTAATTAATTATTTTCCCCATTTAACTGTGATCGACTGATTTCTATTCAAAGCAACAAATACATTAAAGCACATTGATTATTTCCATTAATATAGTAGTTCTAAAATGGTAAGATTTTAAGATGAAATAAATGAAAGATTAAATTCAAGTAATAATTCGGTCGTTGAGGTTGAATCCATTATTAAAATTTTAATGATTTCAAATTATAAATTATCAAGTTAACTTTCGTTTCGTGTAATACTTCTTGAGTTTTATACTTTGGTTTGCCAAATGATTAAAACGAACATCGACAATCTAAGATATTTATTGATATTTTATTAAGATTGTCGTATCGAATGTGCACGAGACGTTTATTAATAAAAAAAATTCAATTCTACAAAAAATAAAGTCTAAGAGTCTGTTTGATTAGCGGAGTTTTCCATGGAAGTAGGAAAATATTTTTCTACTTTCATTTTTTTGACTGTTTGATATGCGAAATTTTCCATGGAAAATATTTTCCTCCATTTTTCTAGGTACAATCCTTTGATGCACAAATGGTGAAAAATGTTTTTTCACCTACCTTTTTTTTTGTTTTTATTTTTTGCAATGGGAACAAATTCTAGATACAATGGTAAAAAAAGAAATTCACTTTGATCGACAACTTTCATGCAAAATAAAGTCAAACGAATGATATTCGGTATGGTAAATTTTTTTTTTGACAATGAGAACAAATTTTAGACTCATTAGTAGAAAAAATTATCACTTTAATGGACAAATTCCATAAAAAACGAAGTCAAATGGACACCAAATTTTCAACATTTTTCATGAAAAATTATACCAATCAAACACAATTAATTACAATTTCCAGTAAAACATTTCTTAAGAAAATTAGTTCCCTGTAAAATATTTTCTTTCCACCCATTTTTCATCATTGCAATCAAACAGACCCTAACTTTCATTCAATAGAAAATGTAATAATCGAAGAAGCACAATACACTTCTGATAGACATGGATGCGAGAGATATTTAAGTTGACATCCACCTCGGAAAGTTTCATAGGTGAATAGAATATGGTCACAATTCACATGATCTCATTAAAGATTGATAAAAAGTAAAAACCACTTCGAACAAAAAGGGAAAATATTCTCAGAGTAAAAGAATGAGAACTAATGATTACTTTAAAAAGCAAATTATCTCCCTACTTGCACTATCACCACCATCATGGATGAATCATAGCTTTTGACTAGACAACCTAGAGTTAGCGAGCGGAGCCACGAGCCGAAAAGAAAGCTCGAACCTCGCTCGAACTTTTTTAGGCTCAAGCCGACCCGATCAAAATCCGACGAAAAAATCTCGGGCCAAGCCGGCTCAATTATTTTAATGTCAAATCTACATTTTTTACTTAAATAATTTAAAATTTGTACGATTTATATGTACTATAAATTAAATAAAAAATCTTGGGCATGAGCCGAGCCGAGCCGAGCTGAGCCCGGCCAAAAAAAATGAGACTCGGCTCGAACTTTTTTCGAGTCAAGCTCGAGCCGTCCGAGTCAACGAGCTCTTTTACCATCCCTACCTAGGGTTGGATTTCAATCCGAAGTCATCATTTTGTCCCAAGTGCCGCCTTCCACACCAATTAGAGTAACCTCACCGCCTGAAAATCACACACCCCAAGAAAGAGAATTGTAGCTTGAAGTGATTGAGGCGACATGGTGAGGAAGCGTCGCCTATAAAAGGGGTCATTTCCCTCTTGAAATGGGCGTGAATTTGGAGATATTTCAAAATGCTTAGCTCATTACCGATTTTATTTCGATACATATATATATAATCTTGTTAAATTAATTAAAGAGTGACACGACACCTTTTACCATCATCGGAAACTCACTAAGAAAGTTAGCAAGTGCATCTATAATATACAATACTATTTATACTTTTATTGCTAGATTTGTCAAATTAAAGAACCAAAGAACAACACGACACGACACATGTGGATATTTTACTATCATACTTATAAATACTGTCGAGTACTCACTTCACTTCGTAGACAAAATTGGGAAACTGTAATCACCAACAGTTCAACGAACAAAATTATTGAATTGCCCTTAATCCGTAGGCTCATGATTATTGATTGGGGGCTTCTGGCGGGGTCTGTTGGGGTCCTTATAGTCCATTCGCATCATGTTTACAACCTCACCAGCTTGTGAATGGCCTTCTTTCTCTGTTAAAGAAGAACTACCAGACGGTGTTATGTCCGGATCGATAGAATTTGGTGACATCGGAATTGAAATTCTTGAATTTGCTTCAAGTTTCTGTAAAGCAGTTCTGTGTTTTCCTGTAGCAAAGTACCTTAATTATTTAACGACTCATTTAATATTACAATACAATATTAATGAAGAAAAAGAAGCTAAATTTTCTTATACGCTGCTACATGTAAGCAGTTAAATTCAATTATACTTTTTACATTTCTCCAATCAACTATATGATTTGCAAAGTTTACAATAAAAGAAAGATTCCATGCAACAAAAACTCAGTCCTATCAAGAATTAAACTAATTTCAATATAGTCACACAACACATATGATTATTTTTTAGCAAATTAGGTTTCAAAATCATCTTAAATAATTTCTAGTATCATAATAATTAACTTTACTATTTGCATCAAATTAAGTTAAATAGCACCAAGATTATTTGATTATATTGTGTTCTTACTGTTAAGTCCAAATTATAATTGACGATTTCTAAATTTGTAATTGGTAATTTATTTAGTTAAAATCAAATTCTAATTGAATTGTATTAGGAGTTTATCTATATCAAAGTCAAAATAGGAGTTATTGAGTCCTAATTAAAATCAAAAGAGTTGGGTTGGTAGTATAGCCCCTGAAAGAGTCCAAGATATCCAAAAATATCATCTATGTTCATCGAAATGCAATTAGAAGTCTAAATAGTGTCAAAGAGCCGCGCAAATTATGTTCTAAATTCCAAGTCGCAACTTGCATCGCATTTTTCACATAAAAACATTGAAAGTTGGACAAGGCTACATCTAGAAGAATTTATCCATTTGAGTTAGTTCTTCAAAACATTTTGAATCGTTTTAATCGGACATCGGGAGAGAAAGTTGTGATAAACTCAATTGCTTCTCTCCTGTTGCTGGCTTGGTGCTCGACGTTCAGAAATCCGTTTTGCTTTAAATACTTATTTTTCAACCTCTTTTCAGTGCAAACACTTTTCCCTACATATATTCTACCATATGAAAGTTCAAAAGTGTGTTGAATCAGATTTATTCTATAGAGATTAATTCTTTGATGATCCAAAACATTCATTGATTCTAGGATTTAACCACCACATATTACTAGATCCATAAATTCTTCCAAAATATATTTTGTTGATCAAGTCATATTGTTTCACATTAAACCACTGATCAAGACATAAAGATCGTTTGATCAAACACTAACCCCAAGAATGAGGAGTTTTTTATTTAATCCAATGGAGATAAATCGATACTAAGGATTGGAAACTGTTGCAGAAACACAAATTCAGGAGCACTAAGGTGAGGTACCAGAAATTGAGATCAGCGTCATGAGCATGCAGTCCAAGAGGGTTAAGGTATAAACCCGGAATCGAGATTTGTTTTGAAGCAGAAACGCAAATTCAGGAGCACTAAGGCGAGGTACCAGAAATTGAGATCTGGAGTCATGAACATACAGTCCAGGAAGGTTAATGTATAAACTAGGAATCGAGATTTGTGTTGAAGGAGCACACCTCCAGTAGGATCAAGAGAGACTGCGTGAATTGAAGTCAGAAGTTTTACAGGGCAGACAAGTCTGGACAATACTATAAGTTTGCTAGTGGGTTATTGACTGAAAAAGTGTCCAGAGTTTTTACCTAGTTGAGATTTCTCCGTGATCATTTTTGTGTTCTTTATTGCTTTAATTATTGATTGTGATATTCAAATTTATTATAAATTAACTTGTTTGATCTAATTATCTAAAAATAATTAAAAAGTGCCTTATTACTTTTACTTGTATAATTCCGCACGTTGAGTCTAAATATTCGGTAATTTAAAACTTACACTTACCTTGCTTTATTAACTTCTCAGCGTTTTGATTAGTCAATGACGAACATTTTAATAGCAATTTTCTCCCCCATAGATTATTTCTACCATTAACATGATTAGTAGAAGCATTTGAAAAAGTACCACCCTGCAATCGTTTAAGTGACTTAATTAACATAAGTACTTATATTATTCCAAGAAAGGAAAAAGAAAATAATTAATAATTTTAACAATGAAGCTTACATTTTCAAGAGAGGCATATTTTTCTTTTCTAGTTGATGTTCCTTTACTTGTGTAAGATATTGTGCTCCAATCACACCAAGAATCGGGCTCAGTTAACACCAAAACGACACCACACAGCAACAAACCTCAACTCTCAAACCGTTACCTTCCCAAACCAACTGGTTGCTCTTAATGGCAGCCTACAAAGGGCTAGGTGTGGGGTTTAATATAGCCTCAAAGATCAGCCACACAGGCTAAAGGAGGAAGGAGAGAAGAAAGCACAAAAGGCAGGGAAGCACTAAGCAAGACACGAGACTGAGGCACCCTTTTTTTCTCTTAAAAACCAAAGGCTAATTAATACCAATTCCACACACACGAAAACAGCAGTAATCGGCAGCATAAATAGTAGCAATGGTGGGCTTTTAGGTTAAGGGGATAATAGAGGCCCAATAAGTGGGCTACCAACCAAAAAAGCCATCCAAGTCTTTGGGCCGGGCCATGAGCAACTCTAATTAAACTAGGTTACTACCAATGACCCAAATAGGTTGTAGTAATGGTTTGTTCGATTATGGTGTCGACACTACACTTCACTCATCAGCTGAAGGCCTATGAAATAATCCAAATACAAAACACAGTTTAACATATGGTTTAACATCATTGCCCGAATTTATTGGGTATAAAAAATCCAATAAATCTCCACCTTGATTCCCAATAAATCAGCAAGCAATCAAAAACACATAGTTTATACTCGTACAATCAATGTAACCAATAAAATTGGTACCACAAACCTTACCTCGTGTTTCGATCTCGAAATACATACCATACATGCTCCAGGTACTTACCAGGGTTAAGATCAAGAACACCCAAGTAGAAGCAAATAATCACAGCAATCAATCAAGAGCAAATAAACATGTGACGGAGATATCATATAGGATAACACAAATATTTTCAAACATGTTCACAAAGAACAACAGATTAACACCAAGTCAATCAAAATGCCAACACATACGCAACAAATGCATAAATGACCTCACGAAGAAGATCTCACCACACTTATCATATCCCATTCCGTGTTGCTCAGTCAGCGAGAACACATATCTCACCTCATCGCCCACCATGTTCACTAGACTAATCACTCAAAATAAAATATGTCTAACTGGTAAGTCTCTATGGATCCTAAGTTCTCGGGATAATCATCTATTACCACATCACTTCTCCAACCTAAGTGGATAATAGGTCTCCACCTAACAAAAGTGATAGAAGTACCTCACTCACACTCCACCTGATCAGGGTCTCTTACAGATAGAGGATTCCAAACATTTGATCACATCTCCACTCGTTATCCAAATGCCGACTCTACATCCCACAGTACAAACCACCAATGTACCACTAGGCATCTACACTCCACATTACCAAAAGACATACTTCACACTACAAATGCATCCCAACCCACTATGCATGCAAACAATTACACAAAGTAATAAGATCACTCCAATTCATGCTAATGCACATATCAAACATATTGAAAAATGCACATATAATCACGCAACCGAATTAAGCAATCACATACATGCAAAAAAGATAACACACGGATACACATGCGATAACTAGGGTTACACTCAGTAAGGCTCACAAGGTCATCACTTGACCCCGTAGCCAAATTCGCATCACCCCTCATCTTATCCTTCTATTTAGGACAATCCCTAATGAAGTGTCCAGACTTACCACAGCTGTACACCGTCTACCATCGGACTTGTCCCAACTCTTGCTCTTCTTCTTACCACCATCATCACTCGAGTCACTACTCGAATCACCACAATCTTGATCTCTACCCAAACTTATTTGCTTAAATTTCATTATACTCCTCATCATATGCAACTCACTATTTCTCTTATCTTC
Source organism: Fraxinus excelsior (assembly GCA_019097785.1). NCBI lineage: Eukaryota > Viridiplantae > Streptophyta > Magnoliopsida > Lamiales > Oleaceae > Fraxinus > Fraxinus excelsior. The sequence continues at coordinate 8,164,443 of CM032636.1, forward strand.
TTTTTCAACCTTAATCTCCATTTCCTTACTTCTAAGGGAATCGATGACAATCTCGGGGGTTAAGGTGTCCCTACCATACTTAATCACATTCTTAACCTCTCTATTTGACTCATGTATAGAATTAAGCAAAATAATGGTCTTACAGGTTTTAGACACATTCGCATCACAATTAACGATATCTTGAACCAAATTTTTAAAAACATTCAGATTTTCATCAAAATCATTTGAATGATCCATTTTAAAACTAAAAAATCTTTCAAGTAAGTACAATTTATTAGGAGTCAATTTAAACAAATATAAATCCTCCAACTTTTGCCAAAATTCTTTCGTAAAATCAAGTTTTCTAACTTTTCTCAAAACGGTGTCAGACAGGTGTAAAATAATTGAAGTATATACAAGCTCATCATATTCTTCTTTTTGTGCTTCTGTAAGATTTTCGAGAAATTTGCCGTCTATGGAGTTTAAAACATTTTGTTGAACCAAAATACTTCTCATCTTTTGTTGCCAAATTGAAAAGTCTCATTTCCTTTTGAAAATCCCAACTTCGAAATGTGAATATATTTTGAAAACCAGAACAACCAAAAAAATGCACAAATAGGTCACGCAAAGTAATCCTAAGGCAACAATGTACACTGTTCTAAATTCTTAGGGTTTCGTAAGACTCACGATCTTAGATCAAGGAAATGTTCGAACGGGTCAAGTCAAGGTGTTCAAACAGAATAATCAATCCAACACGAAGGTACGACAAATTTAAATTTCCACGTAAAGTAATCTCACACAAAGACTAAACAATAGTTACAGCACAAAAGTAATTACCAACTTGCAATCAAAATTCAACACTTCAAATAAAACAATTAAGTCCTAAATTTCTAGCACAAGCAATGATTATCCCTTCACGGTATCCTCAATCCTAATGGTACCCACACGATGACGCGCTAAAGTTGAAATTTAAATGGGATAAGCCAGTTTTCCAGAGCGGACTTATTTGAGTCCATAAATTTCGAGGAATATAATTTTAACACTTTAGTTGTTCGCCCTGAAGTCTTTAGCAACTACAACAACCAATCGAGCGAAAATTGAATTACGAACGTAGGGGCAAATTCGTCCAACTTTTTCTGTGTAACCTGAAACACGAAAGCAAAAATATCAGTACGCTCAGGAAATTAAAACAAACAAACTGCCTGAAGAGAGTTTCACCTGGAGGAGCGCCAAACTCCTCTGCGCGTGGTCTTTACGCACCGTCAAAAAAGCTTATGTGTCGGACACCCAGCATCTCCTCGACCTGCTGAATACGATGGTGGTCTTGGTTTTTTCAAATGGCCACTGGTTTGGCCGAAAAAGTCAATTGCAGTGCGATTTTTTAGAAAAATTCTGGACAGTTTTCTGCTTCAGCTTCTGGTTGATTTTTGGGCCGTTTCTAATCAGATTTGGTTCCTATTTTTCGCCCCAACCTGACTCTGATACCTCTTATTGGGTTTATGAAAATCACATATCTCCACAATGTTATGATATTGTCCACTTTGGGCCTAAACCCTCATGAACTTACTTTTGGGCTTTACCCCAAAAGACCTCATACTAATGAAAATATTGTCCATGCTTATAAACCCATAATCTTTCCTATTTCTAACCAATGTGGTACTTTGGGCGCACTCCCAACAACCTGTAAAAACATAAGTAAAAAAGAGTAATTAAATTATCCTGAATTTGTGATTAAATAAAGCTGCTTTTAAGTTACTTGAGAAAAAACCCTAATCATACCTTCATAGCCATTTGCAGCAGATAATTGTAGAGCTAGCAAAATGACAATAAAACCTAGTATAAATCCTGCATCATAACTTGTAGACGCCATAAGTAC